>JANXHW010000011.1:905000-2105000 GCA_026170595.1 Plestiodon gilberti rubricaudatus
CAGCAATGTAAACATTTATCACCTGTGAGCTCATCTGAAATAATGTTGTTATCCTGTTGCTGATAAGAACAAACAGTGACCCTGGCTGATGAAGTTCATATGCTGCCAATCTCATGTGGCAAAGGTGGGCTATGCCCAGGGCCGGCCCAAGACCTCCTGACTCCTGAGGCGACAAGCCAAATGCTGCCCCCCTCAATCAGTGATGTGGCAGCCTCTGGTCTGCTTCAACCAGAACTCTCTGGTGTTCTAGCTCAGCACTCTCCGCCTTTCCGCCTTTCCTCTTTCTCTCTGCCCCCCCCCCACCAATCTGCTTCAGTTGGCCACATGGATGGGCTGGCCCTGGTTATGCCCCCTTTTAAGGAGTGCCATGATTATAATGAGATGTACCAGGCTGTCCCATTCCTGACAGCCTGAAGTGAGGTGACAGTGTGATTGGGACAGAGTAAAAGAGTTAAAAATAGTTTAAATGTGGGATGTGTGTGTATGGGAGGTTAATCCACACTTTTTTTCGCTGCTTGCAAACTGTGGCTGCAGCATGGACCCTGGTTATTCAGAGCCTGGGTTATTCCCCAAATCCCCTTCTGTGAGCCCATCTCACTTCACTATCAATGATGTGGCACCAAATAGCCTTTAACTCCCTGCTAAATAGGTTCTTAGGTTTTGCTTATTCCGGCCTACCAATATGAAGTCCGGGGGGGGGGGGGAGGAGATAAAATAAAATGGGAACATTCAGGGGGAGAAATTGTGGGTCTTTTTCTCCCTAGAGGCACAATATTTAAAAATAAAATAGAAATAAAATTTTTGGAAAAGCAACTGAGAAGAAAATTGAAAACCCACCCAAAACTTATATCAGAATGCGCACTGAAACGATATGGTTTCATTAAAGGGATTAAAGGCATTAAAGGGATGTTATTTTCTGAAAACTTTATCTAGAAATGCATTTATTTCATTTCTGCATGGCAATGGCGAGGTCTATCTGCCAAGTCCTGGGCTAGCAGTGGGCAACTAGTAGCACTTAACAACTGATGGTTCCAGATCCGTGCACTCCTATATACATCAAAATATGCATCCCACCAATTCAATTGGGCTTACAATGTAAATGGGGGGGGGGGGAAGTGTCGTCGCAGCTGTGCATTTGAATCCGTATTGACGATGTGTGCAGAAATCTGCTCCCACACATAGCTCTCTCTTCCTTGATTGGGGTAACATATTGCAAAACCAAATAATAAAACCTTCCTTGCTATTTATCACAATATTATTTTTCTGTAGCTGAGGGGCTGTAATGCAGTGGTAGATTATGGAAGGAAGGTCCCGTCCCAGGTTCAACCCAAAGCATCTCCAGATAAATGATCAGGGGAAAGCCCCCTGCCCAAGACTCTGGGAAACTGCTGCAGTCAGAAAAGATGGGCCAGGTCTGACTCAAAACAAGGCAGCTTCATATTATTTATTTCATTCTATTGATCAACTGGCAGGGTGAGGTGGGGGAGCAATGCTTAGGTACCGTATCTTGGAAAGCAACAGCCTATAGCTCCACCTGTAACACTGGGTATATTTGCAATTATTGTTTGAATAAGAACTACAGGCATGATCCACACACAGTTAAGCACTACTGAGTTCCATTGATTTCAATGGGAGAAACATAAGACACATGCTTAATTCTTCTACTGAAACCAATGGGACTAAAGTTCAAACTACAGGTGGCAGATCCAGCTGTTTATGCCTGGATGTGTCCCAGTTACATAGAAAACAGGGGTAGGACGAATTAATGAGCAAAAGGGCCACAAAGGTGAGGAATATGGACCCCCCCCGAGTAAACTGCCCCCATCTTTGCAAATAAGAAAGCCTGCACAGAAGAGAGAAATGAGTTCTAGTCCAACCTGCTTCCTGCTCTGCTAGTTTCTGCCTGCAAGGAGCTGGGAATTTTCACATGGGAAACTTTCAAAAGCATATCCCCCACCTGCAATCTGGAACGGTATAATCAATTTTATCACCCCAGGACTCTACTAATTCACTTCCACCTCATTCTGCTGTAAACAGGCCAAGCCAAGCCTCCAGCAGTCTTAATTCGAGGATCGGAGTCTAGCTGAGGGCAACTGATCTTAGCAGAGGGCTGCAGCTCAGCTGCAGAACACAGGTCTTGTATACAGAAGGTCTCAATCCCCGGCATCTCCAGCCAGGTAGGGCTGGGAAAGACGCCTGGGGAGCTACTGCCAGTTCATGTCGACAATACTGAGCTGTGCGCCTCAGCGTAAGACAGCTTCCTATGTAACCCCGGCCAGAATCCAGGAAGATTAGCCATGAATGCTGGTAGATTTACAGCACAATACTATACAAGTCTACCCAGAAGTAAGGCCCATTGGGTTCAATGGGACTTACTCCCAGGTAAGTGTTCATAGGATTGCAGACTCGGTGCCCTACCTCTGCTCTTCATTTTTGCCCCCACCCCAGTCCACCCTGCACTTTCAATGCGATTGGGGCAGATTGACTTGCTGTGTAGAAACTCATTTGGCTTCCCTCGAAAGTTGGGGTTGTTGGGGTTTTTTTTGCCATTTTCTCTGACCTTCACTGCATGCAGAATTTCAGTGCCAACCCCAGTTTAAACACATCCACGGCCACCATATGCAATTTGAGTCAAAGAAGTCCTTTACATTGGGCTGGATTGCACCCAAGCACCCTTACCCAGCTAGGAGCACTACATGTGCAGAAGCAGGTTTTCTGAATGTCTGTGCAGCAAGTGACTGCATGCATAGTTCTCCTCTCTGATCCAATGGGCAGGGCTGTGCACATGGAACTCTCTTTTAAATAAATTAAAATATAATCCCAGCTATAGGCTCTTCAGGAGGGAAGCAGAGATCTAGACTGGGTGTCCTTCCACCCGCTTTCCCTTCAAACAGTTGGTCAGTGTGATCTGAGCTTTAAAAATGGACTCCATTATGTGCCCCATGGTATCGGGGCATTACAAATCTATCCTTTCCTCAAACTTTGTAAATATACCAAACAATACTTATCTCATGTGCTGAATTGTACAGTTTGGGCCTGATCCAGTCAAAGGTAAGCATTTTGGAGTCCCATTGGTTTCAAAGGTACAGATTTATGCAAGTGATTGGCTCTCCCAGAGATGAGAATCCCAAAGTGCCCTGCATAATGTGACACCCCAAGGCATTCAGTGTTGAGGCTGAGATTGGGAACCCTGCCCAGGCACATTATCAGACATGGCCCGCATGTTTCCAACCTGCGCTCTTGAGCCATGCAGGCTATAAATACCCTCCACTATTATTGCAAGGTGAGAATTTCAGGAGACCAAAGAAGCAGGCTCCACTTCTGTGTGGCAAAGTCATGAATGGGTGGGGCCAGAAGAGCCCAAGAGGAGGTTACGGGCATGTCCTTGTGTGTCATCTGGGTACTTTTAAAGGCTCCATAGTGGGGAGAAGCTCTACTCTCAATCAGCTCCCTTCTCTGCAGATCATCTCTGCAATCCATCCACCATCACCCGCCTACCATGGTGTGGCTGAGTAGAAATATTTAGATGTGGGTGGCCTGCCCTGCTCATTGACAAAGACCCATCCTCTGTTTTTTTTAGCCATTGTCTTGCAACTCGTTGAAGCAGGGCTTTGGTCTTACATCTCCTTTGCCTGGGAAGCAGCATCTGCTTCCTAGCCGAGACTGCTCAGGGACAGGATTTGCAAAGAGCCCCCTAGACCTCCTCGGTTCCTATGATATGACCAGAGGCATCGTACGGGGGGGGGGGGATGGGGTGGTGAGCTCCCGGGTGGCAGGCAGGCAGGGGGTGGCAGGGCGGCCAGCGGCGGCGTGACTGGCACCATTCGTCGGCATGAGTGAGGAGCAGCAGCGGTGGGTTTGGCCCTCCCACCCTCCCTGCACCTCGGTAGTGTCCTTAACGGCTGCAGCTGTTACGTCACTTCCGGCGCGCGCGGGGGGGGGCGGTCCGTGCTCTGCCACTGGATATGACCACCTGCATCTCAGTCTTATGGCTATGGCTACCTTCCCCTTGCCCAAGTATGTTCTTTTAGCCTCTTGCTGAACAGTCTGCCAGTTCCCATCAAAGCCTCTCAGGCTGCATTGACAGTGTAGGGTATTTGGCCGTATTTGACCATAGGGCATTTGCACATGACCAGACACCCCTCCTCATCTCCCTCCCCACTCTGCCTGTGTCCCAGGCTAGCTGCAGCCACTCCACACCTAGTATTGGCTCTTAAAAGTTGTGGCCAGAGACATTCCTATGTGCAAAAACATATTTACCTATGTGCAGCAGCAGCAGCACACGTGCTCCATATCAGCAGAAATCTGCTGGAGACCAGAAAATGTGATTGGTGGCACAGCTGGCTTGGATCTGATTGGCTGAGCTCCACATGATGTCCCCTAGGTCATCTGCTGGATTCACAGCAATCCCCAAACTTTCCCTTCTGCACCAGACAGGCTCAAGTCTGGCAGACTCTTAATCTCTGATGAGGGAAATCCTCGGAGTTCCAGTGGGTACAACTGGACCGGAGCTAACTCAAGCTTAAAACTGCCAGTGTGGCAAGACTTTTCCAAACTGGGCTGATGATGGTGACAAGAAAAAACACACCTGCTGACTAAAAGTAGAGGAGTCTAGTCTATTTGGCCTCTGCTTAAGGGGTGTGCCACATGGGTAGGAACGAAGTATGAGGGCGGAGGAAATCCAATTACAGTTTAGATGTCAGGAGAACCACTGGAAAAGAGCCCAGTGGAAATTCAGAACTGCCCTTCAAGCAGGTCCACTAGACCAATGTGGAGGCTTAGCAATAGTTCTCGAGACTGTTCTTCAGGCTACAAATCACCTGTTCCCTCTTTCTGTGAAGGTGCCCAGGGAGGGGGGGGGGGGAACAGCAGCTCTGCAATGCCATGGCTAACCTGTGCCTATTGCACACATCAAAGACAGATCTGACTTACTGCACAATACACCTGGCACAAGCAGGATGCCGCTGGCACCTGTCAAAACATTTTTATACCCTACATTGTGTGTGTGTGTGTGTGTGTGTGTGTGTGTGTGTGTGTGTGTGTGTGTTCAGTGTTGTCAAGTTTAAACAGATGGCTGTAGCCTGGCTGAACAAACAAAGGCAGAGGAGGTGGGGGGAGAGAGAGAGTTTGTTTCTGTGCCCCCACCTCCGCCCCACTGACTGGTGGGTTGGAGTTGTCTGGGAAGATCTCAGCCTGGCACCCAGCTCTGATTGGTGGGCTGCGGGGCACTGGGCAACGTGGCCATGTTGAGACTGTTTTGTGGCGGAAGAGCTGAGTCAAAGTTGAAGTCCATCTCATCGCTGTCCATAAAGTCATTGAGAATGATGGACTCCACATCACACTCCAAGCTACCGTTGAACATGTCCAAATCTAAATCTGCTGGGAATCTGTCCTGGCCCAAAACTGGGGTGTGCATGGCTTCTGGGTAGGGTCCCTGCAACGAATCTAGCAAACTCATGTGTGCCCCTTGGTTGTTGATGTAGGAATGGATGTGCCCGTGGTGGGGCATTGCCACCATGCTGCAACTGTCACTGGGTAGGCTCATAAGGCTGATAGGGGAGGGTAAGGCACTGCTGTTGATAGGAGGGTGATGGCTGGCTGGTGATGGATGGTACAACGCATTACTCTTCATGAGCGCAGAAGAGTGGGGAGGGTAGGGGACCAGGCCTATCTCTCCGCCTCCACCTCCCCCACCACACACAAGGGCATTCTGTCTGTGGCCGCGGGGTGGCACCATGCTGTTGGCTTGCGGCATGTGTGGCTCACCCTCTTTGTGCGCATAGGAAATGGAAGAGAGCAAGTCCTGCAGTGAGGCGTTGCGATAGGAGTTCATGGGAGCGAAGGTGGCCTGCTTGTTCTCCTGGATGGTCTGCATGGGGAGGCGGCGCATGAGGCTCATTGCAGGCTGACTGTAGATGGTGCCACAGTAGGTGTTGCCGCCGCCTCCACCACCGCCACCCCCACCTCCTCCTCCTCCTCCTCCTCCAGCGGCCACCGCAGAGCACTTGGAATTGAAGTTGAAGCTGGGGCTCCGTTGTCGGAGGCCCCCAGCAGGGAGCGGCTGGGCAGGGCTCATGTTGTAGTTGTCCTGCAGGTCATCGAGAAGGCTCTCTCCAAGGCTCTCGTTCAGGTTGATGGTGCCAGTGAGGTCAGTCAGCCTGGGCATCTCCACGGAGCAGCGGGCACTCAAGGAGGGGGACATGGTGCTGGACGGGCTCGGGTACATCAGCGGAGAGGATGGGGTCCCATCGTCCTCTTCCAGCTCATCTGGCTCATGGTTGGCCATAATGGGGGAGAGGCGCCCACTCAGCGTGCTGGCTGAGGAGTTGGCCCGTGTCCGGAAGTCAGCCCAAGCATCATACTCGTCACTAGCATGGGAGGTGGGGCTCTCTGACCACTTGGCCTGCTGGCTGGCGGGACTCTCCTCCCCACGCTCCTGAGCAACTTGCAGCTGCTTCTTCTTGCTGGCTTTGCCCTTGATTCGCAGGAACTTGTTGTTGTTGTCCATGGAGACAGCTCGCCGGCGTGGCGGCTTGCCAGTTTTGCCGCCCTCCGGGTTCAGCATCCACCAGGAACTCTTGCCGGTGCCCTCGTTTTGCACGCGGATGAAGCGGGTGTGCAGTGACAGGTTGTGCCGTATTGAATTCTGCAGAGAGAACGAAACACAAACAGCCCGTCACTGAGAGTCAGCAGCATCCAAAGCCCAAAGCCACACACTGCATGGGGAAGGTCCCAGGTTCACTCCCTGGCAACCTGAGGTGGGGCTGGGGCAGATCCCTGTCTAGAAGCCTATAGATCTGGGGCTACTCAGAGCAGACAGAATGAAATGAGGTGGACCAATGATCAGACTCAGTAGAAGAGCAGCTTCAGAATCCCTCTTGTAGAGCTCCTTTCCCTATAATGTCTCCCTGCCTGGCTTCTGAGGCGCCAACAGGCAGTGCCCACAACATTTCAAGTCTATCTCTGTATCCCTTAGCAGGGATGCAAACCTGAGCATCTCAGGAGGAGCAATCTATGCTCCTTATCAGTGTTAGGACCTAAGTAGTGTCATTATGAATGACAGTGTGGTTGGGGTGTTGGCCTAGCAAAGCAAAGATTCAAATCTTTCTTCAGCCATGAAACTCACTGGGCCAGTCTCTCTCTCTCTCTCTCTCTCTCTCTCTCTCTCTCTCTCTCTCTCTCTCTCTCTCTCTCTCTCTCTCTCTCTCTCTCAGCCTTGCCCACCTTACAAGGTTGTTCTGAGGACAAAATTGGGAGAGAGGAGTCACACACGCTTCTCTGAGCACCTCAAAGGAAGGGCAAGGTAAAAAGTATAGCTGATAATAAAAGTTGGGGCTTTCAAGTCAGTGCAGACAATGCTAAACTTGGCGGATCAAGGTTCTGACTACAAGCAAGGCAGCTTTTTGTATGGTCATTTTAAACAGGGCTGTAGCTTGGCGGCGGAGCACCTGCTTTCTGTGCAAAAGGTCCCAGGTTCAGTTTTGGCAGGCCTAGGAAAGACTTTCTGGAGAGAGCCCCTGCCAGTCAGTGTAGACAACACTGTCCTAGCTAGACCAATGTATGAACTCAGTAGACAGCAGCTTCCTATGTTCACACTACATTCTGCTTGGCACAGCTGCAGCAGCCTCCATCCCCTCCCAACCTTCCAGGCCACATTCCTCCCTCTCGAGAAGGGGCCACAACACTTTGCTAACAGGGACAGGTCCATGAGAGAGGCAGCGCTGGCTCCCAGTCTGCAGGCCACTCTGGCCGTCACTATTGTCTGCAGGGCTAATCAGCTGTGTGGAGCCCTACTGAGAATTCCATGGGAAAATTCCCTTGGATGGAAGCAGAGGGATAATCCACAGGTCACAGGCGAGAGTTCCCAGCGTCCCACGCCTGTCACGGATCGAATTCCCTGCTGGCTCCCTCTGCCCGCCAGACAGTAGAATCAAAGCGTAGCTGGGAGCTGAAAGAGCACACGGCTCCTCCTCTCACTCCATTTGCAGCATTTAAAGCTCGCTTTTGGAGGGTGTCAAAAATGTATCAGATGGCAGGGAGCCCTGGCAGAGCCGCGCACTCCGGCAGCTGCGAGAGCTTTTGTCTGCCATGGGAACGAATGGGAGACCCTGCGAGGCCTTTCCATTGCTGAATGGGGCACTCAGGGATCGGTCAGAGTGCCAACTAGCCTGAGCGTCTGAACAGGCGAGGGTGAAATGGTTGAGCAGGGCAGGAGGAGGGAAATTTCCTTCCCAGCCTCCCCCCAAAACAGAATAAGAAAAAGGATGGCTCAGCTGTTCCCGCAGTCCTCGGTTCAGTAATCTTTAGGTTGAATAAGAACATAAGAACATGAGAAGAGCCCTTCTGGATCAGGCCAAGGGCCCATCTAATTCAGCTTCCTGTATCACACAGTGGCCCCACCAGATGCCTCAGGAAGCACACAAGACAACAAGATCCCTGTATCCTGTTACCACTCCCCTGCACCTGGCATACAGAGAAAACCTGCAGTACTTCTAAAACCAGGAGGTTGCTCATGGCTTGTAACTTGTGATGGACTTTTCCTCTATGAATTTTTCCAATCCTCTTTTAAAGGCATCTAGGCCAGGTGCCATCACCACATCCTGTGGCAAGGAGTTCCACATAATGAAGATGGACTCCTGCCTGGCATCACAACAGTCTTACACAGGTCTGTAGCTACCTATTGCCAAAGAATGGGGCCATACTCAGAGGTACAACACCTGGACTGCAGGTTTCATCCCTGGCATCTCCAGCTGGGCTGAGAAAGACTCCTGTCTCACTCTGGAGAGTCACTTCTAATCAACATAGATCATCCAGAACTCGATGGACCAATGGACTGACTCAACAGAAGGCTGGTTCACACATTCTAGAGCTGATCTAAACATTCTCTTACAAGCAGTTTTGGTGAATTCTGAAGGTGCTGGTGCGGTTGGGGCAGAGTCATTCTTGAAAACATTGAGGGGGAGCTCACCACAATTTGGTAGTGGTACTTGTGGGTGCCATTTTTTCTAATAGTTTATGCTGTGCATTTGTAGGTGCTGGGGGCAGCCCTAGCAATGACCTCATATTGTTCTGAGGGGAATTCTGAAAACAAAAACAAAAAAACAAAAACCGGTGGCTGCCAATAAATGGAGAAAAATTTCTTAGGCCTGCCAGTCCACAAATGGACTTTTTTCCTGGGGTAAATCGAAGCCAGATCACCCACACACAGATTGGGACTGTAGCAGAGAAGAAATAGGGTGAAAATCCCCTACAGTCCCCACCCAGAGCCATAGCACTGATTCAACTGCTAATCACTAAAGAAGAAGAAGAACAAAGCCTATCAGGGCTAACAATGCTTTAAACATGATGTATAGATTGGCCCTTAAAAGTCCTGTGTAACTCTGACGTTTGCAGATTCCTGTCTTATGAGAATTTGGTTCTGTAAAAGGATACGAGCAGGTTGTACTTGCAGTCTGGAGCTGGGCAGGCAGTCTGCTGGGGCCAGGATTGAATACCCGGAATGAACGACTGCATGGAAAGGGGGGACAGGAGATAGTAGCAGAATTCCAATAACGCCTGACGGGGAGAAAGGCTGCGGAGTCTGCAGAGAGCTGGTACCATGGCTTTGTCCAGAGGCATACTAATGAGCAGGCGAGCAAGTTACAGGCCCCATATATCATATTATGTAATGGCTTACTTCTCTGCACTTCATTTATTTGGAGATTGCTCGCAGGCTGGCACCTTGCCAGCAGCCACCAAATCCGAGTCTACAGAAATCAATCTCGCGCTGACTGATTAAGCCGTGTTTAGAACTAATTGCTCCTTCGTGTGTGGGGAGAATAAATTATGGGCTTTCATCTCAGCATCTTTAAAATGCAGTGGCAGGTAGGGTCTGGCGGTTAACCCCTTCCCTCCCACGGCTCAGAACCAGCAGGCTGGCTGGGCAGGAAGAGAGCACCTGGGAAAATGCAGGGTACCAGAGACAGCCGCTAAAAGGTTGCTCCAGCCACCAATTCCACCGCCACCCAAACACCCTTAACTTGGGTGCTTTCTCCAGGCACAGACACAGCAGTTGGAGAAAGGGGGAACTGCCTCCTTTTGGGGTACTGGCTGAAACTGCTTTTGGGGTACTGGCTGAAACTGCTCAGCACTGCAGTTCCCACACCCTGTGGAACACATCCTGCCTACAGCCCCAGGACCACGGCACACTTCCCCTGCTTGGAATTGTGTAGCACAGTGGTGGTTGTCAAACGTTTTAACACCAGGACTCACTTTTTAAAATGACACTCTATCTACCACCTAGCTTTACGAGACTTTTAAAGTGATCTAGAAATTATTTATTTATTTATTTACAAGTAATATTTTATTTATTTGCAAAAAAAACTCAGTACAAGGAAACTGTTGGATCTACAGTACAAGGAAAATGAGGCAGTGGAATGAACTGTACTACTTTGGACTGCGTGGGGGGGATACAATTTTTTAATGCCTCCCACATTTAAAACAAAACAACTTCCTACTGAAAATATATATTAAAAAAACAGCACAGTACAGATAAATATTTGAACCCAGCCTTTTGCCTGCTCCATTGGTTTTCTTATAGCAGACATATGAGAATGTTCAAAACATCTGCAGCCTTTAGTGGGTTCGGTCAACTTTAACTCTCTCTCTCTCTCTCTCTCTCTCTCTCTCTCTCTCTCTCTCTCTCTCTCTCTCTCATTCTGCTGCTTGGATAGCCCAGCAGTTATTTGTTCCCCCATGAGCCCACTTTCATACTGTATCTCAGGCGTGTTTCGAACATGCGTGTTTTTGTAAAACATGAGGTGGTGGGTTTGGAACCTGTTCTAAAGTCCTACTCATTGGCAGCGCAATCCTGTGTAACCCTAAACCGGTGTAACAGTAGATGCACCAGTGTAAGTGCACTTACACTGGCATAAGTGCACTTACACCGGTGCATCTACTGTTACACCGGTGTAAGGTTACACAGGATTGCGCTGTTAATCAGAGATGCATGAGAAGTAAAGGGCAATGGAATTTTGCACTCTGCAGATGCTCAAGGCACATTTTCAATATGAAAAACAAGGCCAGAGTGAATACACATCATGGCATAATAACATACATGCAGTCCCAGGCAGTGGCGTCACTATGGGGGTGTGAGGGGTGGGGACCGCATTGGGTGACACCCTTGTGGGGGGGTTGACACCACTAGTGGCAAAAATTGTGGAAACCTTGTATTTATGAATAATACCATCAAGTTAGATATCATTGGACACGTAATCTAATGCGGAATGCAATGAAAAACACAATTTTGAATGCTATCAAAAGATATGTCCAAATAACCAGAAAATTAGACTGATGGTTGCAAGAGCCAAAGAGGTGGTATTATGATACAACCTGGAACCAATACGGTGTTAGCATGAGTCAGCTCTCATTTCTTTGTCTCAGAGCTAATCCTAGAATTCTCATTCAGTGGTGTGTGTCATCAAGTTGGCCATTGGGTTTTTGTTGGTTACTGATTTGTTGAGTGATCTGTACTGTTATATATTAAAATAAAAGTTAATGGGGGGTGACACCATGAGTTATTGGACCGGGTGACACCAACTCTAGTGATATCTCTGGGGTGATGCGATGAGCTCTTGCTCATCGCAAACCCTCTGACCCCAGGTATCAAAAGGAGGTCCCTGGCAAAAACTACTCTGTCTGCTGTCAGAGGAGACAAACTGTGGCAGTCATCTCAGGCTGGCAAACTCTGCCCGAGTCCTGCTCATGTTCAGCTCAGATACCTTTATTGGCATACAAATTCCATCTCATTTCTAGTGTTCGTTTTGCCCTCATGTCACAATATGGTATAAAGGGCAGACACAGAATAGCAGCTCTCTACAGTTCCAGACGCAACCACGGAGTAGCCCTTTACAATATCTGTGAAGCCAACAATGACATTTTGCTCTCCATTAAGATCTATTCAAATTGCAGGACTCTAAAGTCACTGTGGAAATTTCACACAGGGATGGCCCAAGACCTCCTGGCACCTGAGGTCTGCCAAATGCTGCTCACCCCCTTACCTGGTGATGTGCCAGCCTCTGCTTTTCCTGCTTCCTGAATTGGAAAAGGAAAAGGGAGATGGAGCAGAAGAGGAAGTGTGGACAGCGATCAGAACTTCTGATCCCACCCCTCTCCTCCACACTTCCTCTTCTGCTCCACCCCCCTTCCTTTCCAATCCAGGGCGTGGGAAAAGGAGGAGCAATGGAGGCGAGTGGGTGGACAGAGTTGGGCTCCCTCCCTACCAGTCTTCTGCCTGAGATGACTGCCTCAGTCAACCTCATAAATGGGCCAGCCCTGAGAGATCCTGTTTCAAACAGAAAACAAATAACAGCATTCATAATTCTTTTTGATCAATTTTAAGGCAATGAAGCTAAGCATTGATTTGTTCAAAAATACTTTTACAACTTTCAGAGTGGGAGCCAGGTTACTGTTAAGCTGTTACAGTGTGTGTAACATTGCGTGTGTGTGTGCGTGCATGTGCGCGTGTGTGTGCACGTGTGTGTGCGCGCGCACACACACGTGCACATGAACGTGTGGCTCCTTCAAGGTAAAGAGGTTTGCTTGTTGCAGAAGTTTACAATTTTAAAGGAAAAAATGCAATAGCATAAGAACAAAATGAGAATGCCAAAGACGGAAAAGAATCAAATTAAGATTTAGAAAAATATAAATCCACATGTTTGCAAGCTGATACGGGCTCAGAGTAGCAGTGTTTGCTTGGGAACCCCCCCCCCCCTTCATTTCAGTCCTCAGTGGTGTGGATGATGCTTCTGCCCTCTCCTTTCTCCTGCACAAGGGGCCTGCTGTGATAGGGCTTGGGAGAGAGGCTGGAGACAAAGTTGGTGAGACTGAGCAGACAAGGTGCTGCCAGTGACTTCATATTTAGGAATGCTGCAATGTCTTTGCCACCTGCTTCAGACACACCCCTAACACTGCAATGCCCTTTTTTTCTTAAATGAGGATCTAGCTACCCTTTTCTCCCTAGTAAGACAAGGCTGCTGCCACATCTCTGTGATTCTCATGCATGAGGGGACCTGCCAGAGGCAGTTAGCTGCACAAAGAGCCCCCCACCCCCACCGGCTCCTACCCCACCCCTCCTGCCTCTTTGCAAAAGAATGCGAGACACTGAGAACTACAAGAAAGCATTATGGACATGACAGTCTGCCCAGAGAGCAGACAGAGGAGCTGCACGGGGGGCGATTGGGTATGCGTTTGTGCTGGGTCTGACAATGAAGCAGCCAGTCTGAGGAGTGCCTAGGGAAGGATAGAAGGTACAGATTTGTTTGCAGCCGTGACTTCCTCGATGCCCTTGTCAACCCAGTCAGTTCATCAGAGGCCCTTCCAACAAGATGACTCTGCAGCCTTAACAAGTCACCTGTGCTACTGAGGACCACAGAAGACATGACGCACGGGTGGAATCTGTGATCCCCGCAATTGCTCCGAGATTCTATGTCATGCTTGTATGCTGCTCTGCAAATACCCAGATTCTAATTAAACCAGGGTTTAAAAGGTATTTAATCTGCAACATCAACTGAATTTGGGCACACAGCAATGTACACAGACCTTCCAGAGTATTCACAGCAGGCCTGGACCCAATAATACAGCAATATAGGCCAACTTCAGTGGCTGTTACCTGCATTTCTAGCTCTAAACCTCTGTGTCTGTATGTAAAGAGGCCCAGCTTCAGGTGATTCTGCCTCAGGTCTCTTTGGTCTGATCCAGGCTTTGTGCCATGGCAGAGGCACCAATAGGAAGGAGTGCCCATTTTGCAAGCCTTCTAAGCACTCAGCGCCTTGAAGATGAGATGCTAGCATAACGCAAGCAGTCAGCCCCAACGGTGCTATTGTTTTGACAGTGTGCAGCAAAAGCTTGGCTTTCCCAGGCTGACTGTCAACATGATCAAGCAGCATCAGAGCCAGGCACTGTCTACACAGTACAGCCATCTCTCTTATCAGGCGGAAGAGAACTTGTGAGACCTAATGTCCCTCCATCCACCTTTGTGCAGAGCTCAGGAGTCCCAGAAGACTCTTGCACTTCAGGGGACTCCTGAGCTCTGGGGAAACTCTCCTCCAGGGGAAGTCACCCAGGCAATATCTTGTTCTTGAGAGCTGTTGCGACTCGCCTCTTTAAGAGGCAAGTCCAGACGGCCTCAGGATAAGAAAGGCCATGTGAGAGAACTGGGACTGGGGGGGGGGCAGTTTCAGCTCTGCAGCAGAAGCCTATGTGAGCTAGTGGGCCCGCATGAGCTCCTTAAGAGCTTGAGTGGTAGCAGCCCATATAGATTGCCTGCAGATAAGTTGTACTTGTTTTGATTGTTTGTTTTAGTCACTAATCTAAGTTCCTATGCACCAGGGTCTTCCAGTATGTCACTGCAATAGTTGAGTTACTAGATGAGGCCTGCTGTGTGCTTCAAGAAAAATAATCTAAAATCTTTTCTTCCCAGCAGAGGAATGCTGGGTGCTTGCAGTGCCGAATCTCTACAAATCCATACCACAGAGCCCTAAGGATTCCTAGGGCACTTTCGCACATAATATTAAAGGTGTCTTCTGCTCTTCCTGTTTCTGAAATTCAAATGCATAACCTACTTTGGCTAGAATGTATATTTGATTTAAAAACTGGCCCCCTCCCTTTTTAATATCTTTTTATCAGACTTCACTTCCTCATTTGAGGACATTGAGGGGCACAGCCCAAAGTTAGGAGCCTCTAAGATCCCTGTTCTGCTTTACACTGACGTGATAATATCTCGATCCCGCATCAGCTTGTTACGATTGATTAGACAATGTGCTCTATATCTAGGCTTACCATCCATCCCAGAATTTCCGGGACCGTCCTGGAACCCAGGCTCAGGTCCCAGATCGGTCCTGGACCATTCCGGGCCCAGTGGAAGCCTCTGCCGCTGCTTTTTTAAAAAAGTGAATAAACTCACCTTTTTTCTGGGCGCCGCCATCTTGGATCTCGCAAAATCTCGCTAGATCCAAGATGGCGGCACCCAAATCCCATAAGGGCATGAAGGCACTACAGTACTGCCTTAATGCACGGACGTTGCTGGAGCGTGGAGGGGGGGCCTTGGGGTGACGCGCGTCCTAGTGACGCCACTGCCTTCATGCCCTCACGAGATTTGGGTGCCGCTATCATGGATCTTGCAAGATTTCACGAGATCCAAGATTTCTGTGCCAGAAAAAAGATGTTTATTCACTTTTTTAAAAAGTGGAGGCGGCGGGGGCTCGGCAGCGACAGGCACGGAGGCAGCGACAGGCATGGCGGCAGGGCAGCAACGACGATGGGCAAAATCATGGACAGGCAAGTCAATTTAATTAATTATTTTAGGGGCTAAAATAAATAATATTTATATATAAAATAGATTTTCAAATTTTATTTATTTAATTATTTAATTAATCAATTCTTGACTAAAATAAATAAATAAATAAAAATTCAGGGCACCCTTCGGGCACCAAAAGGGTGCTTTGCACCCCCCCAAAGGTTTTTAAAATTTATGTCAGTTATTTATTTATTTATTTAATTGTGTGTGTATGTGGGTGTCCCAGTTTAGAATCGGGAAAATCTGGTAAGCCTATCTATATCTGAAAAACAACAAATTGTCTTCTCTCTACTTTAACAAATCTAGAAATATGGTCTTTTCTTCCAAGTGGAAGAGTATGATTTGGAGTTTTGAGGGTCATTGTATTGAACAAGTCAGACAGTATTTGGGCGTCATATTCCACTACAATTCTCTTTGGGTATCTCACAGGAATTCTCTGATCCAATCAATTAAGTGCATGCTTCAAATGATAATCCATTTCTTTTATAATAGCGGGAATAGTTATGTGCCTGCAGCACTTGAAGTTTTTAAAGCAAAAATCGTGTCCCGGGTGCTATATGATGTCCCAATATGGATAGGAGCATGGAACTATACACTGGAGAGGATTCAAGCAATGTTTCTACGCAAAATGCTAGGTCTTCTGCCTTGTGTCCCTTATGCAGCATTATGTATTGAAACTGGACAATTTAGGCTAGAGACAATAGCATGGCTTAGGACATTTAAATTTTGGTTGACAGCCTTTTACAACCCTCAACAGGATAGTTTATTTCCCCAGCTCATGCTTGACTCAAACCCGTTAGTAGGATTGCACTCAATTTTTAAGAAGTTAAAAACAATTGGAATTGACACTGATCTGTTAGGATCCCTAAGTTTTAATGTAGCCTGCCATGCCATTAAAGATTATTAGATATTGACCAGCAGGAATTACATCTCGCTGCTAATAAGATATGTTCTCTCCTGTACTTTTCTAGTTCTGCACGCCATGGACAGATGGCTCCCTTTTTTCGATTACTAAAAGATCCGCATGAACACAGGGTTTATTTGTTGGCAAGGTGTAACGTGATGCTCTCTGCTGTTACTCTGGGTAGGTTTGCAGGCATTCCGTATTCTGACAGATTTTGCCAGTGTGACCCAGAAAGAATTAAAACTGTACTACATATGATTGTATCATATATGATGACCTCCGTTCACTCTACCTAGACCCCATTTTGGGAGGACTGGGAAAACTGACTGAGCAAAGTATGTTACGCTACCTTCTCATGGTCACTGGTGTTTAGGTTTTATCCAAGGTGGTTGCTTCCCTAAAGTCGATGGCTGACCGACAGAAGCACATCTCTTAGCAACTTGGTACAGGGAAATGGGAAGATGGTCCTGGGTTTTATATTGTGTGGTGTGCTGGGTTCAGCATTGGATGTTCTTTTATATGTATCTGTTATGCCAATAAAGGTTACGAAACAAAACTATTTAAAAACAAAAACAAGCAAAAAACCTTCTAATTTTTTGTCCACCCACTGGTGACATTCATGTGTACATACAAATAGCAGGAGCTTAGGCAGTGTAAGCCTAAACACGTTTACTCAGAAGTATGTCCCCTGAATTCAATGGGGCTTCCTCCCCTGAATTCAATAAGGGGGGAATGGAGCAGAGAGTGGTGGGCTGAACACTCTGGTCTCCTCTACTCCACACTCTGTTCCCTTCTTCCTTTCTACGTCATTGAGCAAGAGGAGGAGTGGAGGCAAGTGGGCAACTCCCTAAGCCGATCTACTACCTGGTGCAACCGCCGTAGTTGCCTGCATAGACATATGAGCCCTGAACAGAAGAACGACTGTATTTCTTCTCGATAAAGCAGAGGAGAGGAAACATTCTAGGATACACCCATGCTAGGTTTTATTGTCTTATGACAGTGACCAATTTGAGCCTCCCTGAGCGTTTCCATATTCCATAATGAAGTTATTTATTAAACAAATAAAGAAAGAAAGAAATGGGTTACCCGGGGAGTGGCTGTGTTTCTGGTGCTCCCGTAATGTGACACCAGCACTCCCCGTTTAGCGCAGCGCATGGGTCCAGGCTCTCGGTCCAGTGTTCCTCTGGTTCTCTGTACTTTTGTGCTCCCGCCCCTCCTTCAGAAACACTGGATTTCTTTTGCCTTGGGTCACGTGAACACATTTTGAGTGGTTGCCTTGGCTTGGGGCCTGTCTGAGCAGGTGAGGCGAGAGGCCGGCGCTGACAAAGAAAGAGGGACAAGCAAAGACAGGAGCGCAGACACAGAAGGGTGATGGCCAGGCCATCTGGAACTTCCCCTGCCCTGACATTTCATCGCAGCCAGAGGTGGGGAGGGAAGCCTTGCTCAGAATGCTGCCACAGCAACGGCTTAGGCTCCTAAGTCCAAACAAGGGTTGCCTTTTTAGGGAGCTCGTGTAAATTAGACACTTTTCCCGTTCAAAGGATTTGACACCAAAACCCATGCTTAGTTTTGGAATACAGAGGAAAACAGGGACAGGGCTGTGTTACACCCCTGTTCTCAGATCAACAAGGATCACTGGCCACTCCCAGTATTATACAGTCTATTGCTGAAGGGTCTGCTCTGCATACTGTATGTTGGAAGGGTTTGCTCTGCAATAGTCTGCCCTCCTCCAATTGGGAAGGCAAAACACGAGTCTTCTTTTGGTTAAAGGAATGCTACGGAACCATAATTGTCCTAGAACAGGATACCGACGTTTCTAAATAAGCCTCTGCAGGTTGTCACATGGCAGGCTGAGCACCAGGGCTGGCCCAAGACCTCCTGGCACCTGAGGAGGCATGCCAAATGTTGTGTGTGTGTCCACTGGCGTCACTACAGGGGGGGCGGAGCTCTAAGTTCCTCCGTGATCCGAGCCTCCGTTACACGGAGGAACGAAGCGCCCCGCCCCCGCACCTTCCGACCCATTCAAAGCGGTGAAAACAACGCGCAGGAGACTCCCTGCACGTTGTTTTCATCGCTTTGACTGGTTCGGAAGGCACGGGGGCGGGGCGCTTCGTTCCTCCGTGTAATGGAGACTCGGATCACGGAGGAACTTAGAGCTCTGCCCCCCCCTTGTAGTGACGCCAGTGTGTGTGTGTCCCTTACCTGGCAGAGCACCAACCACTTCCATTGTTCTTCCTTCTCCTGCTCCTTGGACTCAAAAAAGGAAGACGGGAACAGAGCAGAAGAGGAAGTGTGGAGGAGATGGGAGTGATGGGCTAATGGAGCGTTTCTCAAAGTTCTCCCCGTGAGGCGGGGGGAACTCTGAGTGTTTGCGAGGGCGGGGCCAGTAGCGGCAGCAATCCAGGGGATCTCCGCTGCCGAAACCGCCGTTTTTGCACTTACTGGGGCTTCGGGGGCTTCGGGGGAGGCCTGCATGACCTTCTGTGGGGGGGGGGGTGAGCAGACCTCCCCGAAGGCCCCCCCCCAGCCCTGATAAGTGCAAAAATGGTGGTTGCGGTGGTGCGCCACCATGCTGTCCCCACCCCTTGAGAGGGCAGGGGACAGTTAAAGTTCTCAGTGGTGAGTCGTGACCCTTTGAGAACCACTGGGCTAATGCATCAGAGCCTCTCCTCCACACTTCCTTTTCAGCTTTGTTTCTCTCTCCTTTTTTGAATCCAGGGAGTGGGAAGAGGAGGAAGGGGAGCAGTAGAGGCAGGCAGGAGAAGGTTGGGTGCTCCATTTCAGTCCCTTGCCTGAGGAGACCACATCAGTCAACAACTTCATGGACTGAACAGGAATTCCATGGTGTTGTTGGCACAGAGCCAATTACTTGTTGACAACCTGCCACTTGTCTTGTTGGCACAGTTGTCTTGTTGGCACAGAGCCAATTACTTATTGCACCCCTGACCCCATGCACAAATTGTTTTGCACAAATAAACGTTTAAAAAAAATCTGCTCCTCTCCTACTGTCTGAAGTGGAATAGTCCATTCTACCACCTCCAACCTCTGCCAACTCATTCTGTTGACTAGACCAAGTCTCAGTTGCTACAGGTCAAGGATCCTCATGTGAAAATTCTCCTACTGGCCAGGAGAGCCACAGCTAGGCAAAGTCAACCAAGTCATATTCCTATTTTACAGATGAGGAACACTGACACTGAGACACAAGTGATTAGTAGGGGGGTCAGCCATGACAGAGATTCTTGCTAGTTGCAATTTTACTTGCTATCTAAAAATGCTAGAAGTCAGAAAGTCTACTGCAACACATCCAGAGATCTACCAGTAATGATACTTGATGTTTGAAAAGCACTTCATATGCATTATTGTGATGAAATCCTTACAACAACCCTCTAAGATACTTGAGCATTACCATATTGCAGCTGAGGCTGACAAGGAATCATTTGTCTAAGGCCACCTAAATGAGTTCAAGGAAGAGGCAAATCCAGGGTGGTCCTGAGTTGCAGACTAGCTGCTTAGTCCAGTTCATCAGCTCTCAGAAGCTTTTTATCAGTGTCTACCAGACCCCTAACTACTGTCTGCTCACCCCTGTGCTAGAGCTAAGGTGCATTCACCCACCCATTCAAGACATTTTAACTTCCAGAATCCTGAAAAATGATGATAACAACAGTAACTCACGGTAGCAGAATCCTAACAAGGAATCTATAAAGTGTGAAAATAGGGACAATATGGGGACAGTGATTTTTCAGGGCCCGGTATAAAAAACAAGAACTTCCTTGAATACAATAGGGACAAGGAGAGTGTATGGAATAGAAGTCGGTTGCCTGGATTCTTAGAAAGGATGCAGGAAATGGGAAATGTTCCCCATGGCTGGTCCATCCATGAGGCCAACTGAAGCAGTCGCCTCAGGCAGCAGATTGGTGAGGCGCACTCATCTTTGTTCACCTACTTGCCTCCATTGCTCCTCCTTCTGCTACTCCCTGGTTTGAAAAGGAAGAGGGGGGCAGAGAGAAAATGTGGAGGGGAGGAGACTGCTAAGCTAGAACCTTGGAGAGTGGTAGAAACAGAGGCTGGCACATCATCAGGTAGGGGGCAACATCTGGCATGCCGTCTCGGGCATCAGGAGGTCTTGGGCCGGCCATGGCATGGCCAGACCTGGTTCCATTTCCATGGGCAGTATTTAAGTGGACAAAGGAGGCTCCCTGCCCTATTTTCATCAGCACAGTGCAGGATGGAGGCTGCAGCCTCTCTCTGAAAAGGAGGTTCATTAAAAGCAAGCAGGCAGCAGTAATTAAGGCCGAGCCAAGGAGTCAGTACAAACTCCATGAAGGACTGCATTGGCACGGTGGCTGGACCAGAAGAGCGAGTGCAGAGGTGGGAGAAATGAGGACAGCGGGCTTAATTAATGGAAAGGAAGGAGCCAATTTGTGCTCTGCACTGCAACTGCAGTACCAGGAGATCAGATGCTCTGGTCCTGAAAGGCAGCACTGGAGAGGCATCTTCCCTGGGGATGAGGTGACTTTGCATTCCCAATGCTACAGTACAATTATTTTCTTCTGGATCCGGTTGGCGGGCTCTCATTTGCGAGTGCCGGGCTGCCTTTGAGAGGAGGGAGATGATCTCTGGAGTGCGCGTCTACTCTGAGCGCAGCAGCACCCTCTGGCAGCGTGCTTTCTGCTGTCAGCTGTTACGCTGACAAATGCAGGAACGGCTGACCAGCCTCACTCCCAGGTTCTGGCTGGATGTGGAGCAGTAGCTGTGCAGGCAACAGCTCTCTCTGGTTTCATGCTCTGCGTGACTGGACTGTTTTTCATTCCCTGGAAAACGCTCAGGGCTTTTCGGCCACACACCAAGGAGCTGTGAGTGACCAACTTCCCCTGTCCCTGTGGTGCTCCTTGGATGAGGTTCCTGTGAGTGAGCAGCTATGGGGGGGGGCATTGTAGAAATGGGAATGTCAATCTAAACAGCAAACCAGTAATAGGTATTCTATTGGCTTAGTGGTTAAGACGCTGAACTGCAGACTAGAAGGCAGGCAGGACAGCAGTTTGAGACCCGAGTGCCGCGTGATGATGTAAGCTACCGTCTTTGGCTCCAGCTCCTGCCAACCTAGCAGTTCAAAAGCAAGAAACTGCCTCGGCAGGAAGGTAACAACATTCTGTGTGCCTCAGCATTGAGTCATGCTGGCCACATGACATAAGAACATAAGAACATAAGAAGAGCCCTGCTGGATCAGGCCAAAAGCCCATCTAGTCCAGCTTCCTGTGTCACACAGTGGCCCCACCAGATGCCTCAGGAAGCACACGAGACAACAAGATACCTGTGTCCAGTCGCCACTCCCTTGCACCTGGCACAGAGAAAACCCACTTCTTTAAAAAAAAAAAAAAAAAACCAGGAGGTTGCTTATGGCTTGTAACCTGTGATGGTCTTTTCCTCCATGAATTTGTCCAAACCCCTTTTAAAGGCATCTAGGCCAGGTGCCATCACCACATCCTGTGGCAAGGAGTTCCACAGATGAATCACACGCTGAGTAAAGAAATATTTTCTTTTGTCTGTTCTAACTCTCCCTCCACTCAATTTTAGTGCGTGTCCCCTAGTTCTGGTGTTGTGTGAGAGGGAGAAGAATTTCCCTCTATCCACTCTCTCCATCCCATGCATAATTTTATAAGTCTCAATCATGTCCCCCCTCAGGCGCCTTTTTTCTAGGCTGAAAAGCCCCAGACGCTGTAGCCTTTCCTCGTAAGGGAGGTGCTCCAGCCCACGAATCATTCTGGTCGCTCTTTTCTGCACCTTTTCCAATTCAACTATATCCTTTTTGAGGTATGGTGACCAGAACTGGACACAATACTCCAGATGTGGCCTTACCATCGATTTGTACAAAGGCATAATGATATTGGCCGTTTTATTCTCAATCCCTTTTTTAATGATCCCGAGCATGGAATTGGCCTTCTTCACAGCCGCCGCACACTGGGTCGACACTTTCATCGACCTGTCCACCAGCACCCCAAGATCTCTCTCTTGATCCGTCACAGACAACTCAGAACCCATTAGCGTATATGTGAAATTTTGGTTTCTTGCCCCAATGTGCATCACTTTGCACTTACTTACATTGAAGCGCATCTGCCATTTTGCTGCCCATTCTCCCAGTTTGGAGAGATCCTTCTGGAGCTCTTCACAATCCCTGCTGGTCTTTACCACCCGGAAAAGTTTAGTGTCATCCGCAAACTTGGCCACCTCACTGCCTATCCCCAACTCCAGGTCATTTATGAATAAGTTGAAAAACACCGGTCCCAAGACCGATCCTTGGGGCACACCGCTTTTCACCTCTCGCCATTGTGAAAATTGCCCATTGACTCCCACTCGCTGTTTCCTGGTCTTCAACCAGTTCCTAATCCACAAGAGGACCTGCCCTCTTGACCACAGAAGCATCTTCGGACAGCACTGGCTTTTCGGCTTTGAGACGGAGATGAACCCCTAGAGACAGTAACGACTGGCTTTCAAGCGAGGGGAACCTTTAACTTTAATAGGTATTCTAAAGGGACTTTACACTAGAGCAAAAATAAATTTGGGCTCAGAAGGAACCAGAGCTGAAATGCAGCTACGGATGAACAAATCTAAGCCAGGATCACAGCGGGCTTCCCTCAAAGTATTGCACCAGCAAATCACTTGTAGTGATAAAATGACCAGTTCCAGAATGGATTATTGCTTTGCCTAGCAATGAGAGTGGGGGACATTGCAGAAGTTGGACCATAGGAAAAGGTCCATGAGGTGAGGTCCATTGAAAAGGTCCATGAGGTCCAACCACCTTGAATAAAGTCCAAGGAGAAATCTGATGACAGAAAGGCGGTAGATAAATACAGATATTGTTGTCGTTGTTGTTGTTGAAGCTGGGCTTGGTTCTTGCATGTCTGGGCCTGGATAGGGAATGACTTATAAGCCACCTGGAGTTCTATATATGGGAAAAGGGAGAGGTAGAAATGTGGTAATACTACATTTGTTCTAGGCACACTTACTTAGAAGTAGCCCTATTGAATGCAACAGCACACAGTTCTGAATAAGAATGCATAGAATTCGACTTTCGAGCCCCAGTTGGGCCATGCACCATTTTGCCAGTTCCAGGGTGGAGGGAAGAAACCCTTCGAGTTGCTAGAGAGAGTGGTTTTATGGGGGCAATTTAGATTAGGAAACAGCAAGGAGAGGAAGATTGAAATCTGGAATAGTTTGGCATCCAGGTAAAGACCCTTATCTTGAGTCAGATCATTGATCTATCTAGCCCTTCTCTGGTCCTCCTGTTCTTACTGGCCCTACACATCCTCAGGCCGAGATCTTTCCCAGTCCTACCATCTGGGAGATGTAAATGGCATGCTATCATAAGAGCTGTGCATGGGAGGGGGGCAGGAATGATGTGGGACCCTTGGTACCCTCACATAGGTGCCACAGTTCATGGGTGTCTAGATCAGGGATCGCTCTCACTCAAATTCCCCTAGCCAAGGATTGAATTCACAGCCTTGCGTTGTCAAAGCGCAGACTCTACCCCGAGCGATGGTCCCTCCCGAATAAGTCTGGCCAAGTGAGCTCTGTGATGGGGGGGGGGGTGGAAAGGGGAATGAAAGTGAGATTGGTTGGTTGGTTGGTTGGTTGGTTGGTTGGTTGGTTGGTTGGTTGGTTGGTTGGTTGGTTGGCAGGAGCAACTGCACTAGCCTCAGCTCATTAGCTGAGAAGCAGGAGTTGCTGACTTTAGCTGGCCAGAGATGAGGATATGTGAAAAGAAGGAACCACTCCTTGTGATCAACCAAGGCTCCACTCATCTCATACCAGGAGTTTACCTGTGACTGGTTACATGCAAATGTATCTTTATGTGTACTCCTTTGCACAGTGCAGGGCTCTGCAAAGAAGCGGAGAGCAGTAGAGGAGCCATTGTGCCCTCACCAGTGTAACACTGCACCATGCCCCCAGGCAAGAGGGTGCCAACTGCCACTCACTTGGATCATCTCTCTGACAGCAACGCAACTGCTGGACTGTCGTGTGCTGCCCCCCTCCCCACAAAAAAGAGAAGACATGACACTGCCAAGTTCTGTGTGGCTGGCCGTGAGACACAGAAATTATTTGCTGAGTGCATTGATGTATGCAAAACAATTTGCTTGTGCCCAGAATGCTGCACTGGTTGGAGAGACCAGAGGAGTTGCTGCACACAGGTGAGGGATTAGCCAAGCGCCCTAGACCAACCCATTCATGGTGCTGCCAGCTCATGTACTGGAGAGGCAAAATCCCTGATGGGAAATACCCCTAAGCTGAGCAAAAGGAGGTGGCTTTGTTTCCTAGGTTAGGGGCAATTATAGTTCCTCTGCCAGCCAGGGAAGCAGAGGCTGAGGAGGGTAATCACTCCAAAAGTAAAGGAGGCTGTCATGCCAATTGGTGCCAGGGGAGCTGTGTGCCAGGGTGACTGCTGCCCATCCTCCTCCTTCCCCCAGAGCTCTGCGCCAAGGAGGCTCACTGTCAAGGGAAAACAGCCAGTGTGAAATCTGTCTGATTAGCAATTAGTCCCATTGTAAAAGGATTAGCGGGGGGGGGGGGGTATTGTTCTGATGAGTGACTCGACTATCAATTTGCATCTGGGACAAGCTGCCCTTGATGTCATTTTGCTGGTGTCCTTTTGACCATCAGTCCAACGATCAGACAGGCGTTCACCCAATGAACTCTCCGGGCAGGAACCAGGAACGGCACAAGATGAGAGGAGTTAGGGGGCAACAGCATAGCAGCTTCATGCAGCTGATCTGACAATGTAGCATGGTAGAAACCTAGAGTGGGGAGCATGGGAGGTGTGCCTCCCTCCCCCCCACACACATTCCAAAGAGGAAACTAGCAACACAGGTTTAGCAGGCTAGATGTGCCAGGTTCAGAACCTGATAGGGCTCCTGGATTAAAAAAAAAAATAACGTGCACCAGCTGTGGCTTTTCCAGTCTCTGCAGCTCAGTGCAATGCTCAGTTCTATGTAACTCTAAAAGGTGCAGCAACATCTCTTAAAGGTGCAGCAATATCTCTGGTGACAGCACATGCTCATGGCATAATTTTTATTGATTTATCTGAAGATTTATACCCAACCTTTCTGACTTTGAAGAGCCCACCCCCAAGGAGGTTCACATCATTTAAAATACACAACTGCAATAATAAAATCATAAAAGTCATCACTATAGAACAGTGGTTCTCATTGGAACTAAAAACTGCCCCCTTAAGGGGCGGTGACAGCATGGCGGCAGTGGCGGCAATCCTGTGCTACCCTCCACAGCCCCCCAAGCTTCAGATCGCCGCTCCGTGGCAATTTATGACCCCTTCCGGTCTTTTGAAGCTCAGAGGGACCTGCGGAGGGTAGCACAGACCTCCCCAAACCCTCCGGAGGGCTCCAGGACCCCCAGTAAGTCTGGAAATTTCATTTAAAAATGTTTCACGCCGGTGATCCCTGGGATCTCCATCGCTGGCCCCACTCCCGCAAGCACTCAAAGTTCTCCCCGCCTTGCAAAACGCTGCTATAATGCTGCTATAAAACAATCCCAACAATTTGAGAAATGCTGCTATAAAACAATCCCAAACCAAAACTATTGAACTGAGAGATCAACTAAAAAGCAGAGAGAGAGAGAGAGAGAGAGAGGGAGAGAGAGAGAGGAGGAGGAGGAGGAGGAGGAGGAGGAGGAGAAGAAGAAGAAGAAGAAGAAGAAGAAGAAGAAGAAGAAGAAGAAGAAGAAGAAGAAGAAGAAGAAGAAGAAGAAGAAGAAGAAGAAGAAGAAGAAATGAATTTAAACAAATACTTTAAACAAAACAAAAATAAAACCAAGGCAAACAGTCCTTTGGAGAAAGGGAGTTCCAAATCCTGGGAGGCCATGACCAAAAAGGCCTTGTCTTTTGTCTCGCACGCCAACCAAACTTCAGAAAAAGGGAGGAACATAGAGCCCTCGATGTTGAATGAAATGGGTGAGCAAATTCATATGGGGAGAGGAAAAGGTATCCCCTGACAATTAAGTCCAGTCGTGTCCGACTCTAGGGTGTGGTGCTCATCCCCATTTCAAAGCCGAAGAGCCAGCTTTGTCCGAAGACGCCTCCGTGGTCATGTGGCTGGCATGACTCTCCTTGCCGCAGTGCGTAGCATGCAGCTGGAACACAGAGCGCTGTTTACCTTCCCGCAAGCAGTACCTATTTATCTACTCGCATTGACATGCTTTGGAACTGCTAGGTTGGCAGGAGCTGGCCAAGCAACGAGCGCTCACCCCGTTGCGGGAATTGAACTGCCGACCTTTCGATCGACTGCTTATGGTTCAGCAGTTTAACCCGCTGTGCCACCCGCTGGTGGAGACAGTCCTTTAAATACCCCAGTCCCAGATTAAGGGATTAAAGGTTACAACTAACACCTTGAATTGAACCTGGAAACACATTGGCAACCAGAGGAGATGGTACAAAATGGGAGGTATATGCTCCGAAGCGCAAATACCCAATTAGAGTCCAGGCAGCTGCATTCTGTACCAATGGAAGCTCTTCCGTATGCTCTTAAAGCAAGGGTAGCATTTCTGTAATGCAAAGGAACTTTCTCAGGGAGTTTATGCACACCCTTGGATAGTTGACAACAAAAGGCAAATGAGTGAACTTGCCATTCTCTCTCCCTGCCCCCTGCACACTGGGGCTTAACAAGCAGGCGCTCAGAGCTCCCTTGTCTTTTACCACAACTCCCTAATAAATGAGTTGGCGATGTCTCACCAGGCCCTTGCTCACAGACCAAGCAGAATACATGGATCCATCATCTAAAGACAAGGGTTTCAGGGACCAAGCCGGGTACCATCTCTTCACTGCCTGGCATGAAGGCTTCATACAATCCCAGCATTGCCAGTCCCAAAACCTATTTTCAGTGCTAAGGATTAGCCTCAGAATATACCGTATTTCTTCGATTCTAAGACACATGTTTTTTCTAAATTTACCAATTCAAAAAAGGGGATGCGTCTTAGAATCGATGATGTTCAAATTGCACCCCCAAAACGCCACCTTCTTACTTACCGGGGCTGGTGGGGGCTTCGGGGAGGCCTGTGCGACCCTCTGCAGGCCTCCCCAATCTTCAGTTTGGTGAAAAACAGCTGTTTTCAGCCATTTCCGGTTTTCGCGAAAACCAGAAGTGCCCGAGAACAGCTGTTTTTTACCGAACTGAAGATTGGGGAGGCCTGCAGAGGGTCACACAGGCCTCCCCGAAGCACCCACAAGCCCCAGTAATAAGTAAGAAGGTGGCGTTTGGGGGGTACAATTTGCATATAAATCCTTGGGGAAAATATTTTTCCCTGCTGGTGGTAGCAAAATTAAAGGTGCGCCTTAGAATTGATGGCGCCTTAGAATGGAAGAAATACGGTATTGCGGGCTGTAAACATGCTTACATAGTGATGTCCTGCTAAACTGAAGCACTCTCTCTCTCTCTCTCTCTCTCTCTCTCTCTCTCTCTCTCTCTCTCTCTCTCTCTCGCTAACACGGTTGCTAACACAGTGCCCCTTATCTTCTTCAGACATGTACTAGAATATAGAATGAAAATATAATCGGCTTTCTAACTTAACTCCTTGCTTCTGTTGTGGCCTAGAAGCTATGCATTCCCTTCCATATCATGCATTAATACGAGCAAGTTCTCCCCCCCCCCAATCTCTATGTTGAGCAAAGAGAAGAGGACCTTTGCACACCCTCCCTTGTTGCCTATTTCGCCTGGCAGTGCCACCCTCAGCACCTTTCATGATGCTGGTCCTGCCTTCAGACAGCTTCACTTCTGGGAAGAGGGGGAAGCAATGACAGGAGAACCAAACTTGCCTCCTACTTGTACCTATGAAGGGCTGGCTATAGAAAATATGGACACCCTCCCCCTCCCCTTGCAACTTCTGCAGCTGGAAAGGCAAAGGCCAAAAGGAAGATGAAAAGGGAAAAAAGAAAACTCTGGTTTGCTGTGCAGGAGACTCTTCCCCTTCTCCTTTCCTGTCTCTTCCATCCAGGAGAAGCCATCCCAAGCAGACAGCTCCCCCATCCCGGCGCGCACGCGCGCACGCGGACACACACACACACACACACACACACACACACACACACACACACACACACACACCCTCCGCGAGTCTGGCGGCTGTGCACAGCAGGCTTGCAGCTTCAGGGTCACGTGTTTGTCCTGAGATGAACCGGTGGGAAGCAGCTGTTGGTCTAGACGGAGGGGCCCCCAGGCTGGAACTGCACGCCTTTCTCCTACGCCAGCCAGCAGAATGGGAGTAGTTATCTCTCTAGGATTTCTGCTGGGTGGGGGGATGAGCATAGGAAAATTGGCAGGGCCACAAAGGTGGGTTGTTGGCCACAGGGCCTGTGGACCTCAGAGCACGAGCATGTGCTCTGTTGCTATGCAAGGCATGATGTGGGTTTATATCGTATTCTAAGGAGTCCCTGTGTTTTGATGCTGCAGTGGGTATTCCTGCATGGCAAAAGGTCATCCCATACGTTTCTCAGTGGGCCACTTCAGACTTCATGACAAACCATAAACAAGCCCTGAACTCATGCATCCCCTCCTCTCCACCAATTGTCTCCCTCACTTTTGATTTCGCTATTCACCAACTGGGAAAACGACGTTTGGCATAAACCAGAATTTGTCCACAATGCAGGTCTGCAAGCTCTAGTTTGAGCTGGGTTTGCAGTCCTAAGGTACTCATAGGAAGCAGATTAAACTGCCGGACACTGAGTCAGAGCATTGGTTCATCTGGCTCAGTATTGTGCGCATAGACTGGCAGCAGCTCTCCAAGATTTCAGATGAGAGTCTTTCCCAGCCCTACCGGGGACTGCCTACAAGCAAAGCATATTTTCGGTCACTGAGCTTTGGCCTCATCTCCTGGCATAAGTAACTCACAATTCCCTGACAATACCCATGCAAAGGGTCATATCCTGACAGTCCACATTGCTGCTGGTTGAATCCCCCCTGCCTTGCATATGGCTGGCTACCTAGTTTGCATCTCAAAATAGGATCAGCCTTTTCTGGAAGCTTTGCACAATACCTAAGATTTGTCTATCTGTTCTCTGACTTATCCCTTGACTTCCACTTCTCACTCTCCAATATTTCACATATCACTGTTATTATATTTATGCACTTCTTTTCCATCAGGCATTCAAAGCAATATACAGTACAATATAAATTAAATAAGAAATCAAAGGAAACTTTTCTTTAAGGAAATAGAAATAAGTATGGCAATAACACAACAGCAGAGCAATAGAGACAATTTTTTATCGAATTGCAAAAGGCAGTCAATGGGGGGGGCAAATGAACCTCCAGGGGGAGGATATTCCACAGTCTAGGGGCCAGCACTGAAAAGGTCCTTTACCAAGTTGCTGCCAATTACACCCCTGAAAAAGGCAGAACACAGGAGCAGCAGTCCCACTCAGGAAATGAAAACACTTCGAACACTGTCCAAGCTTTAGAATCAAGTGACTCACTGTCCTAGCCCTGTCTATTTTGCATTGCTGATTACTCTCCTCTGTGTGCTGCATTTACTCTGCAACAGCCTGTCCTCTATTGATTTGAAAGCCGAGATGTATCACAAAAGCATAGCAGTCGGAGAATATTCTATCGCAGTTCAAAATAAATCAGATGCCACTATGTGTGAAATGGCATAATGCCTTAGTGGTCAGGAGCACGCATGTGCACTAGAGACAAGATGCATCCTAGAAGGGAAGAGCATCCTGAAGAATGACAATGTTCAGGGCTGGCCTCCTGTTACCTGAGATGTACTCCTGTTACCTGTAACCTCCTGTTACCTGAGATGGCATGACAAATGCCACCACCACCCCCTTACCTGGTGGCAAAAGATACTCCAGTAGTCCACACTTCCTCTTCCGCTCTATTCCCCTCTTCCTTTTCAAATCCAGGGAGTAGGAGGAGGAAGAGTGGTGGCGATAGTCAGGCTGATGAAGGCAGGCACCCCTTGTCAATCCAACACCTGAGGCGATGACCTCACTGGGCCTCATGAACGTGCCAGCCCTGACAATGCTTTCAAGTCATATGAACAGCGTTTTAAGTCTGGGCATTCCCCAAAGGCAAAAAGGGAAAAATAAGGATGGTGTAACAAAAAAGAAAATTGTCACTGTCCCTGGTAAACAGAGACAATTGGAGCATATACAAGCTGTCTGCCAAGCAAGAAGCAATGAAATCGCAAGCGCATTGCCCTGATGGTGCATTGAACACTATCACTGCCACCACTAGTGAGGGTTCAAGGGTCAGCCCAGCCTTCTGTGATGGTCACCAGCTGGTGCCCAAAACCTGACTGACTCCTGATGTCATCCCTGCCTTCAAGCACCCAGATCCCAGTCAGAGGTATTGTTTCTCCTACTCTTATTCTTCCATCATATGACATGCCTAGAGGAATGTGCTCACTCTGGTCTCTTGTCTCAAGTTTAGGGAAGTTACTGAATCCCACTCTTGCAGAAATACACAGCAGGACATACGGTTCAAGATCCCTCCTGCTCCTCAGCAGATCAGATTTTATAAGATCTGCTTTTTAGCAGACAAAGATCCTTTCCTTAGTGAACTTTTGTCAGACCCCTTCTCTACCCCAGGGCTACAACAGTTTCACACAAAGATACAACAACTTGGGCTGTCAGTGGATCATCTGGGTTCTGTGTCCTTACCATCCGCCAAGGCTATGCTAACAACTAGGCTGTGGGATATTGAACGCCAGGAGCTAAGTGTAGCAGCAGACAGAGGCGTTCTTACGCCGGGGGCGCTGGTGTGCTGCGCCCCTGGCGCAGAGTGGACATGGTGCTTCCGGGGGGCGTAGCGCCGGAGCCCGGCTGCCAAGCCCCCGGGAAGCAGCGTGCCCACTCGGCCCGTCACCGGCTTCCGGAGATGCTTTTCTCCAAAGCCGGGAAGCCCTCCTCCTTGCGACCGCCCATTTCGGCGGTCGAGGGCTTTGTGAGCCGGCCGAACGCGTCGCCCGCTTTTATTTGGGTTTTCTGCACATGCGCAGAACCTTTCTGAGGGCAAACGGGCATGTGCAGAAAACCCAAATAAAAGCGGGCGACGCGTTCGGCCGGCTCACAAAGCCCTCGACTGCCGAAATGGGCGGTCGCAAGGAGGAGGGCTTCCCGGCTTCGGAGAAAAGCGTCTCCGGAAGCCGGTGACGGGCCGCTTCCGGGGGGGGGCGGCAGCCACGCTCTGGCGTGACGGGGCGCTCCAGCCCCCGCCCCCCCGGGCGCCGGAAGGCGTTAAAACGCCACTGGCAGCAGAGAAAACATGTTCCCCTCTCTGTTTTCAACTTTCTTGCGCACATGAAATTAAAAACAATTGTCTACAATTTTTGTTCAACCCACAAGAAAGAAGGGCATTTTCACTGGCTAGGTTCAATTCAAACCCATCAAACCTCCTTTGGGGTAGGTTCGCGAGTATGATAGAAGGAGATAGGATTTGCCCATGTGATGACCACGTGGTGGAAACTCTAGCACATATGGTTCTTAAATGTAAACTATATGATGATCTCCGCCAACAATTCCTAAATCAATTCTGTATTCCCACTTGGAAACCAGAGATGGAGGCCATACGTCTTTTATTACAAGGGAAATAAAAGATATTTAGCCAAGATAGTGGCTAAATACTGTATCTTTATTTGGTTTTCTGCCGTCGAAGTGTATTACAGACATTTTATTTATTTTATTTATTTTTCACATTTTTATACCGCCCTTCCTCCAAGGAGCTCAGAGTGGTGTACATATTTCCTCCCCTCCTTTTTGTCCTCACAACAACCCTGTGAGGTAGGTGGGGCTGAGAGATAGTGACTGGCCCAAGGTCACCCAGGAAGCTTCGTGGCTGAGCGGGGATTTGAACCTGGATCTTCCAGGTCTAAGTCTGACTCCCAAACCACTACACCATCCTGGCTCTAGCCTAACTATTGACCCTGAGATGTAAAATGTTTTCTCTTCTTTTCTGTTGGACAGTGACTTATGCCACTGGAGAGATGGTGACTGTGTATTGATGTATTTGTTTTTGAATGTTTGTTTGTGATGCCAATAAAGGTTTGATGATGATGATGATGATGATGATGATGATGATGATGATGATGATGATGATGATGATTTTATAAGTTATAGAGATTCTATGTTGTATAAGTTATGGAGTTCTACAGATTCTATGCATTCTGTACATTTGTGGAAAAATTGGTATTTAACAGTGCAATCCTGTCTAAATTTAGACTGGTGGAGGGATCACTCTAAGGTGTCTAAGGTGTCACAAATGTGCCGGAAAGCATGTCTGTGGCACCTGACGAGTACGCGGCGCTGGCAGAGGGACCTGTGCCATTCTGCTGTCGCTGCCACTGCAGAACAGTGGAGCGCCGTGGCGGAGAGGTAGGTGCCAGTGATGTGGTGGAAGGGTGGGGGAGGGGTGTTCTGGGGGGCAGATTGTTCTGCCAGTCCTGGGATAGGGGAGAGATTGTTGGCAGTACGCTCCGCCACATTCTATCCCCCTTCCCGGGCCTGGCTGGCATTACAAGGCCGGCTCGAATGTGCGCCAGCAAAATACCTGGCGTACATTTGAGTAGACCCATTGGGGCGGCAGGGGATCTTCTTGGGGTAAAGGGACAGATCAGGGATTTTTAGTGGAAGTGAGTGAAATGGAAATCAAAGGAGACTGTGCAAATTTTGGACAAAATGGGAACAGAGAGTCCTGTCTACCCCTAAAGTTCCAAAGTATAGCAAAGGTTTTTCACGTGGAAAGGGGTGGGGAGAGCAACTGATATGCCATAAAGAAGGCAAGTAATTTTAATTCTCCTTTTTTTATTGACCAGTGCATTATTCGCATTTGCATTTGCCCTCTTTGAAAACTTTGTGGCAAATCTCAAATTCTTTGCTTATTTTATACTTATTTTGCAGACTTTGGAATAATGCATGAATCCAAGAATAAGTGATGTCACAATTTGCAATTCATGACTTTGCAATTAGCGCCTTGTGACTTGCCAATTTTGAAGTCGGTACCAACACTTCATTGACTTGAATGCACAAATCAGTTAATTCCGAGCTCCAAATGACTTGGCTAGATATTACTAAGCATTAAGTAGGTATTAGATACTGTAGGTTGATATGAATTTTGCATTACCTTTGAAGAATTTTGCATTACCTAAGAAGCTCATGCAAATGACAAGTGAAGCTGTGTTTTCCTTCTCTTAACAGTTATTTTGGCTAAAAAAGGCAATGCTGACCTGCGCAAATATTCCAGCATCCATTCAATGTCTAGTAATATCTACCGTACTTGATTCAAGTCAATACGACCTTAGCCAGAAAAACGAGCCCCAAACCCTGGCTGCTAATTCAAAGTGGGAATACTACAGTATGCAAGGCCAGCGGGTGGCGCAGTGGGTTAAACCGCTGAACCATGAGCTGTCGATCGAAAGGTCGGCAGTTCGAATCCGCGACGGGGTGAGCTCTCGTTGCTTGGCCAGCTCCTGCCAACCTAGCAGTTCCAAAGCATGTTAATGCAAGTAGATAAATAGGTACCATTTGCGGGAAGGTAAACAGCACTCCGTGTTCCAGCTGCACGCTACGCGCTGTAGGAAGAGTCATGCTGGCCACATGACCACGGAAGCATCTTCGGACAACGCTGGCTCTTCGGCTTTGAAATGGGGATGAGCACCACACCCTAGGGTCGGACACGACTGGACTTAATTGTCAGGGGTCACCTTTACCTTTTTATACTACAGTATATGGAGTCTATTCAATTATGTCAGTGGAAATGTTCAACTGATTAAGGAATGAAGGATGAACTTTCTACAGCCGCATCGCATGAACCAGAGTGAGAGTCACTCCCATATCTTGCAACAATATGATAACAGAAGAACTGGATCATGCTAAATCGATAACAGCAGCTGGATCAGGCTAAAGAACCCTCCAGTCCAGTATCCTGTCTCTGAGCAGATGCTTCTGAGTGCTTGCAAGCAAGGCATGAAAACGGACCGTCCCATTGACCTTTCCCAGGAATTTGGTATTCAGTGGTATAGTGCCTCTGAAGATGGAGGCTCTGTTTCAATATCATCATGGCTAATAGCTGCTGATACAGCTCCCTCTATCTGTTGTCCAGGGAAAATATTTTATCATGTAAATTAGGTGCGATTTCCTTCATGGAATACTGCCCATAACATTTGCTTTTCCTGCCATTTTCTCCATTTTAACTACTTCACACTCTCTTTGCTGTGCCAAGAGCCAGAAGTGCCCTAAATGGATCCACAGCGTGCTCCTGTCCCACAAGACTATGCCAGTCAGACTGTGTCAAGTAGAGAATCAACAGGATGAGGGGAAAAAAAATCATTGCGTGTTTAAGCCCCCCCTTTCAAACAGGGATGGTACAAGATCTCCCAGCACCTGAGGTGCTGCACCAAATGCCACTGTCCCCCTGTACAGCACATTCCCACCACTCCTCCTCCTCCTGCTCCCTGGACTCAGAAAGAAAGAGGGGAATGGAGCAGAGGAGAGTGGTAGGACAGAGTGTCTCTAACGTTCTAGCCCACCACTCTCCTCTGCACTCTCTTCCACCCCATTTCCCTCTTCCATTTTGAATCCAGGCAGCAGGAGAAGCAGCAGCAGAAACAGAACCAGGTAGGCAGATGGAAGCCCCCCCCCCATCAATCTACCACCCAAGGCAACCCACCTCAGTCCCCCCACATGAAGACACCATCCCTTTCCAAATATTTCTTTTAGGATAAAGCACCCCTGCACAAGGAGAGGTAGCCCCTAGAATTCCAGGCATGCATCTTCGGCCTGCATCCTTCTGCTGCCCAGAGGGTATCCATCTCTGTGCCAGAGAACAGCCGGAGAGAGTGAAGCTGAAGGAGAGCTGCAGCATTTAAGCTATTCAGTCCTGGGCTGATAAATCTGTCCTTTCATCCTTAATTAATTCTCTAACTCCCCAGAAATGCTGCTCTTGCTGTGATAATCTTTGCTCACAGCGGCACAGCCCGGGCCCAGAGTTCCTGCGTAATCCATTACGGCAGAAGCTTTGGCAAGGAAGTCGGGGGCCAGAAGACATGGATGCCTCCTCTTGCAGCCCCTGCACTGCACCTCCTGCCTACTCCCCCCCCCCCCCGCCGTCTTCACACTGCTACCTCTGCTGAGATAGACAGCAAATAGGGCTGAGCTGAACTGTGGTGGGCGAACGATTTTCAGTGTGAGAAAAAGGACCTTTAATATTTCCTGAAGGGTCAAAAATCCATTGCCTTTTCATACTATTTTACTGTTGTTCACTGCCTCCTTCAAAAGTTGTTTTGCATGTAACTTCCAGAGTGGAAGCTGAGCTAGGCTACAATCCTATACACACTTACAAGGGAGTAAGTTCCATTAAACTCAATGGGCCTGAGTAGACATGCATAGGATTGCATGTTAGTCTGTTTCAGCACAAGCACAAAGAGTCTTGTAGCACCTTAAAATAATGACTGATACATTTATTTCTGCCACAGCTTTTGTGGACTGCTGTCGTCTTCATCAGAAGATGGGATGGCACAACATGCATCTGATGTACTGGACTGTAGTCCATGAAAGCTTATGCCGAGTCTTCATCTTAAGGAGTTATAGGACTCTTAGAGCTCAATCCAACTTAAGTTCCAGGCGGCGGACCTAGCGATCCGCCGCCCGGAATAGCACCGAAGTAGTCGCAAACGTGCCCTAAAGCACATTTGCCGACTACCTGCCTGCCCTGCTCCGCCGGCTGAGGACTCGGCTTGCCACCGGACCCAGGAAAGCGTGGATCCGACGGGCGGGTCGGTCGGTCGGCGGATGGGGGGGAGGGACGGCGGAGCCGGGAGGGCGGCCATAGGCCCAGCCGTCCTGGGCGGGGACATGGCATCCGCCATATCCCGGTCCCCGCCAGACTCCGTAGGGTGGCTGGGCCGTTACACGGCCTTCTCCAACTTCCACCAGCAAAATAGCTGGCGGAAATCCAAGGAGACCTACCGGCTCCAGCCACCGTTACACTCAGGGAAAGGGACGAGCATCCCCTTCCGCGAATAGACTTTCCGCTGCAGGCTGCCTGCAGCAGGCAGCCCACGGAAGAGCACTGGATCGGGAGGACGGCCGCCCAATCGTTAAGTAGGATTGGGCTGTTAGTTGATTTGCACATTTAGGTTTGTTGTTTTTAAAGAAGTTCTTTTTGCTGGCTATGTAATCCAGCTAACCAGTATCATTGTGTCATGGTGCCATGTTAGCCAATCAGAGCTGGCTTACATGATGACATCGCACAGTCAGTTCAGAGTGAGGGCAATGGTTCCTGCCGTCACTCTGAGTGCGATAATATATTTTGCCCTATTTCATAGCCCTCCACCTCCCCCCCCAAATATTGCCAAAACAGAAGTGTATACTGTACTTTACAGAGGGTGAATATTTTTTGTGTTTAACAACCCCCCTGTTACAACTCAGCCCTAATGAACCATCTTTTGCTAGATAATGTCAAGGGATGCTAAGCTGCACACTCCTGTACAACAGCCCTTCTATCCAGTCCTTTTCTGCAACAGAGCTTCACCAGCTACAGTGCCTGCTGGGGTGGAAGTCCACTGGCTGTTCTAATGCACGGAACCTGCCCTAAGTCATGCATTAGCACCTGTACTCTGGAAGAGCTGTCTCTAGCGCAGGCGAGTGCAGCCGGGTCAGTGCATTGCCTGATCCAGAGGCAGTCTGACGTGTTGATAATTGAACCAAATGCCCATTAGGGGCATGACAGAGCATGTCAGTCACTGTGTGCTTGTATTGCAGGTGGCTGACATACACACAGCCTGGCGCCTCCTTCCAAGCAGTCCAGTGTGTCAGTGGCAGCTTGGCCAGGGCTTCTTTCCGCTTGTCACACATTCCAGCCTGCTGTGTTCTCCCTCCCGCCGCCAGTTGGGAACTTGGCCCGTATCTCATTAGTGTGCTTAATGAGCAGGAGACTGCCAGCGCATGACAGGCAGCCTTTGCCTAGGAGAAGCTTAAAAGCATCCACTTTGGATGCAGGTAGGAGAGGATAGATCACTAACGCCACCAGTCTAACTCTTCGTTCTCTCTGGTCAGCCTGCTGCCAACAGTCTCTCAATGGGAGGAAAGGCAGATCTGAAGCTGCCTTGTCCTGAGTTCAAACCATTGGTCTGTCTAGCTCAGCACTAGCAACTGCTCTCTAGCAAAGCCCAACGGTACTCCCTGAGGAATTGAACTCATTGTTGTGTGGGTTGACACTGTAGAAAAGAGGACTCTGGTCTAGGTGAGTCTTTGGCCTGATCCAGCAGGATTCCTCTTATGTTCCTAAAGCATGAAACTTGAGAAAGTAATAGTGAGAAGAGCAGACTCTTCCTGCTTTGTCCCCAGCTAGTTCCTGTGCCCCACAGCCTATCCCCTGGTGATCTGGTATCATTCTCTGGAACAGCCCCTAATTCTAGTCTTGGGGACAGGTTGAGAGCGGTTTCTCTGAAAGGATGCCCCACTGTCGCTCCCTCTGTTTCAGACTTGGCATCAAAAGGGTTGTTTCCCAATCAGACCAGCTTCCTCCTCCTCCCGACCACAAGCCACGAAAGCTATTTTCAAACCAACAGGATAACTGGCTGACGCAAATCCAACCACACCAGCCACCCACCCCTGCCCTGCCCATTCTCTTTCCCACTCTCAGGGCACCACTTGGGAAGCAGGCAAGGCGATGACGGAACAATTGTGTTCGGTTGGGCCACTGAAAGGGATGAAAAAGCTCTTCGCTTCATGACGGCAACTTCTTCCCCTGTTGAATGTCTAGCTGTCATGCAGGTATAAAGAGACAGGGGAAGCCTGCTAGAAAAAGAGACAATTCTATTTAAAAAGCATGTCTCCTTCTCAAGGAGAAGATCTCAAGGACAAGATCTTATGCCCATCAGAGGGTCCACCTGGCTGGGCAGATCCCTGAATCTCCAGTATTGGGGTTAGTGCCACAGGATGTGGTGATGGCACCTGGCCTAGATGCCTTTAAAAGGGGTTTGGACAGATTCATGGAGGAAAAGACCATCACAGGTTACAAGCCATAAGCAACCTCCTGGCTTTGGAAGTAGGTTTTCTCTGTGCCTGCCAGGTGCAGGGGAGTGGCAGCAGGAAACAGGTTATCTTGTTGGCTGTGTGCTTCCTGAGGCATCTGGTGGGGCCACTGTGTGATACAGGAAGCTGGACTAGATGGGCCTTTGGCCATCCAGCAGGGCTCTTCTTATGTTCTTATGTTAGTGCATCGTGCCAATGCATTGGGGGAATGCCGGGGGGGGGGGGGTGGAGCTCAGGACTCCCAACAACTTGGTACTGGCACTGCTTGGGGTCATCCAATGCAAAACGGATTGGCTGTAGCTTCAGAATAGGCAAAAATGTAATTTATTGATGGGATTCTACTGTCACTAGATGTGGTGATGAAGACCAGTAACTAAGACCTAATCTATGCATTACTCAGGATGAGGTGCTAAACTAAGTAGAATTCTGGATTGCTCCACTCCAGAGGGATGGAGGAATTATATTTTTGAAGCATTCCCCCCCCCATACAAAAAATAACATGCTGTAGTGAACCAGCAAGCCAACGAGAGTTCTGCACTCACCTTTTCCTCCAATGTGCTCATTTAACAACATGCATTGAGGCTTTTTATTTTGTTATTTTACTTTTTTTTTTTTACATAGGGAAAGCATTCTAAAATGCAATTCCCCAGATCTGCAGTGTGAAGTGGAACAATCCAGAATTCTACCACCTCACTCTGCACGATGTGTAGATTGGCTCTCAGATGCCTTTAAAGGGTGTTAGGAAAGTTCACGAAGGAGATTTATCAGTGGCTATTAATCAAGATGGCAACATGAGGTCACCAGCTTCAGAGGCCTTTGAATACCAGTTGCTGAGAGATGACAGTGGGAGAGGGCTGATGACTTTGGGCCCTGCTTGTGGGTGTTCTGGAGGCATCTGGCTGGCCAATGTGGGAGACAAGGCACTCGACGAGCCCTTTGGGATATTCCAGCAGCACTCTGCTTATGTTCTTATGAGGTGCAACATAGCAGGAGGGGTGTATCTTTCTCACCTTCCCGTATGCACCTTTGAAAACACCAGTTTTGCCAGCACCACTGCCACCGGAGTTGGCTGCTGAGTACAGGAACAGGTGACTTGTCCCTGCAGTCGGGGAGAAGCTTCCCCTGTTGCCCCTGCTTCCTGATCTCTCCTCCGCTCTACACCCTCCATTCTGCCTTGTCCACGTTGCACCTCTTCTGAAGGGCTGGGCTGCCACACAGCTGCACCTTGCTGCTGCCCAGCCACTGCCATACCTGGTAGGTCAGGATAGGTAGAGCAGTGTTGTGCAGGCCCCAGGGCCCACAGCAGCAGGCTCAGCACCGCCATACTGTGAAGTACCCCCACTTCACTGAAAAGTGAGGCTCCAGATATTCAGGGAGGTTCGGATTCAGACATCTGATCTTATGGACTGCAACGATACCAGGTGAATTCCTGGTTGGCAAAAATAAAATCTGCTCTTGCGATGACAGATAGATTGTACTCCTATTTCATGCGAACTTAGCAACCAGCTGTTTGAGTAATCTGGGCTACTTCATAGCAACTGAAATACGTGCTTGCTCTCCCTCTTGCTCGGTGTGTGTGTGTGTGTGTGTGTGTGTGTGTGTGTGTGTGTGTGTGTGTGTGTGTGTAGGGGAGATGTCAGATGAACCTGGCAGCCACTGTCTGAACAAACCACCCCAAGAAGGCAGCTGTCCAATCAAAAATCAACATTCCTGAGGTACACTTTAATCGCGTTGTGTCTACTCCCAACTCTCCCTGGGACAATTCCAGGACTTATCCCAGGCTCTCCCTGCTTTTCCAGCCCCTTCTTTGAGAGCAGCCTCACCCAATCAACACTGTTAGCTCTGACAGGAGAACAGCAATACTTCTCCTCGGGGATTTTTCTGACAGGCCAAACTCGTACCCAGAGGCAATCAAGTGCCTGCCATAAAATTACACACAAGGGTGTTTGGAGAATAAACATCCTTCTAAAGGACAATAGAAAGCGGGGGGGGGGGGGGGAGAAATAGGAAATATTGCATTACAGATATACACCCCCTGATCAATGATCATATATACAAAGAGAGACTTGCAAGGGAAAGTTTGGGTCAAGCTGGTTGAGACTGTCTTCAAATGTATACAGGCCATTTGTGGCCATTTTGTGGAAATGGGTGACAGAGACAACTGTGGGCTGAGTTGTGCTTTGGTGTTCATGCACAGGCATTCATGTGCTTGTGCACTAGAGACGCACCCAACCTCACCCAGAGACTAAACTTCTGGAGATTATGGGAAGGAAGCTGCCTCCTGAAGACTGACCAAATCTAGCAAATCACACTAACCAAATGTTAAAGGCCAAATCAGACACTGGCACAAATGTGCCTTTTATTTTTGTTTCTTTTTTCTCTAAATAGCACACTGGAGGGGATTGGAAATGGTGTGAAACTGTGGTGGTGGGTTAACGCTTTGTCACTGCTGCTGTCCTGCTCTGAGATCACAGCCCCCCCCCCTTCAGCATGCTATTTTTATAAGGGGGGGGGGAAATCTCATTGGCTTTAAGTGGCTTTGACTTTTGTTTCCCATTGAAAACAGTGCCTGTTGTGTGTGTGTGTGTGTGTGTGTGTGTGTGTGTGTGTGTGTGTGTGTGTGTGTACCTGCAGAACTAAGCAAGGGCCACATACTCAAGTCCCTCTGGGGCCACCTCTCTCTCTCTCTCTCTCTCTCTCTCTCTCTCTCTCTCTCTCTCTCTCTCTGACAGCGCAATCCTGTGTAACTCTTGCACTGGTGTAACAGTAGATCCACGGGTGTAAGTGCACTTATGCCAGTGTAACTTGCTGTACGCTGACGGACACAGGACGGACACCAGCGTAACCCCCCCTCGGACACCGCACATACGCAGTTTGGATGCAGGATGGATGTCAGTGCAACTCTGCCGGCGCAGGGGGCATTCTGGGGGTGTCCGAATGCCCCTGGAACCTGCACTGGTGGAGTTGCACTGACGTCTGTCCTGCATCCGAACTGTGCATGCGCGGTGTCTGAGGGGGGCTACGCTGGTGTCCGTCCTGTGTACAGCAAGTTACACTGGCGTAAGTGCACTTACATCAGTGGATCTACTGTTACACCGGTGCAAGAGTTACACAGGATTGCGCTGTGAGAGTGGTAACTTACACATTTAGGGTCAATGTCCAGTCTGACCCTAACAAGGCATTCCCAAAAGCCACAAATAGGGGCACTGATTTGCCAGGATAAGAAAACAGGGATTGTCGCTGGTAAAGAGGGACAGTTGGAACACCTGACATGTAAAGTAACCATGTATACTGCAAGGATAAAATAAGACAATCAGGGTGTACCCATGAGAAATGTTTTTTGTGTGCTTCTAGCGTATATGTGTCTGCATTACAGCTGCTACAGGCACACGCCAGGGCAAGTGGTACATGTGAGGATCCGCATGGTTTCTGCTCCATAAACTCCATCTCCTGGAATCCCCTTAGCACGGTCTGTCCCGACTGCATACTCTCTGAAGGGCTCATTAGACTAAAATAGACAGATCTCTCATAATTAGGTTTACGCTTCCCTGTGAGAGATCTACATTAGTGGGGAGGGGCTGGGAGAGAAGAGGATTAATGAACACCTGCTTAGTTCATCACCAATGTGGGTTCTGCATAGAAGACCCATCTGTCTGTATATCAGGTCAGTTTCTCATGCAACATTTTGTAAGCAGGTAGAGATACGAGGGCAAGCAACACACTGAACATATCAGCTGTGAAAGGTGAAAACACACGTCAATTACCATTTTTCACTGAAAGATGCATGGAAGCAAGGCCAGCTCATTACCTAACTGCAGCTTCTAAGGGAGATGAAGGGGAGAAGGGCAAAGTAAGTGCCAGCCTTTCACAACTGATGGAGGGGATAGTGTTCAACTTTGACTGGAGAGATAAGAGTTCAAATCCTTGATGAGCCACACATAGCTCATTGGGGTGAGCTTGGGCCAGTTGCCAACTCTCCACTTAACCTTCCTCACAAGGCTGTTGTGAGGATCAAATGAGGGGAGCCATGTTGATTGGAAGGGTGGGAACATGCCGTACTTCTTAATGCATTACTGTCGTTTATAAATGAATTGTTTCTTTGTGCTTAAGTCTTCGTAGGTATTTGCAACAGAAAAATGGGCACAAATTTTTATTATTAATTATATTATTAATTAATGACAGCTGAGGCAGTACATGCTCCAGCCTTCGCCCGCTTCTACTACTAGTATCTATACCGGACTCCAAATGCAGCTCAAGAGACAACCCTAAGATAAGTATCACAGTAAGGAGGCAGCCCCTAAGGCATGACGATCACTTGCGTGCAAGTATGTTTGCCGGAGACTGTTACAGGGATGGTGTGCAATGCATATGTGTGAGTGCGACATAAATAAAAAAAGCTGTGAGCACATCAGAGGGAGGGAGGGAAAGGCTGGCTCTGTGACAACACGCATGTGTTGAAAAGATGATGCGGACAGAAGAGGGGGCCGTGCGAGGGAGTGTTTGTTGCATTCTTCCAGCGAGTGAGCTTGGGCAGGCTGGCTTGGCCCAATTCCCTGCATGAAGAACTGCCAAGTCAGAGCAATGCCAGCATGCTCCCTTGGCACAGAGCGCGCTAAGCTGTCGCTCAGGGCCTGGTTGGTGTCATTGCTCCAGCAGTCCCTTCCCCTGGGGAGTGAGGGGGTGGGTGTCATAGATGGAGCTGTCTTCCCATCAGCCCCGGGCAAGGGCCCTGATGACTCCTTGGGTGTGCCTCGCATCCTGGTCTTGCTAGCTAGTGGGACCTCAGCCTGCCAGGGCTGGGATCTTCCAGCAACTCTGGGTTAACTGTTGATTAGCAGCTGCCGCTGCCGTGGCCGCTGCCGCCATCACCACCGCCAGCACTGCCTCTGATGAGCTCCTCTTCAGACTGGCAGGCAATTGACTGGTGGCTGATTAGATGCTTGAGCACTGCCTCCTCGGAGCTATTTTTAACCAAGCTGCCGGCAGGGCTCTCCCAGCCGAGACGCAAACTTGCCAGCTCTGGAAGGGGGGCTCCCCAAATCCACAGGCTGAAAGATCTAGTGGGGAGATGGGGCAGAGAACAAAGGAGACAGGGGGCATTGGGATAATGGCTCCATGAGAGTTTGGGGTATTTTCAAAGTATTAGGTTGCAATCCCATACACACAGTGACCTGGGCGTAAGCCCCATTGAAAACAGTGGGGTTTTCTTTGGTGTAAACATGCAGAGGCTTGCAAGGTGACTGTAGTTATTGTATTAGTGTTCTGAGGAAGAGGCTATAGCTCAGTGGACAAGCATTTACTTTGGATGCAGGAAGTCCCAGGTTCTATCACTAACATCTCTAGGTAGGGCAGAGCAAAATTCCTGCCTGAACCTTGGAGAGTGAAATGTCAACAGTACTGAGATAGATGGTCTGATTCAGAAGGAGGCAGCTTCCTAATGAGATTTAATCTCTCCCCCCCTCCCAAAAATGAAGATGTAACTGCAGGTCTTTAAAGCAGGGCTTTTAGGCTTTTCTTCCTGCAAGCATCATTTTTTGTGAGCACCAATTCCTCCCAGAACAGTCGCTATGAGCAGGAGCGCTCTCTGCACAGTCATTCCTGCAGTGCTGCCTCCTGGACTCTCCTTCACTCTGGGCACTCCTAGTCCCAAAGCTGCCATGCAGCCACACCTCTCTGAAACTGCTCCACTGCCCCAGCCATCTCCCCTTCTGGTGAGGTCAGGGCAGGAAGAGCAGTGCCACCCGACTCCCCAGGCAACGGTGGCACTGTGACTGCACACACAGAAAAGTCAACATGGCAAGGTATCATGTGCCACTCTGTGACGTACCCCCAGTGGCACTTCTGGTTGAAAGGCACGGCCATAAAAGACTAACCGGCTGAATGTGGAATAAGCTTTTTCAGATTACAACCCACTTTGCCAGTCACCATGGAAGGCACCATGTTTAATCTTATGAAGTTGCAAACCCTTTCCCCTTTGTTTTTTGCTTTTGGACTTGCTCTAGCAGACTAACATGGCTCCTCCTCTTAATGAATGAATGCATTCATTTATGGTGCCATCTATGTGTATGAGACTTTACAAAGAATTAAAAGGTCTTCGATCCCAAAGGGCTTGCCATCTTTAGGGGGGAATGAGTGGGGGGGGGGAGGGAGTGGATAGAGGGATAAACTGAGAAGCTTATCTCTATGTGATCACTTCATGTACAGGTACTTAGGCTCAGTTTACAACAGAGCATGAGGACTAGGCTACAAGGAAGAGCTGAGGGTTGTTAGAGATTTCAGGGAAGTAAGAGAGGCGGCATCACTCTGGGAAGCCGTTCCAGGAGTAAGGGGTATCAAGGGCCTGGAATTTGGTTTCAGGCAAAGTTCTAGTAGCACTTTCTATGGCTTCCTCAGGTCATGAAGCAAACCCTCCATCTCTCAGCACTGCCAGGTTCATTTGCAAGGTCTGTGGGTGAATGAGCCTCACCATGACCAGGGCACCACCAGCAACATTAGTCACAATAAACAAGAGGCACAGTCCTGCCACACTCATGTGAATGGGGTCCACTGCATTGAGCTCAGTATCTGGAGCTTTCTACCCCTTATGGCTCCAAAGATGTCTGTAAACATCAGGCTGAGAGGAACTTCTTCAGGACTTGGAAGCTCAGTCCTCTGAATAGTTCTTTGTCCCCTCGCCAAAGTGTAGCAGAAACAGGGAAAAAAATTGGCACGCAGATTTCATATACCTGCATAATTTATCCAGACTACAAGATTGGGGGGGGGGGGTGTTTGTGCAAAATTTGTTGTCTGCAATTTTTGTTTCAATTTGGCACATAGTAGCGCAGTCGGGGGGGGGGTGGCACTCACTGTTGGAGCCAGTCCAGCAGCATTGCCTTCACTTCTGGACTGGCTCTGATGGCGAGTGGGAGGGGCCATTTTGCACCTCTGTTTAACACCATGTGCACTTACCGCGCCAGCGTCCCCCAGCTACACTACTGCACATAGTATACACCACTACCCTGCTTAGCACATATTCACACACACACACACACACACACACACACACACACACACACACACTGCAGGTACTGGAGTCTTTTAAGGCACTTCTTGTCATGAGAGCCAGTGTGGTGCAGTAGTTCAGAGTGTTGGGCTGAAACCAGGAAAACATTGGTTCAAGCCACCACTTACACTTAGCCATGAAGCTCATGAGGTGAGTCGCCATCCCTCAGTCTTAAACTTCCTCACAGGGTTGTTGGGAGGATAAAACAGGGGAAATAGCTGTACATGAAGGAAGGGCAGTGTTGCCAACTTTGAGTGAAATTATTCCTGGAATGTTTCCCCCCCCCTCCAAAATTATGTAATGTTGGGAATTCCTGGAGGCCCTGTTAAGATCTCCAGGACTGCATTTAGAAGACACCTGCAGTGACACCTGGAGGGCTAGCAATCCTAGATACAAAGGTGGTAAATAAATACAAGTTGTGGAACACATGGTGACTGCCCATCATTCTCCCAGCCACACCTGAGTGCAGGTCTTTGCTATTCAGTGACAAGAGGTTGCATTGACAGGTTGGGCTAAGCTGTTGGAGAGCTGCAGAGCAGGGAGCTGGACTTCCCTCTCAACTCCCGGAGCTGTGATGTTCAAGGCCTGGGGGACCTCGTTCTCTGCACCTGTATTGTTTTAATTGGCAAACGTGTTCTGCCTCTGTTCCCCGATGGGATTCCCAGGCAGCTGGAGCAGTGGGAGTCAGAAAAATCCAGTGAGCAGTCACCATGACGAGGCTGAATCTCCCAAAGCACTGCAGCAAAGGAATCAACAGCAACACCAGCACAGCCCGGGAGGGGGGGGGGTGCAGAGAGGGTGTGGGAAGGTGGAGGAGGAAGAAGGCTGGCTGGTGCTTCCCTGTGGACACTGCATTACTACCATGGCAACAGACCTCAGAGTTCCAGGCCCTTGTCAGCAAAATGAATGGCTTGCAGGGATGTAACCAGCAATGAACCCAAAGCCATGGATGGAGTCCATAACTACAGGGTTCCCTGAACCCAACTGGAACAAGAAACCAAGAATCCAGCATCCTTCCTGACGGCCAACTTTCAAGCTTTACAGAGTAGGAACCACTGTTAATTCCAAACTGCTCTCGAGGTTTGTCCTTCTGCTTGTCTCTCCTCTGTATGTTCTCCTCATCTCCCTCTGTGTTGCCCCATTTTTCTGCTTTCCTCTTTTCCCTATATTTATTTATTTATTTACAATATTTCTATCCCGCCTTTCTCCCCAAAGGGACTCTATATTTCAAGAGAAGTGACAAATAGTGATTATGGCCCCCTGCACACAACTTTAGCCTGACCCATAACACAACTTTGGGGTCCAACCTACCAGCTGAACATCAGTGACACAGACCACTAGGGTTGTATCCAAAGGAGGAAGGTACAGTATTTATGACAAAGCACCACTGATCTCAGTGAGACAAGGTAGTCCTGGCCATTGTCCAGGGCCGGACTTACCCAACCCTGTGCTCGGAGGGGCACAGGACCAGATACACGCCAGGAGGCGCTGGAAAAGCCTCAGCGGTGCAGAGTGTGGGCCATTGGCTGGTAGAGCATGCCTACCCATGCTGGAGGAGCCAAGGTGCAGCAAGTATCTGCAGGAATCATTCCATCCCCCAGCAGAGGAGGCTTAGGACCCAGAAGGTGACCAGGCTGGATGGGTAGAACCAGGAACGGGGGGGGGGGGGGAGAGAGAGAGAGAGAGAGACCAGTCAGGGGAACATAAGGAGCAGGCCTGGGATGAAAAAGGACTGGCCATGGACTGGAGATTGGCTGGAAGGGGGATCCAGAACCCTACGAGGCTGGAGAAGTCTCTGTGGCTGAAGAGGAGTCCAGTAGGGTGCTGTAAGCCCCATCCCTGCCTCTGCACTGAGGTCTGGAAGAGGACAATAGCCTGGAGGAGACAAGCCAGGTGGGCATAGCCCTGGGCTGGGAATCCTACATAGGCTACTGCCCCTATATAGGTGGGGACCCCAGTGATGGGCAGGTCCCTGACAGCCATCTCAACTTCTATCCATTTCAGTGGCACCTAGTTATGGCCAATTTTCAGATGATACAACCTCTAGTTATCCTTATCTCCTCTTTACAAATTTGGGCTAGGGACTTGTCCTCTTAAACTTTGTAAAATACAAGACCCATTGATGCTGTACAAATAATAATTGGTCATGCCTTGTGCTTCTCTTCCTAAGACACACAGATGGGCAAAGATTGATTCTTATCTTTGGGGCTGCTTTGGAGCCAGTACAGGGGGAAATAGCAGCTTCTGGTGGATGCTTTTTGGAGGGGGAAGCCATGCTCTCCTAGAGCTAGTGAAACTTCGCACAGCACCTTAACTTTCATTGGAAACACGAGTTGGTTTTAAGTATTTTTCTAGTCATTTTTCCAAGCCCCTCCACATAAGGGGCTCTTTTGAACTGAAATGAGCCCCCTTAATATATGTACAGCTTCTACTGCAGCATTCCTTAGCAGCTGTAAAACATTTCACAACTCCTGGACATCGTCCTATCCTTCCTCCTCCATGTTTATCAGGGCTTTATAATCTCTTAACTCTCTGATCTGTGCATGCCTCTCCAGTCTTGTCAACATTGGTATCTTCTGTTCTGTAAGCACCTGCCTCTTTGTCATCCCACAGAGTTATCTTTTTTTAGGACCTCCCCCTCCTCCCTTTGTTGTTGTTGTTGTTGTTGTTGTTGTTAGTTAGTTCTGCACACCCCAGCAAAGTTAGTAGTGTCTGAGAAACGCAGATGTCTAGCTCGGCACAATTTTAGCATGGTTAAAAAAAGACCACTGGGGAAAATGCACAGAAGTGTCCCATAATCAGGAGGAGTAGAGGAAACAAATATGTGTAGGCAAACAGGGTACAAGTGGGCAAAGCTTGCGATGGCAGAGAAATGTGTTAGAAAACAAAGTGTTAATGATTGCAACAGAGATAAATCAATGCAGATGCACAGCCAGTCTTCAATTTAAGAGACAGTAGATTTTGGAAAGCTCTGTAATTCCCAATTTGCTGGCTCTTAAAATGACACCCTAATCTTTCATGCAAAGTGTGAATTTGCCCTCTGCCACTGGGCACTTGGCTTTGGTCTTGCAAGAGAAAAGTTCCCTCCCCACCCACTCAAAATGGTGGTATTACCAATGCAGCTGTGGTTTAATTCAAGCCTGCACCAAACTGAACTACTACTCAGACTGACAGCCACATATTGTGGCCAACTGCATGCTTGCTGTTTTTGTGATCCCAGGCAGGCAGCAAAAAAACTTGGAGGTTAAAGTCCCTGATTTTTGTTGTTCAGTCGTTAAGTCGTGTCCGACCCTTCGTAATCCCATGAACCATATCCCGCCAGGCCTTCCTGTCCTCCACTATCTTCCTGAGTTTGCTCATTTTCATGTTCGTTGCATCGGTGATGCTGTCTAACCATCTCATCCTTTGCCTTCCCCTTCTCCTTTTGCCTTCAATTTTTCCCAGCATCAGAGTCTTCTCCAGAGAGTTCTCTCTTCGCATTAGGTGGCCAAAATATTTGAGCTTCAGCCTTAGTACCTGTCCTTCCAGGGAACAGACAGGGTTGATTTCATTTAGGATTGACTGATTTGATCTCCTAGCAGTCCAAGGGACTCTCAGGAGTCTTCTCCAGCACCACAGTTCTAAAGCATCTATTCTTCGGCGCTCAGCCTTCCTTATGGTCCAACTCTCGCAACCATACATTGCTACTGGGAACACCATCACCCTGACTATACGAACTTTTGTTGGTATGGTGATATCTCTGCTTTTTACTATGCTGTCTAAATTTGCCATAGCTTTCCTTCCAAGGAGTAAGCGTCTTTTAATTTCATGGCTGCTGTCTCCGTCTGCAGTGATCTTGGAACCCAAAAAAGTAAAATCTGTTACTGCTTCCATTTCTGCCCCTTCTATTTGCCAGGAATTGATGGGACCAGATGCCATGATCTTAGTTTTATTAATGTTGAGTTTCAAGCCAACTTTTGCACTCTCCTCTTTCACTCTCATCAAGAGGCTCTTTAGTTCTTCTTCACTTTCTGCCATTAGGGTGGTATCGTCTGCATATCTGAGGTTGTTGAAAGTCCCTGATAGGCAGATGTAATTAACAGATCCCTAGTTGACTGAATCAACTGTTAAGCACCGTGAAGCCTCGATTTAACAGACTTCAGAAACAATGGATGTTTCCTGCATCATTAAAAACTAGTCATATACGCTGTAAACATGCACATCTCTATTGACTTCAATGCACTCAGATTTAAAGGAGTTTCAGCATTAATGGGCACTCCTTCCTATTAGTCCATTAAATCAAGAGTTTACTGTACTAATAGTTTGGTGTAGATACAGAAGTTTGATGGAGAGGAACTGTTATCTATTGCATATGAAATTCCATTGTGTATATGAAATAATATTTTTTCCTGTATGTTCTGAGTTTTTCATGACCGTCCGGTACATATCTTTGAATTAATAAAAGGAAGCATTTTCCAGGTTTTTCTGGTCGTTTTATTTAGTTAACAAGAGATTGTCCTAACGTTTCGCTCCTAATCTATGAGGAGCATTATCAAAGGAACAGCAACTTGCTGTCTGCTCCAGTTCTTCTTAGTGCAAGGTGTTAACAGTTGGGAAGTTAACTGCTGCCTTTGCCAAGTTCCTTAAAGGCATATCATCATTTTATAACGAAGTTCCATAGCTGCCAAGATTTTTCCTATATAAAATGGGGCAGCAAAACGCAACAGCCCTCCCCCATGCAGCCGCTCGTTGAGAGCTCAAACAGCCACGTGATGTGAAAACTACTTTGGTGCCAAATCATCTGCGATATCAGCATGTTTGCGATATCAAATATTTTTTCCTTTTTTACGTAGTATGATTTGCATTCAACATTAGTGGAGACAAAAAGTCTCTAGGAGGCCATCATATATCATACATACATGACTGGTGGGCTGCACTGAGCTTCGCAGGTCACATTGTGTGGGGCTGGTGTGCTAGCAGTGTTGACTAGCTTGCCAATTGGCAGCTTGCGAGTATAATTTGGGGTAATATTCAAACTAGTTTATCACAGTTAACATTTTCATTAAATAATAATTTTTACTATAGTAAACTAATTGAATTCTGCAACTTTTCAGGACAACTCCTGTTTTCTTTTCCATCCATTTTTTGTTGCATATATGGCCATAACTTTATTATGATACTTCACCAAGCAAGTATGCTGGACTGGTTATATTCTGCAATTTGGGATCTAACCAAGTTCCTGGGAATCATAGAGATATCACCATAGGATTCAGTGCGAGTCTGAAGGTATGCACTGAAGCTAAGCAGGACTAGATTTGATCAGTGCCTGGATGGGAAACCACCAGAAAGTCCCATGTGAGTGTCCCTAGGAGCAAAGGCAAACTATAAATGCCACAAAAATAATGCAGGGCAAGGCCTGCTGCAAGCACACAACATCCTGGCTTTCCTGCAATAAGCGGCCCTGTTTTGGATCAAGGTGAAGCCTTCATTCCAGAATAGCAATTACCACCAGTGCCACATGATCACTGCTGAGCTGAAGTTGCTTCCTACAGGGGCTGAGTTTCCCCCCGAGAAGTCTGAGGAGCCCTCGGCTCTCTAATAGGCAGAGTTCTAATTACCCCCTGTGCTGGTGACCAGAAGCGGTGCAGAACATCTCGCCAAGCTAACGTGTAATTTTTGCATGAAATTACAGTATTCTCTCCCCTGGGTTCAATTTCCTCCACCAAGAGCTCTTACAGCATCCCCTCATTAAAGCAGCCATACTCCCTGGCCCATAAGGGACTCAGCTCCTCCCCTATGGCACACCCCCTTTCCCTACTACTTTGTGGGCCATGGCTAGTAGTCAGTGCAAGTTGAACCTAAGGGGGTATTACAGGGCAAGGGCATTAAACCACAGCCTTGAGGAGAAACGGCAGATCAACTGGCACAGAACTGAGTTGTGCCTGTATTTCTCTTGTATAGAAGAGACAGGTGATGAAAGGAGCAGCAGGGAAGATGCAAAGCTACAGAGAGCCGTGAACAGGAAATGTGGCTCATCAGTCTAGATTAGAGTGTCCCCAGTCGCCATGGTCAGTCCCAGATTTTCTGCTACCCATTCCTGGTTAAACCACTGCCTTTTGGGGTGGAACACACACACACACACACACACACACGTCAAAAAAAGATCCAAAATCTGCAAAAATCTCAAACGTTGTGTTCATTTCTGTATTAAAAAATGAGCAGCTTGATGGAATTATATTTTCCCCAAAAAAGTGAACTAAATATTTATTTGCAAGATTTATTTTAAATGTAGAAGATTTTATGGTGTGGATATGAATAAGGTAAAGGTGACCCCTGACAATTAAGTCCAGACGTGTCCAACTCTAGGGTGTGGTGCTCATCCCCATTTCAAAGCCGAAGAGCCAGCGTTGTCCGAAGACACCTCCATGGTCATGTGGCTGGCATGACTCTCCTTGCCGCAGCACGTAGCATGCAGCTGGAACACGGAGCGCTGTTTATCTTCCCGCAAGCGGTACCTATTTATCTACTCGCATTAACATGCTTTGGAACTGCTAGGTTGGCAGGAGCTGGCCAAGCAACGAGCGCTCACCCCGTCGCGGATTCGATCTGCCGACCTTTCGATCGACAGCTCATGGTTCAGCGGTTTAACCCACTGCGTCACCCGCTGGCCTGTCCAATTCCAATGATCTGTAGGGGGGAAAAAAAACATTTGGAAAGTTCCATTTCGCTATTCCCCTTTTGGAACTTGGACCATCTGGGCTGATAATAGAGCATCTACTATGTCCGTTTTTTAAAAGCTGAGAAATTTATAGAATACAATACAGTACCAGGTTTCAGAACAGTGTCCCCCAAACAGTGTCCTCAAATGCAGTACATCTGCTTCAATACTCTTTCTAGAGAGTACACTCTGTTGAATAGTGGGACTTACTTCTGAGCAAACATACTATACCATTGATGGAAGTACCTGTAGCTCAATGGCAGAGCATTTGCTTTGCCCAGGTAAGGTCACGGGTTCATCAATACCTCGCATCTCCAGGCAGGGTAGGGAAAGAACGTGATCAAAGCCCTGAAAAGGTCCTGCTAGATTGACAATACTAAATGCCTAGTTTTCTACTAAATACTAAATGGACCAATGGTTTGATCAAGGATAAGGCAGCTTCCTAGTGCTCAAGACAAGTCTCCAGTGGGAACAGTCCTTTCCCAGGAAAATGGATTAGACTGGACTTCTTAGCTTCCAGTTTTTAGGATTCCACACCAGGCCTCCCATGAAACATCTATTATCATTGCTTAGCTAAGAGCAGGTTTGTTGCTTTTTTTTAAAATCATTTTCTAATTAGCAATGATTCTGGCATCTCTTCCAAACCTGCTATTGTCTTAATACAGAAATATTTGTATCTAAGTGCTTTTCACCAGTGTGGAGTTTGCCACCCCGTTCAAGCTGGATCCATTATCCAGTTGGGCCCATGGACCGTCTCTGCTTATATTATTTCTTTTGCTTTGTCTTGGCCCACCAAACAGTCAACAGAGATCTAAAGGATTTGTATTTAAAAAGCAAAAAAAGAAAGAAAGAAAGGCAAAGCCCTTGCATTTTAATACATTCTCTTCTCTGCCTCTTCCTCTAAGCATGCTGGAGGCAGAGACAGGAATACCACAGTCCTGCAGAGAAAGCTATTCATTCACAAAGAGAAGGTTCAGAGCCCTTCCCCTGGGAGTCTGTTCCAGCAGAATTCCTGTCCAGAGGAGCTGGGGGGGGGGGGGGGAGAGAGCAGCCAGTCACTGGAAGCTCACACAAACCAAAATCCTTTTGAGGAAGGGCCAGCTTTAGTTTCCATTCTATGATCTACATAACAGCTGGAAGCTTTCCAATTCTCTGCAGAAAACTAGGCACTGGTCCACCCAGAAGGTCATGAACAACTCCCGAGGGCCTGCAGAGGAGGTGTTGCTGCTCACAACTGGACTCCCTCTTCTGCACATATGCTACAATGACAAGCATGGCACATCAGGCCATACTGATCCCGGCTGCCACAGACCTTGGCGTCTCCCCCTTGCATTCCTTTGGGTCAGCACAGAAGAGAAAAAGGGAGACAACCATCTGCTAGACAGCTACAATTTGGCTCACACACAATCCCAGATATCTTGATTGCTAGAAAGGTCTAAAAGGAGACTTTTGAAAAGGTCTTCCTAGGAACAAGGACAAGAAGCATCCCTCCAAATGGTTAAGGTACTTCCAGGAAATCTGAAATATGGCACACACATAGCCCAAGATATGCCAAGGAAGATTTTCATGCTTAACAGCCAAAATTGGGGGGCATTAAATTTACCTGCTAAGGTTTTTAGGCGGTGAGTCTTCGGGACAGAAACCTGTCTGGTGGAAAGGCTAACGTTCTAGCACATACCAGAATGCTGGGCTGCAGGGGCTCTCTTCAGGCTTGGCTTTGAAGGAAGGGGCACTACCAAGCTGCAGCAAGGAAAACAGATCTATGTTTGCAAGATGCAAGCTTCACTTAACAATATATACGTACTCAGGTGTGCCTCTGTGTATTTACACAAACACACGGACAAACAATAGCAAAGGCACCAGCTCCACAGTATCAACAACTTGCTTCACTTATTTATTTTTATATTTCTCTCTTGCTTTTCAGCACATTGCCCTCAAACCTCAACACAGTAAAACAGCAGAAATTACAATAACAAGCCACTTTTAAAAGTGCAAGGAAAGAACAGGAACCAACAGACACGACCCTCTTACTTCATTTATCCCAGGCCAAAAGCTCAGTGAAACAGCCAAGTACTTTTTACCAGCTATCTAAACTGAGAGTTTGATGGACAACTCAAATTTCCCCTAGCAGGGAGTTCCAAAGGTACAGGAAAGGACTATGTTTTGTGTATATGAAGAAGGCCAGCGGGTGGCGCAGTGGGTTAAACCGCTGAACCATAAGCTGTTGATCGAAAGGTCGGCAGTTCGATTCCCGCGACGGGGTGAGCGCTCGTTGCTTGGCTAGCTCCTGCCAACCTAGCAGTTCCAAAGCATGTCAATGCGAGTAGATAAATAGGTACCGCTTGCGGGAAGGTAAACAGCGCTCCGTGTTCCAGCTGCATGCTACGCGCTGCGGCAAGGAGAGTCATGCTGGCCACATGACCATGGAGGCGTCTTCAGACAACGCTGGCTCTTCGGCTTTGAAATGGAGATGAGCACCACACCCTAGAGTCGGACACGCAGAGGCGTATTTAGGGCGGAGCAAGCGGAGCACTCGCTCCGGGCGCCATCGCCCGAAAGGCACCCCGCCGCTCCGCCCGCGAGTCGGACTCAGACTCGAGTCTCCGAGTCCGACTCGGAGACTCGAGTCTGACTCGAGTCCGAATCGGACTCGGAGACTCGAGTCCGACTCGGGCCGGCCCCCTCAATCGGGAGAGCCGGCTGGGGACGTCTTCCCTGGCCGGCTGCCCGGGGCCTTCTAAGGAAGGCCCGCTGCGCAATTTTTTGCGCATGCTCAGTCTGTTAACTGAGGGAAAAGGGCAGCCCTTTTCCCTCAGTTAACAGACTGAGCATGCGTAAAAAATTGCGCAGCAGGCCTTCCTTAGAAGGCCCCGGGCAGCCGGCCGGGGAAGACGTCCCCAGCCGGCTCTCCCGATTGGGGGGGGTCCCGCCGGGAGCGCGCCCCTCCCTCCCGGAGTGCGCCCCTTCCTGCAGAGCGTGCCGCGGCCGATAGGCCGCGGCACGCTATTCCCTTATAGGGGCGCGGCGCCTACCCCCCCCCCCCCGTGCTCCGGCCACCGAGAAAGGCTGTTACGCCTCTGCGGACACGACTGGACTTAATTGTCAGGGGATACCTTTACTTTTTATATGAAGAAAAGGTTACATTGTAGAGTGTTCTCTATGTGATTTTCCTAGCAATGAGTTTTTCCTGTTAACAGGATCCTAGATTAGTACTGAATCCTGCTTAGGAGAAAGGGGAAGGTGAACATCAGAATACAGTGTGGACATCTAAGTGCCATGGTCCTTCTGGTTGGCAGCAGCTTCCACTGGATGGAACTTCCTCAGTAAACCACAAATGTCATCTTCTAATCTAGGCAATGACAATCCTCAACACTGTGGGTTTTTTCTCATTTCCCCTGAGCTCTTAATTGTTCCCCTTCCACAGTGACATGAGTTGCTCACTAACCACCGCTTGGAGATGTGTGGTGGTGAGTAGACAACGCTGGAACTTCCTTTTCTTAAAAGAAAAAAATACTGCTGGCAACAATTCCCCCCCAGTGTCCTGAACATCTGGAAACAGCAAGGGAGAGGCATGCCTTCAAACCGTACTTTGGGAAGCATATGGCTAAGCACCAGCAAGCAACCTCTGGACATAATATAGGTATAAGCATGGCACATGGAAGAGGGGTTGGAAGCATCCCATTGCACCCTTTCCTCTATCTCCCCTCCCCTCCAATTTGGGCAAAAGCCTCATGTCATTTACAACACAATCCTATCCAACCTACACCACCAGCGGGGGAGGGCAGGGTGGGAGGCTTTGGAGGGGAGGGGAGATTTAAATCTCCTTTGGAGGAGATTTGAATCCCCTTTCCGTTCTGGGGCCTCCTGTTCTCGCTTGTGGTGTAAGTTGGATTGGATTGTGCTGTTAATGTCCCTTGAACAGGGCTCACCACAGCCGGTTTTCAACACCGTACCTCCTGCACCACCAGATCTCCAAGCTGGACAGACTGAGCTGTGAAGACACCATCTAGGCTGCAGGCCCAGCTGGCTTGAGCATTCAATCGCCTGCTGACCACCAAGGGCCAATCCCCACCCACCAGCTCCTATAAAGGTCTAATCTCAAGACTTGCTCTTCAGTCTGAGCAATTTATCTCTGGTCTGAGGTTGGTACTTGCTTCTGGTGCCTGATTGCTTCTTTTGGAACTTGACCTCTGCCTGTTTGGGGCCACACAGTTTCTTCTGGCCCTCTCTGGCTGGCTCTGCAGGGGTCTGGAACCCTCCTGCCTGAAGCCCGGACTTTCATGAGAAGAACCAATGCTCTGGTTTAGTTAATCCAAACTATCTACCACTCTGTGATTCTGTATTCAGAATTGCTAGTGCCATTTTAGTGCCCTCTGCCCTGATTGTGAATCTAAGTGGGCCAGAAGCAGAGTTCAAATGCATAAAGCAGAGGTACATACCATCCCAGTGGTATGTGGACCACAGGCTGGTGGTACGCAGGCAACTGGCAGCCAAGATGACAGTCGCTATGTCTCCTGCTCCACGCTGTGCCGGATCCCAAAAAGCAGCAGCTTGAGCTCTGCTTCCCAAGCAGGTAAGGGCCCCTCTCGCCTGCCCTTGCTAGCTTCTTACCTTGTGTTTCTGAGCTCCGGCTTGGCTGCGAACCTGGAAGTGCCAATGACGTCATCAGCACTTCTGGTGGTACGCAGCAGGCTGGAGTTCAGGAAAGGTGGTACACAGCGCAAAACGTTTGAGAATCTCTGTATTAAAGGATAATTAGTAGATTGGCTAAAAAAAAATCATACAGTAGGGCTAAAGTGACTATATTCTGTGTCTCATCTTATTCTTTGACAGGCGCCCACAGCAAATACCACGTTTCTACCTCTTATGGAGGAAAACTTGAAAATGTCTTGGCAGTGGAGAACAAGCCCACAAGAGTTGGAAATCTAGGGTAGTGATTCGGATATAAGTGACAGTGGGCAAGAACCAAAAACATCCAGCTCAGGTTGTCTTTTAAAGAAACCAGTATACCTGAAGGCCTGTGTGACCAAAAGAGTCCATAGCATGCATGTGACTCCAACAAGACCATGTGCTCATGATCTTTGGCCTGGGAGGGGTTCTCTAAGGGAGCAGAATTGGGAAGGTGTATTAGTTATTTTATTGTTCCTAAGTAGGCTTACCATTCGTCCCGATTTGGCCGGGACATTCATGATTTTGGGGCGCCGATCCTGGGCGGATCCCAGGGCCCCCCCAGCAAAAATGAAAGTATTTAAAAAAAAAAAAACATGGCGGCCACCATGTAAAAAACATGGTCGCCGCCTCCTGGGCCGCTTGTGCGCATGCGTGTGGCTTTTGCGAGCCGCACACATGCACACAAGCGGCCCAGGAGGCAAGGAGGTGGCGGCGAAGAAGGAGGCGGCAAGCGGCGGTGACGACGACGGTGAGGCTGCAAGCAGGCCGGCCCCGCTCTACCGAGCCGGCTCTCCGGCTCTCGCTGCTCCGAGCTTGGAGCAGCGAGAGCGGGCGATACAGCTTGGAGGGGGAGCCGCCGCTCTCACCGGCTGCCGTTGCTCCGAGCTCGGAGCAGCGGCAGGCAGTGAGAGCGGTGGCTCTCCCTCAGATCGCCAGCTCTCGCCGCTCTGGGAGCGAGAGCGAACAAACTGGGTGAGCAGGGCCCGGCCCGGCCAGAGGAGCAGCAGCAGCATCAGTAGCGCAGCGGCAATGACGGCGGCGACTGGAGAAGGTAAGTCAATTTAATTAATTTGTTTAAAATTGGCTTTTTTAAGTGCTTATTTATTTATTTATTGAGCTCGTGGCTTAAATAAATAAATAAATAAATTTGCGGGCGCACTTCACGCCCCCTTGGTTTCTTGAAAATTGCTTTGCCTTTTTCTATTTATTTATTGAGCTCGTGGCTTAAATAAATAAATAAATAAATTTGCGACCGCCGCCCCCTCTTCACTTTTTAATATTGCATTGGTTTTTAATTTTTACTGTTTCATTAATTTTAAAATAATTATTTTTAAAAAATAATTAATTGTGTGAGGGGTGTCCTGGTTTAAGGGCTCAAAAATCTGGTAAGCTTATTCCTAAGTGGATTTTTTTTTGGGGGGGGGGGTTGTTTTTAAGAGGAAGTATGCATCATGATTAACAACTACGTGGAGAGATTACGGATCCAGAGGGGAAAGCAGTTGGGAAGGCAGGAAGAAGCTTCAGGGCACAGCTAGTCCTGGACTGCAGCTTGCAGAGAGCAGAGTTGCTGGAGCTGAGCTGCAAGACAAATCAAGACTGTACGTCTGACTTAAACGCTATCCTAGTTCCCCTCTCCCAGTCCCTGGGGGGGGGGGGACAGAACACAATGTTTTAAAATCAAAAGCCCCTGTGATGGGGTGGATTGAATGTTTGACAACTATTGAAGACCTGGGTTCAAGTCCCTGCTGCTCAGCAGTAATGCTCACTTTATTGCCGACTCCAAGGGGCAGGTTTGCTCTGTATGCCACACTGAACTCCGTGGAGGAAGGGCAAGATAAAAATGTAATAAATAAATAAATTGATAGCCTGCATTTGAGAAGGAGTGTTATGTGAAACAGGCAAATACAGAAACATTTGCTTGATTTGCATAATCGTGGAGCTTGGCTGTTTTTACGCTGGCTCAGTTTTTACCAGCCCCTTGGGTGTGAATTTCCACTCAATGCAAGCCAATTTAATAGAAGCATTCAGCAATCCCCATCAAGAACCTACATGTGTGTTCAGTTCTTCCCTGAAGGTCCTGCCTCATGTGCCCACACCGATTGAAGCATAGTGAGTGGCAATGTGAGACAAGGCCTTCTCTGCAGTGGCACCGGAGAAGTTCATCTTGCCCCTATATTGCTGGCTATCGGAAGCTAAAGTCAGGGACACGCCAGCTGCGATGCATTGCGTTGTGTAGAGCAACGTCCGCACGTGGCTGGAAAAACTTGGTGTGTCTTCTCTTTTACAAGCTTGTAGCATAATGCAGGAGAGCTGCGTTCCGGTGCGAGCAAAGTTGGAAAAATTGAACTTTGGCCACGTTTGGCCAATGAGAGGCCGCGTTCGGTGCTGCGGGGGCGGGACATGGAGTATAGCATTGGCTGAAAAGACTCAATTCTGATTGGCTAAAAGAGAGCAGGGGGAAGGGCAGGACGCCTTACCCTTCTCTGTGTTGTTTTCTTTGGTATAACCAGGGTGCATTGCGGTACGTCGGCTACTCTCGCAACGCACCCCGATGCAGGCGGTGTGTCCCAGGCTTAAGCCAGGCAGCCCTCTTCCAGAAAGCTTTTGGTCAACCCTGTTTGGGCTCCTTTTCTTTTTTCTATTGCTCTGATCAATGTTGCTGCTAATTACTATTTAAAGGTTAAAAAATGCTATTGTTTTAACATGATTTTCATAGAAATGAAAAATGGGAGCAAAATGGAAAAACAGAGTTGGAAGGGGCCTTCAACCATCTATATACCAACCCCCTGCTTGAATTAGGAAAATCCTCTCTACTCTAGATAGAGCGTCTCCAAACAGTGCCTATCAAGCAGATCTCCAGCATGGGAGAACCCACCACTTCCCTTGGTAACTAGTTCCATTGTTGAATCGTTCTTTTCCCAATATTCAACCAAAATCTCCCCTCTTGTAGCTTAAACCCATTAGATTTAGGACCGTTTTATATTTAATAAGTCTTGTTATCTGTCTTGGAGACGCGTAGTTGAAAGATGGGTTAAAATCTTTGAATAGAGAAATATAAATGGAATAAATATTGGACAGATCAACAGCTGGAGAGTTTTTGTTTTGCAGGGTGGGTGTGCTCGGAGAGACTGTGAAGCTATTAGCATGCTAGGGTTAAAAGATGCAAGTGTAAGAAAAGATGCGCTGCTTAAAGGACTCCACAGTCTAGCAGAAGATGAGCAGACCTAGAACCAACAGGGAGAAGCTCAAAATGGGATGAGTTGTTATTATTTTATTATACTCTGTTTTTCAACAACAAAACATGTTCCAAAACAGTTTACCTAGCAGGAGGAATGAGAAGAAGAGGGTTCCCATCCCTAAGCTGAAAACGACACAAAGGAGACACCAGAGAACAGCCACTGAAAAAGACAGGATGCTGGGTTGAATAGGGACAGTTGCTCTCCTGTTGCTGGATATCAGAGAATCACCATTTTTTGGCAGTGGAAGAGAGGGAGGGCACCAGTGCCAAAGCAAGGGAAGGGAAACTTCAGAGCTGGGCTAGATTTCTTTTTTAATCCTTAGGCCCAATACATTTTAAGTGGAAACTGTAATGGCTGATGAATGATAAGTCCAGGAGGCCAGTTTCTGTTCCTTAATGGGGGATTAACGGCTGGGTATACGGAAAATCTGGAATACGGAAAACCTGCTGGAGCTGAAAGACGTCCCCCAGCTGCATGTGTAAGAAACTGCGGTTTTGCAGTTCCTGGGGGAGATAAGACTCGGACTGAAGGAGAAGCCCAGAGATTGAGCTGAATGCTGGCTGAAGGCACCTTGAGGTGTAGGGATGTGTCTCGAGGAACCCGATGTGATCTGTTGCTGACTTGTAAGTGTGTACATGCTGCTTGCCTCCACCTGATGCTCAGTTTGTAAATTTATAAATAAACCAGATGAGATGTTACAAAAACACCATCAGCTTCCAGTGATCAGCTTCCGAAGGAATTCAAAACCGGGGTAGCACAGCCTGTAGAAGTTCTTGCTGCTCTAGGAAAGTGGGGGAGTGTGTAACAGTACTCTGCTCCAGGGGCAACTAATAAAGTTGAGCAGCCTTTTTCAGGATTATCTCCATGCAATTTCATTGGGCCTAATAATAAATATCATCTCTAGTGCACCTTTGAGGCTTCCTTTCCTCTTCTGTTTATATGGATTTTTTTTAACAGCATGACTGAGTAATCCCTGGAACAGAACTGTAAGGGTGTCACTGCGTCCTACTCTATCCTGCCATCTTCTTAGCAAAACAAGCTAGTCACCCCTGAAAAAAGATAAGGCAGGAGCTACCAATGGGGAGTGGGAGGGAGAGTCTCAAAGGACAATGTATGCTCCAGTCCTACTAACGATTGGTTTGTTTCTGTATCTCAATGCTTGGGTGATCCTTCATCTTATTCCATCTATGGACACGGTTGGCATTTTGCTTCCACTGATAAAAGTGAGGACTAGGAGGAGTTCACAGCTATAGGAAGGCTCGGAGCTTTGCTAGCATTCAGGAAGCTTGTCAGGCAAGGAGAGGGGAGCAAAATGGAACAAAAACAAAAACAAAGCTGAGGGGGAAAATATAAGTCTACCATGTAGACTAGAGAGAGTACTGGGTGTGGGAGACTAGGAAGCTGAGGGGAGGTTGCCAATATGTTTTATTTATATCCTCCTAAGGAGCTCAGGGTGATGTACAACAACCCTGTGAGGCAGATTAGCGTGAGAGAACAACTGGCCCAAAGTCTCGACGCAGGCACTTTCTGGATGAGTGGGGTCTGAGCCTGCACCTCACCAGTCCTGCTGTAATCACTACACCACACTGCTCCCACTGGACAGTTCTGGTGCTATCCAACAGCTTCTTGCCTCCCCACTCCACACTACCGTACTGTCAGCTCAAGGGTGTGTCTGGTTGGCAGCACATAGCACAATGCTGGAAAGCCCACAGCACATGGCTGCTGTGTCTAGAATGCATGCTCAACATCCCAATCACCTCCTGTGCATGCACGTAGCCAGAAATATTGCAATAAGGGGTCCTGAGAGGACAGAGAATCATAGCAGAACATAAACATAAGTAGCCTAATATATTTAAGGTGATTGAAGCACTTTTCAGAGATAAATCAGATAGCATCCTACCTGCATGCTTTCCCCTTATAGTTCTGCATGTAAAAGTCCAGTAGAGTCTAAGGCTGCAATCCTACACACGCTTTCCTGGGAGTAAGCCCCATTGAATACAGTGAGACTTCTGAGTAGACAACATGCATAGAGAGCATGTCTCTATACTGTATGAATTGCCCTGTTAATATTTTAAAAGCAAAAACTGAAAACAATCATTTTTGTTCCAACCTTCCTCCAAGGAGCTCAGGGCAGCATGTGTGATCCCCCCCCACACACACACACACAAGTACACTGCCAATTTATCCTCATAACAACTGTGTGAAGTGTGTGTGAGAGAAAGGGAGGGAGACTGTCCCAAGATCATCCATCCAGTGAATGTAATGGCTGTGTGGGAATATGAATCCTCATCTTCATAGTCTTAATTCAACACTCTAACTACTACACCATACTGTTTCTTCATCAGGGAAACTGCAGGGAAGAGGTCTAAAATCTCTCTCTCTCTCTCTCTCTCTCTCTCTCTCTCACACACACACACACACACACACACACACACACACACACACACAAATCATAAGACGTCACCTTCACTGAATTTTCTGCCAGTCGTTTCGTATGTTTTTAATAGAAAAGGAAGTTCCTGTTTTCCTGCACACCAATGCTATTTTCAGGGGAAGAAATGGGGGCTTATCAGGGACAGTCCTCCCTGTGTCCACCTACTGGGGCTGCCATTTTTTCCCAGAATGCTCCCCAATAAACAGCAGTGTGTAACATAGGTGTTCACAGGAGGCATTCTGGAGAGAGAAAAATGGCAGCCACCAGGAGGACTGCTGCCTCTGCAAAACTGGTGGTGGCAAAGAGGGGGAAACCAGTGCAAAAGCTAAGCCAGTTTTGCCCCCAAGCTTCCCCCAGATTCAAGCCAGAAGTTATATAAATACTACAACTTTGCAAGCAGTGTCCTGCTACTGTGGGAGCAAACAAAACCGCCGAAGTATACATGTTATGTGGCGAGATAACTAAGCCCTCAGATGGCACTCCTTGCTCTCACTGCGAGCAACTGCCACATGAGCTCAGCCAGTGAGGCCTGTCTGTCTCTTCCTTGGCTACGAGGGAGGCCGCCTGATCCGCTCACACACACCCTTCCTTGGCTTTCCTGGGAAATTGAGGCACAAACAAGGGAGGATAATGCAGAGTGAGTCACAGCTTCAGCCCACAGCCTGGCTAATATCCTGGTACATTCCTCCAGAGCAAGAGAGAGAATCTTTATATCTCTGTCCTGCCCCCCTGCTCTTGGATTACCCAAGAAGCTCATCCTTTCCGAGGCAGTCCTGCCATGTGTAGGGAGCAAAGTGGCTGAGAGAGGGGGATCCACGAGAGCTCTTTCCAGAAGTCACGCGTCTTTGCGGTTGCAGAACTAGGCAGAAAATGAGCCAAGACGTGGCACAATGGCGGAAGGGCAGGTATAGTGGCAGAAGAACAGAAGAAGGCTGGAGTCCTCCACCATCACAGTCCCCACTAGCATCTCCAGCCCCAAATGGAACTGTTTTTTCATTCTAGCCTCCAATGCAAACTGTATAGAATTTTTGTGATAACACACAGCAGGGGATAGAGCAACGATGTGGGGGGCCCAACGATGGGGGGGGCTGGGCTGCTCTAGCCCCCTACACACTTCCTCTTCTGCTCCCCTCCCCTCTTTCCTTTCAATTACTCGTCTTACCACAGGGTAAGGGTGGGCAACGGAATTTGGTTCCCTGCCTCAGACGCGGAAAGATACCAGACCACCCCTGTGCACCCAACGGTTGTAACATAGTGGCTATGAGACTCAGCTGTGCATCAGGACTTTCCTACCTTGAATCTCACCTCTGTCAGGAACTCACTAAGTGGCCTTTGGTGAGCCTCAGCTACAATATGGGAGAATAACACATACAGTACTTACCTTGCAGGGACAGAACGTTGTGTGGGCCTCAACTCAGTCGAAAAAGGACTCCGGAACTTGGCCAACAACTGGCAGGAAAGCCCCTTGTGGCAGAGCAAAGAATGAAGGAGCCCTCAGACATTCCCCCAAGGGAAGGCTGTGCTTCAAGATCATCTCAGTCTCCAGCCAGGCAGCTGTGCGAGGCGAGAACAACTACAGCTATCCAAGGAATGAACTTTTTTAGCCTGGTTGAGTTTCACAGGTTGAGTTTCAACCCTGACTGCACTTAAGTGACTCTTCCTGCTCCTCTGCAAGAACTGTTTCACACCCCATCATCAGCCTGGCTAAGAAGACTTTCTTTCACCTAGCCCTCCAAGGAAGAAAGAGGGGAAGGGAGGGGAGAGGGAGAGAGATGCAAGAATTGTGACTCAGGCTCTGGGCAAAGTTTATTAAACCCTTTGAAATGACCAGCAAATCCACTTACACAATAAAACAGGCATAAATGCAGCTAAGCTGGCCAGCCGCTTCTCTTCTTGCCTACTGAGTCTCCTAGCCAAAGGAGGCAGGAAACGGGATTCCACTAGGCCAGGAGCAATGATTATTTCCACCTCCTTTGTGGGAGATACACAGCTCAGGTGTACAAGCAGCTCCCTTTATGCAGTGAAGTGGCAGAGGTTACTTAACAGGACATGCCTCACAGGGTTGAAAACAAAGCAGAACTGAGCAACCTTGCCCTGAGAAAGCCATCTCCATGATTCCTAATCACTGTTTGCAGGCCAAGGGATCGAAAGGAACCAAAGAGAAAGAACTATGGAGATGTGATTTGCAGCCCCTTTCCTTTCTTGCAAAGGTCTGGGGAGTTCTCGGGACTTCAGGATACAAATACGCCATTGCTATGGTCAAGCTTAGTCTAGGGGCTACTTTAATCCTATGATTGCTCTGTGTGTGTGTGTGTGTGTGTGTGTGTGTGTGTGTGTGTGTGTGTGTGTGTGTGTGTGTGATTTTGTCAATAGGAACCAAATGGGGATCCCCACGGGCTGGAACCCTAACCATAACCACCCTCTTCCTCAACTACCATTCTGATCCAGATCATTTCCCCTGCATCTGCTGCTTGCCCTGGAATTTAAAAAAATGAAATATCCAATTATTAAGCAAAATAGTGTCAGATGTGCTGAGAAAGGACAAAGTTTTGCCCAAGTGCCCCATGCAGTCAGGGACAATTTTATAATTACATTTTTAAACTGTATTTCCTCCTAAAAGCCCAGGGCGGCATCGGCGTTCCCACTCCCTTATCCTCACAACAACCCTGTAAGGTAGGTTAGCCTGAGAGTGATCGGCCCAAGGCGACTCAGTAAGCTTTCTAGCGAAGTAGGGATTTGAACCGGATTGCCTGCCTCCCTGCTCTATCAACTACACCACAGTGGATCCAAACAGAATGGGCTCATAGAACAATATGCTATGGCAAGACAGCTGGACAAGTAGCTCCTCTCCAGCACGTCTGGTGTCAATAGAAGTATCTAGTTTCAAGGAGAAAGTGAAACAAGATTTGCAAAGAATGAGAGAGGATGCCCCATGTACTTAAAACGTATAGGTAAAAGGGTCTGCAACTCAGTACACACACACACACACACACACACACACACACACACACACACACACACACACACACACACACACACACACAACTCATTCTGAATATATCACCGTCCCTGTGAAGCTGCCGCCTTAGTTGAGTCACACAGTGTATCAAGCTCAGCACTGTTTGCGCTGGCTGTCAGCAGCTCAAACAGGGGTCTTTCCCAACCCTACCTGGAGATGCTAGGAAAGCGGCCTTGGAGCATATGCAAAGTATCTTCTCTACTACTGCACTACCCTTGATTGTGTACACTGTGGGCTGGGCTGGGCTGGGCTAGGAAGGGATGGGGAAAGAGGCTGCAACCTTACAGGGGAGCTGCCCAACCAAAGCACAATTATGAAGTCACAGTAGAGACACATCTGCCTACAGCCAGCTGCCAAATTCAGCTCCTCCCCTCACTACCTGCCAGGCCTTGGCTTCCGGATTCTGCGTTACCCAGGAAACGGCTGATGACATTGCAACCACCTTAAAGCCAAGCAGGGAAATTCTCTGCTTTAGGTGTTAGGGATGCCTTCTACAGTTGCCAGGGAAACACAGAGCCCTGAGATGAGGTCCTGGCAGGTTAGGAAAAAGCCGATGTTCCATGTGATGTTGGCTTTCTTTGCTTTTAACTTTATGTGAGCCGTCTTCTTCGGGGGAGACTGTGGCAGCGACGCCACCGTTATGGATTTCTTGTAGTAGTGAGGACATGAGCCTTAATTCCTGCCTCTCTGCTTTTAGAAACTGCCTTTTCTATCAGTGGACTGCTTATCCTTCACTGGATGGTACTCGGAATGCACAGCATTGCGAGTTGAATTGGAGAGCACAAACAGGAAGTACATACAATAGTGCCAGCAGATAATGAAAAGGAAAGGGACGCATCCCTCTCCAGTCTTTGACATCAAGTAGCACTTTTCCTGCCCACAGTGGCTTGTCGATTTTCAACTCATGCTATTATTGATGGTGGAGCTTCAGCTCGAAAGGCACAGAGAATCCTGTAATTGCTAAAGCAAATGCTGCCTCCACTCCAGGCCATATCCCCCTTGGCGGCCATGATCTCAGCGCTAACCCCATCCAGGATGCACAGCGGCGATGACTGTGCTGCAAACAGGAAGTGCCCTTTCATTCATTGTGACATTGTTGGTGCTCCGTCAGGCCCTGTGGCTCATGGATCCAGGGGGAGAAGAAGATCAGTTTTACAGTTCGGCAGAACTGGAACAGATTCCTTTCCCAGTTTTCTCAGCACCAGCCAGGTGAGGACGTGAAGCAGGCCAGGTACCCAGCAGGCACCTGTGCAATGAACACACAGGCTTGAGCCAAATAGTCCCGCCCCCCAGTTCGTGATTGCCAACAAGTCCAACAAGCTGTCTCTTGACACAGAGAGACTAGAGTTTACATGCTGGCATCAGGGGCTGCGTTGACTTAAGTCAAGTGGGATGTTTCCAAACAGGGCTCAAAGACAAGCGCAGCTAATTATATGCCCGAGAGCAGCGGGGTGGCAGCCTGACAAATGGGTCACTTGGAACAAAATGGCTGCGGGCAGCTCCGGAACCAGCTGAGTAACATCACAGAAATAAATCCCTGGGTGACAACAGCTCCAATTCACACATGTGACATCAGATGCAGCTTCTGGCTTCCAAGAGCAGCTGCTAAAACGCCTCTCGGGAGGAGGTGGCCCTAGCAGAGAGCCACAGGAACAAACAGGTCCTGCAAGGTGAAGTGGACGTGCCTGTCACTGCTGCTGCTGCTACTTGAGCTACAACTCCAACAAGGAAGAGCCTCGAACAGACACAAAATCTAACAGGGACCCAGAGGATTGGAGGCACAAGGGCTCAGAGGCGGTACCTGTAATGGCAAAAATTACATCATCTGGAACCCTTTCTTAGCTGCTGGTTGCTTATGTAGCACTGGGACACTCCGTTCTTGTCCTAAGCACTGGCTCTGCTCACAGCTGATCCGCATCCACACACAGACAAACACAGATACTGTACAGTATATACAGGGATACGAAGGCCTTCTTATATGAGATGGGTTTTTTCCTGTACTGCTTGAATGTCTTTCATTTGTAGCTGTCCCTAATTTCCATGCCATTTTAAGTTAATGTTATTTCTTGCTTTTTCTGTTCAGTGATGTGGTCTTTTATCATTTTTCTGTCCATCCCCCCCCCCGATTGCTTTGATATTTTCTTGCTTTGATATACACTGGAGTGTAGCACAGTGACCAAGGGACTAAGTTGTAAATCAAGCCCTCCCTGTTCAAATCTTGCCGGTGGCCTTAGTTAAGTCACTTCCTCACTCAGCCTCAATTTTTCCCATCTGCAATATGGGGATAATAATAATAATAATAATAATAATAATAATAATAATAATAATAATAATAATAATAATAATAATAATAATAATATTTAATTGTTGTAAAGATTGGGTTGTTGTAAAGATTGTATCAAAATAATACATGTGAAGCACTTTCCACACTCAAAAAGTGCACCATGATTCAAATGCTAAGCATTATACATTATATAATAATGTAAGTAGCAAGAAAAAATGGTAAGTCAAAAGGCTATGAAATGCAAGAGGAAGGACTTGCGGCATACCAAAATTAGAATGTATACAGTGCAAGATAAGCACACTGACCATTCACGGCAGCAAGCTGTGAATTATCACACTATCTTCCTAGCTTTGCTCTGCTATTTTAACACCTGCAGAGGTAGCAGAAACCCTGCTCCTGACTGAGCCCTGAACAAACAGAATGGATCTGGCTGATAAATTCTAGATCAGCAATTGCATTAGCTGGCATTTTCCTCTGATGTTCTTCTGCTGAAGGGAACAACAATAGGAGAATGATGAGGGAGAAGAAAGACAGGGATGGATACAGATCAGCAAATGGCATACCTATACTGTAGTTTCGTTGCTGATGCAAAGGAAAGGGATGTCCGGTTCAGATGATCCAAGAAACTATGGTTTGTTGACTTGTGGATGTGGCAGGAGAAAATACTGAGCTCATGCAATCCATCCTCCCTCTTCCACTTTCCTCTTGGACTTCCAGCTGCATTGAAGGACTCCTGTTTAATTAAACTGCAGCTACCGTATGTGGTTTTTTTAAGCTATGTATGTGACCTGAACTGGGAACTGTGGCTTAACTGTGGTTCACAAACCAGAAAGTGAAACCAAGATCAGATCTTGGGATAAAGTGTGAAGAAACAACAGAAAAAGTGTGTGTGTGTGTGTGTGTGTGTGTGTGTGTGTGTGTGTGTGTGTGTGTGTGTGCGCGCGCGCACATTGGGTTGGGTGTACAGAGAGCAAGAGGATGTCTGTGGGTGATCAGAAGGGTACCTGATGGGAAAACATGTCTATCAGAGAGGAATACGTGTGTGCAGATGGGAAGAGAATTGTTTCGGAGGAGTGACACATAAGAGCAACACATGAGTCTTGGAGGGCTGTGAATGAAAGAGCTGTAAGAAATGTGTGAGCAGAGACAGAGGTGTGGATTAGCCAGTCTTGCTTTGCTGGCTGAGCCTCTAACGTGAATTTGTTGCATTTACCTACGAGATTATATTTGTTTTTTGTTAACTTTTTGCAAACTTTAAATGCCATCAAATCAACCCAGCATGGGAGTCCCATGACAGCAAGAAATAACACCATAAACACAATCCTTAAAAGCAATAATTAAATCAATGCAAATACACTCGATGCAAATAAAAAGCACCTGCCCAAAGAGACACCAGAAAGCATCACTATCAGCCTTTGGATATCATTTAAAAACACACACAAACATTTTGCAGAATAAAACTATTTTTATCTGCTGCCTCAAAAATTTCAAAGAGCTGGCTAAGTGGGCCTCCCTAGTCAGGGAGTTCCACAGAGAGGGTGCCACAACTGAAAAAGTCCTGCTTTGCATTTTCCTGGCAGGAAAAATAGCATTCATTCTAACTATGAATCTGGCGACGGAATGAGCATTTTGTTGCCGAAAGCCATCCCAAACGTGCCATAAGGCACGTTTGCGACGACCCAGGAGTAAGAGAGGCTGGCGCAAGGTCGGCCACCCTCACTCCGTTGCCGGGATGTCCATGCGGCCGGCGGAAGAAGGTAAAGCTCTGGCGCCAGCCGCATGGGCAGTCCAGGCGGCAAGGGAGGGGGGCCAATAGCCAAGCCGGCCCGGGAGGGGGCGGGGATGGCGTCTGCCATATCCCCGTACCCGCTGGACCGGCTCGGCCATTACACGGCCTCCTCCTACTTCCGCTAGCTATTTAGCTGGTGGAAATACGAGGAGGCCAATTGGGCCTGCCCCGGTTTACACCCGGGGAAGGGGACGAACGCCCCCTTCCCCAAGTAGACCTCCAGGCCGCAGCAGCGTGGCCTGGAGCGGGGATAGGATCCAGTGGGTAACCCTGGGCCGCCGGCCAGATCTCTACAGTGGATTTTGCCGTTAGACCAGGAAACCAGTGTGAGTGAAACAGGTTAACCCTTCTAGTGCTGCATGTGTGATCCAGTTTGTGCATCCCTGCAGCTGCTTCAAAATAAATGAAAACAGATAGGAAATTCATCTACAAACTCTCAATGACTTTGGTTCATATTCTTGTGCCTCGGGTAGTAATGGGAATCAAAGAAAAGCTTTATCATGAAGTCTTAAAGCTGGAGAAGATCTATAGTCCACCCACACTGGCGCTAGCACATGGTCTGCGGGCACATGATCCTGCAACCTTGCTGAAGCTAAGGTCTGTTCAGTGGCTGTAAAGGAGACCATCTGGACACCCCATAGATACTCTTTGAATCCCACCATGGAAGAAATGAGAATTACAAATGTTGATTTATTTTTTTAACTGGCTTGGCTCTTTCATTGATTCCTAGCTGGTGAGAGAACTGAATGCTGATAAGAAGGTAAAAAAAGAAGGGGAATTCATGGCACCTGGTCCCACACCAGATCAGGACAGCTTTCTCCAAGTGAGTAATCTGTTGTATCGGGTGTGGTTTGGGACCCACACATGGGGGATTTCCCACTGATTTAATGGCCCTTTAATGCATGGTGTCTTTTACCAGAGAGAGAACCAACAGTCTGTAGCCTCCAGCCCTGTGACAAACTGACTGTTTCCACACTCCAGCAACCATTCAAAATTCTAGGGAAGCTGAAGACTTGGTAATGCTCTGCAGTTGGAGGGGACATTGGACTGGTATCTCCACAGTGCCAGGAGATACATTTTTTTTTTTTGTTTAAGCAGCTACCACATGCGAATTAGATTGCTCCTAAAACAGCTGTCTAGAAGGGTGGTTGCATGGTACATGCCCTAGCCTGGTAATATCAGGAGCAGCTTTCACTCATAGAGACAACATTGACGAGGTGAAACTAAGGAAGACTCGTAGCTCTTTAGAACTGGGAATGAAAACTTGATCAAGTGAGATAATGCAATGTCTGAAAGGTCTTGTGCAGGGTGCCTCAACAGAGCTGGCCCATTCATAAAGTCAACTGAGGCACTTTAAAGCCAATTTAGTAATAATATTCCCTGGTCCTAAATGGGCATGCTCAACACTACACCACACTGGCACTCAGTTAAAGATGCTTTAATTGATTAATCATGTAAGTTTTAGACTAGCTGATGCATCAGTTAATCTGTTGATAACATTTGCACACAGGCAAATAACAGCTCTGAACTCTATGAATACACACACACGCACACAAGCCACCCACATTAATTGAGGGCATATTTTTGGTCAATATGGAAGTTTTGTTTTGCTTTTTAATTGATCAACCAATGATCGACATAAAACTGCTTTATGTGTACAGCCATAAGCCACATGGTGTGGGGGTGGTGGGGCCTTCCAGTACTTGTGTTGACCATCACAAGAAGTGACTGCACCCAAAGGAGTGGTGCAGCATTGGGGGGGGGGGTCCGCTTCTTGTGACCTTTCCTGATTCAGCCGTGTCACACACTCCACAAAAAGGATCACCTGGGTGCAGCCTGAGTGGTTTTAATTTTAATTAAAAGCTGCTCTAGCTCAGGAAGAGGAACTTGCACTCCAAAATCAGCACATGCCGGGGCACGGCCTGGAGTCTGACCCTCCTGCCACATCCTCCTCCTCTTTCTCCATGCTGACCTAGAACTGACAGGGCTCCAGGCTGGTTAGGGGGGCCTGGCCGACTTGAATGGAGCTCATTACGCAGTCGATTAGGCATGGCAAGCGAGGCAGAGAGCGAGCAGAGCCCCAGGCTGAGAAGCCTCTCCCAGCCGGGGTCAGAGCCGGTCTGCCAAGGAGCCGGCTTCCTCCCGGCTCCACAGCGGAATGTTCCAAGCGGCAGCCCCGGTCCAGGCCAGGACACAATGTGCTCACTCCACTCCCGATATGCTGCACTCGGCCTCTCCTCTTGCATACAGAGAGAATAGCCAAAGTCGTCGCTCAGAAGTACGGCCCCCAGGCAGAGCAGCTCTGAGGCATACAGTGAAGTTCACACTCACGCCTCATTACCTACCGTCAGCGCACACCTAGCATTGCCCACACTTGACTCAGCTGTTCTTCATGTTTCTGGGACTTCCATTTGGGCCAGGGCTTTTCAGAGCTTGGTTCCAGCTGAGAGGGCCTCTGAACATCTGCAGTGTGCATTTCCTTCACTGCTGTTTGAAAAAGTTCTGGTCATGTGTTTGCACACTGGAGAAGTCCTCCACAGCCAGAGGACTGGGCTTGCAGAAAGACTCAAACCATGACAAACCATGACATACTCTTTTTACAAATTACCTGCAGCCCATCCCTTCTGCCCCTTCTCCTGAAAAAAGCCACCTAATTTCAAACATTTGGCACTAATAATGATACTGAACATCTCTATACAGTACAGCTTTCCACTGTTCAGATTGCTTCACACCATGGTCTTCTTTCAATCCTTACAACCTTGTAGGGTAGGGGAGTTGTATTATCAACAGATGGGAAGGTTGAGGCTGAGAGGGGCTGTGTCTTGCATTAGGGGACCTAGTGAGTTCATGGCAGAGGTGAGGTTCACAGGCAGTGTGAGAGAGGAGTAAAGGGGGTCTATTATATGAAAATCAGTTCTCCATAGCCCCACTTCCATTTATGTTCAGGATAAGACCATTAATGGGAAAGGTACCTTCATTTTTCTTTCAGAAATCTAACATGTGATACAAAAACAAACAAAAAAGCACCTTGCCCCTTCTGTGCCTTGCGAGATTTATTTCTGGTGCTGTCACACTGGTGAGATTCCAAGTGAGGACTTCCTGAGTCATAGCTCAGTCTTCTAGCCGCTATGTGACACCAGGCAAAAGGAGCTGCTGCTCAGGACTGTCAGCTCAATCCTACCTAAGATGCGGCTAGCAACCCCCGGGCTGCCCACCGGATCCTAATCACCGGCGGCCAGCCTGGAGCCCGGCCAGAGGTCTCCTCGAGGAAGGAGATGCTCGTCTCCTTCCCCGAGTGTAATGGCCATCCGTCCGGATCGGCCTCCTCGGATTTCCGCCAGAGATTTTGCTGGCAGAAGTAAAAGGAGGCCGTGTAAAGCTCCAGTGCCCGGCGGGGGTCAGGATATGGCCAACGGCCATCCTCCACCCCCTCCCGGTCCACTGGGGCCAATGGCCAACTTCCCTCGGGTGGGCGGACCGCACCCGTGGCCGGCGGCGGGAGACTTACCATCTGCTGCCAGCCATGGCCAGGTCCATCGCCAGAGTGACGTTTGCCTTATGGCACGTTTGCAACCTCTTTTGGAGGTTATGGAGGATTGGGCTGCCCATGTGGTAACAGGAAGCATCTGTTATTTTCAAAAGAGCATAAGAACATAAGAAGGGCCCTGCTAGATCAGGCCAAGGGTCCATCCAGTCCAGCTTCCTGTATCTCACAGTGGCCCCACTAAATTTCTGAGGGCACACAAGACAACAAGATGCATGCATCCTTCCTCCTTACACAATGCTTCTGCTCCAAATTGCCTCCTCCAGGCGGCTTAACCTCATATGCACCCCACTGGGACTGTACATATTTACTTGCAAGGGCAGTTTGGAGCAGAGAAACTATGCCAGAAAAAGTGTTACGCAAGGCACGCATGCCTCTTCTCCACTCCTTATCACTTCCTCCTGAAGCAGCATTTTTGTCTGAAGAGAGGACTCCACAAAGGTTTGCATCATGATAACCAATGTACTGTATGGGCAAAGAGTCTTGCTTCTTGCTCCAGACTGACATGTCACCAGAGTTCAGGCTGGGAGGCAAAATAGCTCCCCCAACCAATGGTTTCCTGCTCCATTCTCGCTGTTTCACGTGCTTCTTTGTATCACCCCTTTCCTTCCTTCAACCCTCCCATTTCTGCCCCAGCATTTGCGTCAGAAGTATTTGGTGGCTGCATCTGAGAAGCCACGTTTCCACTACTGACGTACCTATACGGTAATTATTTTGAAGATTTATGCTCCCATCTTTCGGGGCTGTCCTGTCCATGAGGCAGGTGTCTCAGGTCAGGGAAGGGTATTCACCGCTCCTCCTCTTGCTCCCTGGATATGAAACAGAAGAGAAGAACAGAGCAGAGAGGAAGTGTAGAGGAGAAAGAGTAATGGGCTAGGGCAGGGGTTCTCAACCTCTTCCTGGCCGAGTACCACCTCAGGCTCCACTCTCCTGCTATGTACCACCGGAAGTGACTGGCAATGTCATCATCGGCAGTTACTTCCAGGTTTTCAGAGGCCAGAAAATGCAGGTAGGAGGCTCTGGGTGGGTGGGAGGGAACTTCTCAGTGTTCCTGAGAGGCTCGGCCAAAGGCAGGAGCCTCTCAGGAGTGAAAACATGTCACTGAAAGCGCCGTGTCGGAGCGGGGTTCTGGTGGTCTGGCAGTCCAATCACCACTAGCAGTCGGCCAAAGTGTCACTGGTGGTGCTAGTACCACTGGTTGAGAACCCCTGGGCTAGAGCATCTCTTCTTCCATTTTGAATCCAGGCTGCAATAGGAGAAGGAGGAGGAGCAGATGACAGACCACCAGGCAAGGAGGGGCCCCCATATTTGGTGTGTTGCCTAAGGGACCTGAAGGTCTGTGGCCAACACTGTGATCAAAATGATTCCCAGGATGGCTTACATTACAACAGATAATGATACAAAAACAACTCAGCGCTCCTTTAGTCCCTAGCTAATTGCTATAAATTGGTATAAATCTTTTGACTAACGTTAAGACTGAGCGACCCGGAAAGCCATCCAACAAGAAACAAACCGGGAGACATTTTGAAATGTACAACTGGTCAGGTGTGGGAGGTACCCCAGGTCAGCCCCCCCCCTCACACACACACACACACACACACACACACACACACACACACACACACACACACACACACACACACCAGTTCCAGAACTGGTACTCTGGCCCACACACGTCTTACTTCTACCCTCCTCTGGGACTGAGTCACCATTCATGATTCACACACAATCACAAACCTTCTTGGTATGCTCTCTTCCAGGGTGACTTTCCTTTAGAGGCTCAGACTCTTTCTAATTGCAGTGACCCAAAAGAAGACAATCTGCAATGAGCCATGTCTTCTCAGGAGAAAGACCCCCCTTAAAATAAATCTTTGGGGTGAAAAAAGATGGTAGGAAATAATGCATGACTTTTGGTCTCCAGATCCAGCATTGTGGAGCTCAGCGTCCAGCACTTCAAGAGTTAAAGACCTGAGGCATCCTTTCTTTGTCACATAGCCCCCTCCCGCTCACTGTGCTGCTTTGTAGCCTGGTGGAGAGAGGGGAGGGGGGGTCTTGCCTACATCCGTCTAGCGGCTAAACCCCTGTCGCCATGGGGGCATTAGCACCATTACTGCAGTCTGCTCCCCAGAGGAGAGTGAGTGGATCAAAAGGTTTTAGCTGCAGACGGCTCCTAGACGGATCTGGAGCGTCTTCAAGGCAGCCACTTGAGGTTACAAATGTACTTTTGGCCTCCAGCTCTGAAGTCAAAATTTTGCAGGGGCTTGATTCCTGTTAACTCCTCAAAGGCAGCCCTGCATGAAAATGGAGGGGAGGAGGAATGCTTTTCGCTAGGAGTAAGCTACTATTCCCCCCCCCAAAAAAAACACACACACACACACACACACTGCTGTGTGACACACATGGGACGTTTTTGTTCATCGCCCCCTCCAACATGGCATGGATGAAAACAGGAGCATTTTTACTCTTCCTGAGAAGGAGAGCTACCTGAGTCTATCCCTCATTACACCCTGAAAGCTCTTCTCTCTGACTGCTGAACTGTGCCTTCATTTCCCCAACTATCACCTGTCCTCTGCTGATTTTTTTGAAGTAGGTGTGTTCAGTAGTATAGCGGGGGGGGGGGGAAACGGGACACACACGGTAAGTGCTGCACAGTGTTACACAGAAGTGTAAAGTGGCCCCTCCCACTTGTCGCCAGAGCCAGTCCGGCAGTGAAGGCAGTGGGGTGGGGCCACTTTGCACCTCTGTGTAATGCCGTGCAGCACTTACCACGCCACCCTCTGAGATTATGCTACTGGCTATGCTACTGGGTGTGTTAGCCAGTTTTCAATGCTGCCAGCCATCGGGTTTCCGGGGTCCACTGGGGCCCCTATAGCACATCTTTGCCTGACCCCTGACGGCACACTGGACTCTACCACTGCCACAGGTACTGAAGGTTCAGGGATTGGCCTGGGCAGGTGATACCTCCTCTGACGGATATGGGCCTCTGATCAGTGACCCGCCAAGCCAGCCTCTGATGTCACCCCTGCCAGTTTTTAACAGGATATTTCATTCTTGTAATGAATCTAATTGTATGCCACTAATTATTTATTTTTAAAACTTATGTTCCCACCTCTCTTAAAGAAATTACTTGAAGAGACTCACAACACAAAGCAAATTTTAAACCATGAAACGTCAAATAAAACAGCATGAAACCATACAGCAGAAACAAAAGGCAATCCAGTCCAAATTTAGGAAAGAGACAAATTAATCATATCCAAGAGGCTCTCTAAAATGTCAGGTTTTAGCCACTTGATGTGCAGTGTACAGTGTTCTATACTGCCTCTTTATGAGGCAAGCCGGGAGGGCCTCAGGATGAGAAAGGCTACGTGAGAGAACTGGGGGAACATTCTTGGTTTTGCAGTAAAAGCCTTTGTGAGTGGTTGTGAGTGATTTTGAGACCTCCACAAGGATTGCGTGCAGTCTGTGACCACACTGTACAGGTGTGAAATTTGTGGTATTGGGCACAAAATGAATGAATATATATAAAGGAAGTTTCTAGCCCTTAAGATGGTGATGAAAGCTAGTGAGCAATCTCAGAAACCAGAAGGGGAGGGCCAGAACAACCGTTCCATTGGTCAGGGGGAGGACATCAGTGCTGCTTCCTAGAAGCTATTAAATAAATGGTGCAAGTTAAGCAAAAATATGTCCCGACATAATTTCTACAGGCCAAAGAATTCAGTTGTTCCTGAAGCAAAATTTGGGCTAAGTTGCCACAAAATTTTGCTTGATGAAAAAGTACACAATATATGTACTTATTTTTTCTCTCAAAAAAATTTTTTGGAGATAATATTTTTTCTCTCAACAATTAAAACGAAACGACATAACAAAACTACTTTAAGTGAGGCTGTATATTATCCTGATGCTGTTCTGACCAAACCCCCCCCCCCCATGGTGCACAGAGCTGGGCTGCTCCCACTTGCAATGGGCTGCCAAACGCATCCTGGCCCATCCTGGCCCTCCAGCCTGGAGCCCTGGCAAAGCCAGGCAATCTTTTTCGCAGACAGAAACCAGCGCAAGGGGAAGGACATTTCACAAGAGTAATGACGGCATCAATTATTCAAGCCCTACCAGCAATCGCGGAGCCAGCGGCCCCTTGCGCTCCTTCTGCAAGCAGAGCCTGAATCCAAAGCTATCCCCCCACAAACACTTGGTTCAAGGCCATTAACTTACTCAGGAAGAAGCTTGCAGGGCACACCAGCAGCTCTGGCTTGCCTGCCTTTCACTGAAGGGCAAAGCTCCGAAAGAGCACTAGCTGTGAGTGGGAAGAAGGCAGATGGCAAAAGGCACCAGCAGAGCTACGCACCGAAATCAAGAGTGCTACGCCCACCAACTGTATACATTCCTCCCGTCTCTATTGACCTGGGGAAGCCCCTATTCTCTGGGACCTGTTAATTGCTGTCCCTATTTTTGCCTCTTAGGAATGCCACATTACAGTTTTGTTCATCTCATTTCCCAGCATTGTGGTTCTGCAGGATTTGTCTCCTTTTCTGGGATCTCTCAATGCTAGATTCTTTAGTGGTGAGTATGTTTGGTCTCTCATATGCATAACAATACTTAACATTTATATAGCCAGGGTTGGCCCAAGACTTCCTGCTACCTCAGCAGCATGTCAAATGCTGCCCCTCTTACCCATTGATGTGCCAGCCTCTGTTCCTCCCATTCTCCTATGCTCACCACTCTCCTCCCCTTCATAATTCCTCTCTGCCCCCCTCTTCCAATCCAGGGAGTGGAAGGAGAAGGAGGAGCAGTGGAGGCAAATAGGAGGATAGAGATGGGTGCCCCCCACCAATTGGCTACCTGAGGCAATTGCTTCAGTTGGCCACATGTATGGGCCAGCTCTGATAAAACTCAGAAAAAAGCACTCCATATACATCAATTTTTTCTCTCAACAATTAAAACGAAATGACATAACAAAACGACTTTAAGTGAGGCTGTATATTATCCTAATGCAGTCCTGACAAAAAACCTAGCAAGATACGTTAGCATTATTACTACCTTATTGCAGCTGAGGCTGTGAGGGAGCGGCCTGTCTAAAAACATCGAGCAAGAATTAATAGCAGAGGAACGATCTGAACCAGATAAAACCCGATTTGCAATTCAGCCTATGCAGTGCAACTCTATGCATGTCTACTCAGAAGTAAGTTCTTCATATTCAATGGAGCTTGCTCCCAGGAAAGTGTCAAAAGGATTGAAGCCTTAGCCACCATGCTACACCACGCATGTAAATACACACACAAAGAATGTTAAGGAGCTGTATAGAACACAAGCAGCCATTTTACATGCTGGTGAGGCTCATTTTGAATTGCTGATAATAGATTGCAGGGCAATTATGTTGTTGTGTGTGTTTTTTAATCTGTGAAATACTGGAGGGCATACCACCGCCTGCCACTTTACCCATCACCTAAGATTGCCATTGACTTCAGGCTTGATACTTCCCATTCCTGCTGGGCCAGGTGCCCATGGAGCCAGATGCTACCTTGTTCTCCTGTAGACCAGAACAGTGATCTTCAGTTACTAGAGAGGAAAGATAGAGGACTCAATAGCATGGCCCTTCTGAGAGGCATAAAGAGGGTTCTGCAGAGAAGACTCCCTTCCCAATAACACAAGAAATTTGCAGTTCCTCTGGGCAAACTGCTTTCATGTGGGGAGGGGGATGATCTAGACTGGGACCATGGTGTAGGCCAAAGATCAAAGCCTTCTTTCACCATCTCCGAATCCAAATCAACCCACCCATGGCTGCTTTTTCGGGAAGGAAAACAAATATGCCAAGGCTGAGCGCATGCTGGATGTATCATGTCCAAATTCAGGTGTTGTCCATTGCTTTCAGTGGGATGAATTAACAAATGAAGCAGTGTTATGTTTAGTCAGACCATTTCTCCATCTAGGTCAGTATTGCCTACTCCAAGGGTGGGGAACCGGCGGCCCGGATCCGGCCCCCGGGGCGATCCGGTCCGGCCCGCGCAAGCCTGGACCAGATTCCATTCGGTCCGGCCCGCGCGGGCTCGGACTGGAGGCTCCGGAGGCCGCGTTCACCTCACCCGGCTCTTTTCAAACCTTCCCGGCTGTTAGAGACATGCGCAGAACAGCCGGGTTGAGAAGGGGTCCCGCGACTCCTTCTCAACCCGGCTGTTCTGCGCATGTCTCTAACAGCCGGGAGGGGTTTGAAGAGGAGTCGGGCGAGGTGAGCGCGCCCGAGGGAGGTAAATTCGCGTGCGGGGGGGGATTTGTGGGGGGGGCAAAAAAAATCAACAAATTTTCCCTATGGGAAAATGGCCCCCCACCGCAAATAGGTTCCCCACCCCTGGCCTACTCCCTACGCTGACTGGCGGTGGCTCTCCGGGGGACTTTCTAGCTGCAGATGCCTGGGACGACGCCTGGGACCTTCTGTAGTCAATGTGTGTGCTACAGCCTCCTCCCCATTTTCAAGCCTCTAACTTGAAACTAGTTTGCACACCTAGCCCCCAATATTTTCCCCTAACAGAAAGTATACCAGAAGAGCATCAAGGTAGGTGCGGGATAATTGCCCACCACCATGAGCGGAATGACAATATCTGCCCCAGAAAGTGAACCTCCCAGATTACCATAGCTTCCCTGACTATTAAAAAGTTAAAGGTGACCCCTGACAATTAAGTCCAGTCGTGTCTGACTCTAGGGTGTGGTGCTCATCCCCATTTCAAAGCCGAAGAGCCAGCGTTGTCCAAAGACGCCTCCGTGGTCATGTGGCCGGCGTGACTCTCCTTGCCGCAGCGCGTAGCATGCGGCTGGAACACAGAGCGCTGTTTACCTTCCCGCAAGCGGTACCTATTTATCTACTCACATTAACATGCTTTGGAACTGCTAGGTTGGCAGGAGCTGGCCAAGCAACGAGGGCTCACCCCGTCACGGATTCGAACTGCCGACCTTTCGATCGACAGCTCATGGTTCAGCGGTTTAACCCACTGTGCCACCCGCTGACTATTAGCACAATCCTATCTATTTTACACCACCGGTGTAACCAGCAGGGGAGGACAGGGAGGGAGGCTGTGGAGGGGAGATTTAAATCCCCTTTGAATCCCCCTTTGGAGGGGATTTGAATCCCCTTTCCATTCTGGGGCCTCCCATGACACCGGTGGTGTAAGTTGGATAGGATTGCGCTATATGTCCAAGTTATACTGAGCCTGCAAATTAGGGTTTCTTAGTGCTGAATTTTTATTTCCACGTTTTTACTGTGTCCAGTCAATAAGAGCCTTCTCCTCCCGCCTCCCCTCCCTCCAGGCAACTGCAAATGGATTGCACCCACATGACAATCCACATATGTCACTGGCGCATGAACTTTTGGCAATGGCATGCACAGACTTCCCGGACTCAGCAAGCAAAGGTACAGGCCTAACTTGTTGGGCAAGCAAGCAGGACCTTCCATTTTGCTGTGCCGCTGTTTTCTACCCTTTGAAACGGCAGCAGAATGCACAGCACAGCTGTTAAGATCAGCCCATTAAGGCCTGCAGAGTGCTTTAAGTTATGAGGCCGGAGAGTGCCAAGAACGAATAGAGGGCTGTTGCTAAATCAGGATGGGGCTCTCCAGCCCTCACTGGTATTTTCCTAAGTCAGGAAGAGGAATCTGCACATGCAAGCACAAGCGATGACCTCCTGCTCAAAATTAACCCACTGCCACCACCATCAACCCTCTGCCTGACATAAATCTGAAGCTCTAACAGCTGGCTCGGGGCTTGGCATTCAGCCTCCCATACAACCTCTCCTTGGCTTGTGCACTCAGACTACAGGATGGATTTTTTTTCCCAAAAGAAAAAGAGAGCAGTTGAGCCAAGAACGATGCTGAGCAGATCCTATTGCTGGGATTCCAGAGCTGCCTGGCTGGCTGTGAAGAGGCTGGTGGAAAACCCAGCCATATGGCCTCTACTCGCAAGAGGTGTTCTGAGGACAAGCCGTTCAGTGCAGAGGCCTTGGAGCGGGGGAGGCATCCTCCATGCCGGCTGCCTCTGGCCTTCTAAGCCAAACGAGAAGCGATGGATGCAAACCAGTGTATTTAAAGCAGGTTCTGTGACCCAATCACAAAGGGGAATCCGATTTTTGCAGCTTTGCGTGAGCAACGGAGCAGGGAGGAAACCCAAAGACCATATGCTGCTTACCTCCCTGTGGTCTCTCCCCGCCTGGCATTTCGCTCCTAGCTGGGCTCACTTCTGTATCAGAACTCAAATAAATAGAAATGCACTTCAGGGGACAGGCCAGAGTCATAGGCAACTCCAGAGGGGACAAAGGGGTGAGGGTCCCTCCAACAAGTAGTTCACTCACCTAATGCTGCCCCACTGCAGAACCCTGAAAAGCAAGGCACCCTTTCCCACACCCAGAGCGTTTTGGTTTTTTCCCTTTATCATCAATCAATCTATCTATCTACAAAGAAAGAAAAAGCAATTCCCCAGGGACTCATGTCGGGTTCTGTTTAGGATGGAAGCATTAGTCAGAAACACCAATGTCCTCTGTGGAAGAGAAGGTGAAGAATCCCCACTGTCACCTCCTGCTGCTGCCCTCACAGTAGCCACAGAACTGACAACTGCCCTGTAGGGAGGAGAGGAGGAGAAAAGCAGCAAGCAAGCAAGCAAGGTGGGTGGGGGTGGGGGTGTGGGTGTGGGGGTGTCAGATGAACCTGGCAGCCACTGTCTGAACAAACCACCCCAAGAAGGCAGCTGTCCAATCATATGTGTCCGTCCAACACACACATACACTTTATTCTGTTGTAATAATTTCCCATTGTTTGATTTGATGTAAACTGCTCGGAAAGACTTCACTGAAGGGCGGGGTATAAATGCTTTGAATCAATGAATGAATGTAATGAAATGCACTGTTTTGTTTTGAGAAATCTAACATGTGGAACAAGGTTCCCACCCCCTCCCAGAAACGCACTTTGCACTCTTTCTCTCTGTGTGTTTCTCTTACCCCATTTCTTTTTTCTTTTCTTTTTTTGTAGCACAACCACTGGGAGGAAGGTTACATACAGTGCTGCTTACACTGAGTTAGACCATCACCCCCAGTATTATCCACTCCCAACTGGTTGCAGCTCTCCAAGGTTTTAGGCACAGAGGTGTCTGTATCAGTCCTGCTGCCACAGATTTTTTAGCTGGTGATGCCAAGAGTTGAACCTGAGGCTTGCTGCAAACAAAACACATGCCCTACTACAACTCAGCTATGATTCTGCATCCCTTGCCCCCTACGTCCCTTTCATTTTGTAAATCAGATTGTCTACCCCTGTTTTGTATGTGATTGAGGCAGAGCCAAATTTAAACAAATGGGTTCTCCAAACCTCACGTCTTGTTTGGCTCTCAGTCAGAGGGAATTGTTTAGGTTTCTATACATAGCATTTATTCTCTCTCTCTCTCTCTCTCTCTCTCTCTCACACACACACACACACACACTTGAAGGACTAAAGTAGGCTAGTACTATAGTGGCCAGTCTGGCCAGTGTAGAAGAAACCAGGAGATTTCTATGTTTTGAGTTTGAGGGCATCATTCCTATATTCTCCCTCACTATATGATGAAGCAAAACATGGACTGTAGATTGCATTTAGTCTAACATCTGGGACCATCATCTGTAGCGTATAGCAGGAAAACAAATCACAGCCATGAGTCTTTGGTATGCACAGACCCTGTAACCATCAGCCTTGTGCTTGCATAAGGTTTTCAGGGACACAAATTCAGGGATTAACAGCCCAAACCTATATATGTTTACTCAGAAGTAAGCCTCACTATGTTTTACTCCCAGGTAAGTGCACATAGAATTGTAGCCTTTCAGTGCAATTCTGTCGAACTATTGGCCAGCAGAGCAAGTGCTCCGCCAGTCGAAGCCACTGCAAACGTGTTGTAAAGCACATTTGCGATGATTTTAGAGTAAGGGCGGCCGGCGCGGCTGCCAGAGAAGGTAAGTGCAGCTCCAGTGGGGGTGGTCCAGGCGGCGAGGGAGGCCGTGGGTTGGCGGATCCGGCCCGGGGGGGCGGGGATGGCGGCTGCCATATCCCCGTCCCCTTCCTGGACTGGATCCGCCATTACACGTCCTCCTCGAACTTGCACCAGCTAAATAGCTGGTGGAAATCCGAGGAGGCCCATTTGGGCCTCCCCACATTACACCGGGGGAAGGGGACAAACATCCCCTTCCCCGAGTAACCCGAGTAAACCTCGTGAAACGGGGATCGGATCCGGAGGGTGGCCAGGGCCGCCTGCTGGATAGTTAGGCAGGATTGGGCTGCCCGTCTCCTAGCCTACCCTTGGGAAAGAGTAAAAAGGTAAAGGGTAAAGGTGACCCCTGACAATTAAGTCCAGTCGTGTCTGACTCTAGGGTGTGGTGCTCATCCCCATTTCAAAGCCGAAGAGCCAGCGTTGTCCAAAGACGCCTCCGTGGTCATGTGGCCGACATGACTCTCCTTGCCGCAGCACGTAGCATGCAGCTGGAACACGGAGCGCTGTTTACCTTCCCGCAAGCGGTACCTATTTATCTACTCGCATTAACATGCTTTGGAACTGCTAGGTTGGCAGGAGCTGGCCAAGCAACGAGAGCTCACCCCGTCGCGGATTCGAACTGCTGACCTTTCGATCGACAACTCATGGTTCAGCGGTTTAACCCACTGCGCCACCCGCTGGCCTAGGGAAAAGAGTACTTGTCACTAATTCAGCAAGGGTATTAGTGAAGTTCCAGTTAAGTACAAGGAACTGGAATAATTGCACATAAAATAGGTCTGATGTCTATTATTGTATATGTGAGAATAGCAGCTCCACATTCTATCATTTGTCCTAACTCCCTGATCACTGAGTTGTCCAACAAACCCTGCTTGTCCAACCTCCACCATACAAATGCTTGGTAAATAAAAAAAAATACTTTCTTGTTGTGTAAATGCACAAACCGTTGTAAGAAAGAAAGAAAGAAAGAAAGAAAGAAAGAAAGAAAGAAAGAAAGAAAGAAAGAAAGAAAGAAAGAAAGAAAGAAAGAAAGAAAGAAAGAAAGAAAGAAAGAAAGAAAGAAAGAAAGAAAGATCTGTAAGGGAGCACATCAACTTAGGCTGCAATCCTAAACACACTTACATGTAAGTCCCATTGAACTCAGTGGGCTTGCTTCTGCGTAGATATGTATAAGATTGCACTGTTTTTATAGTCAAGTGAATCCATCAAAAAGTAACCAAAACCAACCCACAGATTACATAAGAACATAAGATTAGACCTGCTGGATAGGACCAAGTCCAATGCCTGTCTATCCTTTTTCCTACAGCAGCAGCCAGAAACCCATTAGAAGCCCTTGATTTTGCAGTGATCAAGACTGCAAGAATAAGCCAAGTGGTTGGATTCTCTAATGCATACTAAAGTTCACTCTCTGACAAAAGATTGCTGCAAGGTACAAGATCTCCTACCTGAACAAAAACTATTCCCTAGACTGCATGTAAAGCTTCAGCCACATCCTGTGTGTTTGGAGAAAGCTAAACAGCATCCAAACTACAACAATGCACTTGGAAAAGGTACCCCCAAAAAGGACTCTGTTAGAAGCACCAGCATCTCTTTTGCACCCCAGGCCTTCATCCTTTGATCTGCTTGTATGAGAACTATTAGTTCCATTTGTATGAGAACTATTAGAACCATTTGCAAAGCACCCAGCCTGCAATTGGACCTATTCAAAGGATGTCAACAGTACAACTGCTTCAGATGCACCTGGAGAGCAGCTGAAGGCCTCTGCCGGGGGGGGGGGGGGGGAGAGAGAGAGAGAGAGAGAGAGAGAGAGAGAGAGAGGTGTCGGGGAGAGAGAGAGAGGGGACATCCCTTATTCCAGATCATCTCAGCCTCATTTTCTAACACCCTGGCTGTTTCTCTCTGCACCACCTCTGACCAATAAGATAATGGGCAGGGCAGCTCAAAATGGAATAATGGTAGACCTCAATAGGTCCCTTCCTGGTTGCTGCACTTCCAGTCCAACATTTTGGTGCAGCTGCTCTGGCTTTTCACACATCAAGATTTCTCTCACTCTTTTCCTCTGTCCGTCCTCCCCGGCTCCCCTGCCAATAGAGCAGGAAAAGCTGCGAGAGCAAGAAAGGGTGTTCTCCTTCATGTCCTTGTCTCTGTACCCTCCTCTCAAGGTTCGCCTGGAAATCTAACTTTCCAGAGCCCATCTCCTTTGCCCCACCCACCCCAACCCCCCTCTCCCTACACTGCCTCTTTTCTTTGCCGTAGGTGCTATGTGCAATCACACCCTCTTTTGTGCTGGGAGTCTGTAGGCTGACAGCTGCCACCATATTGCATGCAGCGTGTGCTGATTAATAATCAGAGGACATGATAGTTAAACAATGAACTGGCTCCTTCACGAGAAGAGGAAGCTGTCAGGCCTGAAGCTGCCTCTCCTATGGCAGCCTAGGCTGCTAACTCGAGAGCCTCCTCCAAACAGTGTTGCGTCTACTTCCATATAGGGTGCCAGAAAAAGAGGGAGATTCGTACAGTTTATGGGTTGCCCACCGCCAAGCTGGAAAGGCATAAGAAAAGAGAAGAACATATCCCAGGTCTTGGCCTAGCATTCAGCATTCCCGTCGTGATTAGAGCCGCCACCCAGTTAAAGAAATCTAAGGGTCCACTGACACATGTGCTTCATTGCGTAACTGGCCCCTATTGGGGCTTTGGTTTAATTCTAAAAAGCAAGTGGTGGGGACAGGAATGAACCACAGCAGAGAGGTAAGAAGGATTTTGTCATCATTCCCCCCCCCCACCCACTGGCTTTTAATATAATTTTTTATTCATTTAAAAATAGTGTACTACAGGGTCACAATCAGAAACAGTGGCAGGGCAAACTACTACCCCCTTCCACAGTTCCACCCCATTTTGTGCCCCCCTTGCTATTTATAATTAAATCTAATCCCTTTTTTGGGTGAGTTGCCTGATTAAGTGCATGTGTAATTGGGTCCCTTAGCTGATCAATCACAGGAGTTTTCGTTAACGCACCGATTAATAATTCAATCTGTGTGTGCATGAGAAAAATATCTCTACAGAAAAAAAGCAAACTTTGTTGTTAGCTGATAGGCATGTGTCACTGAAAGCCTCTTAGAGGAGGCATTCCTTCTCTCACACACAGTACGGAATGCCTCTTTTAAGATACATCTAATTTAGCGGGCTGTGGTTCATGACAGGTTTGATACATACATTAGTCTTTAAGGTGCCACAGTTCTTATAACTTGTATTTATACCCATATCTAAAATTATTCATTAATTATAATGTTATGATTAAATATTATTCATAGTATAATATTATTGCTAATATATTCTAATAAATAATTATGATGAATTTTAAATTAATATTTTAAATGCTTTAAAACTGCTAGTTGACAGTATTGCTCTGAGGATCCCACCCTTGCTCCCATTTCTCTCCCCGAAAACTGCCGAAATGCCTCCCCCACATCCACGTGTCATCGCTGCGATGTTGGTGCATCATCCGTGTGACATCCGTGTGTCATTGGCATGATGTCCAAGGAGCCAATCACTCCATCCGATCAGCCACAACACTGGCAGTCAGAGAAGCGCTGCCAGGATGAACTGGGCAAGGGCAGATGCAGGGCCAATGAGTCGCCAATTCTAGGGGGACACCCCCCCTCCAGCCATTAGGAATTAGCAATACAGCAACAGGCACCACCCTCAACCATGGCACCCACTTTTTTTTTTTAGGACTGACCAGAAACATCCATGGCACAGACAAAAGGAGGCAGGTCTAGAACCCACACCAGCTACTCCACAAAGCTGCTCTCTAAACACTCAACCATTTGGAAGAGAAAAATAGCACCTCATCTGGCAATTAACACTGTGCATCGCCGCAAACAGAACACCTAGCTGGGAGGCTAGAGCACATGGGCCTATCAGATGTGTCCAATCACAGCAGGGGCCAATCACTGGGTTTGCATGTGATACAGATTGCATCTGCCCAGCTAGCCACACCCAGACATATCCCATGCCCTTTGCTTCACTGCTGGCACCTGTTGGCATGGCTATCAGTATGCTTCCTGTCCCCCTGATGCTGCCCACCATATATGATGGCAGCAGAGGACAGGGGGCTCATGATCACTGAGGGATACCTCTGCTCGGAACCCAAGAAGTCACAGGGTGGGGTGCTACAGACTCTGAGAGCACAGAAAAAAAAACCCTGCTGAGTCCCACCTGCCCCTGGGGCCAGTGGAGGGTGGGAAGAAGGGGTCCTATCTGCTAACAAAGTAACAACCAGTATGATCATCAGGTCAAGGTTTTTATTGAACGGTTTCAGTGATAGAGCAGCATCTGACAGAGAAGCATGCAAAAGTGAAGTTGCTAACCATCTCCTCCTCCCAGCAGGCCCACTGTGCCATTGCAAGTTAGGCAATAGACAGCCAAGTAACAGATGCTAGTGAGGTCTGGCTGCACCAGTTGGTTCACTGTCTGTCATGGGGTTTGCAAAGCCACAGGGGCCTGTCTGGAACAAGGAGGTCAGCAACTTCGCTGAGCAGCAGCTAGGCTCACATTGGTCACTGCAGGCAGGCAGGCCCTTGGAGTCTGCACGAAGTCCTCACCTGTGGGACAGCAAGGAAAAACAAAGAGAGAGTAACAAGGAGTAGACAACAGCATCAGCCATACCTGTTCTCTGGCTTGAGATACATACTCGGTGTTTGTGAGGGGGAGTGGTGCCACCAGAGTTTACATGCAGTAGTGCCCTGTAAGGGGAGACAGCTTGTTGGCTTACCTTTCCCGGGGGGGGGGGGGGGGGAGCTCCAGTGGAACTTTGCAGAGGACCACTGTGCAAATGGTCCACCTTTGCAGAGGACCTCTGTGGCAATGGTGCAGTCCTGAAAAACAAAAGGGAATTCTGATGAATGTTTGGCCAGCAGTACCAAAGGTTTGAGTCTCTGGCATTCTCAGAGAGGGAGCAGACACTCTCTCCACTCTTAGCTGTTGCAAAAGGAAGGATGCTTAGGCAACACAGTTGATAACAGAGACAGATTTTATCATCCTGGGGGGTAAGAATGCAAGAGCCAGAGACATGAGAGAGAGATCAGCATCAGGACCCTCCAGCATAGGATTACCTTCCTTCCCCCTCCCCCTTTGCTTACCTGTGTCCTTCCTTGTCCTTTTCCTGTTGGGTTGATGAAGTAGAAGTTCCAATGGGGAGTTTGAGTATGGAGACCTTCTGGGGCACAATACATGCAATGGGAATTCTGAGAAGACAAGAGTTAACCAAACATCTTGCCATACATGTTGTGAGAGACAAGTGGTTACATAAGAACATAAGAAGAGCCCTGCTGGATCAGACCAAAAGCCCATCTAGTCCAGCTTCCTGTATCGCACAGTGGCCCCACCAGATGCCTCAGGGAGCACAAGACAACAAGATAACCTGTTTCCCGTTGACACTCCCTTGCACCTGGCACAGAGAAAACCCACTTCTAAAACCAGGAGGTTGGTATATTGTTGGTTGTTTATGCAAAGAGCAGAGTTTATGTGCCAAGTGCCCTTTCACCAAGGTTCCCATTACCAAGGTTCCCTTTTGGGAGACCTGTATAGCCCCATGCCAAACATCTGATAACCTGAGCTGTAGTCTCCCTGGCAGGGGCTTTAGTACTGGGATTGATGTGTTGTGATTGGCTGCCAAGTGTAGTCTGTACTCTTTTGAGGAAAGAGGCTGGGGCAAGGGGGGTGGCAAGAGGTGCCATTTTTTGCTGTTTTTCTCTTCCTCGTTGTTCCTTAAGGGATTACTCCTACCTTTACCAGCTCTGTCGTTGGCAAAGCATTTTTCTTGCATTGAGGGCATGTTTGTTGCCTGAAGGGGGCTTAGGATATGGTGCACGTTGACTCCTCCTCATCCCTCCCATGCCACACCCACATTTCCTCCCTGTTTTGGCCTCTCTGCCAGAAGAATTCTGCTGGCGCCCTGGTGACGTCCGAGTTACGTCGGCGTCGCGTGTTTCCAGTGTTCCAGCCACCGATATCCCCATCCCCTCCCAGCCCAGGCCAGCCAATGGCCCCCTCCCTCTCTTCCCCAGCCTGCCCTCTCACTGACCGGCATGGGACTTACCTGCAGTGGCCAGATTCGGGTAAGTTACATGGCGGAATTTGCGGTGCCGGCCTCTGCGCTGGTGCCGCTTACTTACAAGTCATCAAAAATTTGCAATGCTTTAGAGCGGCGGAGCACACGCTCTGCCACTCTAAAGTTACGCAGGACTGTGCCATGACGTATCTCAAGGATTGGGCTGTTAAAGCCAGTGAGTAGTGGCTGAAAAGAAACAGGGGCCATGAGGCCAAAGTGGCAGCCAATGCAATGGACTGGACAGTGTTGCTGGATTTGATTCTGGAGCTTCCTTCTCTCAACTTCCAGTCTGAGAGCAAGGCTGTTGCTTGGTGGTAGATCACCTCCTTCACATGCAGAACATCCCAAATTCAATCACCAGCATCAAGGTGTAGGGCTTGGAAAGACTCTTCTTTGAAACCCTGCACAGCTTCTGCCAGTCAGTGGAGACAATCCTGAGCCATATGGGCTTCAGTTGAAGGCAGCTCCATATGTTCCCATGACATAGAACGTGTCTTCTCCACCAGTGGGGTGAGTGGAGGGTTTTTTCCAGGGTTGGCTCAACGCCTCCTAGTTCTTAAACAAGATGCCACCACTCCCCCTTACCCACAGCACACCAGCCACTACTTCTGATGCTTGTCTTCCTGCTCCATGGATTGAGAGAGGAAGTGCAGAGGGGAGGAAAGTGGTGGGCTAGAGTGTCTCCAGGCATAAGAGATGCTCTAGTCCACTCCTCTCCTGTCACTCATGTTTCTGTCTTCCCACCTTCCTTTTCGAATCCAGAGAACAGCGTGGTGGGTAGGCAGATGGAGATGACTCATTCAGATGGCCTCATGGATGGTCAAGCTATGGGTTTTTCTTTCTCCAGTTCATGTCTGGAGGGAGAGATTAGCCATTTGTAGGGTGGATTGCTTCAGAAATGAATGTGGCAATAAACCTTCAATGAATCTAATCTCTTTTCCTGGGATTAACACAGAGGCAGAATAATGAAGAGACCAAAACCTACAAACTGGTGGGATAAGGCCTGAAAAGAGGGTGTGAGTTAGGGTCTACCTGCCTCCTCTTCCCCAGCAGCTCAGCCGTCTTGGGAAGAGTGCTGGGGGGGGGGAGAGGCACCTCCCTTGCTGCCACTGCTGAGCAGCTGGAGCCGAGTTAGAAGAGCCTGATTGAAAAGCTTCAGCAAGCAGCTGAGCTGGGTTTAACAGGGTCTCTAAGTACCGGTACTCGAGACTGAGCGAGACAAAAACACACATGGGGGACTCTTGGCAGGCAGCTCTTGGCAGGAGGCACAATGGAAAAGAGGGACGACAGGAAGCCACCAACGCTGGCGGTCCCTGGCCCAGCACCAAGGGGCTGCCCTGTTTCGATCCAGGCAGCACCAAACCGTAGGATGCTGGTAGCACCAAGGAATAGCCAACTCAGGCACTGGCTGAGGGCCCCCACCCATCAGAGCAGGGCCACCCCCTGAACCTGCAGTACTGGTAGCCACAGTAACAATCACGGTGCCATCAGGGAGGGGCAGGGGATGCTGTGGGAGGCCCAATGCAAGCCTTTGCCTCACGAACCCAAGCAACCTGGCACTAGCACTGTTGCTGAGAGTTCCCCTGGCACCAAGCACGTATCTGCAGTGGGAGAGGGTATGCAGTGATAGCAGACAGCTGGGTGAAGATCTGGTTTGCCTTTTTAATCTATATACTACAACAGACCCTATTTTCAGTATATTACAGTCTTTGTTTTGTTGTTTTGTGTGGGGGGGATGCCTTGCTAGAATTGTTAGTGTGAGCTGCTTGAGGGTTCAGTTCCCCCCCCCCCCAAGTCTTCTAACATTTGCATTTCTGAGTGGGGAGAATGGATGCATCTTGTGTTCAGTGCACATGTGATGTGTTATGCTTTACATACACACCAAGGAGTCTTGCAATGCACAGCCCACTGTTTTATATGCCAGTGACAGGTTCACTGTGAACCAGTGGCACTGCTGAAGGGGGACAGGGCCCCCCCACGTCACGACGTAGCTCCCAGAAAGGGTCCATTTGGAGCCTTCCAGGAGCGAGGGAGGGCAGGAGGGCCATTCTCCCGCCCTGAAAACCAACCGACTGGCCTCTGCTGCAGCCACTGTGGCTGCGAAAGAAGCTGCCATGGAAGCTGCCGCCGCAGTCGCTACTTCCAAGTAAACCGTGGGTGGCACTCAGGGGCACAGCACACACACACCGGGTCCGCTATAGCTATGCAATTGCGGTGAACCATTGATGGCAGTTTTGTTTTTCTAATGTATCCTTAACCAAAAAAGAAAAAAGTAAACACGTTTTACGTTTTTAAAACAGCAGAGCAGGGTATTGCAGTGCAAATAAAGAGAGGGCAAGAAGGCCCCAGGGCACAGTGTGGCACCACCCTGCTGAAGCTTAGCAAGGTTAGTACCTTGACTGGAGACTGCCTGGGAGCCCTCTGTAGGCTGCCTTGAGGTCAATGATGAAAGAAACTTGGGATGGAAAATACGGTGGAGCAGGGCCTTCAGCAATGAAAAAGCCACATGTCTGCCACGACAACTGTTGCATATGATCTATTACATTTCTATCCCATCCTCCCTCTAGGGAGCATAGAGTGGTATACAATGCATGGTTCTACCTCTCCGTATTTGTTCTCACAACAACCCTGCGAGGCAGGCAAGGCTGGGAGGTAGCGTCTGGCCCAAGGTCATCCAATGAGCTTCATAGCTGAGCAAAGAACTGAGTCCAAGCCTCATCCGGCACTACAAACACTATACCACACGACACTGGCATTTTCCCCCATCACCTTGTGGAAAATTGCTCGTGTGAATGCACCCAAAACCAGGGTCAGTCCCAGAAAGCATGTCAATCAAGGCTATTGTTGAGCTGTCTGTTCAGGCGACTGGTCCAACAGTCGTGCATCCACCTAGAGAACCATTCGGCGACTCCATTCCTGGCCCCATAGACCCAACTGGTGTGAAACTCCAAACCAGAATTGCATCCTGTATCACATTGCCCAAATCATATGAATTCCTTTGTGAGCTCTGTTCACAGGTGGCGGCTGCAACAGCATAAGACCAGAGCCTGAGCTGGCCAAATGGAGGTTCTGACCCTGGTAGCCAAGTTCCTTCACCACTCCAACCCACATACGCCCACCCCCACCCCCGGGCACCTCCTTGTTTTATGTGCCTTGTTCCATAATACACACCCTGCTCCACACATCTTCCTCTCATGCACACTCCATTACGTGTGTTCCCAGGCCTTTGGGCTCCCGCCCCCCCTTCTCTCTCTCTTTTTAATAGAGCACATAAGCCTCGTTTCCGTCTTGGCAGCAGCTGGGCCTGGAGAGTCCTCACACACTCGGGCGAAGCAGGCAGAGAGGAGCTGCCAAAGAGCAGCCAAGCAGCATGTCTGCGATCGCAAGCAGACCGCCAGCCCCAGCCAGCTATCTGGGGCACCCTTGCGTGCGAAGGAAGACTGGCTGCTGGCGGCGCAGGAATGAGGTCGTGTGTAGGCCAGGGGACTGGAGGAATCCGCACAGAGGGGAGAGAAGAAAGGATCACGAATTCGCCGCCTGGAAGTCTGTCTTTCCCTCTCTCTTCCTGCCTGCCCCCCTCCTTCAGCCATACGCCCCAAGATGACATGGTTTTTCTTCCCTGCTGCTCTGGAAGCCCCAGTTCCTGTCAGATCTACCCAGACCAGGAGGATTAGCAGAGCAAATTAGCTGAGTTCAAAGACAACCACAGCCATGCTCGGGTCATATGATTGCCAGGGCTTATTAGCAAGGTAGAGGAGAAGCAGACCATAGCCACAGCTGCACTGTGCCATTCAGGGGTAACCCTTGGAGGCCTGCAGCAGGTGCTGGGCATCGCTTCTTTCCAAATCGGCTTCAACAGAGCCAGCAGGAAGCCAGGTGTTGCTCTGGAAGAAGGGAAGCAGGTGCAAACCTGTCCCCAAGGACCCTGACTCCCCACAGAACCACAGTCAGTCCCACAAGAGGCTGTCAGTCACAAACACGGGCTTACAATGAAGCATACAAAATTAAAAAGTGCTAGATGTGCTGCTAGATGTGCCAACTTTTTAAACTAAGTCTGCTCCTGTGCTTTTAGCAGCAAGCCTGGTTATGGGGCTGCTGCTCTTGTCTCTTTAAGAGCAACTTGTGCAGAAATCGGAAGGCAGAACTTCACCAGCGTGGAGACAAATATTATCACCTGCTCATGTCTACACATTGGGCTACTGCCAAAGGCACAGCTACAGCATCCAGTTGAGAAGCCAATGATCCTAATTTGGCAGGCAAAACGTTTTCTAGGATGGAGGAGGAGTGACGAGGGCAGCTTCAACAATTTAATTTCTCCTCGCCAGACTTGCTGCTAAAGGCACAGAAGCAAAGTCAATGAAAAAGTTGGCAAATTGAGAAAGTACCTACAGAGGGGATTATTTCTTAGTTTAGCAGCCAGGCTGGCACATTTTCATCAGTTTACTGCCACCTCAGGTTTACCTATCTGTTCCCAAGAAAGACGGTCAATAGAGACATTGTTTGCCAAGTTGTGGAAAGTATCTTCTAGGTTCCCAGGGCTGGCTAAGACTTCCAGGTGCCTAAGGTGGCATGACGACAAAAGCCAAGTCTCTTTTACTGCTGCTGCTGCTGCAGGTTCCACTGCTTGTCCTCCTCTTTCTGTTCCTTGGATTCCGAAAGGAAGAGGAAGTGCTGAGGAGAGGGATGGGCTAGAGTGGCAAAAGACTCTCAAAACAGTGGGTCAGGGGGTATAGCCAATTATCTGTCACACTCCATAATAAGCCATAAGCTGAGATACTCTGCATATACAAGTACATATCTGACATGTGCAGGGATTCTAACAGCCTAGATAGATAGATAGATAGATAGATAGATAGATAGATAGATAGATAGATAGATAGATAGATAGAGAGAGAGAGAGAGAGAGAGAGAGAGAGAGAGAGAGAGAATTGTTATACAATTGGGAATCAAAAACCCTTGCCGATGGAACTAGAAATCATCCTCAGATCTTCCAGTAAATCCTGATCAAGCTTCTGCCCATTCCTTGTGTATATCATGCCACAGTTTACACTTGACAATATACAGTACATGCTGTTTCCTGCACTAAGTGTTATTTTATTTTATTTTTATCTGAGTAAAGTCTTCTGGCAGCTAATAAAATCCAGAAAATATCACAATTCAACAAAAACGAGAATAAAACCAATGTCAAGAAAATATCCTCGTAATGCCCATATATCATGCAGTTCAAAGTCTGGCTACATGAAGAAGAGTCTCACGCTTCCTAAATCAGTATATAATCAGCCAGTCCACTGGCAAACGTCTTTAGGAATGGGACTGCACAACCGAGGTGCCACTGCTGAGAAGGCCCCACAAGGATCACTGGGTGCTCTAATCTTTTGTAGGAAAATTCTAAACGTGCAAAGAGGCTCTGATTTGCTCTCTGGACAGTGAACTCTTCATTGAGGTCCCTTTGCTCTTCACCCTCTGAAGCTTGCAGTTTCCCTAATGGCAATGCACTTTTCTTTTTAAGGACACTGCAAAAGGGGTTAAGCAGCAGTTTATTGGATTTGTTAAATTTATTTCAAACAAGCATCAGGCTCTTACTCCAGCAGAAATGTCTTCATCTCTGTTTAAAAACAATCAAGCAAAAAAGACAGGAATCATGCACGGCTTGAATGCAGCTCTGCTGAGCTGCTAGGCTGAGGATTCAAAGCTAGGAGATCCACAAAGCAAAGCAAGAAGCAGACCGGTCATTTCTCATTAGCTAAAGTGTCTGAAATGCACAGGAAAGCTCCCAGTAGCCTCCATGGTAAAACACAAGCAGACTATCAGTTCTGGATTGCATGAGGAACCAATTTCCTAGCATAGTTAGAACTGCCAGTTTACCTAAGAGGACCACTTCTCCCAACAAAGGTTAATTTCATACCACTTGTGTCTATGTCCTTTTGCCAGATTTCCTCCCCCCCCCCCCCCATTTTTCAAGGCTTAGCAATCTTGTGACATCACCAGAACCCAGCTCAGAAATCTGAGGTTTGGAGATGCATCTGTCTGCCCTGGGCTCACGCAACACTGGCACATAGGCAGTACCAGGAAGTAAGAGGGGGGCAAGTGCCTCCCCCTTACAAGGACCCCCTCTCCTGCCACCATTGCTGGGTTACTTTGCCCAAACTCAGAGTGCTTTTCCTTATTATTATAATAAAGTTAATCATGATTAAGCACCATTGAAATCAATGCAACAAATTAGTCACAATTAAAGCCCCGTTAATTTGAATGGGACTGAGTCATGATGACTAACTTTTTGGGAATATTGTCTATAAAGCAGGGGTTCATAACCACAGGTAGGCTTCAGGGGGTGCATGAATCAGGCATTAAAAATTGGGGGGGATACTGGTTTATATGCATTTTTCTGGGGAAGGAGTCCATAGTTTTCATCAGATTCTCAAAAGATCCCCCCCCCAAAAAAAAATGTTAAGAACCACTTCAAAGAGTAGCTTCCCCCATGGGCTCACCTCTACTTATATTTAGAATGGGAATGTTAATATCAATATGCCTTTATTTCTTTATAAGAAGATTGACATGGGGCACAAAGCTTGCTCCCCCTGAAATGCATTTTGCCACTATACAATCATAATGGAGGAAGGGTGAAAACTGCACAGAAAAGGGCTGGTTTCCTCCATTAATTCCCAATGCTGACAACAGCTCCTGTGGACTGTCAATATGGACTTCTCCCATGGACAAGTCAATAGAGAGGTGAAACTGACTAGAGTCAGTTTATACAAAACAATGTATAACAATTTATAAGAAGAGACTTACACAAACAAATAAACAAAGGCAAGATATTCTTGAGTAGTAGTGGGGATGTTGCTGAGGGGAAAAAGCAGCCTTGCACATACGTTGCATTTTTTTTTAGGTTGCCAAACGTATTTGTCAGCAGTCACGGCACTGGCACTATCCAATCGCTGCTGTGGCCATCGTTCACATTCCATCAACAGCTGCACACTAATAGAAGTGGAATTCCCTCCCTTCTGAGCTGAGGCTAGCCACTTCTCTGCAGTTTTTTGGGGCAATGTCCCTCCTTTTTCTGATTTTCTATGGTTTTGTGGAGTTGGGGTTGTTGCTGGTTCTTTTCTTCATCGTGTTGATACTGTATTTTAATTGTATTTTTAATATTTTAAACAAGCTTGGTTACCTCTTTTTAGAAGGGGAAAGGTGGGGTATAAAGTATAAAGAACCAGCAGAGTGGAAATTAGGTTTATGCCACCCAGGCCACAGTCAGAGATTAGTACGGTCTGGCACCTGTACTCTGTAAGGGGGGCACAATCATGAGCTCCCTGGCATTTGCTGCTGCTTCTTACTAAGCACCAAGGTTCTTACTAAGAACTAAGGTTCACACCTTTTCCCTCTGGCCCACAGGGCATGAACAAGCAAACAATGGCCAGCTCTCCCCCTGGCAAGCACACAGGCGACAGTAGTAAGGAGATGGAACAAAAGCTACAGTTGGCAGCAAGATGGACCCATTGAGCAAGGGAGATCCAGTTATCATGTCTTGCTTGGGGGCCCTCTAATCCCTGCAAAGAACACCAGGCACAGACACGCCAGCGGAAGCGCTAGCATTGTAGCGACCAAAGCTCTGCCAGAGGGAATGATATCGCTATTCCCAGAAGTCATGTGTTTTAGAGGGGAGTCTTGTATTCCAGTGTCAGGTATACATCACTCACCTTGCCTTTTTTTCATTCCTACAAAAAGTTATCAGCTGGAGTGGCTATGAGTCTTTACCAGGCCAGCCACCCTGCTAGAATTCTTCAAGGGCATAAGATTCAGGGCTTCTTAGGTTATGAACCCGTGAAAGGGTGTTTTAATGAGACGTGGTTACTGGCCCTCACTTAATCAGACAGAGCTGCTAAGACACCTAATCCGCAGGTTAACACAAAAGAGTCATGCTCCACAGTGATGATTTACACTCATTATTAGCTCTGGTGTCCCACAAGAAATTTAACCAATGGGACCTGCAATTAATACCTGTAATATAATAGACTTGATTATAATAACTGCCGTGATAATTACATTACAGCTGAGGAAGGATGTGGAAAGAAGGTCCTACAAAACAGGTTCTTTGTCTTTGCATTTTCGGTTCTGTCTCTGCCTCGCAGGTAATCACGAACAACGCCAGGCAAACCCTCGTTTAATGGACTCTTAATAATGCTGTAATTTCCCTTTGCAGTGAAAGTTTTCCAAACAGTCAAAGATTCAAAACAAAGCCATGATTGCTCCTATTAGCATTAAATTCCACTCTGAGAGAGAGAATAAATCAAACTGGGGGATTCAATTCAAAGCAGAACTATAATAAAAAAAACCAATAATGATTTTTTAATATTAATAAGAAAAATATATTGTAATGCACTCTTACGGATTTAAACTTCTAATCTAATCAGTACAAAGTGCAGAGATAAATCAAAGCAGCTGAAAAGGGTGGCAATAAAACAGCAACTAACATCTCTGGGACTCGTGTAGCTTTGACAGACTGAAAAGGAGGTGCACAGGAAAGCAGGGCGGAGTGGGCGGGGTGGACACAGGGAAGAATTTATGAGCACGTTGTTTTCTAGCAAGCTTGCGAATCCTCAGCATCTCATTCTCTGTCCCCGGCAGCCAAAACCCTCACATGCCCCGGAACGAACCGTCCTGATTCTACTGTATCACAACATCCAGAGAGTAGATCTCAAGAGTGAGCACGTTTACTGCAAGCGAGTGACCTGGCATGATACACAGTAGACAGAGTGAAGACAGGGGAGTCTCGGGTTCAAAGATTCAGCCATGAGCTTCGCTGGGTGGCCCTGGGCCAGCCACCATCTCTCAGCATAACCTACCTCATAGGGATGTAAAGGTGATATAAAGATGATACCCCTGCTAACTGGGCAAGAGGCACTTTTTCAAGTGGTGCTCCTCTTATATTTAGCAAGGGGAGAGTAACTGCCCCCCTTTCACCCCAGCACAGTCTCTTTTCTGGTGGCTGTTTGCTGGTGTTCTTCTGCATCCTTTTTAGACTGTGAGCCCTTTTCGGACAGTTATTTGATTTTCTCTGTAAACCGCTTTGTGAACTTTTTGTTGAAAAGTGGTATATAATTACTGTTATTGTTTATTAGTTACTGTTTATTAGTTAATAATTACTGCTATTGATTAATATACTTCCAAGTTCTGAAAGCCACCTCCTTTGTCAGAAAACTCAAACATGAACATGCTGAACTAGAAAGGGAAAAGGACATAGGCACGGAAAGAGCGCAGGGAGCCTGTGCCTGGGTTGTTTCTCCAAGCTGCTTCCAGATATTCATCCTTCCTATATTATGTTGTTACAGAGGGCAGTCACTTCTGGGAGAAACCCAGTGTCAATGTGGCCTTTGATCTCCACATTAAATCTACGTATAACATATCAGGATTAGGGCAGGATTAACCCCTATGCTAAGTATAGGTAAGGTAAAGGTGACCCCTGACCATTAAGTCCAGTCGTGTCCGACTCTAGGGTGTGGTGCTCATCCCCATTTCAAAGCCGAAGAGCCAGCGTTGTCCGAAGACACCTCCGTGGTCATGTGGCCGGCATGACTCTCCATAGCATGCGGCTGGAACACGGAGCACTACTGTTTACCTTCCCGCAAGCGGTACCTATTTATCTACTCGCATTGACATGCTTTGGAACTGCTAGGTTGGCAGGAGCTGGCCAAGCAACGAGAGCTCACCCCGTCGCGGATTCGAACTGCCGACCTTTCGATCGACAGCTCATGGCCGCTGCTAAATGAAGGCCCATACTATATAGTACAATTATCAGGGATGAGTCACACATGGATACGCATCACTCAGTGGCTTATCCCCAAACAACTAGAGCATGAACTTCCTCAGTTGAAAAATACCGTGGTCAAGTGAGATGAACTCCATCAGTGTGATTTGATTGGTTTTGGCTATTTCACACCAATAAATCACTTGGTGTTGAAGCCACGGAGTTAAAATAAAAAATCGTGTGTGAACACACCTTAGAAATACTTCAATGTTAAGTATTGCCATGTGATGCTGGAGAAGCGAACCTGGGCACATGTTCAGAAATGAGCTTCAGGAGCCTGTAATACTTGCCTGAAAGAAGGCTCCAACTTCAACTCAGATTAAGAATATTTTGCAATAGATCTTCTGTAGACACATAAAATTAAATAAAGCCTACTTGACTATCAACTATGGCCAGTATAAAAAGCTAGGACCATTTTTCTCTTTTCACTTCCATGACTGCATTTTGATGTTCTCTGTGTTTGTTATAAACCTACCTTCTTGGTTACATAAACCTGTGTGATCTGATCTGGGGAGATTCCAACTAATCTTATCTCACCCCACATTAATGCCTTAGTCCTTTCAGTTGAAGTATTGAGAAAGTGTATACTAACCTTTATGGAGATCAGAAGCTGGCAGAGGTTTCTTTTTCTTTTTTTTAAGTGTAAAGCATGTTACCCCTCTAACAGACTAGATTCACATCCTCTCTTTCTTCCACATACATAGATTTCCTACTCTAATACACAGATGTTCAGTTTACCAAATGACCTCTTGGGGTGCCAGCATAACTAGGAGAAGGGTAAGGATGACTTCTCAAAAGATCTCAGGGATGGATGTCACAGACATGAAACCAGAAGCTGCAGAAACCACAGCACAACAGCCACTTTGCTTTCCCTGAATGGGTTCTTTGGTATCATAATCAAATAGTTCTTTCGAGTCACCATTATCTACAAACTGCAAACCCACAACTTATGAATCATTCTGAAAAAAGACCCCAAAAAGTCAAAGTTCTTAAGAGCGGAATTATGAGCTGAAATCTTCATTGCTAAAAATGCTTCTTTTTGATTCATGAAATTGAAACATCTTATTTATTACATCCCATCGTGATCTATTGCCAAGCTTGCCAAGTAACTATATAATCGCTCCACTCCTCTGGGGCAGGGACTGAAGCTTCCTCCTGTCAAGCTGCAATGTGCCCAACGCCTTTTGGGTGCTACCATCATGATAATCATCTTAATAACACCCCCCTCCAGCTTGTTCCCCACAGGATTCCAAAGAACTTTGCAACAAATAATGGCCCACAATTCTCAAGTGACTCATTTTAGCAAATCTTAAGACTTATCTGTTAATATCCACCATGTAAGCCTACACTCACTTAGGCAGCAGAAAGCGCAGATAACCCTACTAAAGAACTAAACATTAGGGTGAGTCAGAGTTATCTTAAATGGCCTTATCTAGTCACAAATGAGGAACTACCACCCTTTCAAAAATCATTTACTTTTCAAAATTGTTTTCTAAAAAGAATATTTTGGTTCCTGAGTCTTCAAAATGCACTTGAGTCATGCTTTTTAAAAGGTGCAAGAATACAAGACAAGCCCAGACCAAACTTTACCTAGCCCACCATCCTCTTTCCAATAGCACCCAGGCAGAAGCTCCCAGGAAACTCACAAGCCAGACATAAAGACAATAGTGCTCATGTTTCCCCTCCAGCAACTGGTATTTAGAGACAAACTGCCTCTGAGCATAGATCATAGAGTCATGGAATCATCGAATTGGAGGGTCTTTCAAAGCCATTCTAGTCCAACCTCCTGCTTGAAACAGGAAAATCCTCTCTAGAGCATATCCAAAAGGTACTTGTCAAGCATCTGCCTGAAGACCTCCAGTGACGGAGAACCCGCCACCTCCCCCCTGTAATCACTCTTGCCGTTAAGAAACTCCTGATATTCAAGTGGATTTTTTCCTCCTGCAACTTGAGTCCGTTAGGTTTGAGTCCTACTCTCTGGGGCAGCAGGGAACAAATCCTTATCCACTTCCATGTGACAGCCCTTCAGGTATTTGAAGAAAAGTATCGTGTCCTCCCTCAGCTTCTCTTCTTATATTTATAAGCTTAAAAAAAATCTAAGAAACATATGGACACAGGGCATTCTTAAGATATAGGGGTTCTAATAAAGGTAAAGGTGACCCCTGACCATTAAGTCCAGTCGTGTCCGACTCTAGGGTGTGGTGCTCATCCCCATTTCAAAGCCGAAGAGCCAGCGTTGTCCGAAGACGCCTCCGTGGTCATGTGGCCGGCATGACTCTCCATAGCATGCGGCTGGAACACGGAGCACTGTTTACCTTCCCGCAAGCGGTACCTATTTATCTACTCGCATTGACATGCTTTGGAACTGCTAGGTTGGCAGGAGCTGGCCAAACAACGAGCGCTCACCACGTTGCGGGAATCGAACTGCCGACCTTTCGATCGACAGCTTATGGTTCAGCGGTTTAACCTGCTGCGCCACCCGCTGGCCTAGGGGTTCTAATAAGCCATCCCAAGTTAGAAAGATTCCTTATTAAAATGACTACCAGCACAACCTTATGTTAGCATGTTTACTCAGAGGTAAGTCCCACTGTATTCAATGGGGGCTTACACCCAGGAAGATGTGCACAGGATTGCAGCCAAAGAGTTAAAGACTAACAGCCCAATCCTGTCTAGCAGGACACAGCAGCGCACATAAAACGTCCGCTGCATCCTATGTAGGATTGCGGGCCCGGCCTCCTTGGGACTAAAGAGACGTTTATCCCTTTACCTCGAGTAATGTGCCAACCACCCTGATGGGCCTCCTCGAATGCATGTCAGCAATTTTGCAGGCGTACATTTGAGAGGCCCGTGTAAGGCCCAACAGGCCCGGGAAGGAGGATAGGATATGGCGGAGGAGGCCTCCGCTGATCTCTCCCCGTTCCTGCGCCCAATCCTCCAATCCCACCCCCCACCTTGGAATGCCCTTCCGCCCTCCTCCCCCACCCAGTGGGGACTTACCTCCTGCTGCGCCACTGGAGGAGTGACGAAAGCCTCTCCTCTGGCACCGCTTACTTTCCAGGTGCCGCAAATGTGCTTTACGCCACGTTTGCGACACCCTAGACCAGTAGAGCGATCACTCTGCCGGTCTGTTTTAGAGAGGATTGCGCCGTAATTTATTGTGGCACAAGCGTTTCTAAGGAAGAGCTACTCCCACAGATGTACAAAGTGGACTGAAAGGACTTGGGACTAAGGAGGGGGAAGAAACATATTACTAAGATGCAACTTAAAGATTAAGGAAAGGCAAAGAACACACAAGTCTCAGACCATTTTATGCACGTAATTAAATAGGCTCTTGTTTATGTTCCAGTAAAATAAGTTTTTTGAAGTGCCATGTCTTGCACTTTCCTTGCACTAACCAGGGATAGTTCCTATTTACCTGCACCCATTTCCTCTGTCTCCATAAATAAGTCCCTATTTTGCCTTTGGGAAAAATATTGGGGATATCTTTTTTTTAAATGTTGCGATGTGTGTACTCGTTGCCTTTCCACCCTCATAGCTGCTTACACCTATGTGGTGGGGGGTCCACTGCCTCCCTCCTTGCCCCCAGATCTGTCCCTTGACCAGGGCCAAATGGCAGACTCTGCTGCCACTACAAGGACAAAACTCAGCAAAGAGAGATCATAATCGAAAGCCAGTTACATGGAAGATTCTCAAAAAGGTATGCTGTAGCATGTTGCCAGTGGCCCAGGAAGATTAGGGTAAAGTTCTGACTAAGTTCAATCAAGAACAGGCAAGTGAAGAGTTAAAACATAAAAAGAGTGTATTAAAAACAGTGATGTAGACTTATTGACTCGGACTTGAGTCGCATCAGTGACTTGTCTCGGACTTGACTCAGTGATTATAAAAGACTCGAAAAACTCGACTCGAGACTTAGAGCCTTTTACGACAAGTCCAATTTTATTCAGGTTTAAACCCGTTTTCCCCATTGAATAGATAGGGACTCACAACCAAAGACTCGGGACTTGGAGGCAGAGACTTGATCCACATCCCTGATTAAAAATAAATGGGGGAAGGTGGTAGAACAATCTGATGAGGAAGAAAAAGAAAAACCAGGTGTACAAAATGGCTGGGACATTGGAATGCACCTAGGTGCAGGTCTTAACCAAAAGGTACACACAGGCAATTACAGACAAACCTTAAAGCAAAATTGAAAATCCCTTATGCAACTCTCACTGATTCCTGACTGTACTTACATCCAGCAACCAGCTTCAGTTTCATTACACCTCTCTGACCCAGGGAGGTGGGTGGACATGACCACACACAGATGAACTCTGAGGCAGTCAAGTCGGGACACGCACAAGCATCCTTTGGCTGGACCTGAAGCTGCCCAGATTCAGTGAAGTCATTGCCTTCGCCAACTGGATATTTTATAACCACTTGGGCATCCTACCTCAGTCAACCCCTATCCCAACCAGATTGGTTTGGATGCCCAATACTTGGGCACGAGCTAGGGGCTATTGTTCATCTTAGACCCATGTAGAAAAGATGGCCAATACACAAAACAATATGTATCAGCCTGGCCACACAATCCTTTTGCAATGGGGAGAATTGCAAAATGCCTCAGAGAAGCATATGTTTGAGTTGCCACTTAGCAGGATCAGATTCACTGGAGAGATTAAACATTGTACTAAACACTCTCTACTTCAAAAAAACAAAACAACGATCATTTCACTTGCACATTAAAAATGCAAGTCAGAGGCCAGAGAAACCCTTAATTTTAGTTCAGCTATCTACTAGTGACACTTTTAGAAGCAACTACAGGACAAGTTATTGCAGGGTAAATGAATGCGGAGGTAGCCAGCACAGAAGATCTTTCAGTACTTTGAGACTGTTCAGATAGCAGAACAATCATTGCTCCGGCAATCATTATTGGTATGAGGACAGGATTCTACGGGGTGTTAAACATATATAAGAGAGTCCTGATTTTGCCTGTGAAAAGTTGAAAGGTCTTCCTACTCTTCCTGGGTCTTCCTGCTGTGCAAAATCACATGGATATTCTACTGGAATTTTTGGCCCTGAAAATAGCAGCGCTAGAGATTCATGGGATCAACACAGAACTAATTATATTTGAATATTAAGCACACATATTCAGAGGCCAGAGAAGGCATTAAACATATCCACCAGTTGCTAACAAGATTTTGAATGGAAGACACTTAAACTGAAGGATATAAGAATTATAGGTAGCCATGGTCTTTTAGGAAAAAAATCTAAAAGACAAGGCATAATGGAGTTGCTTCAAGAGGTAGCTCAAAACATAAGGGGCAGCAAAGAGGAAAGGAGGCATTGCAGGGTGCAGGAAGGAGAGTCCCAGATAGTTGAGAATGGTGGAAATGGAAGACAAAAGGTCACAGGCAAGAGTATAGTAGGATATGAGAGCTGAAAGGTCGGCAGATTTGTACACAAAGATCTGCTGCACAGGGTACAACAATCACATCTAGCAATGCCATTACAGGGATCCTTTCCCTGAATCAGAGCCATATACATGGGGGAGGGGGGGAAATCCCACTGACTGATCTCTAAAGGACTGTACACACATCACACTGGTGTACAGTAAACATATGTACAGGCAAAGCAGGACTGCATTCATGGGTGAAGCAGAACTGTGTCCCTATATATGTGGTCTGCATAATGTATGCACAGAGTCTCACTGCTGGAGAGAAATGTGCTCTGCACCTGCTTAGGGTGCAGAGCACATCAATGCTTGCTTCATGTGAGGCAGCTGGAGTCTCCAGCCTGGAGACCAGATAAAGAGTCTTTTGAGTGGTGGCTCCCAGTTTGTGGAATTCTCCTCCAGACAGATTTGACCGGAACCTCCACTTTTAAGTTTAAGGTGCCACAATCCTAGTGCTATGGCGGGCAGCAGAACGAGCGTTCCATCGCCCAAAGCCATCGTAAAAGTGCCATAAGGCACTTTTTTGACGACTCACGAGCAGGGAAGGCCGGCACAAGGCCGGCCTTCCCTGCTCCGCCGCCAGGACCCTCACCCGCCCGCCGGAGGAGCCAGGTAGGGATCCAGCCGACGGGGGGGGGGGGCGGCTCGGGGGGGAAGGGAGGCCGGCCATAGGCCCAGCCGGTCGGGGAGGGGGCAGGGGATGGCTCCGACCATATCCCGTCCACCGCCAATCGGCCTGGGCCGCCCGCCCGATCCTTACGCAGGATTGGGCTGTAAGACTTTTCCAGTTGCTCAGGCAGAGCTTTTATCGAGCTTTTCACAATAGCTTTTATCAAGCTGGACTGGTGGGGTTTTATGCTGAACGCTTTTTAATTTCTTGTTTTAGCTGGAGTTTGGTCTCCTGTGCTGTCTTTTGTGCCTTTTTCGCCTTGTTGCTGTTTTGTCCTGCTGCTTTTATGATTTCATGACTTTGTTATTTTAATGCATTTTGTTCTACATTGTTTTATTGCTGCCTGCTTTGGGAATCTGACATAAATGGAAAAGCAGGCTACGAATACCTCAATAAATAAATATGTTTCAGGATTGAGACCTGGCATTGAAATGTTAGTGATGAACCCTGGTGAGCCCTGGCACACACCGAGTCCCAAAGCATGCATCTGAAAGCATTTTAATTCCACTTTGTAGATGCCCTGGGAGGCCTCTAGGGGTCCCTGTATGTTGTCCCCTACTACATCTCCCCATCAACATGAATAAGCTAGGAGCTGAACCCCTCCCCAGTTTTACAAAGTTAAGTTAAGCTTGTATCCCTCATACCTGATCTAGTTCAGCCAAGTTGCACCAGAGCTCAGCTCAGGAAAAGGAATGTAGTCGTCTGCTTAACTATTCCTGGGAGCTTAACTGATACTCAAGCAGGGGAGAGATGGGGCATGGAAGGTAGAATGAATATTGTTTTATGTTTTAATTTATCTTATTTATTGTTTTATATGTTGTGAACTTTTTATTGAAACCTTGATGCCAGGTTGGTAATAAGGTTAGTGCCAACCTTAGTTAATATGTAGTTAGTTTATATCTCTATCATGTCTTACATTAAGAACTTCTTTATTTCACTGTGCAGCTGTTCTACATCCTCTTACCCCATTTACCTTAATCCCAATAAGCTATGACTCAGTATAATTGGCTTGAATTGTGGCTAGATAAGGCCAGGAATGGGGTGGAACTGAGGCGGCCTGGTCAACCCTAGGATGCCCCACTCTCAACCTTTTCTTTTAACATTTTGCATGAATCCTGAAGGACTCTGGGTTCAAGACAGGCAATGCGATGGTTTCCCTGGAGTAAAGAACTAGGCTGGTGAAGACTTGAGGACTTTGCCTGAATCAGAGTCCTGAACCCAGGAGGAGGGCTAGTGGATATTCTCTGGTGCCAATTTAGAGAGTGGAAAGGACAAAGGAGTGGACTGTTTGGGGGGGGGGGGGAAGAGGATATATATATTCCTTTCCTTTGGGCAAATGCCCAAGACAGCTTGTATCTGTGAAAGCTCCCTAGGCAGTGTGTGCATGCATATTTATCCACATGAGAACCTTCAGGCATGTGAAGGCACAAACCCTATTATATGGGATTCTGATTCCAAACCTCTAGTTTGGAGAGGGGCCACATAGCTCAGTAGTAAAGGCTCTGCTTCAAAGCCAGAAGGTCCCAGGTTCAACCCCTAACATCTCCAGGAAGGGCTGGGAAAACCTCCAATCTGAAACCCTGGAGAGCTTCTCTCAGTAGGTGCAGACAATACTGAGCTAGATGACCAGTGGTCTGACTCAGTACAAGGCAGAGAGCCAGGGTGGTGTACTATATTGGACTTAGATCTGGAAGACCCAGGTTCATATCCCGCTCAGCCATGAAGCTTCCTGGGTGACCTTGGGCCAGTCATTGTCTCCCAGCCTCACAGGATTGTTGTGAGGACAAAAGGAGGTAAGGAACCATGTACACAACCTTGAGCTCCTTGGAGGAAGGGCGGTACAAAAATGTGAAAAATAAATAATATATTCAGGTACACATGTCTTGCACCTTCATTATCAGCTGATCTCATGATGGGTACCTACCTGCATAGTGATGGGCTCTTGAAACAGATTGTTCACACTGCATGTGTGTGCAGACATCTTCTGCATGGATGAAACATTTCCTTCACTTTCTCTCTTCTCTCCCCTGTGCTTTAAGCAGCACCTGGGTGGAGTCTCAATCCATTAGTCAAGGTTTAACAGGCAACACCATGCTAAAATGCCTGCTTCTATATTTTAAAGGTACAGGAGGCTCTGTCCTCTATTGGGCCTGACTGTGCTATTACATTCGGGTGCATCTGTCACTTACAGCACAATCCTGCGCAAATAAAGGTCGGCGGAGCAAGCACTCCGCCAATCTAGGGTGTCGCAAAGGTGCTGTAAAGCACTTTCATGGCACCTGTGGAGTAAGTGATGCCTGCACTGAGGCCAGCGCCGCTTACTCTGCCGCTGGACCCGGTCCATGCCACTGGACACAGGTAAGACACAGGCAGCGGGACACGCTGGACATGCTGGACACAGGCAGCGGGAGGGCATGGGGAGGGCAAGCCGGGGGGGGGAATGGGGTGATTGGCCAGCCAGGTCAGGGAGGGGGTGGGGATATCAGAACTGGCCAGCCTTACACTGCCTCCCTGGATGCGTGCCAGGAAAATAGCTGGCGCGCATCCGAGGAGACCCATTGGGGCCACTGGGACTTACACTGGGGGAAAGGGACAAACATCCCTTTCCCCCGAGGTGTGCCCCGGCTCTGCCGGCGTGGGCCACATCCTGCTTAGGATGCAGCGGCTGGCCGGTGCATCCTATGCAGGATTGGGCTGCCCATGTGTGATAAGTGTCAACATCATGCCCATACAACATTCCTATTTTTCATATATTTATTTTGATATGGTGTGGATAAGATACACACTGATGCATTTTTGTACTAGCAAGATTGGGAAAACGGTCTAATACCATGAAAGATGGCAGCTCCTGCCCTAGCCTTAGCTCTTTCTCTTTGGAGGGGGGTGCGTAACCGGAGTCGCTCCAGGGGTCTAAGGAGTAAAGAAGGAATCTTTTTGTTGAGCGGTGGGTATCACAAGGGCCAGAGCGCAAGGCAGCTTTTGAAGAACTCTCAGTGTCTCAGGGAGCTTGCAAAGCAGGGGGAGATGGAGACAGAGAAGCCGAGCAGACACCTTTGATTTGCTCAAAGAAAAAAAACCTTCTTAGAAGCCGCCTGCCACCTGGAGTGATGCCAGCACTCGGGACGCTCTGAAGCAGACATGCCAAGCTGTAATTGCAGACAGGCTCGTTTAAAGAGACGAGACATTTATTTTTAACTTGCGTTAAGGTAATGAACTGATCTCCAGACTTCAGGTTCAGAAGTTCAATACCTCCCCCCATTTCATCTCACCCCCCCATACCACTACAATGTTCATGGGCCCTCCCACCCTGCCTGCTTCTCCATTTTCACTCCAGTTCATCGGGGGGGGGGGGGAAGCAGTCATTTTCTCCTTCCTTCTCTAGGGTATTCTTTTGGTGCAGGGGTGGGGACAGAAAAGGTAGCGTGTTGCACAGTGTCCCATTCATCACTTCCCTTCTCTAAGCGGCCATTGGCTGCTTTCATTGGAAGGATCACTGACTCTTTTTGAGACCCAAACTGATTGAGATAGAAGATTAGGTAGGACTTAATGAAAATAAAAGATGGGGCTGAGAACGTTCTTACACAGCGAGAACGTTCTTACACAGCAATCGATCACTGATCGATCAGCGATCGATCACTGATGTGAGAACGTTCTTACACAGCGAACGATCACTGAACATTCACTGGGCAGGGCACCCTTTGCCCCATGGAACATTAATGCTGTTCTTGGCTTTCCTTTTCCATATGCACTTTCCAGGACTACAAGCCCCCAAGTCATGTTGTGCTACCTGTCTGCACTCCATTTGTCAAAGGCTGATAACTGCAGCTATCAGTAGTGCGCAGCAATGCAGCTCAGTCTTGGAGGGGAACAGGCTTTGCAACACTGAGTAGAAGAAGGACATGTGGGGCAGTCACCCCACAGGTTAGAGAGGGAGCCTTTGCTTTGATAACTCAAAAGTGTACATGAAGCTGAGCACGTTTTCAAATTGTATGGGATTAACATTTTCTTTCTATTCGGAGCAAAGGGCAGACACTTGAACCTGCAGTGCTTAGCAGTAGGTCCCTTGGTGGTGCACATGGGCCTTCACCTCTCTAGTATGATCATCAAATAACCTGATCTATTAAGGATTAGATGCACCTGAGCTCACAGGTTTCAACAGGCTTAGGAGGGCTTAACTCTGCATAGGATCGGACAGAAAGAGGCTGGGTGTTCCATGTATACAGGCAAAAGGCATTGCTAGTTTCAAAACACCAGGATGTCAAAACTTTGAAGAACTGTATGCCTGCAAAATGATGCTTTCGTGCACATCTGCAATGCCAAATTCTTTCCACTGGCCACATGTTGACTCACTCAAGTCCACCGGTACATCAGAGGTTGCCCAGGTAGGACAATGGCCAAGACCCCACACCCAGCAGGCCAGGCCATCAGGCCAGGCCAACTACTAGACTCTTATTAGTGCCAGCAGAAGCATCCAATGCACCATCAGGGGCCATTTTCCCCAAGGCCCCCAGCAACTTGAAATTGTCAAGACCCACACCTGTGACCTGGGTGTAACCTCCAACCCAGGCTGGGTGTAACCTCCATGTTCAGAGGTGGCATATCTCTGAATATCTATTGCTAGTGGAGGGCAACAGAAAGGGAAAGCTATTGAGTTCTTGCCCAGCGTAAGGGCTTGCTTATGAAAACACAGTGAAGAACTTGATGGTAACCTGTTCCAGGTGTGGTAGTGGGCTAGGCTGGTGATCCAGCCAAAGTAGAGGCTCAAACAGAAATAGAGACTTGGTCAGGACCTCTCTGGCAGCTCCAAGGGGAAACAAGGATATGCAGGCTGAATCCAATTCTTAAAAGGCTCAAGCAAGGATCTGGAGCTCACTGATGATCTAGGTGTGTGTCAGCTATTTAAGGAGGTTTGTCCTGTCTCTTCCCTTTGAGGAGCTTTTTGTCTTAATGGGTCCTCACCTATCTTTGTAAGCACTGGTTCCAATGGTGAGGGGATGCTGTTGGCCCCCATACAGGGCCCTCAAGGGAGATGGGGCACAGCAACATCATCAGGCAGAGTTGGTGGATCTGGCTTCTGGGGCTCATATGAGGCAATCAGGCAGTCTGGGGAAGACCAGGGTCTGCTCTGAGGGAATTCCCCTTCTTCTTCAACCTGTCTTCAATGTGCTATATCATGATGAATAAGGATGTGTGTACAACTGCAGGGTATGCAGATGCAGTTGGCCTCCTGAGTTCTTGGTTACCCCAGTTAAACAACTACTGATAAGAAAATGGCATTTTGTCATTTCCACATGGCCCCCTATGCTATGGTTCTCAAAAAATAAGACAGACTTTCCTGTATGAGATCAGGGTAACATGCATATCCTGCAATCACAGACAAATCAGTGTTCTTTACAAGAAAAAGCTGATTCACATCTGTGATGGCACCACATAATTCCTTTCATGATAAGATCATTCTTAGGTTTGCTTGTGCTTGTGAACATGTAGCAAGGAGATAGTGACTGTGGTGATTCCCATGCATTCTAGCAGCAATTTTTGGAGCTGATGAGATCTCAGAAACGTCTAGAAGACATGCATTTTTGATGCACATGTGTCTGTGCGTGTCAACCCCCATTTTGCATGTGTAGACACTCACTCAAAATATATTGGGCCTAATCAGAAAAGTCACTTCTATGTACATTTTGGGATTTTCCTCTCCTATTAGTTTTGCATTGGTGCCTTCCCTATTTTCCTTCATGACCTCACTGGAACAGAAGAAAGCCATGGAAAAACAGCTCCCATGACACTGCCATAATGTGCACCTGTGTTCCCTCTATGAAACCTCAATGCCTCTGCTATATGCAACATGTAACACAAGTTGAGATTCATGTCCCAAAAAACCTCCTTACCCATACATTGTAATTTAATCTCCATGCCCATGGGGTGCAACCTGAACAAGGCCCATGAATGCAGCCAGAAGCTAGTCAGGCACCTCTAGGGTCCTTCAAGGTTTTTTGACTAGTGGGCAATGGAGGATTTGAAGCCAATTGAGGTAGAATCCAGGCTGTTTCCAGCAACTCTCCTTCCACACCCAACCATCTCCGTTGCTTTTTCCCCTTGGTGTAGACTAGAGACTACGAGGCAAGCAGCCAGGAAAAGCAATCAGGTGCTTGTAGCCTCAAGTTGAAGCAGAAGCTCAACTGAACTATTACACACAAATCTCAGCTCCTTCTTAAATCAGAAAGAGCTTCTTAGGAGACTTGCTTCTTAGGATCTTGCTATAGAAGGGCAGAAATAATCATAATAATCTAGGCACAATGCCAAAAGACTTTGAAAAACAGCTGAACATCCTTGGTGTAAATGGAATCACTACACACCAACTACAAAAAGCACTCTTTCCTGGAATAGCACACTTGGTACAAAAATATTTGTGAATATCCTAGGTCCTTTGGAAGGACTCAATATTCAACAAGCCAAATCCAGTCACCAACATCTGGCAGACTATGTATGAGAACCATAATAATATAGCTAGGTCAGAATTTCAGGAAAAAAAAGGCACATGCAGTTCTAAGCTGTAATATCCACTCAGTAGAATGCTATGGACATTCTGCAGTAAGAGAACCCATTAAGGTCCTAGGAAATTGTCAGTTTCTGGAATACAGGACATAAACAAGGAATGCCCTTCCCTTGTCATCCAATCCCCCCCCCCCACTCATCCCCAGTACCCTTAGGGAAGAACTAGGACTTGCACCATAATTTATTTATTTATTAAAAAAAAATTAACCCACCTTATCCTATGCCAAAGCAAACGCCCAAGGCAGTTTACAACGAGATAAAAATACATAATTTAAAACAATACATAAAATAAGTTAAAAACAATAAAAACCACGGGGGGGGGGGGGGTTGACAATATAGAACAGAGAAGCAACGCAACAAAACATCTTGCGATCCAGAAGTCAGACATCAATCCTTCACCCAAACGGTAGATGAAACAGAAACGTTTTGAGCCCTCGCCGAAAAGTCATGAGGGAGGGGGTAGTTCTCAATTCCCCTGGCAAGGAGTTCCACAGTTGTGGTGCCACAACAGAATTCACAATGTATTCACAACGCAGCATGGAGGCAATAGCTTTTGATTTGAACACATATCTCTGTAATTCCTTAAATGCCTCCACTCTCGGCAACCTTGAGAAACGACTGAGGCCAGAAGAGAAGAAAGATGTCATGCCACCATCATGGTTACAAAGAGAAGCAAGACAATGTTCTGGACTGGAAGACAAAAAGGCTTCCAAAGGTTAAGGCAACTGGACTCAGCTACATTGCTGTTGTGTAGGTTTAAGAGAACGGAATGACCATAACTAACATCATGAATTTTTAGGGACCAATTCAGAATTTCTCAGTGCTTGGGGTTGCCATTACAGAGGGAGACAGGAACTGCCAATTGAAAAGAAAGAGAACAGGTGAAAAACATGCACACCAAGGAGCTCCAGTTCACAAAGGTGAAAACACTGAGGGTTGGAAGAGAAAAGTTCTATTATGCCATGTACACAGGCTCACACCCTTATGCACTGGCTGAAATCATTAATCCAGATTAACGGTTGCCCTGTAAGCATTCTGCATTTTCCTCAGAAGCATCCACTGACATTAATGCTATGCATACATTTAAGAACTGTGAATGAGTTTTGCTTCCTGTATTCACGCATATCATTAATGTACAAAGTGGGGATTCATGCTTCTCCCCTGGAGGGAAATGCATGTGCTCCCAGTGAGCCTACGGCACACACAGCCTCCGACAGAAGAATACTGAATCCCCCACCTTGGACATTAATGCTATGTGTGAATGCAGTAAGCACAACTCACTGACATTAAATGCACATATCATCAATGTTCAAAGCAGATCTGTGTGCAGAAGGAACAACACACCATTTTGCAACGACTCTGAATAAGATGTGGAGGTTTAAGGGCACAGAGGTAACTGTAACTGTGCCGGTGATGTTTGGTCTTGGTAGCAAAGAATGTGATCTGAGAGCCAGGATCCTTGGGTTTCCTGGCCTCATTCCTGCTGCTGAATTGGCACATAGCAAGGGAGTCAAACTGTACCTAAACTCAAGGCCAAGAACCAGTTCAGAGAGTTTTGTTTTATCTCAAGTGAACTGGAACCAAACCCTCTATCTAAGGCTGCATTTGTTTTTCAGCTTCCAGCGCTAGGAGCGCTGGAAAGCTGTTTTATTTTTCTTCTTCCAGCGCGCTCGGGTCACGGTTTTTCTTTTCTCCCTCCAGCCTGCTCGCCACATGAGCAGTTTCAACTGCGAGCTCGAAGCTAGAAAAGATAGCGGCCTCATGCACCAATAGGAAGGCTGCTTGGCTGCAAAGGAGCTTGGGAGATGTAGTGCGAGAGACGAGGAACAACAGCAGCCATTTTTATTTTCGGTCATTTTCGTTCTTTTTGGGAGCCCCGGTAGCAGCAATATTCAAGCATGCTAGGAACATCACTTCCTACTATTTCGGAGTTGAAAAACAAACGCAGCCTAACACAAGACACAGTAACTCGTACAAACCTTGAATATAGGCAAGTGCCTGGCTTTGCAGTTGTATGACTAATGTTTTCAGAATCCAGCTGTTTTGTTTCTCAAAGTTCAAAAATAAAACAGTTTAAAAAAAATTTTTTTCCTCCAGTTAAATAATTAATGCATTCGTTTTTACAGAGCTATATTGCAAGGAAGAGGCTTTTACAATATTCTGCAGGAAACATCAAAATCTTGCAACTGGATAGCAGAACCCCTTACCACTCATCCGCAGATCACAGTAGATCCCAAGTGACCTTCTTCCTGCCTGTTTCACAGAATAGAGTACACAAGCTACAGCGTAGGTCTCACATCAAATAGACAAATCACATGGGGCAGCTTTAGCTATTCCTTATATTTATATTTCACCCTTTTTTCCACCTTGGAGATCAAGGCAGCATACGTACAATTCCCAGCTAGCCACTGACTAGACCCTGACCTTCTTAGCATCGGAAACAGGGCTGACTTTCATACACACAATCCTGTGTATGTCTACTCAGAAGTAAGTTCCCTGTGCTCCCAGGAGGGTGTTATAGGATTGCAGCCTTAGACCATGCCCTGTGACCATAAGTCCCATGTGTGTATGCATGTGATGGCTATTCACTTCTGGGGAAAAGTAAAATTCTTTGCACTTGGTGACAATGCTTCAGTACCGGAAAACCCACCCACCAACCTTGACACTAGGTGCCCAGCTGTCCCTATGAGGGTGAGCAGAGGTCCTCCTTAAGGCAGCAATGGAATTTTTGGGAGGAAGGGAGCAATGCAGAGCATTGCCTTTCTTTACCCAACTCCAAACACATTTTTTGGGGGGGAGGGGAGCAGTTGCATTGCATCGGCTGGAGGGGGGGCCGATGATGCATTTTGCATCATCGTCCCACTCCTTGAACTCCTGGAAGGCACTCCAGGGCGGATGGGAGGGCCCACAACGTGCTGATTTTGCAAACACAGTTTATGCAAATACAGCCCTCCGACTGCAAAAAAGCAGCCATGGAGCACAAAAATCACGCCACGGCTCCTCCTCCCGAGACCGCGGTTGTCACCCGGGGGCATTGCATCCCCCAGGGCCCCCCCATAGCGACACGACTGGGGGGGAGGGAAATTCCTTACTATATTCCTCAGTGCCCAGGTTGAATTTGAGGGAACAGGAGAACATGGCCAGTTTTAGAGAAGTAGGCCTTGGTTCAGCCCCTTGTATGCCCTCAATCACAGGTGAGAGAAGCCATTCCATCTTTCCTGCCACCTATCAAATGGGGTGGGGGGCTTTTTGCTAATCCTCCTATATAGAAAAGCCATTTGGAGATTTCTGTCTGTTAGCTCAATCCTAATCAACCTTCTAGAGCCGATGCAGCCGCAATTCAGCCCCAAGGGAAGGAAGCAAATGTTCTCTTACCTTGAGGAGGCCTCCCTGACTGCCCACCACCACGGGTACCCCGTAGGCATAACTGCATCGGCACTGGAAGTTAGGATTGGGCTGGGAGTCTTTTGCTTCTTCCAGAGGGAGGGAGTCTGCCTGGAGGCGGCACATACATACTGGGACACTACAAAGGGAGGAAGCAATGTGTCTCTGACAGAACTCCCAGAGAGATGTATTGCCTTCCCCTCCTGCAGGGTCACTGTCACCAGCAACCATTGCAGGAGAGGGGAAGGCCAGTACCTGGCATGACAGCTTGGCATGGCAGGAGCCTTCCCCTTCCTCAAAGTGCCTGTAAGGGGGGGGGGGAGTTTCCAAACATCACTCACCTGTGTTGCACCAGCGCTGCTGTTGGGTAGCCCACTGAAGGCTCAAGTTCTTAGAAGGGCCCACTTGCTGATCTCTCAGACTGCATCTGTGCCCAGAGCTTTTGTGAGGTGGTGGCCGAGTGACACTCTTGGGCCCACCCAGGTAGGAGGGGGCATAGGAAGAGTAGTCTCCCAAGTCTCCCTGAAACGCAGACCCAGCCCTGCATAGGACCTACAAACTGTTTGCAGTTTTGGCATGGACTGTATAGGAGATATGACTGGCAGACAAGAGATAAGAGAAGTTGTAGTGGGCGTCAAGGCGTGGTGTGTAGCAGGGAATGAAAAACAGTCACCATGGTGACCTGGAAAATACTGCCCACCCAGGCACCTGAGGTGGTGTGCCAAGTGCCACCACACCCCTTTACCTGGAGGCACACAAGCTCTGTTGCTCTTACCACAGCCACTACTCCCTGGATCATCCCAAGTGGAGCAGAAGAGGAATCTGGAGAGTGGCGGCTAGAGGGGATACTCCCACACTCGAACCCACCACTCTCCTCTCCTCCTCCACACTTCCTCTTCCACTCCCTTTGCTCCTTCCTTTTAGAATCCAGGGAGCAAGAGGACGAAGAGCGGTGGAAGTGGGGTGTCAGCCCCCCCAATCCACCACCTGAGGAAACTAGCTCCGTCAACCTGACAGACGGCCTGCCCTGAGTAACAGACACTTTGCTTATGAGCAAGAATAAGGCAGAGGGCGACCAAGAAATAGGGAGGAAGAGGCATTATTTGTGGGTCGATGCCGAGGCGTCGGCTGCCGACATCTCTCACTTTTCTCCTGCTCTTGGAAATGCAACGGCTGTTCTAGCAAGCTGGGCTTTCCCTCCTCAGGGGATTTGAGAGATGGCTTTGTTGTGCCTGGGGAGCACCTGGCAAATGGGTCCCTCTGATCCTGGCAGGGGGCAACAGCCCCGCTGAGCTATAAATATTGCATGCTGGTATTTCCCCCCACCTCTCAGGCCTTCCTCACCCCGCCTCCCCTCAGCCGCTTCTCTCCAGTGGGTGAAAGCAATCTTTGTGCCTTGCCTTCAGTTCTCCTTGCTGGCAAGCTGCCAAGCCAGCACATAATAATGAACAGATGCCATCCAAAATGAGCTTCCAGAAGCACATGGGCAAACTGCTCTCTGAGTGTCCTTCCGTAACCTAAACTGCCTTTCACCTCCGCCAACGAGCAGGCACCTTCAGCAGGAGAAAGGCACTGGGACAAAGCAGCTGGCTCATTAAAAGGGTTGGGGGGAGGCCACAAATAGAGAGCCCGCTGCAGGCGGCGTGGGGGGGGGAGCATGGGGAGCAGCCAGCAAGGAGAACAGCTTTGTGCTGAAAATCAGTGGGGTGCATGGGGGAGATGGGCAGAACTTAGAGCTCCAGGGAATGGGGGCTAAAGGAGACTGGCGTAGCACTTAGGAAGCCTTCTGAGGATTGCCGGTCAGCCACTTTTCCCCTCTCAGCCTAACCTGCCTCACAGAACTGCTGTGAAGACAAAAGGCAGGAAAGTAGCACGTAAGTTTTTAGATTATGCATAGATGGATGGATCATACATGCTGCTCTGAGTTCCTTGAGAAATAACTGAGGATAACTTTCATGCATCTTATGAAGTGAACTCTAGCCCATGAAAGTTTGTAACAAAGAAATCTGTCCGTTTTTAAGGTTCTGGCTGACCCTTTCTTTTTTGCTTTTGTTTTAAAAGAAGAGCTATCCCTATCCAACTTTGGCCACAAAAAGACAGTGATCTCTTTCACTGTGCAATCAATGATCTGCATAAGGACATAGGAGCAATCCTGTACAGGAAAGGAAAAATCCACCTGTCACGTTTATAGCTTGGGAAGGAAGTGTGTAGGATAGGACAATAATATGGTTGCGAACTACTACAGTTTTGTTTGTTCATAGGGAAGGTGCATGTGGAACTGAGCCCCAGGTCGCTGACCTACAAAGGCTTCCGCCCACCTAAGAACCACTCGCTACCACAGCCCGAGCACCCCAAGGCTCTCTTATGCACACAGCCAAACATTTTCATTTTCCAAACAGCAAATTCTGGAAACCTGCTGTGTATTTCTTCCAATTCCAGTTCCCAGAGTCACAAGATCCCATGAGACCCAGCTTTTACCAACAATAAAACCCTTCAAGACTAATACAAATGCTGAGGGATGCATGCCCTTCAAAAATGCTCCAGAAGCCAAATGGACACCCAACACATTTACTTCAGGGTCAGCATCTGCGGACCACCAATGTTATTTGCGAAGCCTTCCAGCAGACACGAAGGTGGGTGGAAAAGGAAGGTCCAGCTCTAGTTTCATGACATGTGAGTTCATGTTTCCTGGAATTTATGACATGTGAAAGAGTCAAGAGCATCCAACCATCTAGGATCACTGCCCTTGTGTAGGATGTTTCTTAACTTTCCCTTACAGACAGGAAACTGATGGTGTGTATTAGATCTCTCACTATAAATCATTTGTCAGCATAAGAATTACAAGGGCGAATAATAAAGCCTTGCCATCAGAGGAGCTCCTTTGGGTCAGATCAATAGTCCACCCAGTCCAGGACTTGGTCACTCCGTGGCCAGTTTTCTATGCTACAGAATACAGTACTTTAAAAGCAAAGAGCACAAACTCATTGACTCCAAGCGGGGAGATAACTAAACACATGATGGTGAATGCCTACAAAAATGCATTGGTGCCTCTTGGGAAGGGCCGTTGAAATGCACTGAATTTCAGAATGATCATTCAAACTCATTAAACCTAGTGTGATTTAATGCCATAACTAATATAAATAACTAACATAAATAATGCCGGTTATTTGGCCATAACTATGATATAATAGAGATAATTCAGCACAAACTCATTGACTCACAAGTGGACTAGAGCCTTTTTCTGGATCCCTTTCCTCCACAATGGGCTAAAGCCACATAACAAGAGCCCTTCTAGACTAGACCACAGGCCTATCTAGTCTAGCATTCTGCTTCTCACTATTCCATCAACTACCTCTGGGAATTCAACAAGCAGGAGAGAAAGGAATACCCCATTCCTCCGCAGCAACTAGTATTTAGTGGTAGACTACCTCTGGACCTGGAGGTTCTATTTATTTATTTATTTTAGAGACTTAAAACCCTGCCAAAGAAACACTCTTATAGTCATCATTTTACCCCTAAAACTGGGCAAAGAGGCACCTTTCAAAGTGATGTCCTCTTATATTTAGCAGGCAGAGAGCAACTGTCCCTCTTCTCCTTTTCCAGTGGCTGTTGCTGGTGTCTCTTCTGTATTTTTTTTTTAAGATTGTGAGCCCTATGGAGACAGGGAATCGTGTATTGATTTATTTTAACATGTAAACCGCTTTGCGAACTACTCCTGTTGAAAAGTGGTATATAAATATTTTTATTATAATAATATTCCTCCTCCCTGAATTTTCTGAATCTCCTTTTAAAGCAGTCTCCACTAGCGAGCACCACCGTGTCTGATGGCAGTGAATTCCAGAAGTTAATCATACAGCATGCAAATGACCGTTTTCTTGAGTCTGCCCTGATTATATATCCACTTCCTGCACGCCATGCATATAATCCTCCATCATGTCCTTCCCCACTATCTGTCTGTCTTTTTTTTCCCTCCTAAACTTAAAAGCGTGAACTACTTTAGCCTTTCCTCGGAGGGTAGGTGCTCCCTCCCACCCCCTCGTCTTGGCAGCTGCTTGGCATTCTCTCAGCTAGGAAGTTTGCAAGGAGAGGGAGGGAGTCTGCCTGTCACTCAAGCAGAAGAGGCTGCTCCAGGCAGATCATGGGGTCTTTCCACCTCTTCAGATTTGCCAACAACGGAGTCTAAGTTAAGAGTCTTTTAAGTACTATTCCAAACCAGGAAATCAGTTTCCCAGCCTGCGAATTTAGCACTCACATTAAGCCGCAGAAGGAACAAGGATAAAAGGATGGAGGGGGGGGAAGAGGAGACGCCTGCAACTCGAAAGTGTTCCTCCCAAGTCCACAGCACCTTAAATGTAGTTTATATTCCAGTAGTTATTAAAAATAAAAATAAAAAATAAAAAAAGCTAAGAGCAGAGCAAGCTGTTCATTTGCAGCCTGTCCCTGGGGTTTAATAAAACTCTACTCACTGCTGTAGTATCATTTTTATGCTATCATAAAGCTGGACCATTTAGCAGGTTTGTGTTACTTCAGCAGTTAGCACTGCATGAAAAGCAATTCCAGAAAGGTGAAGAAAAAAAAAAAGAGTTTTTGCCCTTCCTGGACCAATTCAGTTGGAAGAGAGGATGGCACAGAGGGGGAGGTGCACCCGTAGGAAAGATGTGGTGGTGCAGATACCTGGTCCTTCAAAAGATGCATGGTTTGAGGAAGGGGCTGTAGAGCAAAGCCTCAACTGTTGGGGGCAAGTGGGGCACACCTGCCATCCCTGGTGGCAATGGAGGTACTTGCAAAACACACACAGGTTGAAAAGCCCGGCCTTAAAGCCCAACATGACTGAGGCCCTGGTTATCCGAAGAGACATCTCCTCCTGCATGTCTCACCTTGTGTCCTGAGCTCTTCCCCATGAGGAGTGCCCCTGTTATCTGAGATCTTGCAGGTGTCTGCAAGATCCTGAACCATATCAGTTCCAAGGGTGAAATTCCTTGCCCAGAGCAGCCCAGTTCCACCTGGCCAGTTCTTCCTTTACGTTTGAAAGCCTGATGTAAATAGCTTTGGGGCGGGGGGGGGGGGCAATTTTTGAAGGACAATTCCTTGATGTGTTTTACTTACCAGAGAATGGCTTTTAGCTCTGGCTTTAGTTGCATTAACTGATTGCTGTGATTGTATTTTATTGCATTATTGGTTTATATTTCTTGTTAACTGCTTCAAGAGCTTTGACTAGGAAACAGCCTATAAGACAAACAACGATGATCATATTTAGCAAAATTATGGGTCGTCTTTGAGGTGTTTAGAGGTGGCATAAATACTGGCAAGCATTTCAGGAGACCACGCGCGTCGCTGGGCCGTAGCAGGGGGGTCGCCGTAGGGTGACGCGCGCAAAGGGTGATGTGCGCACCCCCACGCGTCATCCTCCGGACGCTCCGAGGCCGGGAGAAGGCCTCGGAGCGTCCGCCCCGGCTGCCGGTCCAGGGCCTTCTGACAACGCCCAATGCGTTAATACGTTAACTTTTAGCTTTTTCGCGCATGTGCAGACCGTTTCTAAGGGCAAAAGGGCAGCCCTTGCCCTCAGAAATGTTCTGCGCGTGCATGAAAAAGCTAAAAGTTCACGTTTTAACACATTGGGCCTCGTCAGAAGGCCCTGGATCGCCGGAGGAGCAGCGGAGTGGGGGTAAGTCCTCCTCCGGCTTCTCTGGAGCGGGGGGAATTTGGGGGGGGCCATGGGGCAGCGTGCCCCATGTGTGCCCCTGCCATCGGGCGGCGTGCATGCAGCGACGGCACTGCAGGAGACTGGCTTCTGGAGATGTCTGCGTGGCTTCATACAATCCTACACAGCACCATGGACAGGAAGAAGACCCTAGATGCATCTGAGGACCACGCTTCCACTAAAAACCAAAGAAGAGGTTCCATCCAGCATCCAGCTGCTTCTCCCTCCAGCTTCGTGCAGCTTCTACTAAGAATGAAACCTTCCTGCAGATCCTCAGCTAATGGGGAGATCTTTGGCAGTACAAAACGCTGGGGGAAAATATTTCCATATATGGAGGGGTTCAGTTGTCGCTGCTGCTGCACTGATTGGCCACAGAACAGGCTATTTCTGTTTTAATAAGACTGGGGTGCAGTCCCAGGCCAGTGAAAAGCAAACACTGCCCTCTTAGCAGACAAATGTGAGGGAGCATCAGCCAAATTGTATCGATGGTGAAGTTATTGCAGGACTTTTTCTACCTAGTACCACAGCTCTCTCAGAGACATGCTCACCTCCATCCGCCACCTAAAACATCTCACCTTCTGAAGCTTCATTTCTAACCTGCAGCCATAAAATGACAGAGGGTAGGCTTGCAATATCCTGTATATGATAAAATGGGCTCCCGTGCCTGAAAATGTATGCCACAATGGATCTATGATATGCCAGCCTCTGCTCCTCCCACTCTCCAATGTTCTAGCTCAGCACTCTTCTCCCCTCCACATTTCCTCTTCCTCTCTGTCCCCCTCCTCCTTTTCCAATCCAGAGAGTGGAAGGAGAAGGAGGAGCAGTGGAAGCAAGTAGGTGGACAGAGACAGGTGCTCCCCACCAATCTGCTGCCTGATGTGACCTCTTCAGTTGGCCTCATGGATGGGCCGGCACTGCAGTGCAGGCTTGTTATAAAGACTCCATCATGATAATGCATGTGAAGTGCTTTCCATGCTCAGAAAGTGCTATACAAATGTTAAGTACTATATTACCTAACTCACTACCAATTCCTGATCCAGATCAGGCCATGCCTGATACCAATACTTGCTATTTACAAAAGAAAACATCCCTGATATTCTTGGAGTGACACTATTAACATCACCGGTAGTTTAGCCCTTAATGCCCACATTTCAAAGCCACAATCAGAGCAGAAGGAATTACTGCTGGTGGATGGACCAAGTCACTGCTGAGTAGCAGCAAGCAGAAGCTCCAGCTCTAATGATATACAGTATTTTAAACAGTGGTAAAGGCAAAGTGTGGACACAGTCCTAGTGGAATGATGGGTCCTCCCCTAGCCCTTGATCGGTCACTTCTCAGCATAAAATATTATGCCGCCCTGTAAATGTCGAGACACGCCACCAAGAAGCAGCCCCTAGAAGTCAGAGGGAAAAAAGTGGGAAGGCTCAGCAATTAAGGTTTTCGGCACTGTCAGACTGGCATCAAACAGGCATCCACCAGCTGATAGCTTTATTGTTATATTTTGGACGTCAAAGTGGCACAAACAGCGCCTTAAAATGCATCAGAGCTGCTGCTTATTTGACAGAGGGTGTTGGTTTCCCATTAACAAGTGGAATGCGTGAGCTGGAGCAGAAAACTTCAAGCGCTTTGGAATTGATAAAATAACAACTCCCTAATTAAGCAGAACTGTCAGTCAACGGGGCCTTTCACGTAGCATCCGAAAACAGCAAGGAGCCCGGCCACACGTGTGCAGCATAGTGGCGCCAAGACCCGCAGTAGGAGAGCTTGTGGAAAAGCCACAGGGCTGTGACCCAGCCCAAGGGGACAGGCCTTTCCGTTCGGTACAGCTTTGTGGTCACTGCAGAGCGAGGGCAGGACTTGAGGCCAGGGCTCTCTGGCTCCTACCCCTACAGCTATGTGCTAACAGCAGACAGAGCCAAGAACTCACAGGCCACCTCTTCCAAAACTGTTCCCAGCCAAGCCAGCGTGATCACTGTGCAATCTCTAGATATTGAACTGAAGACAGCAGCCTCCAAACTCCTGGACTCTGCTTACCAGTAAGGTCAGAACAATTAATTTGCCTATACTTTGGGGATTGAGTTTATTATGATTTTCTTCTACTCCTCCTAGAATTACACAGGGGAGTCTTCAGCTGGTCTCCAATCCATGTACTGGCCTGACCCAGGTCTGCCTCACTTCAACGTTTGGGATTTTTAAATAATGGAACAACACAATGAGCTATGATTTTTTGTCTAACATATATATAACAGGAAACTTCAAGAATTGGAAAAGAGTGTACAAAGTACAAAAGCTCAGGAAAGGAGAGTTATAGAGAGAACAAGAAAGAGTAAAAGTTCCATAAGGGAAAGAAGAGCGGGGACGACGACGACAGACCACTGCTTTAAAAATACTGAGGCAGCCTTTCGTACTCCCATACACTGATTGCTTCAATCTCCTGTCCCATCAGGTTAAATAACAGGAAAGCTGGCTGACCAGTCCTTTCTTCCCCCCCCCCCACATTTCACAAAACAGCTCCTCTTGCACAGGGACAGTGAGTGGGCTGCATGCAGCCATTTTTCAAGCCTAATCACGATGCAACGCTCGGCTACAGTCAGGCTGTAACTAATGCAGGGCAACAAAGGAAGCAGAAATCCAGAGGCAATCTCGGTACTGTCCCCCCCCCCCCGGCTCCCTTTGACCCTTGCCAAATTCTGTCTAATTGCCCCTTTCACAAAAAGATTTATTATTATTTATTATTTATTAGATTTCTATTCAGTTCCCCCCCCCCCCCAATAGGGGAGACAGCATAAGCATATACCCATATACTTAAGAAAGCATAAGCATATACCCTGGTGAACCATATATCTATGTGAATGGCATGAAAAACGCTGGAATATGTTAAATGTTGCTTAGGAGCTGGAATCTTTATGGGCTTTGGAAGAGAGGGATATTGGGGAAACTACTGGGAGTATTAAATCTTAGCTTCGCACCTTTACAGACAGGCTCCAAGACCAGCCCAAGACCTCCTGGCACCTGTAATGGTATGCCAAATGCCTCCCCACCCCCACTTACTTGGTGGTGTGCCAGGTGTCACCCCACTCTACTTCCTCCTTTAAAAGAGGGCAATGGAGTAGGAAAGAAAGTGCGGAGGAAAAAAGAGTGGTGGTCCAGAGTGTGGGAGTCGCTCTAGTGTTGGAACACTGGGGCATCCCCTCTAGTCCACCACTCTTCTCTCCTCCACACTTCCTCTTCCATTCCATTCGCCTCTTTCTAAGGGAGCCCTGCTGGATCAGGCAAAGGGCCCATCCAGTCCAGCTTCCTATATCTCATAGGGGCCCAACGGATGCCTCCGAGAGCACCCAAGACCACAAGATATCTGTACTGTATTCTGTTGCCACTCCCTTGCACCAGGCATTCAGAGATAGGCTACCTCTGAAACCAGGAGGTTGCATATAGCGAGTCATCATGACTTGGAACCTGTGATGAACTTCTCCTCCACAAATTTGTCCGATCCCATTTTAAAGGCATCTAGCTAGGCCAGGTGCCATCACAACACCCAGTGGCAAGGAGTTCCACAGATTAATTACATGCTGAGTAAAGAGATATTTCCTTTTTTCTGTTTTTTTTTCTTTTCCAAATTCAGGCAACTGGAGAAGGAAGAGAAGTAAATGTGGGTGGGTGGGCAGACAGAAGTAGGTGCTTCCTCCCACTGATCCACCATATGAGGAAACCACCCCCGTTAGAGCACAATCCTATGTGTGTGTACTCAGTAGTAAGTGCATTGTGATCAATGAGGCTCATTCACAGGAAAATGTGTACAGGATTGCAGCCTTAGCCTCATGGATGGGCCAACCCTGACTGGCTCATTGGGTGGCTCATCCGTCCACTTCCCTTTCCAAGACATGGGAAAATACTCTGGAATTCTCTGCCATCAAGCATTTTCCCTGGGTTTGTCCAGTTCTACTGGCAAAAGGAGGAGGTAATTCAAGATCAAGCCCTACTACCAGGCACACTCCCATCCCAGCACACACACACACACACTCACAAACACACAGAGTGCTAGTAATGATGTTTATTGCTGTGATGCTTCTGAACCTGGGGCATGAGAGGACAAGTTAGTCCCTTGTGGATCTTTAACAAATGGCAAGCAGCACAGCTTGTTACCACAAGACAGTGCCCCGTGCGTCAGGTTCTCTGCAGGGATGAGGGAAACCATTGCACGGGGGGGGGGGAGGTTCCAAAAGGAAGAGAACAGTTTCTCTTACGTCTTACGCCTGAGATATAAGCAGTGTGTTAAGAAAATAAGCCCCATTGTGCACACTAAGCTTGGGACACCTCTTCCTCCATCATCTTTTACTGCTGCAGGTACCTCCTTCCTTTCTCTTCTCACCCCTTCCCAGTATCGGTCACAGTGCTGGGCATGTCAGTCACTGCTCTGTTACCAGTGCATCCCTTCTTGCCCAGGTGGAGGAGAGCATAGGGATAGCGGGGGGGGGGGGGGGGGAAGAGACATGTGGTGGCCAATAGCAGCTCCTACAGGCAGCACTAGCTGAGAGCCAGTATGTATAGTGTAGTGGTTAGAACACTGGACTCAGACTGGGGAGTCTAAGCTTACTGGATGACAGCCTAGTCACACTCTCTGTACTCTCTGCACTGAGCCTACCTCACAGGGTTGCGAAAATAAAGGGGTGGACTACCCATGGGCCTGAGCTCCTGGCACAGATGCTGGTCAGGGCAGCAATGGCTCACAAACTCAGCCTCAGTGGTACGAAGACGGAGGAGTTGATGGGAGTGTTGGGCCCGTGATGGGGGTACAGGCCTTGGCAGAAGCCCAATAACACCAACTGCTGACACCAGACCTGGGCACATTTGCTGTCTCCTTTAACTGTTACAGCCAAGTCTGTCTCATCTGCACTTTTGTCCATCTCTTGAAGCAAAGATGCATCATGAGCAAGCATGGGAGGTGAGCCATTGAAGTCACACCAGCCCTTGCTGACCCCTTGGCTCCTGGCTTCTCAAAGCACCACATAACTAGGCTCACCATACATTGCGGAATGGCCAGGACCCTCCTGGATTTTGGGATTCCATCCCGGCATCCCCGGGCGTATGGTGGTCATTCCGGATTCCTGGGAAATCCGGGGGTGCTGCCGGCGCCGTCATTTTTCCTTGTGAGGCTCGCGAGCCTCGCACCCAACACAACCTGGAAGCCCTTCATTCATAAGAGCTTCCAGGCCACTTGTGCACATGCATGCAGCATTTTTTGCGAGCCGCACGCATGCGCACAAGCAGCCTGGAAGCCCTTATGAACAAAGGGCTTCCAGGCCGCGTTGTGTGCATGCGCGAGGTTTGCGAGGAAAAATGGCGGCAGCCGGACGAAAAGCAGCGGCCACAGTCACAGTAAGGGGGCAAAAAGGGAGGATAAATAAATAAATTCCTCTGTTATAATGACAGATACCTCTGCAAGACCTAGTACCCCACTCCAGAGAAGAGTCAGGACAGCAATATCCTCAAGTGGTGGGTGGGAATCCATTTAACTCCTCAAGACTGAAATGAAGCTAACTCTGGGTTGCCTGAGAGCCATCGTGGTGCCAGAGGAGGAGCCAGACCATTTTTGATCCGGGGCCCAAACCCTTGACGCCCCCCCCATAAAAACGCGCGGCCGTAATCCTTTACGCCCCACAGCGCAGCAGCAAATTTTTGGGATTTTTTGATTTCAGTTTGGAAGCCTCCTTGTCCACTTTGTACCTCCTGTCTCCATTTCCAGCAGCACACACGATGAGGCATTCATAATGATGTGAATTTTGCTCTGCAGAATAAACTTGAAAGTGTTCCAAACATCAATTTTGTGAATTTTGCTCTGCAGAATAAACTTGAAAGTGTATTGCCCCTTAATGCCCTGGGGGGGGGGGTGAATCAGGACTCCTGGGCTGCTAGGCAAGGCTGCAATGCAAGGGGGGGAAAAACTACAAAGCCCCGTTACTAGCCGCCTTGGGTCCCTTCGGGGAGAAAGGCGGGATATAAATATTGTAAATAAATAAATAATAAATACTTCTAAAAAAAACCTTTGAAAAACCCGGAAAAAAACGGGAAAAAACAAAAGAAAAAACCGAAACCTAGGATGTCTCCCGCCCCTCCAGAGGCCCTCTACGCCCCCCCAGGAGCCTCTCCGCCCTTACGCCCTGGGGCCCACTGCCCCAGGGCCCCATATCAGCCTACGCCCCTGCGTGGTGCAGGGGCTAGAGGGCTGGTCTTGGACTGGGGACGCCCAGGTTCCCCACTCGGCCACAACGGCTTTATCTCTGGCATCTCCACGTAGGGACAAGAAAGACCACTCTATAAAACTCTGGTGTGCCACTGCCAGCCACTGTAGACAATACTGAGCTAGATGGATTAATGGTCTGAGTCAGGATGAGGCAGCTTCATATGTTCACAAAGCTTACCCAGTAATTGTCTGGGCCAGTCACTCCCTCTGCAGGGTTGTTGTGAGGATAAAAAGGTGGGGAACCCTGTAAACCAACTGAGCTTATTCGGGGAAGAGTAGGATAAATACAGCAACAATAAAAACAGCTGCCTTTTTTGAATTTTTGTAAGAGGACCAACAGTGACCCCCATCTCTAATTTCATGAATGAGGTACAATATTTACAGAATTCGGAAATGCAGGAAAGTTTGGCCCCTTGCATGCAGTCCATGCAGGTTTCCACTGAGAAGCACAGTAGTATCCCAGAACAAAAATGATACTTGCCTTTCTGCAGGATGTTTTCTGCACCACAAGTTTTGTATTATGGTGCCAAACTGTAAGCATGGAAAACTGCCACCTGGACAGATCTCACCAGTAGAGTTTTGCATCACTAAACTAGAGTTGTGGACTCTCATGCATGCCTTACACCCATGTGCAATGTGCAACCTTCCTCTTCACCCTTGCCCTGTTAAGTTTTCTCTTGTCACTATCAGTCATTCCAGGAGCATGGGATCCATATGCTGTTGGATTGACGCACTCTCAAAAGTGTTGGATTTTATAATTTGGCTGAAAGGAAAGTTTCTGCAAATACTCTCATTGCAGTTCACTTCACAGAGGTCCTTTGTATCACACAACATGGGGGTGGGGGGAGCATCACAGATACTATCTACCACGTAATGCAGAACAAACAACAGTTCAAAAAGGCCATGCATAGCTTCACCACAACTTGTGTGACCCTGGGCAATGTACATGGTGGCGATGTTTGCTTCGTCTCGCTGATAGTAAACTCACTGGTGTAAGACACATACCTAAATGCCAAGCACACAATGCAAAGCTGCCACAATTTTATGTTGTGGCTTTTGGACCCTGGTTTAACCACAGCCCTCAGCACTGTTGAAAGAAAACCACTCTTAATTTCACGTGGGTTTGTATAGGAGCTTCTTTGCTAAACCCACTGAAATAAATTGAGTTTGCATAACAACAAAGCTTGGTCAGAGGTGGACAGTGAATCCAAGTCACGGGGGGGGGGCAGGGGGGCAACAGCACAGGAAGGCTTCATGCCCCGTTTCCCCAATGTACCTGGTTGGCCACTGTGGGGGAAACAGCCGGCTGAACTAGATGGACCCTTGCAAGGCTTTTTTTTTAATGTTCTCTCAGCCCTTGAGCATCCAAACACATCAATTCAACCAGTTTCTCCAGCTGCTCATAAATAGCCACAATGCAGAAATAAAGACAATGAGAAGGGCAAACCCAGGTCTGGCAAAGAGGATTGGAACTCAATAACTGTCACCAGACTAGTCCAAATGCCAGAGTGGGCATGACCTAAACTACCACACTGTTTGTTACTGAATGAATCAAAGGTGCACAGGAGTTTAAGCAAGAAACGGTCTCCCTTTCGATGGCCAGCCTCATCAGAAACCGCCAGCATTATAAAGAGGCATGCAGGTGGCTGTCATTTTGTACAGATTCGTGCTTGCTGGGTGCCTCACTGAACTACAAAAAGAAAAGGAGAATCTTCCCCAACCACCACCTTCCTCATAAGCTCAGGGAGTGCAACACAACTCTACACTAAATCACAATAATAGGGGAATCGATTACTGCTGACAGAAATATTTAACCATCCAAAGGCAACAGCCTGGAGCTCTGCCAGTAGAGCCAAATGCAGAGACAAGAGGGGTGTGTGTCTTATTCCGCTTGCGTAAGACAGTGAGACTAGGAGACTAGAATCTGCTCCCGTTTCTTCCCCCCTCATCTCAGTGCCACCACCACAAGGGTTAATTGCTGGCCAGTTTACATGAGGAGAAGAACCTCTTCCAAGCCCTCCACTCAAGGGCTCACTTGCTAGCAGGAACCAGAGTCCTACAGTACCAGGCACTGAGAAGCATCCTACCATCCTTTCTCCGCACCAACTCTGCAAATGTACCGCTGGTAATTCTGTGTTTCATCCAAGACAAAGTAGCAGAAACAAACAGAAGCAAAGGAGGGGGGGAAGAGGGAGGGAGAGGGAGATACTAATGTGGCTTAAGAAGCACACATGGTGGTAGAGTTTGTAACTGTGCAAACCACTGGCACCCACCCCAGGCTCCGACCCACCTGTCAACGGCCCCACCAGCCAGCAGCATCTCAAGTGGCACCCTAACTGGGCAATCACAGCTCCCCTTAAAGATTACAGCACCTCCTACAATCTGCTCTGAATTCCAGAAGGGAGATTTCCAAAAGCCATCAACAGCCTCCCCAAAACGGGAGGGGGGGAGCCCTGAGGTTCTCTTTCTCCCAGGAGTAGGTAATTCAAGCAACCAGATTAAATGAAAAGTCTGAAAGCCTCCCCGAGTCCTACTAGACAGGCAGGTGCTACTTAACTCCAACAAGAGAAGGGGACATCCCCACCCCACCCCACCCCGCTTCCAGGCTTTGGGGAAAAGAAGTACAGTTGATGGGCCAAACAGTTGTGCAGGTGTCCAGGCTGCAACAACTGCAGCGACTTGTGCCAAAGGAATCTCACACACATCCCCTCCATCATGTGCAACAAATTGTGGGGATTCTGCTCTTCTCCCCTTGGCATGCATGAATAACTGGTATCCAGCCTAGCTCTTAGGGCAGCAAGAGTTAACTTGTTCACATGAGACACAGGCGGACTCTCTCCATCAAGCTGCAAGGCTTGGCTGGAGGCTGGAGCTCCAATCACACAGCCTCTCCGAAACTTGTCAGTAAAAGGGGCAGGGGCTCCTACAAAGTACAGGTACCCACCACAGACTTTATTTCAGATTCGTTCTGGAGTGGCTACCACCACCACCCCCTGGTTCTTGTATCATTACAACCCTCTGTCCAAGTAAGTGTGTGCCAAGGGAGCTGAAGGAAGGGGGTAAATCTCCATCATGTTAACACCCTTTAACTTTCCCTCCAACACAGGAATCCCAGTCACCGGGATAGATCACCCAGTCACCCAGGGCAGAGTGTAACTTAGCCTCCTTAAGTGTTGTGGAGTCTGCAGAGGACCAGCGGTAGTCAAACTTCCCTCGTGCCTCTGCCTTTGGAAACTAGGGCTCTGTTTAGATTGGGGAGGCGGCGGGGAAGAGAGAGAGGGGAGCGCCCAGGTACCTTCCAACCGGCCGAGCTGTTGCTGTCGCCTTTATCCTTAAAATATGGGACGTATCTGACCATCCAGTCGTAGATCTGCGAGAGGGTGAGCCGCTTCTCCGGTGAGCTCTCGATTGCCTTGGTGATGAGATCCGCGTAAGAGAGGTTGCCCCAGGCGTTGCGCCGCGAGGTCTTCGCCTTGCGGAGCTGTCCAACATCCGCGCCCAGTGAAGGTAGCGCCGGGGCGGCTTTGCCCCGCTCGGCCGCCACTCCCGCGTTCTCGGCGCCGTCTGTTCCGCCAGCCAGGGGGTGCTTGGAGCCGCCGACTCCACCACCACCAGCGGCACCACCAGTTCCATCGTCCTCTTCTCCCGGGAAATCGGGGTGAGGCAGCGGCCAGGTGCAAGAGCGCGGCCGGCTCTGAGGTTCAAAATCCGGGTCGATGTCAACCTGATGCGCCTGCAGCTTCTCATCCATGTTCCTCCCCCGCCCCCCGCAGCCGTCTTTTTTCCTCCTTTTTTAAAAAAAATCCCGAGGAGGGGGTGGGTTGATCCCTTTGTAAATTTCCACAGAAGGCTCCCGTGGCACCGTAGACGGGCAGCCCGCAGCAGACGGCGCTTAGGAAGCCACGCTCCCTGGCAGCATCTCACCAAAGTGGGTCGGGGAAGAAGAGGAGAGGAGGAGGGGGACACACACGCTGGAGACGTTGCCTTGCTGGGTTTGGGGAGGAAGGTGCGGCGGGGGAGCAGTGGGAAGGGGTGGGGGAGGGAAAGCGAGAGGCTTCAGTCCAGCGCACACACCCCTGGCCGTGGCAAGGAGGAGGATCAGCTGGAAGGGCAAGGAGCGGCCAAGGCGGCTGCCTCCATCGAGACGGGAGGGGGGTGGAGGAGGAGGAAGAGGAGGGACGCCCGTTCGAGCAACAGATGAGCAGAAGAGGCGCGCTGGGCGCAAGAGCCGCGGCGTGCTTTGAAGCGCGATCTTCTCCAGCGGTCCTGGGGCAGGCGGAGTTCAGCAGCGCACGGGGCGGCTCAGGCCAGGAACAGGAAGAAGCGATGCCCCCCGGGCAGGCACTCACCCCCCGACCGCGGCGGGAATCTGCCGCTAAGGGCCCCCCAGGTGGAGGTGGTGGCGGCGTGGGCTTGGCATGCCCGCTCTGTCGCTGGTTCTCTTCGGCACGCACCGGGCTGGGCAGCTGCTGTCCAGGCAGGTCGGCGCGAGCGCGCGCGCGCCCCTCGCACCTGCTGCTGCTCAGGCGGCCCCGGCTGGCCCCTGCGCGACGGCCCCGCTAGCTGCTGTTGTCGCCGTCGCCCTCTCCGCGGTCGCCTCGTCGTCGTCGTCCTCCTTCTTCTGCTGCTTCTCCTCCTCCCGCTGTTGCTGCTGCTGCTCTGCTCGTGCCGCCCCGAGCGGGCGCCGCCTCTCTCTGGGGACCCGGCGGGATGGCAACATGCTGGGGAGGAGTAGGAAGAGGAGGAGGCGGCGGCAGTCGCGGCAGCGGCGGCCGCCTCTCTAGCCTCGCTCCTTCTTCGGTGCCCTCTCTTCACCCAGCGCCGCGAGCCGAACAGCGCCTGGCTGACACACACGCACGAGCGCCCGCGCGCGCGCATACACACACAGCCCGCCAGGCGAGCCGGCTGCACCTCGGGGGGGGGGGGACGAGGAGGGCCGGCCCGGCGAGCTGCTGAGGGGAGGAGGGCGGGGCCTCGCGGAACACCTTACTCGGGAGGAGGGAGAGGAGCGCGCCTCCCTTCCTTGGCTGCGCGAGGGGCTCGTCGGCTCTCTGCCCGCCCGGCTGCACAGTCTGGACGCTCCAGCCAAACCACATGATCACAACAAGCGAGCAAGCCGGGGCTTTCCCCTGCTGCGTGCACTGACGCGGGGAAGAGGGGGCGGCACCCTGGCCCAGGCTTGCGCACCTCCTGGCCCCACACCAAAGTCCTGCCTGCATTTCTTTTATAAATTATAATTAAATCTTTGGAGCCGGAGGAGTGTTCGCGCGCCTCGCTCCTCAGCGAAGCCGGGCGCTTTCCTGCAACAGTCTCTCAACTCCTCCCGAGTCGTGACACTCCTCGAGATGCCTTTGCAGCAGCGCTCGGCGCTTCCCCCCCCCTTGCAAACGCCGAACTTGGGGAGCCGGTCCCTCAAATCATGCCTCCGTGGGCCGAGCAAACGCAAACCGCCGATGTGGTGCTTCCACATAACATCTCCAGGCTCAGCTCTGCCTGCAGCTTGAAAGTGCCTTGCTGCAGTGCAAACCAACCTCCCCGCGGGAACCCCTGCTTAGGTATATAAAGAGAGGGTGAAGTGAGTGCTGATCCCACATATGGGGGAAACCCCAACCCCACTCCTTCCCTCCCCCTTCTTGTTTGGGGGGTAAGATTGCTACACTAACCTGACCCGAGCGCCGCCTCCTGATTGGAAGGAGTGTGGCACAGGGTCGAGACTTCGGCACTCTCCCATTGGCCCGATCCCATCCGGCGTTCTAAAAGGGGCAGGGAAGACGGCCCTTTTGGCGGGCGAGGGAACCTCCCTCCGTGACGTCTACGCTTCTTGATTTACCCGCGGGTAACCCAGGGCAACGAATCTCACCAGCCAGCCGCCGTGAGCTAAGCCACGCCCCTCTCTTCATCCATTCATCAGGACTACACGAACGCCCCGCCCACTTCGCGGCACAGCCCTTCCAAGTGTGTTCCCTTTTGCGAAGTTGAAAGCCCGCTTCCGTTTGGCCGCGCGGTCTCCTCCTCCTCCTCCTCCTCCTCAGTGTTTTCCTCGCTTCCCCAGTTTGACCCAGACCGAGAAAGCGTCACGCGTGGAAACCTGCGTTGTTCTCTGCTTGAGCACAAAGACCCGATCATCTTCACGTTTACTCAGAAGTAAGCACCTGTCAACTAAGTGTGTTCAAATGTCTAACGTCACATTTTACATAAGAACATAAGAAGAGGCTGAGCCCTGCCGGATCAGGCCCCTCTAGTCCAGCTTCCTGTATCACACAGTGGCCCCACCAAATGCCTCAGGGAGCACAAGACAACAAGATAACCTGTTTCCCGTTGACACTCCCTTGCACCTGGCACAGAGAAAACCCACTTCTAAAACCAGGAGGTTGCTTATGGCTTGTAACCAGTGAAGGTCTTTTCCTCCATGAATCTATCCAAACCCCTTTTAAAGGCATCTAGGCCAGGTGCCATCACCGCATCCTGTGGCAAGGAGTTCCACAGATGAATTACACGCTGGGTAAAGAAATATTTTCTTTTATCCATTCTAACTCTCCCTCCACTCAATTTTAGTGCATGTCCCCTGGTTCTGGTGTTGTGCGAGAGGGAGAAGAATTTCCCTCTATCCACTCTCTCCATCCCATGCATAATTTTATACATCTCAATCATGTATAGGCTGAAAAGCCCCAGACGCTGTAGCCTTTCTTCATAAGGGAGGTGCTCCAGCCCACAAATCAATCTGGTCGCTCTTTTCTGCACCTTTTCCAATTCAATTCTTGTTTGGCACAGGATATCAATGCAATTTTGAAATATCTTCTGTTAAGTTTTGCTTGGGCGCTCAAGACTTCCTGTGGCAGATGCTGCCCCCTCCTTACCTGATGCTGTTCCAGCTTCCACTCTAGCCAACTACTCTACACTTCCTCTTCTGATCTAGTATCCCCTCTTTCTTTCTTTTACAATCCATGGAGTGGAAGGAGGAGCCATGGAGGCCAACAAGATGGGTGCACCCCCGCCCCAGCAAGTTGCCTGAGGCAACTGCCCCAATCAGCCTCATGGATGCGACCAGCCCTAGGTTTTGCCTGTGTGAATTAATGTCTCATCTGGACGGTCATACTAGCTACTCTTTTGACTAAGGAAAAAATGCACCTTGAGATTTTTCCAGTGGCTGAAGAAGCTGGTGCACAGCTTCTTTTAGGTCTCTCCACTTCAGACATTGTACTAATTGCGAGTAGACCAACAAGCATGAACAAAATTTTCCTAGCTTTTTTAGTAACGTCGGCCAGGAGGACCCATGCTGATGTTACATTATCAAATCCCGCAGCTGCTCAGTCCTGCCTGCTCTTTGCAAACTTAATCCCAGGTAATGTCAGTCAGCACCAAATCTCAAGTCTGCTCTTTTCATGCAAAAGTCAAGCGTTGACACACACACACACACCCCCCAAAAAAATGTCTCCTCCAGACAGTCAAATTTCTTAGGTTGATCATTAACCTCAAAACTCATTTAACCATTTTCGTTCCAACCAGGGCTGAAAGGATGACTTTCCCACCACTGCCTCATCAATTCATGCTTTGGGTGAAATTGGATTTGAATCTGTATTCATCATTACTGTAAGAGAAACCCAAGGAGGAGCCGTTATTAGAGGTTAATCAATTGCACACAAAAAGGAGGTCACTGCAGGCTACACTACAGATAAAGGAGAGTGTGCCAGCTCTTCCACACATCTGACTACTACTTGGAGACCAACTACCCATGTGGACACGCCAGAGTGTTCACAGCTCCCTTGGACATAAACCTCCTCCTCCAAGCTTAGTATCTTCCATTATTATGCTGTAGTAGTTATATTATGGCCAAAGAGTACATACACAGATTATTATCCCAACTGAAGCAATGCTGGGATTTAACCAGAAGATGTTTCTCACTTCAAAGAGCCTTATTCCATAAATCACCCTTTTTGAAGGTGCATTTTTAAGATATCCTTTCAAGTTTGGACATTGTTTCCACCAGTGTGCACTTTTCTCATTTTCTAGGGCTGCAACCCTATACGCACTTACCTCAAAGTAGGTCCCATTGAATGTAATGGAACTTACTTCTGAGTAGATATGCATAGGATTGGGCTGAAGGTGAAATAGAGACAACGGTAGTTAATGCAGATATTTTTTATTTTATATGCTCATTTAGAATATAAATGTAAGGCAATCCATACTTACCTGGGAGTAAGCCTCATTTGACTAACTTCTGAGTAAACATGCACTGATCTGATTGTGCTACACTATGGCAATTCTTTGCATGCTTACTCAGGAGTAAGCCCCATTACCTGAAGTGTATATAAATGGACAGAGAAGATTTACACTTCCCAGAGTAATCCTGAGAAATGGGTGTATCAAATACTAGCCCTGTAGGTTTCTTCTCTATAATCCTGTTTTAAATTTCTATATTCCCTTCTTCAGTTTTGGTCGTCTCCGCTGGTAAAGGGGATCAGAGTCCTGCTGTAACCCATTCATTCATTTATTTCTTCGTTTATGATGGTTTTATTACATCGTAAGGTCCCCAAGGTGGCTTTACAAATCAAAACATTAGAAACCATAATGTAATAAACTATAAGCCACTCTCCCCCCCCCAAAAAAAATCCAAAATCACTATCCTGTGCCAAACAAGAATCTGTATATAGAAAGTATAATTAAATCCATCAGTAAAGTGTTGTTAAATGCTAGAAAAATGGAAGTGATGCCCAAACACCTTCTGCCAAGTGCTGCAAAGCCAGGACACATCACCTCTTCCCTTTTGCTCCCTGAAGCAGTGACCCCCCCCCCCAAGCATCAGTCCTTTGGGGTTACCCTTTGGTGGCACTGGCAGCGAAACAGAGCTCCCCTGAAAATCAGCGCTTAACATTTCCCATGGAGGAGGGTCTTCCTCTCACTCTTTCCTCTGAAGTCACACAGTCCAAGATGCTGACTCTGAGCAGTAGTGGTGGTAACAAGGGGCCAAAGATGTCAACCAGTCCTCATCCCTGACTTGATGTTCCTGCTGCGGTGTTGTTCTCTTTCTGGTGCCAACAACAAGCCCTGGAAAATAGCTTGGAAGTCAATTGCAGCCTGCTTTCATGATATTCTCCTGAGCTATACCAATCTATACGAGAGAAGAGCCAGGGCCAAGAATCTCAGTGGTGCAAACGTGTGTGTGGAAGCAGTTTTTCCTGCTACATACATCCACCCCCAACCTTCCCATGGTTGGACATAAATCTTACAGCACCAAACGTCTACATTATACTCCCAAGCAACAGCTCTCCCTGATGTGAACAGGCGGGTGTTTGGGCCTCAGCAAACTTTGGCTGACAATGAGAGGTTGGCCTTTCCTCAGCACAGCCAGAGGGATGAGCCCTGCCAGGTGTAAAAGGTACATTCTTTGCACATGTCATCCCAGCTGTTTACAGCAACCCAACTCCAGCTCCTTTGTGTTGCACAGAGCAGGTTGGGCTGAGGACACAGAGGGAGTGTCAGCTCTTTTGAATGCGGAGCACCTGGGCTGGAAGCAAGCCAAGCTGCCTTCAGAACTGAGGCCTCCTCCAACCTGGCCAAGCAACATGAGCATGAGCCAATACATGCATGCTAGACCCATGCAGCAAAACAGCACAGATGCGCACCCTCCTGATGTCTCAGATTAAAGAGAAAACACAGATCCCACACAACGTCAAAACCACCACAATCCGCACCCATAAACCACACATTGATGTGGTCATGCTATGTTGTGTGAACGCCAATTTGCACATATTTTAAATCTGATAGATGTTCAGAATTTTCAGCACGTGTGCTGATTTAAAATAAAATAAGAATTTATCTTTAAAAAAATCTAAACTACTTTTTATTTTTAAAAAACCCCAAACTTTTCAAAAAGGCATACAAAGATACAAAGTTTATAACTAAAAACACATATATAATAAAATAATAAAAAATAATCAGTGCAAGCCACCAAAGCTGACCACTGGTTCCTTCCAGGGGGGAAGAGCTAGAAAAGGGTTCCTGTTTGGGCCAGGGCTTTGCCTGGGCAGCTCTGGTTTCCTGGCTTGACTTCTGGCTCCACCCTGCCCGCTTTTCAGGTCTAAGCCCTGACAAGATCTTTACTGCTGGAAGGGCTCATCTAGATGTTCCCTGAGAGGTGTCGCCTTGTTCTGGGAATGGATAGAAGAAATTACTTTTGTGGAGAAGATCCACAGCAACAATGAGGACTGAGTTATACATGCTTGCAGCAAACACCTAGACTCAAATCTCTGTTTGCTGCAATAATATGGGTGGAGGACATGGACAGAGGAGAACTGGCCAATTCCTCCTTGCACATGATGCACCCCCAGCAGATTTTCCCTCAGCTTCACAGGCCGTCTGGAGAAAAATCCATCAGAAACAGCCAGGGTAGAGAAAAGGGTTAAGAACACATCCTCACTACCATCGTGGCTGTCCCCGTGTGAGCATGATGAAGAAAATGCAGCGTTGGGATCCCCACATTTTCCTCATAATGTCATGTTCCACCCTGAGTATTAGCTTCATTAAGGAGTCACTGAATCAAGGCCTTTAATATTGTTGCAAGCTGCCTCAGGTGCCTTGGTCCCAAGGGGAGAGGCAGGGTGGGAATCAATTAAATAAATAAATATTCAGCAATGTGAATCAGTGAATCTTCATACAACAGGTTCCTGAGGGGACACCCTCTTCCTATTGTCCAATCTTCACCTCGTGGGTCATAAGTAAACACAATCTACTCTCCAGATCAGGACGTGGTGCTTTGGTTTTGATGTAGATGCAAAAATGTCATGGGCTGGCACCCAACATTCCTCATTTTATTTCTCGGTGGATGGAGGACAAGTCATCAAGGATGCATTTATCAGGGCTACTAGTCTTGGCAGTCCCTGGCACTAGTCTTGGTCCCTGGCACCCAGGGCCCTAGCTGCACTGTCACCCCCCAGGAGTGATGTCACCCCCCGGAAGAGATGTCACTCGGGGGGGGGGGTGTTTTTAAAAAGAAAAAAAAGCACCAATCCCCACACACGCAGTATTTTATTTATTTATTTATTTATTTATTTACAGTATTTTACCCCACCTTTCTCCCCGAAGGGACCCAAGGCGGCTTACAACATGAAAAAAAGAATACAATACAAAAAATACAATACAAAAAATAATCTTTTTAAAACAATAAAAAACAGTTAACAAAAACTAGTAAAAAACCAGCATTTAAAAGTTAATAAAAAACAGATCACATTACAATTAAAACAAGAGCATAAAAACAGCAGCACCCCACCTGTACCAGCAGGATGTTAAAAAAGGCAAGGACTCAGAAGGCTTCCTTAAACAGGAAAGTTTTCAGGCCTCGCTGGAAAGTCTCCAAGGAGGGAGCAGTATGTAAGTCAAGAGGGAGGGAATTCCATAAGGTTGGTGCCACTACTGAGAAGGCCCTATTTCTGGCCGCCGCCCCTTGCACCTCCCTGGGCGACGGTACCTGCAAAAGGGCCTTCTCTGATGACCTGATGAGCAGTAGCTGGACTCCAGTAGCGCCCCACAGATACTGGGGTCCAGCACCGATCGCAAATTACTCACCAAGGGGGGGTCTTTGGAGGTCTGTTCTCCTTTGTGCAGGTCTGCAGAGGCCTCCACAAGTCTCTCTGATGGGATTTAAAGTGGCTTCCGATCAAACCAATCAGCTGTTTGGCACTAGATAAGCAGGGGGTTGCCAGGGAGGTGCTAGGCTTATGGCACTCTCCTAGGCATGGTACCCTGGACACAGCACACACCCCGCCCCCTTAGCTACGCCACTGAGTCTTGGCGGCTGTAGTATGTAACATACTTCTGAATACCAGTTGCAGGGGGGTATTGGTGGGAGAGGGGTATATCATCTCTTGCATGTGAACTTCCTAGAGACAGCTGGTTGGCAGTTTTGGAACACAGCTTGCTGGATTCGAGCTTTTGGCCTGATCCAGGGCTCTTCTGATGTCCTAATGGGTGTGTAGAACCTCCAGGAGGAACCGCACTTGCTCATAGAAACTCATTTGGCTTCCCTTGCATGTTCTTTATATTTTTCTTTGGGAGAAGCTTCTTTTCCTGTTTAAGGAAGCCTTCTGAGTCCTTGCCTTTTTTTAACATCCTGCTGGCACAGGTGGAGTGCTGCTGCTTTTTTATGCTCCTGTTTTAATTGTAATTTGATGTGTTTTTATTAATTTTAGATGATGTTTTTACTAGCTTTTGTGGATTGTTTTTATTGTTTTAAATGTGATTATTTTTTGTATTATGTATCCCATGTTGTAAGCCGCCTTGGGTCCCTTCGGGGAGAAAGGTGGGGTAAAAATATTGTAAATAAATAAATAAAATAAATAAATTTTCATGTTTCACTATTTTGAAGTGTCAGTGCCAAGGCTACCTATTTCCAAGTAGCCAAAATGCAGCAGTGTGGACCCTGCTTTCCCAGTAGAAATTAAAGAGTAACAGGTAGAAATTTTGTTGAAGGGCTTAAAAAACATTACACAGCACTCATAGTGCCAGCTGCCTCCCACCCTTCCCCTCCTTCATTTCATTAGGAAGGGGTTGTAGCTCAGCAGGAGAGCATCTGTGTTGTTTTTCAGAAGGTCTCCCAGTTCAATCCTTGCCATCTTCAAGTGAGGCTGGGAATGACCCCTATCTGAGACCTGAGGGAATTACTGCCAATCAATGTAGTAGATAATCCTGATCTAGATGGACACGTTGTGTGATCTGCGCAACGCAGCTTCATATGAACAGAGGCCAGAATTTCCAGAAGTGGTGCCCTAAGCTTATTTTCAGCAAACCTCTGGTTCTATAGCTTTGTATCACACCACAAATCAATTGTTCCCATTCCACCCAGAGGAGGGCTTCCATCTGATTATATCAATTACTGACACGTTGTAAATAGGATATAGGTACACTTCTGTGCATGGTGTGTGCTTGTTTGTTGCCTTGCTGCTTAGTTGCATCTGGGGGAATCTCAACTCTCAGTTTAAAAAAAACCACAATGCAATGTTAACCCCAGAGATGCAAAACTCGACGTTACTAACTTGAAGAGCTTGCTAGAATTCAGTCGCTGGGACTCTCCAGGGTTTTCCTTTTACAAAAAGCAGCTAGGAGGAGCCTAATATGAATCTGGGCTATGCAGCGCGCGCACACACACACACACACACACACACAGAGAGAGAGAGAGAGAGAGAGCTCCCCCCCCCCCCAATGTCACGGACCTGCTGAAAATCACATCTACAAGCCAGCTATTTACTGGGTTGACAGAGGTTGATACTGAGGTTGACAGAATTTGTGTAAGTTTTTCCAAACAGGGAACCCTTCCCCCCCCCCAAAAAAATTGGTGCTGTGGTCCTGATCCTGATTGGAGGGTCCCCACAGTTGCTTAAAAAAAGAAAACTGATGGGGAGCCCCAGTCATAAGACACTCTGAAAGAAAATATCTAGGTTGGCACCTGCAAAAGTATGCTTGAAAGTGTGTCCATACACCACACAGCCTGGTGTGATCAAAGATGCCAGAGACAAGCTGACCAGGATTCCAAGGTGCCAAGGAGAGCAGCTTCTTCTTCAGTACCATTTGTAGCTCTTTCGCCCATCACCATGACTAGCAGAAGTTACACAAATGCAGCAAAATCCATGTCAAATTGCATGACTTAAAACAGCTTAAGGAAATTGCTTTGGGGCCTACACAACCCTTGGCATGCCGTTGCCCCCTTTGGTACCAACCATGGCTTTTTACATATTTCCTGGTAGTATTTGGTAATGGTGGCTTTCTTATCTACTCAGTCCCTGTGCTTTAGCCAAAAATGAGCACACCTCCGGTTTTTTGTAGCATTCTGTGTCATTTCATTTTACTAGAACCACCCCTCCAGGCCCATCAGGCAGAGCTAAGAGAGCTAGGTGCAGAAGAGTGGCTCAGGGGATTGGGTCAGATGTGAAATAGTGACTCAGGGTGTGAAACCAATTATCTATGCATCCCGTGCACATCCACTGCTATTGGGATAACCTGTGAGTACAACAACGAATCTACATCTGATTGACCTACAGATCAGAGATATTAGTACAAACGTTAAAGCTGGCCAGCCGATCTGCCCAAAGACCTGGTGAAGAACAACCAATTAATTTGACACTAGTGAGCTGGGAGATACTGAGGCTGAGAGACAAGCCATGGCAGAGAACGTATCCCTTGTTATTATGAAAGATGAACAAGTTACACCCACACTCCTAAGCATAAAGTTCCATTTTACAGCTGGGAAACACTGAGGCTCAGAGACATCCAACTTGCTCATGGATCCAGCGAGTAAGCAAGCACAGGATTGTGGTCTTTCTGCTGTTATTTGTGTGAAACAACTGGGAGAGAGGAACTCTATCTGATCAACCGCAAATCACCCAGAGATCTATTGGCAGATCTCTAGCCATCCTTTTCTGCACTCTTTCTCCTCTCGCCCCAGGCCCAGGCCTCTTGCCCCAGGCCCTCACTGTGCCCAAACTTCACTGGCTGGCACAGCACACTCTCCCCTATCATTGGGCTGGTCACTCCCAGATGATCTCACTGTAACACTATGTAGTTGGAATTAAGTCAGACACCTGACCTGCCATCCAGGCCAAGGGTGTAATTAGCAGCCTTGCTCTGGGGAGCTTGTTGGGAGAAGAGATGGCACCCAGTTAGTGGGAAAGGCTGGAGCATGTACAGAAGGCGTGCCAGCATTTGTTCTCTGCCCTAAAATCGCAGGTCCTTAAATGCCTGGTTAGGGGGTAGGGGTGGGGCAGATGAGTGTTTCCTTTAATATACATATAAATGTTATGCCGCGGGCAATTTTATTTCCTAACGATGATTCACATTTCTTAACAGAACAACACTGCCAGTCATTCTCTGACACATTCCCCTGAACATGCTCTGCTTGCAACTGTCACCTGTGCCCCACTCAGGCCCACTGGAAATATGCCAACAATGAGAGGCAGCCAAAGTGAGAACCTTTCTTGGTTTTAAATCAGCTGAGTGTGCAGCCCATATCCACAGGTCACAGACACATTTTGACCGACCCATTGAGCTCACTGGCATTATAATTCTACACGTCCCCCTCCATTCCTGCCTCTCCCCCCCCCACTTGCCACCATGCACCTTCTTCCTCCTGCTGGGTGAATCAACCCCTAGGCTGGGACTGGTTCTAGATGAGAACCCAGCTCTCTCTCTCTCTCTCTCTCTCTCTCTCTCTCTCTCTCTCTCTCTCTCTCTCTCTCGCTCGCTCGCTCGCTCGCTCGCTCGCTCGCTCGCTCGCTCGCTCGCTCGCTCTCGCTCTCTCTCTCGCTCGCTCTCGCTCTGTGTGTGTGTGTGTGTGTGTGTGTTTGAGAGAGAGAGCGAGAGAGAGAGAGACCCTGCAGCTGCACATATGCCAAACATTTTGCACATTTTTAAAGCTATTATGGACATTCTTAGAGTGATGTACCTTCCTTGCTGCTTAGGCTACAACCAGGAACCCACAGCACTGTGCACAGCTGTCTTGTGCAATGAGGAACCAGAGCTCCAGACTGGAGTTCCCAAGAGTGACTAAAGAGTTCCCAAGAGTGACTAAACCCACATGGGCTGGTTCTTGGCTCTCCCAACCAGAAGGCAGGGAGCTGATCCATTAAAAATTGGGGCTTAGTTGCGGATCAGATTTATTGGTATTGTTTAAGTCTCTGGTTCAATTCTAGTTCAAATGCTAACTGTTAAAGTGGTTTGGAAACCAGCTCAGCCCCATGAAACTGGTTTAGGTACATTTCATGCAGAAGAATGTCAAACTGTGCTTTAGGAGACCCCCCCCCCCAATCCTCTCTAGATGCTTCCTCTTCCACTCACTTGCTCCCCAGGTTCTGCTACTGTTTGGGAGTGGGCCAAGTGAAAAGAGGAAATGGCAGCGGGCTGGCTGATCTGGCTGCTTGCTGAGAAGATGGTGAACAGAAGGGTTGCCAACCCTCCCGGATTGGCTTGGAGTCAATCCCCCAGGGGTTATTGAAAACAATCCCGGAGATTTCAACATGACCCCTAGGAATTTCCAACATTTTGGGTTCAGTTCCATTTCACTGAAAAAAGCTTCCCTGGTCCAGACCACTTTTCTGGATTGGGTTCAGCACTGGTTTGACTCCCTGCTAGGAGGGGCTAGAGGGGCCCCTCCTCTAGGAGGGGCTTCCTTCCTGTTCAGTCTTGCTGTGGGACTTGGCCAGGCAGGCAGGGTTGACCCATGATGACCTTTCAGTGCCTGAGGCAACTTGCTAAATGCTGCCCTCCTTCCTAATGATGCACCACCATCCTGTGCTCCCTCCCACTCCCTACACTGGAAAGGAAAGAGGGGGATCGAAAAGAAGAGGAAGTGTGGAGGGCAGGAGACTGGTGGGTTCAAGAATCTCTGATGCTCTAGCCCTGGGGTTCTCAACCCATTTCCAACCAAGTACTACCTCCAGTGCCACTCTCCTGCTGCGTACCACCAGAAGTGACTGGCAATGACATAATCGCCAGTTACTCCCAGGTTTTCGGGTTTTGGGAGGCCAGAAAGTGCAGGTAGGAGGCTCTGGGCAGGTGAGAGGGCCCTTCTCAGCATTCCCGATTATTGTTGTTGTTCAGTCGTTAAGTCGTGTCCGACCCTTCGTGATCCCATGAACCATATCCCGCCAGGCCTTCCTGTCCTCCACTATCTTCCTGAGTTCGCTCATTTTCATGTTCGTTGCATCGGTGATGCTGTCTAACCATCTCATCCTTTGCCTTCCCCTTCTCCTTTTGCCTTCAATCTTTCCCAGCATCAGAGTCTTCTCCAGAGAGTCCTCTCTTTGCATTAGGTGGCCAAAATATTTGAGCTTCAGCCTTAGTACCTGTCCTTCCAGGGAACAGTCAGGGTTGATTTCATTTAGGATTGACTGATTTGATCTCCTAGCAGTCCAAGGGACTCTCAGGAGTCTTCTCCAGCACCACAGTTCGAAAGCATCTATTCTTCGGCGCTCAGCCTTCCTTGTGGTCCAACTCTCGCAACCATACATTGCTACTGGGAACACCATCGCCCTGACTATACGAACTTTTGTTGGCATGGTGATATCTCTGGTTTTTATTATGCTGTCTAAGTTTGCCATAGCTTTCCTTCCAAGGAGTAAGCGTCTTTTAATTCCATGGCTGCTGTCTCCGTCTGCAGTGATCTTGGAGCCCAAAAAAGTAAAATCTGTTACTGCTTCCATTTCTGCCCCTTCTATGTGCGAGGAATTGATGGGACCAGATGCCATGAGCTTAGTTTTATTAATGTTGAGTTTCAAGCCAACTTTTGCACTCTCCTCTTTCACTCTCATCAAGAGGCTCTTTAGTTCTTCTTCACTTTCTGCCATTAGGGTGGTATCGTCTGCATATCTGAGGTTGTTGATATTTCTCCCGGCAATCTTGATTCCGGCTTGCGATTCATGCAGGTAGGAGGCTCTGGGCAGGTGAGAGGGCCCTTCTCAGTATTCCCGATAGGCTCGGCCAAAGGCAGGAGCCTCTCGGGAGCAAAAACATGGTGCCGAAAGCACCACGCTGGAGCGGGGTTCCGGCAGACTGGCAGTCCGAGTACCACCAGCAGTTGGCCGAAGTACCACTGGTGGTATGAGTACCACTGGTTGGGAACCCCTGCTGTAGCCCACCACTCTTCTCTCCTCCACACTGGCTCTTTAGCTCCACTCCCCTCTTCGTTTTGCAACCCAGGGAGAGAGAGGGAGAGAAGGAGGATGGATGCAAGTGGGCAGATGGAGGTGGGCTCCCCCTGCCAATCTGCCTCAGTTCCTCATGAATGGGCCGGCCCTGTTGCCAGAGCAGTGTCAATCTTGTCTCTCTGGCCCTAATCCCCTGGCTCTGCTCCCGGTTCCAGCTCAAGAGTTGCCTTTTTCTTATCTCTGAAGCCATCAATCTGTAAACTGGAACTTTCAGGTAAAAGGGGGACAAATCTAGTCTGTGGAGTTTATGCTTTATTGTATTGTTGTCTCTGTACAGTACTGGCTGACTGATACTCCCTCCTCCTGAGTCAAATGTGGGTTACTACAGTCCTGGTTAAGCAACATAAATGTATATCTACTGTAGTTAAGTTCAACCACTTTCTTGGGAGGAGCCCCATTAAAATAATCACCCTCGTTTTGTGAACCCAGATTAAGTGGCTGTGTGACTGTTTTGCTCAGCTGGCAGCTGAACAGGCTCTGTGGGCTGGTGCAGGACCTTGGCAGAGGAATGTGAGTGTGGAAGGAAGAGATCTGTGCCAGTATCAGAGTTTTCTTTCTTTCTTTCTTTCTTTCTTTCTTTCTTTCTTTCTTTCTTTCTTTCTTTCTTTCTTTCTTTCTTTCTTTCTTTCTTTCTTTCTTTCTTTCTTTCTAAACCTCCTCGTACACAGGAAACTTGCAAATCAGAGGGGGAAAAAACAACGCTAAGAGCCAAACTGGACTGAGCCCTAAGGCTTCTAAGGTCTCTTTGGTCCTGCATGCTTGGGGTATTTGGGAAATATCAGCCGCCAGGACAGGAGGATCTGCATTGCTCTGTGTTTGTGAAAATCTGAATTAGGTCACCCATGAAATGGATTCTATCAACCTGATTTTGCCAGGCAATTGCAATGAGCACGAGGACATTTATTGAATTGGTCAGGGTTTGCAATAGCCAGCTCTTTTCCTATGTCAGGCCTGTGTCAAGACCTCCTGGTGCCTGAGGTATCATGCCAAACGCTGCCCCTCCTTACTGGTGATGCACTCAGATCCTTCCACTCCCTGAATTGGAAAAGGAAGAGGGGGGCAGAGTAGAAGAGGAAGTGTGGAAGGAAGGAGAGTGGTGGGTAGAGCACTCTCGTTTCTTCCACACATCTTCTACTGCTCTGTTTCCCTCTTTCTTTTCCAACCTAGGGAGCAGGAGAAGCAGTAGCAGCAGTGGAGGTGAGTGCCTTGGGCAAATGGAAATGGGCAGCTCCCCACATATCTGCTGCATGAGGCGACTGCCTCAGTTGTCCTCATGGATGGCCTGTACCATCCTAAGTAAGGCTACAATCTTATACATACTTATTTGGGAATATGTCCCATTGAACACAGTGGGACTTACTTCTGAGTAGATATGTGTAGGTGTGCACTTTGGCTTCTGGGATAATAGTTAGGCTTATCATCGTCCCGGAACCCGGGCTCGGGTCCCAGACCGTTCTGGGTCCGGTGGAAACCTCCACCGATTTTAAACTGAAGAAACGTACCTTTTTTCCAGGTGCCGCCATCTTGGATCTCGTGAAATCACGTGAGATCCAAGATGGCGGCGCCCGAAAAAGGTACATTTCTTCAGTTTAAAATTGGCAGCGGAGGCTGCGGGGGTTCGGCAGGTGGCATGGTGACGGGCAATGGCAGCACAGTGGGTAATGGTGGCATGGCAACGACGATGGGCAAATGGCAACACGGCGATGACGGGCAAATGGCAGCATGGTGGGCAATGGCGGCATGCCGGACAATGGAATGGCAGCACGGCGGCGGGCAAAAGGCAGTGGCGACAGGCAAATGGCGGCGGCGGCAGGCAATAGCGGCAGCAATGGGAGGGAATGGCGGCGGCGGCGACAGGCGGCTCCGTGAACAGGCAAGTCAATTTAATTACTTAATAATTGACTATAATAAATAAATAATTAAAAAATGGGCGTACTTCGGGCAGGAAAAGGGCGCTTCACGCCCCCCCCAAATCTTTTTGAAATTTATTTTTAATTAATTAAAAAATAATTAATTTAATTAATTACTTAATTGTTGGTGTGTGTGTGTCCCGGTTTAAAACTGGGAAAATCTGGTAAGCCTAATAATAGTAGCTCTACATTTACGCAAAGTGAATTCAAAATGGAAGACTGCCAAAAGCATGGAAAGGAAAACATACACAAGACAAGAGACAGTACACAGGTAAAATGATGACCAAACACCTGTTAATTTGGGGATCTTTTTTAAAAAAAATGGGGTTCTTATTGGGCTACTTGTAGTTAAGTTATGGTTCAAAGGCCTGAAAGTTATGATCTGAAGATCTCCTGTATGTTTTTTAAAAAATAAAATAAATCATTAATAAAAATAAATTAACAATGATTAGTGATTTGACCTCTCTGCCAACAGAGATTGAAATACCCGCAAGTTCACCCACATGTAGCAGCTTCAGGCATCACAAAATGGAAGAGATATAATTCACACATCTCTGTAGTGTTTAAAATTCCACTTCTTTCTGTATTTCTCCCACAATTTCTCTGCATTAAGAGCTTCCCCACTCTAGAGAAGATCTGAATAGCACTAGCTTGATTAGAAGCTTTCCTTTTATCCTGTCCAGCTGAACTGCAAAGAAGTTAGTTCCAAAAATATCCCAATTTTTAATGTCAAAATATATGTTATCTACTATTATCCTCTCTCTGTTCCTATTATTCCTTCTTCAGAATGTATTGTCAATGTAGACTTGCTGCTCTCATTTTGCACTTATTTGAATGTATTGTATTCTAGTCTCAGTCGGCTCTGTTAAGAATCTGTTACTGGGATTTGCATATTACCTGGGAGTAGCTGTGTGTGTGTGGATTGAAAGGAGAAGAGAGCAAAAGCCTCCAGTCTAGATTTGGGACCGCAGATAATCTTACTCCAACACAACTGCATCAAGATGATGATGATAATTTTTAAGCATCTACAGTAGCTAGGTGCTGTACATCAAATCAAAATGAAGAGATACAGAAGGAGAGAAGATAGATACTGTATGATGCTGTCATTACAGAGTCAGCCCATTGGTCAATCTAGCTCAGCTGCTAACTATGGAGGGATCTTCTCAGCCCTCCTTGGAGATGCCAGGGATCGAGCCTGCAAAAACATGTGCGCTGCCACTGTACAACAGTCCTCACCAAGAAAGAAAGAGATGACCTGACACATGGAAAAAAAAAACACCAATAAACACCAATAAACCAATAAACCAATAAACTACATTTTAGCTGCACAACCACCCTATGCGGTAGGCTAGCCTGAGAGATGGGTATTTTCCCAAGGTCAACCAGATTGCTTCTTAGCTCAGCACTGATTTCTGTAGCCAGCCACTTCCCGTCGTGCTGAGGTCTTGGACCTGCTCCCTCTGCTGCGTGACCCAGAATTCTAGGCAGAATGGAGAAAGCGACAGGCGGATTCCTAAGTCAGGTTCGGTGTACACAAAGAGTGGACCTTTCGAGGGGAAAGGGGAGGGAGGTCCTCAGACACCAACACTTTCTGCATTACACCACATTGACTTCCAGTTGCTCTGCGGGTCCAAAATAGGTAAAGTGGTGACTATTGCTGAGATTTGTTTGAAGGGCTATGCACGTTATGTATATCTTTGTATTCGCAAAAGCTGGCCTGCTATTACGGATTAGCCTGTAGACAGACAGACAGACAGACAGACACAGCCTTTCGGCTCCCTGGAGTTTACAGCCAAGCACAACATGACAAGAAACCTCTCGTAATGTCAGAGGGAAACGCTGAAATGTTCCGAGCACTGGAAGGTCACACCTCTCTAGTGGAAGTGCGCCTGACAGCCGGGGTGTTTGTTTTTCTTTCTACCATTTCCATCTGTGGACAGGATCTGTCATGAGCCTCGGATCCTGGGAAATTGCATTCCGCTAAGGCGTGGGGCTCTGGATGCTGTTCTGGGTGGGGTACCGGAGCTAGAATGAAACTCCTTTTTCTTGCATGTAGCGTCAGGGCAACAATGCTAATCAACACTTTGATTTATCACATGGAAGAACTTGCTTTGGGAAGAGGGAAGGAGCTGGATTTTAATCAGCAAGCTGCCACCTCGCAGCTGGAAGCAGCTCAGAAAGGCACCAGGACCAGGAAGAATCACAGAGCACAGCTGAGTTCTGTGCATGCAGAAGGCCCCAGATTCCACCCCTGGCATCTCCACTGGGAAAGACCCCTGATTTTAAATTTGGAGAGCTGATGCTAGAGAGACCAATTTTCTGATTCAGTATAAGGCTGTTACAGAAGAACAGAAGACAAACCCATTCTCTAGCATTCTCTCCTACAGTGGTCATCCAAAAGCTTCTGAGAACCACTGGCATGAAAGCATGTTGCAGCCCAGAAACTGGTATTCTACTCCTGAACTTGGAGGTTTCATAATGTCAACATGGCCAATAGCTATTGCTAGACCTACTTGCTTCTCTCCTACTTTTCTGCCAAGGCTGCCAAAGCAGCTGCTTACAGTGAAAGGACTACTAAACCTAAGACCAAAAGTGACACAAGAAAACACCCGAGTTGTCTCAGGCTGCTGGTGATCTCTTTAAGAGTTGATGGCGTGAGGACCCTATTTTTCCATTAATTTGTCTAATCCTCCTTTAAAGCTATCTAAGCCAGGGACCCTCAATGGGGCAATGAATTCCATACATTAATTCGACATTGTGTGAAGAACTCTTGCCTACCGTATGGGTGTATTTATTTTACTGCCAATTAATTTCATGGGGTGACTGCAAGTTCTAGCACGATGGAAGAAAAAAGTTCCCTCTGTTCCCACATTTCCTCCTCTCTATGCATCATTTTCTCAACCTCAATCATATCGTCTACGTCCCGCCCCCCCACCTTAGCTGTCTTTTTTAAAGAAACAAAAAAGACCTAGATGTTTTGCCCGTTCTTCATTGGAACAAACACTCCAAACTTCTTATTTTTGTTGCTATTTTCTGCCCCTTTTCCAGCTCCGTAATCTTTTCCAGCTCCTTTTGGAGATGGGATTGACTATCATTGTACACTGTTCTGGAGGCTTGCCCTTTTTCCCTTTTGCCAGACATCACCAACTGTCCCAACTTGTCCTAACACTCTAGCTCACTACTCTCCTCTCTTCCATATATAGAACCTCTTGACATTCTAGCTCACCACTATCCTTTTCCCCAGTTTCTCTTCCACTCAATTCACCTCTTCTCTAATCAAGGGAATGGGAATGAATAGGAAGAGTGGTGCAGGCAGGCAGAGACAGTCCTCCCTGCGATATAAAAAATAATTAATAAAAACGTATACTGTAGTACCCAGCTGGGAAAATGCTTCCTTGGGAAACCACAGCATCAAAACAAATGAGTTCTTTTTTTTTCTTTTTTTCAGTGATGGGAAGGGAATAATAACTGGCTTGTTCCATGAAAACAACGGAACTTTTTTTGCTGTGAGATGTGAGCTCAACACTCCAGGAATGTTTTTTGCTACATCTGAGTGTTCCGAATGCAGAACTGTGTGTCTTGAATTTCGAAATACTATTCACAGTTCCCTTGGGTGCAATGACCCCAATCCCCTACAGAATACATGTGTCTGACCAGTGCTTGGTGTTCTATTTGTGATGTTTTAATATTTAATTTGATGAACTGCAATGTTTTTAAAGTGTTTTATAATTGTATGACTCTGTAAGCTGCTTTGGGTGCCGTTTGGGGAGAAAAGTGGAGTATAAATCAATTAAACAAACAAACAAACAAACAAACAAATAGTGGCAAGAGAAAAGAGGTATGGGCAGTTAATGATATCCACTACTAACCCAGTCTCCTGACTTCCCAGTGTTAGCTAAATTATGTTTCCCCACACTGCAAAAAAAAACAAAAAAACAGTAGCTAAAGGGGGCTATTATGAACGCTCAGAGTGCTGGGCCCCTTCCTAGCCCTTCTGTAGTTCCTGCCACATTAAGGATGCAATCCTATATACACCAGAGGTTCTCAACCTGTGGTATGGGAACCCCTAGGGGTACGCGGACCTCTTGCTGGGGGTACACCAAGCCCTGCCCCTTATCTGCCCCATCAGCAGCTAATTAAGTGTTAGCATGGATTTTAAATTGTAATTATTTTCGGAGCCCTTCCGTCTCTCTGATTTTGGTTTTGGGCTTATTTTTGTACTTTGGAAAATGTACTTTGGTGGGGTGGGGGAGGGAGGAGCTGATTTTGGGAAGTGTGACTTCGAGGAAAAAAAGAGATCTTTGTCTGTCTGTCTGTCTGTCTGTCTGTCTGTCTCTCTCTCTCTCTCTCTCTCACACACACACACACACACACAGAGTGTGTTAAATAAGGCATTTTTTCACATTTAAATTGTTTTTGTGCTTTTTAATTACCTAATTAATTGATTAATCAGCAGTTAATTAGCAGGGGGTACTTCCAAAAATTGGACCGTGATAGGGGGTACCTGGGCCTCCAAAGGTTGAGAACCCCTGCTATACACTCTTCCTAGAGAGTACGCCCCATTAAACACAGTGGTGCATTACTTCTGGGGGTACATATATATAGGATCGCACTGTGTTTATTAGCCTTTAAGTTGACTTAGGGCTTTTTGTTTGTTTGTTTGTTGCCAAACAGACTACTTAACACACCTACCAGTCTGGAGGATATTGTTGGCATAGGATTTCTGAGTGTCATGCCGATCTCAGGCTTGTGGGGCAGTGCCAGTTTTCTGGGTGCAATAATGTGTGCTCAAGCACTGCATGAGAGCACCCACAACCTTGTGACATCAGCATTTCCCCCCCCCCCCCAGGATCATGTAGCTTGATTTCGTAAGGCCTTTGTGTGCTGAGCTAGATTTAAATGTGCAAATTCAAGACCGATGGTCTATCCCCTGGATTGAAGTGATTTTATAGCACAAAACTTCTGCTCATGCTGGCTCACATAGGGTAAACCACTGAGAACTGGATGATAGCTTCCAAATTGGCAGTAACACCCATACAGATTCCCTGGCTGTGAGCTTCTCATAGCTTAGCCAAGGCAGAAAGATCTTATATCTCTTTCCTCACGAAGCACATTTACTAGCATACTTGCTATGTATGGTGCCTTACAGCTCTCTCTCTCTCTCTCTCTCTCTCTCTCTCTCTCTCTCTCTCTCTCTCTCTCTCTCTCTCTCTCTCTGTACTTTGTAGTTAAATGTGTGAATGGACTCTATTGAAAAGTATTATGTTTGGTGAAAGACTGAAAGTTCTGTCCAGGGCTGGCCCATCCATGAGGCCAACTGAGGTCATCGTCTCAGAGAGGAGATTTGTAGGGGGTGCCTACAAATCTGTTCTGTGTTCAAAGGGAACAGAAGAAGAAGTGCGGGGGAGGAGAAAGCAGTGGGCTAGAGTGTCTTTTATCCGCCACACTTCCTCTTCTGCTCCATTCCTTTCTTTCTTATCAAATCCAGCCCAAATAGCTTTCCCTTATGGTTGCGTCTGAACAAGAGAAGAAACACAGAGCATTCCGATGACAGAGGTCCTGCAGCACATCTAGTTTGGCCCATAGTCAGCAACTGCGCAGTCAGAAGCAAACAATGGGGGGAGGGGCCAGTACCTAGCAAAGAGTAAACTGTGCCAACCCCATTCCTTTCAAGGTCACCCTCCATGCTTGCGCCAGGTTGCTGGCCTCCCCATGGCACACAAGACGGAAGCCTATTGGCCAGTGAGGAGGATGGGACGAGGAGCTGCCATGTGAGTCGCCTGGCCAAGTGACAGGTGCAGCAACTCCTCCTTCCCCCACCCACACCACCAGGCAATGGGTGCATCCCTGAGAGCCGTGGCCAAGCTATAACACAGATTTCCAGCGGGATGCTCCCATTTGTAGATGAGAGGTTAGGGTTAGGGTGCAATGGTTAGGGTTAGGGTGCATGCAATGAGCCAGGATGGTGTAGTGGTTTGGGAGTCGGACGTAGACCTGGAAGATCCAGGTTCAAATCTCTGCTCAGCCACGAAGCTTCCTGGGTGACCTTGGGCCAGTCACTATCTCTCAGCCCCACCTACCTCACAGGGTTGTTGTGAGGACAAAAAGAAGGGGAGGAAATATGTACACCACTCTGAGCTCCTTGGAGGAAGGGTGGTATAAAAATGTGAATGAATGAATGAATGAATGCAATGTCAGTGCAAGTGTTGTGATCGGATGGGCCCTTGACTGGTTCCCAGCCTCTCCAACCTTGGACACTGCCCCAGATTATCCTGATACTCCTTTTCCCTTCTCGCCTTTTCCTAAGTGCTTAAGCAATTCACCTAAGATATCTCATTACAACACGCCTGTAAGGTAGGCTGGTGTGGCTTCAAGGATTGGCCAGGTTGGGCATCAGCCAGGGGCCCATCTGGGTGGCCTGACCTCTGAATCTTCAATACCAGTGGTGCCATTAGGGGGGCAAGCAGGGGCACATGAGGGGGCCAATCGTGGTCTTTGCCTGGTCCTTGGCTCCTTCTGAGCCTGATGCTTCAGCTCAGCTAAGATCCTTTGAAAATAGTTGTCAAACGCAGGACCCGAGAACTCTTGCTGAGGTCCTGGAACTCTGCTCCCCCTCAATCACACCTCTTGTTAGGTTTAATAGATTCAGTGCCAGTCCAAGACATGGGAGGCAGCAGGTCAAATGCTGCCCCCCCCCCCAGTGGAGTGACTAGGGCGCGCGCTGCCCCAGGGCGGGGCACGCGCGTCACCCTAGTGACCCCCCAGACACACTCTTTTCATGGATCTAACGGCCGCGCTGCGATCCGGGGGGCGACCCACCGGGTCGCTGCCCCAGACGCCCAGCAGGGGGGCGACCCGGCGCCCGATGGGCCGCTGCAATCGTTCCCGGCCGGCTGTTCTGGGCCTTCTGAGGAAGGCCCACTGCGCGAACGTTATTTATAACGTTTTTTCGTGCATGCGCAGACCGTTCCTGAGGGAAAAGGGCGCGCGTCACCCTTCTGTGCGTCACTCAGGGGCAGCCCGCCTCACGATAGTAACGTCAGTCCCCCCCCCCCATGCTAGTGGTTCTCCAGCTTCTGCTCCTCCTGCTCTGTAGATTGGAAAAGGAAGCAGGGGATGGAGCAGAAGAGGAAGTGTGGAGGAGATGACTGTGGTGAACGCTCTAGCCCGCCACTCTCCTCTCACCCACATTCCCTCTTCTGCTGCATCCCCGTCTTCCTTTTTCTAATCCAGGGAGAAGAAACAGTGGAGATGAGTGGGCAGACAGAGGTGGGTTCTCACCACCAACCTGATACCTGAGGCAACTGCCTCAGTCAGCCTCATGGATGGGCCAGTCCCGAATTGCTCCTACCTCAAAACATAGTTTTCAATTATCTATAGATGCCATTCACTTCCTGTACATGCACAGTCCTATGATTCTCAGTCAAAAACATGCAAGGAAGGCTGACCTGATTCCTCGTTTATATGGGCATTTTATGCATGTGAAAAGTAAGGCTCCTTTCCCCCCCCCCCCCCTTCTTCCAGCAAGGTTCTTTTTATTTTATTTTATCAAGATGGCAAACTTTCATCACTGGAAATGAATTAGCCACGCAGACACATTGAGATAACAGCACAATTTCCTTTGATCAAATCATGGGAAGGGGAAATAAGCCCAGCATCAAAGGTATGCAAGGAAATGTATCCATTTTTGCTTCATGGTAACTGTACTATATTTTGATCATCCTGGAAGCTCTCCTCATCCCTGCTCTAAGGGTAATAGGAGGGCACCGTTTCAGAACTGGGTTGGGGAATCGAAAGGAGGCTCTTACTTCTCACAGAGCTCCGCCTAGAGTTGAGAGGAGGGATAAGACAGAACCAAAAGGGTGAAATGCTGAATGGCAAAAAGCCGGAGGTGTAGAAGGAGGGCTCTCCAGCTTAGCCTTCTGCATGCGGAGAGTTTGCTTACCAGAAGGAATGTCTAGCAGTGCCTTCCCATGTGATCTTTTGAAAGGTGTTGGATGCAGCATACCTCTTTGATACAGTAGATTTTGATGGAGCTATATGAGTACATGAAGTTGACTTACATGGAGTCGGATCCTCAGTTCATCTAATTCTGTATTGTTGACACCGACTGGTAGAGGCATTCCAGAGAGGAGTATTTCCTTGCCCTGCCTGGAAATACCAGGGATTGAACCTGGGACCTTTTGCATACAAAGCAGGTGCTTAACCACTGAGCTACAGCCCCTCCTTGCAGCAATTATAGGCAAGGTCAGTTGTGTTCTGTTCTAAGCTGATGCTTTGCTCTAGCACAGAAAAGGCACTTATTTTTGACAAATGTTGCAACCATAGACTTGATGGCCACAGAACCATCAACTGCCTGAAGAGGAGGAAGAGGTGAAAAACCAGCAAGGTGAGGAACCAGCACAAGCCACCTCCACCTGCTGGTACCTCTTTAACAGTCCAATCCTAACATAAAGATCCGCCGAGTGGCCCAGGGCCGCCCACTGGATCCTGAGGATCCTGAGGCAGCCCGCGGTGGAAAGTCTGGTGTAACTGCAGCTGGGGCCAATCGGCCTCCTCGAATTTCCGCCAGCTCGGATTTGCCCCCCCCCTCTGCTGGATCCTTACCTGGGTCTGGCGGTGGGCGGGAGACAGTCCGGGCGGCAGAGCAGGGCAGGCCGGCCTTGCGCCGGCCTTCCCTGCTCTCGAGTCATCGCGAAAGTGCTTTATGGCACTTCCGTGACGTCTTTGGCCAGCGGAACACTCGTTCCGCCAGCTGGTTTTAGTTCAGAATTGCGCCATAAGTTTGTGCTGTGCTCCTCTTTGCTCATAATGGACATATGAACACCAACGGCCCTATGAGGAGAAAAGAAGCCAGCAAAGCATACCTAGGGCTGTCTGAAGACACCTTCTGGCTCCTTAGGTGGTGGGCCAAGTCACTGGCCCCCCTCAAGGTGGGGCAGAACGGTAAGTTCCGCACTGTGCTAACCTCCGTTTACTCCTCAGCATGAGGCGGCCCCACCCCCTCGCCATCGGAGCCATTCAGTGCAGTGAAAGCAACGCGCAGTAGACTCCATGCACAGTGCAGAACTTACCTTTCCACCACGACGCCCAGAGGTGTCGCTCCGGTAGGGGCGGGGCTGTAAGTATCGCTGCGGTCATAGTCTCTTTACCGAGCGAGGAGGAGGCAGCCCCGCCCCCTCACTGTCTGAGCCAGTCCCCTACGGAGAAACCGGCAGGCAGGGTCTCTTGCCTGCTGCTTTCTCCACAGGGGACTGGCTCCGACAGTGAGGGTGCGGGGCTGCCTCCTCCTCGCTCGGTAAAGAGACTATGACCGCAGCGATACTTACAGCCCCGCCCCTACCGGAGCGACGCTTCTGACGACGCCACTGGGCCAAGTGCTGCTCTCCCCCTTACCAGGTGATGTGCCAGGTCCTCCTCTTCCCAGACCTTGGATTGGAAAAGGAAGAGAGGGACGGAGCAGAAGAAGAGGAAGTGTGGAGAAGAGTGGTGACTCTTCTCCACACGTCTTCCTGTTCCAGTCCAGAGAGTGAGAGGAGCAGAGGCTGGTGCATCACCAGACACTCTAGTGCAGGGGTGGCCAACCTTCCACCATTAGGGCCTCTGTGTTCTTAAGAGCTGTGTAGAAGATCTTGGCAGCTGTAGGTGTTGATGGTGCTGCTAAAGCAGCTGCACCTGCTGAAATGCCCTCACCTATACAACCATTCAAGGGCCAGGAGCATTCATATTGAAAGGTTGGCCACCCCTACGCTAGCATATCATTCTCTTCTCCTTCACACTTCCTCTTTCCCTCCACCTCCTCTTCCTTTTCCAATCTAGGGAATGGGAGTGGGTGGATGGATGGAGGTGGGCACCCCCACCAATATGCTGCCTGAGAGTCAGCCTCATAGATGGACCAGCCCGGAGCATATCCTTCTCCCCACCATCACCTTTTCTGTTGTAATGACTTCCCACTGTTGGATTTTATGCAATCTAATCCAGGAGGTCTGACTCAGTTGATAGAGTGACCGTCTCATATGCCTGAAGATCAGAAGGACGGAAGTTCAAGACGGCCGGAAGTGTCTGTGTCTGTCGGAGAGCTGCCGGCACGCCGAGCTGATAAGTTGCAGAGCCTCTGTGGGGGAGGGAAACTACAGCTGCACGTGAGTGAGAGTCAAGGTTGCCTGTCAGCTGAAGCATGGTGAAGTGAACGCCAGAGAGAGAGAGAGAGAGAGAGAGAGAGCTGGACTGTGAAACCACCTAGAATGAAGGGTTCTACAAAAGATTATAACATATTATTGTATTGTAAAAACCCCTTGGGGTTTAGAAAGCCTGCCCATGGAAACTACCTTTGAATTAAAGTCGGAGAAGAAATCCAATGACCAAAGAAAAGGCGGTATATACATACTGGTTTTTAATTACTACTACTACTACTACTGGCTGGACAGGGTACAAATGATTTAGATAAATAGATAATCAATTTGACACGATTCTGCTCTCCCAAGAAGAAGAGTCTCTTACAGCTCCATGTTCTCAAATGGTTCTTCTCACGGCTTTTTTTTCCTGAAGGGAGGTGGTTGTCATTTTTTATGCTTTATTTTTTTAGACGAGCTTCCGCTGCCTCAAATGGACAATCCAGGTGAGCTTTCTTTGAATTTGCCCTTGTCACCTTGTTCTGCCACACTGGTAGACCAGGCATCAAGCAGAATGTTCACTAGCAAGGCAACGCTTTTCACTTAGCTACCAGCTTAGGCCTGTTGAGTAATGAAGCGTTTATGGATCTGTGAACTGGCCCTACACATCAGATCACACACACACACACACACACACACACACACACACACACACACACACACACACTGCAGTCATTTAGCATGTGACTTTGATTAGGAGCATTCAGGGCTATTCATCACATGATATCTCATCAATAAATAGCTTATCACTGAACACAAGCACAAGATTAGCACAGCAGTGAATGAAATCGAGCCTGTCTCCCTCTTGTGCTAGTTCTTTACTTGTATGAAATTCCTCCCTGCAGCTGAGATGGGTGAGAAACATTAAAAATTCTGGGGGGGGGGGTAGCTCAGTGACAGAGAACGTGCCTTGAAGGCCAAAAGTCCCAGGTTCAAACACTGGTAACCCTAGAAATGTCAGTCACCACCTGGCAATACTAAATTGAGTGACAAATGGTTGGATTCAGCATTGGACATTCTCAGAGAGAGAGAGAGAGAGAGAGAGAGAGAGAGAGAGAGAGAGAGAGAGAGAGAGAGCTGTAGCTCAATAGGAGTACAGTCCCTCAGGGCATGCCAAAGGCTGCCCCCTCCTTACCTAGTGAAGCACCACCCTCTGTTCCACTCTCTTTCTCTGGATTGGAAAAAGAAAAGTGGAACAGAATAGGGAGCATGACAGAGGGGAGAGTGCTTAGCTGGAGCATCTCCTCCATTCCATCTAACTTTTTTAATCGAGGAAGAGCAGTGGAGACAAGTGGGCAGACCGAGGTCGGTGCACCGTGCCCCTACCAAACAGCTGCCTGAGGCAACCTTCTCAATCGGCCACCAGCCCCGCATACCTTGCACACAGAAGTTCAATCTGTGGCCCTTTCAGGTAAGGCTGGGAAAGAGGGTGGCCTAAAACCTTGCAGAGCTGCCAGTCTTTGTGAGCAACACTGAGCTAGATCAACCAATAGCCCAACTCCGTACAGTAGACAGCAGCTTCATATCCATTCAACATGACACCCTCCCATGCACACTTCTGAAGTGGTACACACAGTAACAGTCTGCTCTGCCACTTCAGAATCCCTTTGCCTTGCTCTGCTGCTTGTGTAGATGGGGGGGGGGGCAGGAGGGGACTAGCATTCTCAAGTGCCCAACATTCCATTCTAAGGGTGGAGTTCGAACTGCAGAAGGATTTGTCTGTTATCTGAGAATCCTGTTTGGATCTTCAAAAAGAGAACAAGACTTTGATTTTATTCACAGTTCAGGGAAGTAATTTCTGATTTATGTTCCCTCGGCTCTGTCCCTTGTTTCTACATCACCCGTTCTCTGGCAAAAAGGGTTACACACTGGTAATCTTGCCTTCTGTGAGAGAAACCGGTTCTCATCCTCCACCCTCCATTCCCCTTTTTCCAAACGTTTCCAAATGTCTCTCGTGCTTCACATTTTGAGATTTGATGGGAATGGGGGGGGGATCTATGAAAAAAAGCCCCCAAACATCTCCTGGAATGTGCTGTAATGTTCTCTTCCCTCTCTCTCCACTCCTAGGCTTGGATCCTGCCCAGCGTTTCTCTGCAAGCTGGGGTGCATGGCTGCTTTCCCAGTAGCACACATTGGATACGTTGTTTTCATGAGCCTCCTTTGGAGCAGGAGCAGGAATCAAGAGCGAAACCCACATTTGCATGGCCAGCATGCTCTGGAAGGGACCATCTGCTTGGTCTCAGTGTCCAAGCTGAATTTGCTGGACGGCTTTGAAGGTCATCGAGCAGAGATGATTGGAGCCCTTGCATATTTTTTCACCACCTCAATAAGAAGAGGAGGAGGAGAAGAAGCAGGCAGTACACACAAGTCCCATATGGTTTCATAGGCCTGCATATACACACACTTGATATATTATGTATTCATATATACATATGCATTCAGTCCATGAACTGGGGAACATCCAATAGACACACACTCCTTGCAAGAAGAGCACAGCGGAGTTGCGTTCCATATTATATATAAGCAAAAGCTGGCAAGCAAAGGCAAAGGCAAAAGATAAACATGCCGGTAGCTGAGTTCTACAGTCCCAATTCAGGAGCATCACCCCTATTTTCTAGGGGTGTGCAGAAGCCCCCTGAGAAATGTCACTGGCCTTCTACAAACTTATTTGGCTCCCCTCGAACGTTCTCAGATGGTTTTGCATTTCTTTTTGCGAAACATGGGGGGGGGTGTCAGTCTCAGCTCAAGAATCACGTGAGCATGAAGCTGCCTTCTTGAAGGAAGGGTGAGACAAAGTACATTCATTGTATATAATGCTGTCTGTCTTTATGGGGCACTCTCAAGGCTGCGAAAATCAAGATGTTATAGGGTCCTCACAGTGGATATCCTTGCTCCTCTGTTTCACTTCAATAAACAGCCGGTTGTTTCTGCTGTTATGCAAAAGATAGCTGGATCTGTATCAATCCAGCTTCTTAGATATATCCTTTTCTCTTGTTTCCTGCCTTACCTTACACTTTTTCTCATGCAACTAATGATTTGATGTGATCTAATTAAAACAGAAAGGATTTTCCTTCAGGGAAAATGTAATGATTTCTAAAACCCCATTTTTAATTATTTGGGGTTGGAGTAAATTAGTATTTTTCAGACATAAGATACTAAGAGCGCAATCCTGAGGATTATGACAGCGATGGAACGAGTGTTCCATCGCCGGAAGATGTCGCGAACATGCCGTAAAGCACGTTCGCGACGACTTGGGAGCAAGGGAGGCCGGTGCAGAGGCCGGCTTCCCAGGCTCCATCGCCAGAGTGGCCATGCATCTGCCGGACGAGGTGAGTCGGGATCCGGCGGGGGTGGTTCGGCGGGCGAGGGAGGGGGCCATTGGCCTAGCCGGCCCGGAAGGGGGTGGGGGATGGCCTCGACCATATCCACGTCCCCACCGTGCCGTCTAGGCCATTACATGGCCTTCTCTACTTCTGCCAGTTATTTAGCAGTGATGGGGACTCGAGTCAAATGACTCGACTCGCAAGTGTGACTTAGCCACTTTTTCCCTGACTCGTACTCGTACTTGTACTCGTGACCCACTGACTCACACTCGTACTCGCACTTGTGACCCACAGGACCCGTACTTGACTTGCACTCGTGGGGGTAACGACTTACTATTTCCAAGTCATTTTCCTTTAATGGCCGGAATCAACACAGGCAGGCAGGCAGGCGCAGGCAGGAGACCTCGGAGGAGGAGGGCAGCAGGGAGGAAGGGTTTTCAAGGGGGTGGGAAAGCAAGCCTGGCTCTGAGTCCCCCCCTTTTGTTGCTGTCTGTTTGGCATTGGCCACAACTCCGAGCGCGAGGGGTGGGGAGGAGTGAGGGAAGGCGAAACTGCCGCAGCAGTTCCTCCTCATTGACCAAAACTCCGAGCCCAAGGGATGCTTGGCTCAGCAAGGGGAAGGTGCAGGGAGGGAATAATAAATGGTTTGAATGTAGACACGCTTGTTTTTCCCAAACCTGATGGGTGGTGACAAGACTGAGAGGTGAGGGAAAGGGCATAGGGGGAGCCAAGTGGGTGCTTTAAAAGTCTCAGAGGTCCCCACACACACCCCACACACAGACACCCACCCACCCCATTTTCAGGGGAAAAGCCATTTTCTCCAAAGTGACTCGACTCGTGACTTGTGACTCGTGGTTTCTGGCCTTACTCGTACTCGACTCGCACTCGTGCAAAAATGACTCGCACTTGACTCGTACTTGCCAAAAAAATTTGACACTGACTCGCACTCGGACTCGCACTCTTGCAAAAATGACTCGTACTCGCACTCGCACTCGTGACCTAGTTACTTAGATACATCCCTGTTATTTAGCTGGCGGAAATCCGAGGAGGCTGATCAGACCGGCCTGGATATACACCTGGGGAAGGGGAACCCTAACCCTAACCCCCTTCCCTGAGTAGACCTCCGGCCCGCCAGCAGAATGGCTGCTGGGGCTCAGGATCCAGTGGGCAGCCCTGGGCCGCTAGCTGGATCCTTACACAGGATTGCGCTGTAACACTCAGCAGTACAATTAGTACTAGTGAGTTCTCATCCACAATGACTTTATGCCACAATAGATCTGTTGGCCTTTAAAGTTTGAGACAATACATACACAGGACTACCACTCTGGAAGCTGTCACCATTTACAGTCAGTTTGATAAAATGAAAAAAAAATAATGACTTGTTCAAAAACCGGTAAAATAATTTTACATGTTTGTGACACTGGTCAGTGCTGCAAAAGCAACGAGTCGTGTCACAGCTAAGAGACAAAAACATTTATTGCAGTATAAGCTTTACGATGCAATCCTGCCTAACTATAGACAGTCTAAAGGTAAAGGTATCCCCTGACAATTAAGTCCAGTCGTGCCCGACTCTAGGGTGTGGTGCTCATCTCCATTTGAAAGCCGAAGAGCCAGCATTGTCTGAAGACGCCTCCGTGGTCATGTGGCCGGCATGACTCTCCTTGCTGCAGCGCGTAGCATGCAGCTGGAACACGGAGCCGCTCACTCCACCGAATAACTCACCCATCTTCGGCTGCCGCAGGTAAGTCCAGCTAGCAGCCTCTGCATGTTTACTCACAAGTAAGTCCAGTCGGGGGGAGGGTGGGACGGAGCGGCGAGGAAGGGGGGAAATTGGCTGGCCCAGGCTGGGGGGGAGCGTGGATATCAGTGGCTATATTCTAGGCCCCTTCCCGGCCCGCACCACCCTGTCACCGCCTTCGTAAATGTACACCAGGTCTGGACCAGGTGTGCATTCGAGGAGGCCCATAGAGGCTCACTTACACCCCGGGAAGAGGACAAACGTCCCCTTCACCCGATGTGCGGCCTAGCAGCCCCAGGGCAGGTCGCAATCCTGTTAGGATACAGCGGCCAGCCCATTAGGTCAGCGGCGTATACTTACACAGGATTGAGCTGTTACAGCCCAATCCTGTGTAATTCTTGCAACGGTGTAACAGTAGATCCACTGGTGTAAGTGCACTTATGCCAGTATAACTTGCCATACGCTGATGGATGCAGGGTGGACACCGGCGTAACCCCCCCTCGGATGCTGCGCATGTGCAGTTCAGATGCAAGACTGACACCAGTGCAACTCCGCCAGCGTAGGGGGCATTAGAATGTTCCCTGCACCAGCAGAGTTGCAGCGGTGTCCATCCCACATCTGAACTGCACATGCACGGCGTCCAAGGGGAGTTAGGTCATTGTCCGTCCTGCATCCATAAGTGCACGTACACCGGTGGATCTACTGTTACACTGGTGCAAGAGTTACACAGGATTGGGCTGTTAGTCAGCTACAGTCCACTTCATCAGATGCCTTCATCAGACACTTCATCCAAGTGTCATCAGTCAGCAGTAGTCATGTATACATACATGGCTATATAGAGGGAGGGGGAAATGTGAAAATGGCAGAGTCAAATGGAAGAGGAAAACATGAGAGGCCTAGTCTAATGACAAGCATACAAGATAAACGTGCTGACAATTCACAAAAGCAAACAGGTTATCTTGTTGGCTGTGTGCTCCCTGAGGCATCTGGTGGGGCCACTGTGAGATACAGGAAGCTGGACTAGATGGGCCTTTGGCCTGATCCAGCAGGGCTCTGCTTATGTTATTATGTAGCAATGCTAAGTTCATTAACTCTGCAATGTGATAAAATGCCTTTGTCTTGATTAAGGCCTGTGGTGATGGTGTCAAGCCTTATTATACATCGTAATTCAGCTGATTCCTGTTGAAGAATTGTCATATTCAACAGAGTATCCTGGCAACATTCAGAAACCATTGTAGCTCTTAGTGGGGTTAGGGAGAGACCTACTACATGGGTGCAGAATTAATTACCACCTTCAAAAGGGGAATACAAAAAAGACGCTCTTTAGCACTATGGAAAATTGCAGCTGCTTCTGTGCCGGTTATTCCCGTTAGAGAATAACTCTGGGCTCGCAATGAGGGCGGGAATTTGTCAAAGGGTATTTTTAAATGGATGCCTTGCCTTCAGAATGAAACTAACTAGCAAGACATCTGAAAAATCCTGCGATCCAACATTCCTGAGGTTTGGGCCAGAGGACCTGCTGACCTCGAATGAGGGGTCAGCTCATAAAGTACATTCAGTTCCCTGAAAGCTGTCCAGGGAGAGGAAAAAAATAAAAGCTTTCCAAAGGCCCTGGAGGAATGTTAAAGCTGCCACAGACACCCCAGAGCTTACCAAAGCGGAAGCTTCTTTCACTTCACATGCCTCTTAGTGTGCAAAAGTGTCGTTCCGGAGACAGCCAGAGACCAGAGACCTCATCCAAGGGAAGCCTCTCCCTCCCAGCTCAGATGACATGATGGTCTGCTACACGCTGAAGCTGTAACTAATACGCAAAGTCACAGAAATGGAGCAAGGGAGGCAGCCCTGCTGAAGCCTTCTTTTCTCGGCCCAAGTGCCTCCAGCTCAGGCTTGACTTGACAGCTGCTGGCTGGGCTCCAGCACCCCCTGGCCTTGGCTGGCACTGAGCTCTTTGCCCATTTGGCCTCTCGGCCCTCACTGCTTGTTAAGTCAAGTGCTGCCTTTCAATGCTCGCCAATTCAGCCACCTCAGCCTTTGCAAGAGTATTACCGGCTGCTGGGCCCAGTTTTCGCAATCTCTGGGAGGGTTAATGATGATATCCACGCTGATCTCAGGGATTGGATAACCACGGTTCTTGCAGGGGTGGAATTCTAATTGACGAAGAAGATAGGCCCTGGGAACCATCGGGGATAGGGGCTGTAAGTTGTGCATGTACATAGCCCGGCCCGGCCCCAGAATGAACGTACCAGAATTCTTCTGCCAAACTGCACAAGAATTCTCACCTGTAATTAAAGCTTAATAGGTAATCCTGGCCTGCCAAGAAGGAGAGACGTTTGCAGGGGGAGGCACACGCAAAGGGAACAAGGGAACTGATCAGACAGAAATGGCTCAATCCTGTGATATGCCCAGACCAGGATCTATAACGTTTACTACCACAAAGACCGTCAACATTGTTATAATAATATTAATTCATCGACTGTATGATGAATAGAGATGTTTGGGCAAGAATCTCGATCAGGGCTTTTCAACCTGTTTTTGCAAGTACCACTTTTTGCAAGTTCGAGTGCCACGAACACCACCTTTGCAACCACCACCACTGACACCAGAGATAGCAAGTGTGCACAGGCATAAGTCACTTGACCCAGGGTTGGGACTTTGCTCTGCTCCCTTTGCCAACCCATGCCTCTTTTGAAGGGTCAGGCAGCTGCACAGCCACACAGGGCCACTGAGAGCTGGCATTGGGCCTGGGGAAAGATGCTTCATTGCCCCCTTCCTAAATTTTCCTACAAACCAGATGTACAGTATAGTTTGATTTGTCATGACCCAGGGTTCATTTGACATGGCCCTACTTCATTTAAAGATGAAGCTCATTTCATGCCAGATTCTTGGAGTCGGTTGTAATAGTTTAGTGACTGCATAAAAAGTGACAACTGGAATAAAAAAAATGCCAGAGAAATATAAAGCTATTTTAGCTTTATATGCAGCTAGCCTCTGCATGTTTACTCAAAAGTAAGTCCCACTGTGTTCTACAGGGCTAAGGACTCTGTCCCGGTAATGCAATTTTGCATTGCAGCTTATGTCCCGGTTACCTGTCCCGGTAATGCAATGGCGGATCACACAATACATGTGTCACCCCCATATCCGCGGGTCCTGTATCCACGGTTTCACTTATTCGTGGTTCACAAATCCCACCAACCCACCCATCGCGCAAATTACTTACCGGTATCTGTATCTGTTTCCAGCCCTCCTGTCACTGAGTTGTACATTCAATGGGCAAATTTTTCTTATGCCAACTGAAGATGGCCTGCCTACCCTCTTTCTGGGAACAGCTGAGAGAAAGCTATTCTCTGCATTTGCGGCAGCCGTTTTGAATTTGTGGTGGCCATTTTGGAGCCACCCTGAAGCTATCCGCAGCTATTCTGGAGCTACAGGTATTTGCAGCCAGTGAAGTATTGGCAGCCCCAGAATGCCTTGCAGCAGCCGTGTTATCACTCCAGAATGCTTTGCAGAGCCACAGCCGTTAACAGTTTGCTGCTAAATTCTCGGTAACAACATATAGTTAGGGGGAACTCTTAGGGGGGGAACAACATAGAGGTCTCACTGTCTGCTTCCTGTGCAACAGTAAGTATAGGGTTCGCTGCTATCCACAGTTTCAGGTATCCACAGTAGCAGCAGGAAACTATCCCCCACGGATACGGGGGACACCTGTATTTGATAGTTAATAATACCCGACAGAATTTGATAGGGGACATGTGATAGCATCCTATTTTCTTCCTCATGAGCACAGATTCAGAAACTCTGAAGGGAACAAACTGTACTTGATAATATTTGCTAGCTGATATACAATGGTCTTTATTATTGAATAGTCTTCTGTAGGATTTGACAATTGACAGCATATGCGATGTCATATATTTAAGGCTTGCCAAAGTCAAAATAAAAAATACTGACAAAACTGACTCACAACTCTGAGATAAAATGTCAAAATTCAAATTTGCATTCAGAATCTGAATGCCATATTTGATGTTAGGGGAAAATTTCAAATATTTATGAAGATTTCTTTCAGTTCTGTGAAGCAGGAGTTTATGCCAAGGGATTTGGGAGTCACAACCAGAGCCTAGAAGCTGACAGTCAGTGGAGGCTAGATTAGAAGTTTTGCAACTGCATAAGTATAGGTGGGAATGGACAGCCTGTAAGGAATTGCAAACAGGTTCAATACTGGGAGGTAGAGGGCCAAAAAAAAAAAAAAAAGGAAAAGGGGGGGGGAATTGGCAGTGCAATCCTAGGCATGTTTATGCAGAAGTAAGCCCCAATGAGTTAATGGGACTTATGCCTGTCAGTGATTTTCAACCAGTGTGCATTGGTGTGCTGTAAACGGTCTGCAGGTGTGCTGCAGGAGTTTGGGGGAGGTTCATTTATTAGTAGGGCCATTGCGGGATGTGAGCCCCCTACCGGCAGCATGGTGTGCCTTGCCAATTGTAAAAAAAAACTGATGGTGTGTCTTGATAATTTTAGCACCTTCTCAGTGTGCTGTGCAGTGGGGGGAGGCAGTTACGGAGGCCTCCTCAAGGTAAGGGAATGTTTGTTCCCTTACCTCAGGGCTGCATTGTGGCTGGAAAGTTGGATAGGATTGGGCCCTGGGCCAATGACATGTGTAGTATAAATAAAATGGCATATAAAAGCCATTATATAGGTCTGCAGACATTTGCCCTTTAAAACCCTGCAACAGGGAGCCCTTTTGGGACAGGGAGCCATGTATTTATTTATTTTTGATATGTAAGCCACTTTCTGAATGTCCTTTTAAAAATGTTTTTTTGAACAGCAGTATATAAATATTCATCATCATCAATGAGGTGGAGATGATAATCAGAATTGGCAGTGCAACTTCACACAAAGTGAAGTTCAAAATGAATTTCAGAATTCTTCCCAAGGTGAAACATCTGAGTATTTTCAAGGGAAGCCAAACAAATTTCTATAAGATAGTTGGATTTTCATGGGGGGTGGGGTGGGGAGGATGTGCACATCCTAAGGTTGGCATCAACATTTCCCACATAGTGAGATTTGATGAGAAGTTCAGTGTTTTTCCCAAAACAAAAAGTCTGACCATTTTCAAGGGAAGCCAAACAAGTATCTTTAAGACAAGTGAAACTTCGGGGGTGGGGTGGGGTGGGGTGGGGAGGGGGTTCTGTGCCTTCCTTTTCAAAACCACAGCTGTGCCCTTTTCTACCCTCCCTGCTGGTAAAAGTAGCAGGGCCCCTGCCCCCCCCCCATCTTGTTCAATTTTGGTTCTTGCTTTCTCTTTGACATAATAGCAAATTGTACTCCCAAATCCCAGGGTAGCTCAATTTGGGGAAAAGAGCTTTCAGAAGAAAATAGGCTGAGAAGTATTTTGCATTGCAGCTTATGTAGGATGACATCATTTTCAATATACGTTTTTGTAACATTAATGTACTCATGACACTGTTTTTCCTCATTCTACAGAAATCTATTCAGTTGAAATGAATCCTTCCAAAATAATGTTGTGGGGAAAATGCACCAGAGTGGGGTTTGGGGGGGGGTATTTTTGTTTTTTGTGCCACCATGCAAGGCACACATGCACGCACACACATACACACACTGCTGCCTCAGGAAGACTTTGTGTTTATTTCTCTCATTCCTCTTTAATTCCATCCTTTCCATTATTTTATCATATCATTTTGTTACAATGTTCTTAGTCTCTGTGGCATTGTGAAGCAGCCAGTTGATTAGCTGGGTTGTCACAGCTCCTCGAGCTGCCATTGGCTTAGCTGCCCTGATGTCACAATAGGCCTTGGAAGCCTTAAAAGGCTACAGTCCTATACACATTTACTGGGAGTAAGTCCCACTGAAATAGTGGGGCTTACTTTGAGTAGACATGCACAGGATTGCATTGTTACAGAGCAATCCTGCCTTACTATCCGCCTGCTGGATCCTATCCTTGTTCCAGGCTGATTGAGATTGGCCCGGAGGTCTACTCGGGGGAAGGCTATTTAGCTGGCGGAAGTAAGAGGAGGCCGTGTAAAGGCCGCACCGGCCTGAAAGGGGACAAGGATATGGCAGCCTCCATCCCCGCCCCCTCCCGGGCTGGATCCACCAACCTCCCTCGCCGCCCAGATCACCCCTGCGCCCGCCGCGGGATCTCTTACCTCCTCCAGCAGCCACATAGGCGATCCGGCGGCGGAGTAAGGGCTGCCGGCCTCACTCCAATGGGCCTTACTCAGCACGTTCACGACGACTTCAGGCAGCAGAGTGCTTGCTCTGCCCCCAGATTGTTAGACTGGATTGTGCCATGTGTAATGAAGCTGGAATGCACTAGGGCAGTGTTTCCCAATTTTTTTAACCTGCAGCTCCCTAAACCATTGGCGACGGCTCCCCATTATGTTGATGCATGCCAACTGGCGTTGCACTGTTTTCCGAGAGGATTCCGTGGCACTCTGTGGCTCCCCTAGCTGGTTTCCGCAGCTCCCCTGGGAGCCATGCCTTCCAGTTTGGGAACCACTGCACTAGGGGAATTGGGGAGTCTTGGAAATACAATGTTAAGGGCAAGGAGGTCATCCGGGCTGAATAATGCTTTGTGGGTGCAGGTCAGTTGAGCTGATCCAGTTTAGGTGCCCAGCAAAGTGAGAACCCAGAGCCCGTTCGTATGGCAGAGGCAGGGGGACCCAAAGGCCCACAAAAACCTCTTTCCTTCCACTTCCCAAAATAGTCCTGGGTTTGGTAAGGTAGACCTCAGTGAAAATGGAGCAAAAGGAAAAAGAAAGGAAAGAGGAAGAGAAAGGAAAAGAGGACATTAGAGGAAGAGAAGGAAAGGGGATAATGAAAGAAAAGGAATGAACGAACAAGATGCAAGGAAAAGGAAGGAGCAGGAAAATGAGAGAGGGAAAGAAGGCAAGAGGAAGAGAAGGGGAAGTAATAGAGTGGGGGCGCAATCCTGACTAATATTAGAACAATGGAGCAATTGCTCCGCCATTCTAAGCCGTTGCGAACATGCCGTAAAGCACGTTCACAACGACTGGAGAGTAAGGGTGGCCGACGCGGAGGCCACTCACTCTCACTCTGCCACCAGATCGCCCATGCCGGAGGTGGCCGCCATATCCTCGTCCCCTTCCCAGGCTTGCACGGCCTTTACACGACCCCCTCTGACTTCCGCTAGCTAAATAACTGGTGGAAATCCATTGGGGCCTCTCTGCGTTACACAAGAGGGTCAATGTCCCCTTCCCCCGAGGAGACCTTGGAGAACGGGGATAGGATCCGGCGGGCGGCCTGGGTTGCCTGCCCACCGGATACTTAGGCAGGATTGGGCTGAAAGGAAAGAGGAAAGGAAGGAAAACGAAATTTCAGGGGGAAGAAAAGGATTCTCAGGATTCTAATATGTGCCACCAGGCTGCATAAATTTTGTAGAGGCCACATAAGCATATAGGTTCCGTTTATCACCCCAGATCTTCTTATGGTTATGCTTCATCCAAGTAGACTGTGAATTGCAGTGTTGAAGGGTTCTTGGTGGGGCATTGATTTGTTCTTCAGAATAAGGAGCTTTTGGGAGGGGGAGAAATACTATGGGGTGTGCTGTGCTAAAATTTAGTAATGGCTTTGAGTGTAAAGCTTTTCCAAAATGCACTCCAATTCCCTCTGGAGTACTTCAAAAGCTCCAATAACACAATGCTTATCTGTGGATGAGAGAGAGAGAGAGAGAGAGAGAGAGAGAGAGAGAGAGAGAGAGAGAGAGAGAGAGAATTAAGGTGTGTGTGTGTTTGTGTTTCTTTATAAGCCAGTGTTAGTAACTTGCTTTTGACAGAAATAAGCAACTGTCCGCAAATCTGCCTTCACCTCTCTAATTGTCAGTGAATGGGTGAAATGAACTATTTAAGGCTTAGCGTTCCTAACTTGTCATGAGGCTGCAACAAACTACTGGAGGTAGGGCCATTCAGAGGAATATACATGCCAATAGAAGGAGTACATACGTACGCTATTCTTGGCGATTGTGGGCAGAGCCAGAGGCACTGTCTCCGCCTTATGCATATCACCACAATATTCAGCCATTCATATGGGGCTCAATATACAGTATAGGTACAAACCAATTTATTGTTAATCTAACTAATCATCTTCACTAATTGTTAGATTAGTTTGTTGTATTTTGTTGTGCTATCTTTTGTATTTTATTGTGTTTTCAGACCTTTGTAATCTGCCATGGAGCTTTGCGAAAGGCAGTGTAGAATTTGAAAAATAAATAAAATAAATAACAAATATAGAAAAATAATCCTCTTTTAACTAATATCACAGATCTCTATCTATACACACCCCAAAAATTACTTTCATTGTTATTCTCACAATTCATGTATAAAATATATTTTTATTCATTTAAAATTTATTTAACAGGGTTATATCCCATCTTCCCCCTCCCCCCACAATGTGCAATGGCCAAGACAGTTCACAATTAATAATAAAACAAAATAAAGCAAACATAATAAAACAGTCAATCCTACCCCTCAGCCCCACCCCGGTCCGTAGCATGCAGCTGTGCCTACAGAGTGCACACTGTATATGAGGGGGGGGGGCAATCAGGCAACCAGCAAGAGGTAAGTAAAAAAACGTTTTACTTAGCTCTGGGTAGGCTGCCTGATTATCTATGGGTCTCCCCAGACCCACAAATCCAAGACGAGGAAGGGGTCAGAGAGGTTTGGAAAATGGGGAATGGGATCCGGTGTATGCTTTCCCCACCAAGATCCACACCTCCAGCCTGCCCCCTGCCCCCTGGACCAGCAGAATTGGCACATATGCAGAGAACATAAAAACATCAGAAGAGCCCTGCTGGATCAGGCCAAAGGCCCATCTAGTCCAGCTTCCTGTATCACACAGTGGCCCAACCGGATGCCTCAGGGAGCACAAGACAACAAGATACTTGTATCCTGTCGCCACAAAGAGCCATTGGCTGTTTCCAGCAACGGAAACAGGAGCATGGTGTTTGACTTTGTGCTGTCACAGGGCCATTTATGACACGGTATGCTGCTACACTGCTGTCGTAAATGGCCCATAGGATTGGGTCATTAATAAAAACATAAAAACGATACAATAAAAGCAGTGTAAAAACTAGCAAGATAAGAAATAAAAATACAACTTATAGCACGGAAAAGCAGGGCTGTACCTTTAAAACTTGCAAACTAATTTTTGAAAATCTAATAAAAGGCATCCAGTTCTTGATAAAATTGGTCCAATTTTGTCATTTTCCTTTTGCTCGCACATAATTTGTTCATTCAGCCATGACTGCCAAATCTCATATTTCTTCCAACCATTCTCTCAGGGCAGGTATAGCCAAGAGCAGAGCTGCCAGTATTTGGCATTTAATACTTGATCTTTTTTTAAACTAGAAATATCAGGAACTGAACCTGCATGTCTGTGCTGTGATCCCTCCAGGGGTTGAAGGCAAAAGGTCTCTTTCCATCCCTGCCCTGCTTCCTGAAACCCCCTTTTTAGCTGGAGATTCCATAGCTCAAACTGCACTGGAGCTGGGCAGTCAGAGATAAACAAGTCAAACCATCTGGCTGACTTCAGAATGCTCCTTAGCGCTATTCGTTTCAGGAATGAACTGTCTGTCTTGCTTTCATTCTGTCAACTCAATAGGTGCAACTCTTTCCAGATCAGGTTACATCCTGCTCCAGGAAAGACTGAAAGCAAATGTAAAGTGCCATAACCCCAAATAATGATTACTATTGTACATTTACAAGCCACTTGTGGTATACAAAGTCCAGAAGGGCATTGGAGTAGCACAAATTGGCGCATAGAGCACACTGGTGAGCATGTGGCTCCAGGATGACTAATGTGCAAGTATTATTCACAGCCTTCTACTATGGGGTTCTTGTTGTCGCTGTTGCTGTTGTTGTTGATGATGGATGATGGATGATGTTTTATATATAGCACCATTCGTGTGTTCATGGCCATGGCAGTGTGGCAACTGCTTCAGGAAGCAGATCAGTGGAGGCAGCAAGGAGCGCATGTCTCTACTGGCACCATTTGCCAGCCACCTCCCGCCTCCCTTTCCTGGAGGCGGTCCTGCTACCACTGCTCTGTCTCTGTTTTTGATCTGCTCCCTGCCTTCTGAAAAGGCAGAAGGTGGGAAAGGAAGTGTGGAATAGAGTGGTGGGCTAGAGAGGCGGCATTCTATGGGGGGGGGTGTTGCATTCCACATGTTGCGCAAGGGGCGGCACTTCCCTTGGCTGCCATGGGCACTGGCCAGAATTGACCCAGGCCAGTACATGTCACTAAGCAAAGAATGAGAGGACAGATCCCTGCCCTGAGGTGCTTACAATTGAGACATCAACAGAAGGAGACCATAGAGGAAAGGAATGGAAATTAAAGCAAGAGAAAACAGAGGAGGAATACTGTATGTGTTTATTTCAGGTAGGTATCCTTAAGCTTAATTACAGTAGAATAGGATTAGGTATGTGTTTCTGAATGTGGTCTTGGGTACCACATAGCAGACAGGCAATGCAATCCTGTGTAAGGATACCCGGCCGGCCTACATGGCCGGCCGCTGTATCCTAACCAGGTCCCGGGCTGGAGCACCTCAAGGGAAGGGGACGATCATCCCCTTTCATGGGTGCAAGGTGGCCCAGGCCCAATGGGTCTACTCAAATGTACGCCAGCTCTGGAGCTGGTGTACATCCAAGGCCTCCGTGTAAGGCCAGGTCGGACCTGGAAAGGGCTTTGGATATTGGCGGATCTCGCTGCCGAAATGCCCTCCCTCCCTCACCACCTGTCTGCCCTCCCTCCACCCCTGCCGGCGCTGTACTTACCGTCCTCGATAGGCGCAAAGTTGGTTGGGATGCAGAGTAAGGGCCGCTGGCCTCTACGCCAGCAGCCCTTACTCTCTGGGTTCTGCAAAAGTGCTTTACGGCACTTTTGCAACACCCTGCAGCAGGGGAGCATGCGCTCCCCCGGCACAGTCCTACACAGGATTGTGCCATTATAGCCCAATCCTCAACACAGAAGCAAATCCAAAAGGGTTCTTCCAATACAATTCCATGCACACCTTGGAAACACAGTGTGGAAACACATCAGATTCATGATCGATGTCCATTGATTCAGTTGCACGCTGGCACATAGCCAATGTTCAACAGGCCCACAGATGATGGGTGCAGTTTGTGGAGGGCTGCTCTACCTCAGCTAACTTGTGCTGTTCCGCTGACCTACAGTTTAACAGCCTCGGTCTGCAGCATTAGAGGTGTTGTTAATTTCAGCTAGACTGATCTTAGAAAATCCCAGCCGGGCCATTTGCATTAAGTGAGCATTCCACAGAAGCAATCCTATTTCACAATCTGTACCAGGTCTGCGCAAGCTGTTGCCTATGCAGGATTTGCATGTGACTCGTACTTTCTCTCACAGCTGTGTGTTACTTAGCAACCTAAACAGCAAAAGGATTTTGAGTTGGAATTTAAGAAAATGAATGGTTGGGTTCTGTTTAATGCAATCGCATGCCAGGTATTCAAGGCCGCCACACGAAAGTCTGGAAGGCAGCACAGTTCCCAGGAGGCCGTAGAAAGAGGCACAGAACAAAGCTCGTTTGGTGTTGCCACACTCAAGAGAGTGACGAAAAACAAGTCTTTTTTCCAGATTAGAATAAGGGCACCTCCAAGCATGGCTCCTTGAGGGTCATTGCTTTTCCATCCATGGTCTCATGCAGAATTGCAATGTTCTTTCCCCACAGCAGTAGGTATAGTGCTTTTTGGGGACATAGCAGCCTGTCCCCCCTTTTGCCCCTCCTGTTTCTGTTGTGGCCTGTTGTGTCCAGGCTCTCAAAAAAAGATGGAACAGTAGCTCCAATAGTTCACGTGTGTGGTCATAGCTCTGCTAGCACTGGTCTCAAAAAATGTTCCGTCGTTTGCATTAATAAGTGCAATGATTTAAGCTCAGGGAACACGTAAGTGGACGTTGAATAGATGACATGTGAACACACAAACACACCCATCCAGAGTGAGTGAACAAACTGTCACAATCCCTGCTAACTGGGCTAACAGACACCTTTTACATGGTGGTCTTCATAATAGGGGAGAGTCACTGTCCCTATTCACTGTCCCCAGCATAGCATCCAGGGCTGGCCCATCTATGAAACCCACTGAGGTAGTCGCCTCAGGAATCAGATTCGCAGACGAGCACTAGATCTGTCCACCCACTCGCCTCCACTACTGTTCCTCCTCCTTCCATTCCCTGGATTGAAAAAGGAAGTGGGAAGACAGGGTGGAAGAAGTGTGGTGGAGGAGAGTGGTGGGCAGTGCTCTAGCCCACCACTGTCCTCTCCTCCACACTTCCTCTTCCACTGTGTTCCCCTCTTCCTTTCCAAATCCATAGAGTGGGAGCAGCAGAGGGTGGCCCATCACCAGGTTTGGGAGGCAACATTTGCCACACTGTCTCAAGTGCCAGGAGGTCTTGGGCCCTGATAGCAGTTCTCCCCGTGGCTGTTTCCTGTTGTCTCTTTTGCAGCTGTCTTTAGATGTCTTTGGGGACAGGAATCCATTTATTTATTTATTTATTTATTTAGCTATGGAAATTGCTTTGTGAATTCCTTTTTGTTGAAAAGCAGTACAGTGGAACTTTTCCATCAGTGGATTCGGGACCTGCGGATTTGTTACACCATGGATCCACTAAAAAGGAAAAAAAAGTTTAAAATGTGGGTGTTTTTTAACCTTTTAGCAGCAAACTGTGCCGTTTCCAAGTCTCCACGGGACTTCTGGGTCACACAAAGGCTCCTCCCCCCTCCCAGCCTTGTCCCAGGATGCAGCCTTGGACAAGTCTGGGAGGGCGGAAGAGCCTTCACACGACCCGGACGTTGGTCGTTCAGCTTAGAGAAGCCCTGCAGAGGCTTGGAAATGGTGCGGTTTGCTGCTAAAAGATTTTTTAAAAACCACGGTTTTAAACCTTTTTTTTCTTTTTAAAGCTATTTTTAGCGGACCCTGGTATTTGTGGATCCTCGTTATCCGCGGGAGGTCCGGAACAGATCCCCCGCGGATAGCGAGGTCTGACTGTACTGTACATAAAACAACAATAATAACAACAATAATAAAAGTAGTAGCAGCAGCAGTAGTAAAATGTTTAATAGGAACAAGAATAATCCCAGACTAATCATCCTGTCTGGTTGTTTCTTACAGCACAATCCTATGCATGTCTACTCAGAAGTAAGTCCCACTGAGTTCATGTGTGTAGGATTGTATCTAAGTATCGCTTTACCCCAAGAACGCGCCTCTTGGTTTTTGTGGAGGGAGGGGGAGCCTTTCAATGAATGAAGCTTGATCTGGTGAAGTGGATGTTCCAGCAGTGTGTTACAGGTGAGAGAGATGGTTCAGCCAATGCTTCTTGGCATGAGAAGAGGGGTATTCCAAGCATGTCTGCAACAGCAAAATGTTGGAGGGTACTGTACTGTGGTGTCCTTCAATTGACATGAATGAAATAAATGGTTTTAGCTGCCAGCACAACAAACCTCCAGATTAAGAGGGGGGGGGATGTGGCCGTGGGGGGATTTGCTGGTGAGATTGTCTTGGCCAGAGTGTTTCTAGCCTTGCATGAGCGAAAGAGAGAGGAAGTCAGTCAGTGCAAAGCCTGCTCTGCCTCCTCCTGCCGCACACGTCTTGCAAGCCAGAGTTCCAGTCAGAGACGGACCTGCAACTTATCCCAATCGCTTTATTGACTTTCAAAAGGGGGGGGACACACCCTGGATTATCTGGATTATCGGCGAACATTCTCTCTTGCTTTGCCCCTGAGGCATGCACACTCCGACCAGGCTCTTAGAGGTTCACTGATGGGATCCTGCCCTCTGAACACACCACAAGTACGGTATCTACATGGCCTCTTGGAAGGCAGACCCATCTGCTGGCTGGATCAGGGTCTGTCTGTCTGTCTGTCTGTCTGTCTGTCTGTCTGTCTGTCTGTCTGTCTGTCTGTCTCTCTCTCTCTCTCTCTCTCTCTCTCTCTCTCTCTCTCTCTCTCTCTCTCTGGTAATGTGCCCTGGAGCAGCAATGCCAGACAAGGAAGGCAAACAACCCCCACCTTCATGACAGAATGACGTCATGCCATACTCAGACCCCCATATATACGTACTGATATACCTGCTGTAGCTATTCTTCCAAAAGAAGGGAACAGAGTCCGTCTTGTTACAAAAACCGCTTTGTGTGCCTTTGTTCAGTTACTTTCATCAGGCAACTGACACAACCAGCCCTTTACGACTCAGGCCTCAATATATCAATGTTCCACACTGCACTGAGGACAATTGACAGACAGCCACACAAATAAGGAAGTGGGGTGGGCAAGGAATAGTCCCGTCTTACAATCGGATCCCCATTCAAAGGCGGCACCCATAAGAAATTTCAAAGTACCCTTGATCTGAAGAATAGTGCTTTTCTCTTGTCAGCACCAAATACCGCTACATAATGCCCTTGAAGCAGCAGGAATACTTCCCTGTGAGTTTCATGGAAATTGTTTTCCACTTGTACTCTGAGACACGGAGAAAGACAGTGGAGGAAAAGTGACCCCAACATAAGAACATAAGAACATAAGAAGAGCCCTGCTGGATCAGGCCAAAAGCCCATCTAGTCCAGCTTCCTGTGTCACACAGTGGCCCCACCAGATGCCTCAGGGAGCACACGAGACAACAAGATACCTGTGTCCAGTCGCCACTCCCTTGCACCTGGCACAGAGAAAACCCACTTCTAAAACCAGGAGGTTGCTTATGGCTTGTAACCTGTGATGGTCTTTTCCTCCATGAAGACCACCTGTGATGGTCTTTTCCTCCACCCCAACCTGTCATGCAGATACACTGAGGACCATGGGAAGATGAAGACCACATGGACTGTGCAGGTCAGTTGTGTATCGAATGCATCTGATCCCATCAAAATCTTCCAGCAAGCGCATGGTAAAGAAGTGTGTCCTTGGGTTGGGTTCCAAGTGCTGTCCTGATGGGCTTTAATGACCAGTGGCTACTGCAAGTTCCTATAATGGAACCAGGGGCAACTGCAGGTTTTGAGAACATGCACATGTGCACGAACACCCACACCCACTCACACATACGTACACCCCTCCCCCCACACCTCTGTGGTGTCTGGGAACTGGATAGCAGATGCATGCAAGTCCTCCTTCATGCCCCCACCAGCATCTACAACAATGGCAGTAAAAGAGGACCCTTGTCTGTCCACCGAATAATTCCTGCGAACGTCTCTCTGCTGCACTAAGGGCAGGCCCCTGTTCTGAGCTCCACACTGCACTGCAGGGCCAGCTCTGCCACAAAGAAGGGTGAAACAGGTCACTTCTGGTAGCAGATTGTGGCCCGGTTTCCAGGGGTGGCATGGCAGCCCTTTCACCATCCTCCGCATGGGTGGCCTGCAGATTAAGGAGAGTGCCACAGCACCATCCAGCTTTCTCTCTTTCCTTCCTAATAGAAAAGGAGAAAAGGGGGAGAGATTTGCAAGAAGGAATTTAGAGTGTGATTCTAAGAGAAAAGAGAGAGAGAAAGAGTGGAGGGAAGGGGAGGGGATGCCATTTAGTGCTCCAGTGAAATGTCACGGCCCGGCACTGGTCTACCAGCAAGAAAGCTGTACTGAGTCATTGGGTGGGACTCTCCCCACTGTGATCCGGCTGTTTTTGCTCCACGCTGCCTGTGGGAGGAAAGGCATCAAGCCCAGAGCTGAAGCCGCAAGGGAGCAAGGCTAGGCAATGTCCTGTGCCATTGATGCTCCCTCAAGGCCCATAAATCTGGTTTCTGGGGGATGATGAGAGCTCTGAGCAGCTCATGCTGTTTTATGATACAGCAGAAGAAACTCAGCAGGCAGGGAGTGGCTCAAGTATCTCTGCCAGACTGGTGTTTATAGATCAGAGGAGGTGGGAAGAAGGCAAAGCCATGGAGATTCTGATCTGGTCGACAAGCAAGCCTGAAACCATGGTGCTTTTTTGCCATGCTGAGCAGGTACCTAGAGAGCCTTCTCTTCTAGAGTTCTGGCACTGACATAAGGAGAAAAAGAACCAGCAGTGCCGGGGGGGGGGGGCTCAGACCATGCCCTGTTCTGGAACATTTCGGCACCTGTGCATGTGCCCTTGTGCTTGCATGACCACACACCCATGGATAGGTGGTTGCTCCTATCTCAGTGGCCTGGCAATGCTGAGGGAGGAGAGCCCTTCAAGGTCACTCTCCGACCTGGATGAGTTGAAGAAATGCAGCACAGTGATTAGTGCAGCGATTTTCAACCTTTTTCTTCTCACGGCACACCCCACTATCCCTTAGTGGGGACCCCTTCTTTAGATGGTGGGCCCGTATCCAGTCGCACTACAGATACTTCTCTGGGGAAGGGGGGAAGGGGCCTTCTTGTAGTGGGTGATTCTATAGTCAGGAACATAGAGAGGGGGGTCTGTGATGGATGTGAGGACCGCATGGTGACTTGCCTGCCTGGTGCGAAAGTTGCGGACATCACGTCTCGTCTAGATAGGCTGGTAGAGAGTGCTGGGGAGGAGGTAGCGGTCATGGTTCATGTCGGCACCAACGACGTGGGGAAATGTAACCGGGCTGTCCTGGAAACAAAATTTAGGCTGCTAGGTAGAAAGCTCAAATCCAGGACACCAACGGTAGCGTTCTCGGAAGTGCTACCTGTTCCACGCGCAGGGCCAGCTAGGCAGGCAGAGCTCAGGGGTCTCAATGCGTGGATGAGACACTGGTGTCAGGAGGAGGGGTTTAGGTTTGTTAGGCACTGGGGAATGTTTTGGGCCTGTACAAGAGGGACGGGCTTCACTTGAACCAAAACAGAACCAGACTGCTGGCGCGTAACATTAAGAAGGTGGCAGAGCAGCTTTTAAACTGACCCCTGGGGGAAAGCCAACAGGAGCCGAGGGGCATCCGGTTCGGGATTCCTCATTCCTAGGGAATGAGGATGGAGAGGTTCAGGAACAGCAAGGTTACGACAGAGTAGAAATTGGGAGTGGAAATGGGATGGGACGAGACAGCTGGTCCATCAGGAAGAGAGGCTGCAGGGGGGGAAAAGCAAACAAACAACCCTTCTCAGGGAACCTGACATACAAGTGCTTTTATGCGAATGCCCGAAGTCTCTGAGTGAAGATGGGAGAACTGGAATGTTTGGTGGCGAGGTAAAACATTGACATAGCGGGCATAACGGAAACCTGGTGGAATGCGGAGAACCAGTAGGATACCGCAATCCCAGGCTACAAACTCTATAGGAAGGATAGAGAGGGACGTGTTGGAGGTGGGGTGGCCATCTATGTCAAAGAAGGGGTAGAATCTAGCAGAGTAGACATTGAAGGGGGGTCCAACTCTACCATAGAATCACTGTGGGTTAAATTACCAGGCTCAAGGAGCAATGTAATAATGGGGGTATGTTATCGTACCCCAGATCAAAAACCTGAAGGGGACCTCGAGATGAGGAAGCAAATAAGAGAGATGTCAGTGAGAGACAGGGTTGTGATCATGGGGGACTTCAATTATCCTCATATCGACTGGGTCAATTCAAGCTCTGGTCATGAAAAAGAGACTGGATTTTTGGATATGCTAAATGACTGTGCCTTAGAGCAGCTAGTCACAGAGCCAACCAGAGGACAGGCAACTCTGGATTTGATATTGTGTGGTACTCAGGACCTGGTCAGGGAGGTAAATGTTACAGAGCCATTGGGGAACAGTGACCATTCTGCGATCTGTTTCGCCATGCATGTCGGGGGGAGAGTGCCAAGCAAATCTGACACAAAAACCCTTGACTTCCGAAGGGTGGATTTCCCTAATATGAGGAGACTAGTTAGAAAGAAGCTGAAAGGGAAGGTGAAAAGTGTCCAATCTCTCCAGAGTGCATGGAGGCTGTTTAAAACAACAGTAATAGAGGCCCAGCAGGAGTGTATCCCACAAAGGAGGAAGGGCTCGACTAAGTCCAGGAGGGTGCCGGCATGGCTAACAAGCACAGTTAAAGAGGCTATAAAAGGCAAGGAAGCTTCCTTCCGTAAATGGAAGTCTTGCCCAAATGAGGAAAATAAACAGGAGCACAAACTGTAGCAAAAGAAATGTAAAAAGATGATACGGGAGGCCAAGAACGACTTTGAGGAGCGTATGGCCAGAAACATTAAGGGAAATAATAAAAGCTTCTTCAAATATGTTAGAAGCAGGAAACCTGCCAGAGAAGCAGTTGGCCTGCTGGACAGTGAGGGAGGGAAAGGGGTGATAAAAGGGGACTTGGAGGTTGCAGAGAAATTATATGAGTTCTTTGCATCTGTCTTCACGGCAGAAGACCTCGAGCAGATACCGCTGCCCGAACGGCCACTCCTGACTAAAGAATTAAGTAAAATAGAGGTTAAAAGCGAAGACATCTTAGACTTAATTGACAAATTAAAGATCAATAAGTCACCGGGCCCAGATGGCATTCACCCAAGAGTGCTTAAGGAACTCAAAAATGAAGTTTCTGATATCTTGACAAAAATATGCAACTTGTCCCTTAAAATGGCCACTGTGCCAGAGGATTGGAGGATAGCTAATGTCACGCCAATCTTTAAAAAAGGAAGGAGGGGGGACCCGGGAAACTACAGGCCGGTCAGCCTAACATCTGTTCCAGGGAAGATGGTGGAAAGTCTCATTAAGGATAAAACCTTAAAATACATAGAAGAACAAGCTCTGCTGAGGGAGAGTCAGCATGGCTTCTGCAAGGGTAAGTCTTGCCTCACAAACCTTTTAGAATTCTTTGAAAAAGTCAACAGGCATGTGGATGCGGGAAAACCCGTGGATATTGTATACCTGGATTTTCAGAAGGTGTTTGACACAGTCCCTCATGAAAGGCTCCTGAGAAAACTCCACAGTCAGGGAATAAGAGGGCAGGTCCTCTTGTGGATTAGGAACTGGTTGAAGACCAGGAAACAGCGAGTGGGAGTCAATGGGCAATTTTCACAATGGCGAGAGGTGAAAAGTGGTGTGCCCCAAGGATCGGTCTTGGGACCGATGCTTTTCAACTTATTCATAAATGACCTGGAGTCGGGGATAGGCAGTGAGGTGGCCAAGTTTGCAGATGACACTAAACTTTTCCGGGTGGTGAAGAGCAGCAGGGATTGTTAAGAGCTCCAGAAGGATCTCTCCAAACTGGGAGAATGGGCAGCAAAATGGCAGATGCGCTTCAATGTAAGTAAGTGTAAAGTGATGCACATTGGGGCAAGAAATCAAAACTTCACATACACGCTCATGGGTTCTGAGCTGTCTGTGACGGATCAGGAGAGAGATCTTGGGGTACTGGTGGACAGGTCGATGAAAGTGTTGACCCAGTGTGCGACGGCTGTGAAGAAGGCCAATTCCATGCTTGGGATCATTAAAAAAGGGATTGAGAATCAAACGGCCAATATTATTATGCCGTTGTACAAATCGATGGTAAGGCCGCATCTGGAGTATTGTGTCCAGTTCTGGTCGCCGCATCTCCAAAAGGATATAGTGGAACTGGAAAAGGTGCAGAAGAAAGCAACCAAAATGATTAGTGGGCTGGGGCATCTCCCTTATGAGGAAAGGCTACAGCGTTTGGGGCTCTTCAGTCTAGAAAAAAGGCAGTTGAGGGGAGACATGATTGAGACATATAAAATGATGCATGGGATGGAGAGAGTGGATAGAGAGAAGTTCTTTTCCCTCTCATGCAACACTAGAACTAGGGGACATCCACTCAAATTGAGTGGAGGGAGTATTAAAACAGACAAAAGAAAATATTTCTTTACCCAGCGTGTAATTGGTTTGTGGAACTCCTTGCCACAGGAGGTGGTGATGGCACCTGGCCTGGATGCCTTTAAAAGGGGATTGGACAGATTTATGGAGGAAAGGTCCATCACACCTTACAAGCCATGATGGGGAAAAGCAACCTCCTGGTTTTAGGAGTAGGTTTTCTCTGTGCCAGGTGCAAGGGAGTGGCGACAGGAAACAGGTTATCTTGTTGGCTGTTTGCTTCCTGAAGCATCTGGTGGGGCCACTGTGTGATACAGGAAGCTGGACTAGATGGGCCTTTGGCCTGATCCAGCAAGGCTCTTCTTATGTTCTTATGACAAGGCGCTAAAATTGTCAAGGCACACCATTGGTTTTTGACAATTGACAAGTCACACCGTGCTCACATGGGGGCTCACATCCTCCAGTGGCCCTACTATTAAATGGCCCTTCCCCAAACTCCTGCGGCACACCTGTGGACCATTCATGGCACACCAATGTGCCATGACACAGTGGTTGAAAATCACTGGATTAGAGGATGCTCCTTCTTCAGTGCCACCGGGGCACTGACTGAGGAACATCCAACAGCCGCCTCTCCTGCTCTCCATGAATGGGCTCCTACATCATGGCAGGGACATATGAGGAAAGCTAGCTGTAGATCAGGAGGGGAGGAGAAGGCAACAACAACAACACAGTTCACTCAATTGAGCAACCTGAGTTCTCTGCTGCATGGGGAGCTCCAGGGGTTGACTGATGGCTTGCGGCCAACCTGGGTGACCTCCAATGCAAGGGCCTCTCCAGAATATCCCAACTGTAGATGGGGATTCTGGGTGCAGAAGAAGTGCAAGTCTCTTGGCCAACTACCATGTCATTGGTACTTGGGGTTCATGGACTGGTCCAGCTGGATGGATTATCTCATGGTTCTTGACCGATGCCCATCCTGAATGATGGGAGAGGTCATTATTGAACACTCCCCCACATTAAAAAAAGAAAAGAAAAACCTCCTTGCAAGGGAAAACTAGGATATCAAAGAGGGGGTTGACAGCACAATCCGACTTAACTTTTGTGCTGGTGTAACCAGCGGTGCAGCGAGAACAGGAGGCCCCAGAACGGAAAAGGGATTCAAATCCCCTCCAAAAGAGGAATTCAAAGGGGATTTGAATCCCTTTTCCGTTCTGGGGCCTCCCGTTCTCTCTGCACCGCTGGTTACACCGGCACAAAAGTTAAGTCAGATTGTGCTGTGAGTAGAACATTTCTTCCTGACGTACTATGTTTCTACATGCAGAAAGGACCTTGTGTAGGGGAGAATTCAAAGACACAATTTCCCTGCCCTTCCACAAAGTAGTACTGTCCTTTCTACCCCCTCATTCTGTTGCACGTTAGACCAGACCAAAGACACATGTGCAAAGATAATGTATCATTTATAAAGCATCCTGCACCTTTGGAAAAGTTGACAACCATCGTCACAGGCTGATAGAAGTTTCCTTCTTTGTTGTTTACTTGGGTGTTTTTTTGTGAAAATACAGCACAGAAATATATGCATGCCAAAAGCACAAATTTCGTTCCTTTAACACGAAACTGACTGTCTTGTGCTGATAACATTGCTATAAGTTATTCTGAGGTTTATAAAATAACCTCAACAAATGCAATTAAAATCCATAGGTGGGGGCAGGAGGTGGGGGTTGTACATGGTGTTCTGCTCTCTCCATGTGCTCCGATCATCCGTTTTACCAAGGACAAGCCCTAATTTTTGATCTCTCATTCCTGGTAAATCATTGCCCCTGTCTTTGCCTGCTGGGGATGTCTTGTTAAAAATCTGAAACTAGGAATACACTGCTTATGTTCAGGGCTGGCTCATCCATGAGGCCGACTGAGGACGTTGTCTCAGGCAGCAGATTGGTGGGCATGCCACATCTGTCCACCCACTCACCTCCATTGCACCTCCTCCTTCTCTCACTCCCTGGACACTTCCACACCACCCTGCATCCACCTACTGCCTCAGTCAGTCTCCTCTTCCAGTCTCCAGTCTCCTCACCATCCTTATCACCTCCTTCACTGGTTGCTCTTCCTGCAGCTAAGCTAGTTTAAAAAAGCAAGAAGAGGAAAGTGGAGGTGTGTGGGGAAGAGAAGTGGTGGCCTAGAGTACCTCCTAGGAGACTCTCTAGGCCACCACTTGTTCTCTTTACACCGTTCTGCTTTCCTCTTCCTGTTCTAGTAGTGGGAAGAGGAGGCAGTGACACGGGCAGTGGTACATTCCAAAGTGCAGGAGCACCCCCAATAATAGCCATGCACCTGCCTATGATGCCCCGACGACCCCAAACTCCAGTATTTTTTCTTGTTTTTATTTGCCATTGATGTGCAGAGCACACCAAGACCCTAACAGCTTCCTCCCTTTCTTGGACTGCCCCATGTCAACATGTTGCACAAAGTGACCCTTGAAGAGCATTTCAGGGTGCCTTCCAAAGAGAAACACCTCCGAATTGTCAAGAGAAGCCAAAGGAGTTTCTCTAAGGCAAGTGACATTTCTTCATCTTTCAAACATTTCTCCCACCAAGTCAACACCCATGATCTGATTCCTCAGTCACCCACCTGCCTATGTGAGAAACACCTGACCCAGTTTCACGCAGGGCTCATTAGCAAGGCAGGTTCCTCACGAGAAGCAGGTTTCTCGTTTCTGATCCTAACCCTGATTAATTTCCGAGGGTTACACAACTCTCCTGTGTTTCCTCTCTACCTCCATCCTTCTTTGCCAACTCTTATGAAACCCAATGCAGGCAGGTATTGATGGTGATAATGCCTGGTGGAATTTGCACTGCCAGCTTAGAGTTGGCAAGCTTAGGAGAGGGAGGTTCCATGGCACGATGGGATTTATTTACACCCATGGTAAATGGCCAACAATGGCCACGCCCACATTCAGCATCTGTGTAAGTGAGACAGGACCTGCTAGCATCCTATTTAACAAGACCCAAGTCAGGTCCTTGTATCATCTGGCAGAGACAGTCAACTTTCACTACGGCAGACAAAGCATTAAGGGACGGAGAAGGTGTTAGCTTGGGGAAAAGGCGTGTTCTCCCATTGTAAGAATTGAGAGAGCTACTCTGTTCCGAATTGCAAAACTGTGCCAACAAGGTGAGCAAATGCAAACCTGCTGCAGAGTTTCGGGTTTCCTAGTAATGAATCATGCAAGTTCTCACGTTCACCCCTTGTTGCTAGGGGTGAGCAGATTCCCTCAGTTCTAGTCCTGTAACTGATCCAAGCTTCCTTTGGTTCCACTCCAGCTGAATTTCGGTCAGGGATACAGTGTTTGGGATGGTGGTAGACTTGATTCTGCACATGCCATGTCCAGTTTTCAAAAACATTTTAAAAAAATACTTAAACAAACAAAGAAATCCCAATTGCGCCATTTTGCAAGGACAAAATAAAAGTAGAGAGCTTCCAAGATCACCTTGCAACCAGCACGGCCCCAACAATGGGGCCAGATGGGGGATGCAGCTACCAGATCAAGGCGGAGGGGAGAAGCAGCTCTGTTGCTCAGGCAACAGGGACAAGTCCCCTTTTCCAGCAGAACCAGGACATTTTCCAAGAGACAGAAGGGGCGGGGCTATTGCCAAGCCTGCTGTCAGGCATTTTGAAAGCCAGCTAGGCGTCAGGCCAGGTGAGAGGTTCTTCCATTTGCTCTCAGGGAGAAGCAGCTGGAGAGCCTGAAGGAGGAGGAGGCCAAGCCAGGGTGCTGCAGCCTCCTCCCTCCTACATCTGAGATTCCCTTTCTTGCAGGAAGACACAGGCTTGTTCAAGGCTGGGTGGTCAACCCTTTGCTTTCCTGGCAAAATCACTCAATTCTTTAATTGCATGCTTAATATGTATAGGTTGCTTTTCCACCAAGGTGCCTGAAGCAGTCAGACAGAATCAAAATGACACAACAGTCACATTCAAAATTCAGTCCAGTGGCGTTCCTGCGGTAGGGGCTCGACAGTAAGTCGCGCCCCGACCGACTACCACGTTCACGAACCGGAGCGAGGAGGCCCCGCCCCGCGCCGTCGGAGCCATTCCGCGCAGCGAAGCCGAACGGGCAGGGTCTCCTGCCCGTTCGGCTTCGCTGCGCGGAATGGCTCCAACAGCGAGGGGGCGGGGCCTCCTCACTCCAGTTTGTGAATGCGGTAGTCGGTCGGGGCGCAACTTACTGTCGAGCCCCTACCGCAGAAACGCCACTGCCCAAGTCACTGCCAGTCACACATTGAAAGGTGGTGGTCCATGGAGAAAGGATCTCGCTAAAGAATTCCTCTCTCCTCCATGGGGTTGGAATCTCCAGCAATCCATGTCATTCTCCAGGGGGCTCAATCCTCAAGAACCCCCAGGAATTCCCAACATCATATCATGTGGGGAAAAAATGGAGCGTTTTTGCTTTTTAAAGGTGAAACAGCATTCTGATATGACTAATTAGAGGGAAGCTGACTCACCAGGCAAGATTACTTGGCAGGATACAGAGAGCAGGAGACTCATGAGAACTTTTAAAACAGCTGCTCTCTGCACCTGACAGCTGATCGGGGCAGATAAGGGACAGCCTCTGGCGTACCCTTGCCTGACAGTCCGTGTACCCCAAGGTGTACGCGTACCACAGGTTGGGAACGCCTGCTGTAGATATATAACTCCTGCTTGAGGCATAGCTCCCATGGTCTCTTTTTATTCCCTGAAGAAGGCTGCCAGTATTGACAGCTGAAACGTTGGAATTTTTTGTATACTATTTTAAAATTTTAGAATAAAGACCATTACATGGCTTCAGATCTCAAAAGATTTTATTCCTCTGAGCCTGTGCTATGTTTCAACTCCAGCATTGACTGAAAGAGAGAAGAGTCACTCAGGTGAATATACCCAGTGGCGTCGCTTTGGTAGGGGCAGGGCTGTAAGTAATGCTCCGACCTAGTCTCTTTACCGAGCGAGCAGGAGGCAGCCCCGCCCCCTCACTGTCGGAGCCTTTCCCGTGCGGAGAAAGCAGCAGGCAGGGTCTCTTGCCTGCTGCTTTCTCCGCACGGGAAAGGCTCCGACAGTGAGGGGGCGGGGCTGCCTCCTGCTCACTCGGTAAAGAGACTACGACGGAGCGTTACTTACAGCCCCGCCCCTACCGAAGCGACGCCAGTGAATATACCAGAAGAATAACAGGTTCTGAAAGTTTGAGTTCCTCTCTGGGAAGTAAAGTGGAATCTCAAAATCCAGGGCAGAGGCCAGGAGAGGCTGATTCCTTAAGCACCCCTACATTTACCTGGGCCACTCCCTCCCCTTCCTCTGCTATCTCTTCCTGTCAACATAGAGAGTGTATGCTTATTGGAGCAGAGGACTGTTTTGGGGAGACTTTCTTATGTAACTCAGAAAAGTGCCAGGTAAATGGATGGAGTCATTTTATTATGATTAACCCCAATACAAAGTTGACGTATATGCTGGATCAGAACATTGATCTATCTAGGCGTGGTATGCAACAGGCTGGTCCTTATCTGGTTTTCAGATTTCCCCTGTCTTGCAATTCAGTGATGCTGATTGCTGCTGCAGTCTTCCCTGTGGAACCTGACCCCTGGCCTCTTATCTGCAACTGAAGTAATTAGGAATAATCAGCTGCCAAGAGGTCTCTTATCTGCCATTCTGATCTCTCAGCTGCTTTCTGCTCCTTATATCTCCGATCTGTACTGTTCCATATTGCTTCCTGTATATACAGCACTGAACCACTAGGTGGCACAGGCAAGAAGGAGCAGGTAAGAACAAAGAAGGCAAGGTTTGTATTTCCTTTTTTTTTTTTTTTTTTGGCCTTTTTTTCTACTTCCAGCAAGCTGCTGCTCATGCTGGTCATATTTGTGGAGATTCAAATCAATAGGCTTGAATAGGAAATTCAATGGGGGGGGATTCAATTGGGGGTGGGGAGGAATGAAACATAACTGTCCTGGGGAAAGATAGGCCAAAAAACAGAGAGACTGAAAACTGAGGATGCTGCATGATATTCTACTCCTGAACTGAAGCCCATATATCTGCTCTTTTGGATAAGATTCCAAAACAGGAAATGGATCTGTGAGTACTACTGTTTGAAAAACAAACACACACCACAGTGGCTTAATTGCTGCATTTGCTGACACTATCATCTATATAGTGCATATATTTATTTAAATTAAATATTATAAATAAATTTATATTTACATATAAATATTTATTATATAAATAATACATTTATTTATTGGCACAGGTGGTACTTCAGAAACCTTGACTGTGACAGGTGGTACACCTGGTAACAAAGGTTGGGAACCTCTGATCTAGGTCAATATCATCTGCAGTGGCTGGTAGTAGCTCTCAGGGGTACAGATGTAAAACTTGGTTCTACCTGGAGATGCCACAGATGAAAACCCAGGACCTTTAATATGCAAAGCATGTGCTCTGCCACTGACCCATGTTCCTATCCCCTAACTCAGTGTTTCCCAAACTTTTTCGACCTGCGGCTCCCTTGACCATTGGCGACCATTGGCGACCATTGGCGACCGCTACTCCCCATTACATGATGTGGATGCCTGCCAATTGGCATTGCACTGTTTTCCGAGAGGATTCCGTGGCACTCCGCAGCTCCCCTGGCTGGTTTCCGCAGCTCCTGTGGGAGCCACGCCTCCCAGTCTGGGAATCACTGCCCTCCGTGCCCATAAACATGAGAACATTTGGAAGGTGGAGCATATTTTCTTGCCCCGGACTCCTAGGGCGTTCGCTACTCAATGACTTCACTTTTTTCTTCTGTGTATTAGGGAATACAAAGCTGAAATTTTAACTTGCTAGTAGGCAAGACATTGGCCTTGAAGACTGCTACATTTTTTAAAAGACAAAAATAAATCTCCCAAATGAAGAGGAGCTCTCAAAAAAAGAGAGATTTGTTATATCGTTCAGGCAGTTTTCCATTTTCTGGCATGTTCCATGTTTTCACCTCTAGAGACCCTGAACCACAAAATAACCAGGAAAAAGAATGAATGGACTGAGGGTAATTCTTCTTGACAGAATAGTTACAGTGGAAGCAGAATCCCTCACTTCCTTCCCAGGAAGTTCCAGAATGAAGGATAAACAAACAGTGCATTGATTGTACCCTCCAATGATGGTTGCCCATTTTCCCAAACTGACCCAGGTTTTTGCATTTGTCCTCAGCTGGATAGGCCCCAAAGGCAGGGGTTTCACTAGGGTTGGTGACACATGGGGTGAGATCTCATGGGGTCCCCCCCATGGACCTCCTCCCATACCAGACCACACGATGTAGAGGCCTCCTGGGAAATGCAATCCCCACATGGGTCACAGCAGGGATCAGGAGAAATTCAAACATTTTCTACCAGTGGTGCGTTTTTGCACCACTGGTAACAAATAGAGTAGAAAGTCATTTTGGTGTCACCCCTCCCTTGGGTGACACCCGGGACGGTCCACCCCCCAAAGACGCCCCTGCCCAAAGTTTAATCTCAGGTCATTTGGAGTGCTGATTATCTTCGCCCCCTTTTATGTTTGGCTCCACCCCTTTATCGCTTCTGGGCTCCATCATAGTACTAGATATTTCTCCCCATTTTTAAGGAATTAGCAGTCTTGTGATATGAGTGACCAGGCCCTCCTTTGTGACTTTACCTAGCCCTACCTCAGAAACCTCAGGATTTTGAATGCATCCAACCTGGAAACTCTACTTCCCAAATCTCACAAATGAAAATCGAAACACTCTTGTGTACTTAACCACTCTTGCCTCCCTGCCAGCCGAATCTCCCCAGTTTTTCCACCCCTGGAGCACATCTGCCTGCTTGGCCACCCGCCAGTGGATAAAAGAGGGGCAGACAGGTGGGCAAACGAGTGAGTGTGCTGCATGCACACATCCCATTGATCAGGAGAGCAGGCAAGGAGCAAGGGAGTATGTTCACATGCCCACCTGCCATGGATAAGGAGGGGGGCAGAGGAACCCCCTTCCCGTAACTGGAACGGGACATACATCCTCCCTCTTCTGTGCCTGCTCCAGATCACCTCTTCCTGCCCACTTGGTGCTTTGTAAGCAGCCAGGTGGGTGGCGATCCGGAGCTGAAGCAGTGTTTATTTTTCCTTCCTCCTCCAGGGGCTGCAGTGCTGCACTTTACTGAGTTGGAAGAGGATCAGAGCACTGACCAAAGCAGCAGGCTAGAGAGGGCAGCAGACAGACACATCTTTCCTTTGTGAGCAGGAGCAGCTTAGTGCTGAAAGGTCAGAGCAATGAATCAGGACTTCCCTGGTACAGATCTGCTGGCCTCTGCCATAAACTCACTAGGTGGCTTTAGGCAAACCACTCCCTCTCTCAGCCTCAGTCTTTCCCATCTGCAAAATGGGGGTACTAGTCATGACTTTATAGTGTTGCTGTAAGGGCTACACCAAGATAATACATGGAAAGCACTTTGCACTCTCATACAAATGGGAAGGATTAATTTCCATCAAAAGGAGAGATCTCTGGGCAGGTGTTTCTGTATTCATAGCTGCCACTGTATGGGCTGATCCTGCCTTGGGTTTAATTGTATGACATGTGTGGGGCCAGGAATTGCTGCAGGAACACCCTGTCATTAGTTCCGCAGCCTCCCAAGCGGAGCTGACCTCTGTGAACCATTGGCAAGTCGTCAGGTAATTCTGTGAAGAGCTAATCACGACCCGAGGGATTTACTGAGTGCACCCAGCTGCCAGCACTCTTGGGCGTGAGCCCCAGAAGCTTCTTGTGTTGTTTTAATGAGGATGTTATCCTGGATAGAATAGCCAAGGCTGGATATTTCCATCGCATCACCCAATGTCCCCAGAGCTCTTAAAAAAATTATAAGCACATGGTTTGCCCCACCTCAGGAAGAGCAGCCCCCTAGAGGGAAGGAGGGGGACAGCCTGACGCAGAACAGAAAACGGGCTATAGTGGACAAGGCAGGGGGCAAGTGAAGATCACTTGAGGGAAGTTGTGCAAGGCTCTTGCAGAGTTGGCCACATTTGGGCTTCTAAGAGCCAGTTTGCCCCTTCTTGACTCTGGCACATCAAGCACCGGAGGATGTGGGAGGGAGAGGAGCAAATTGCAGCTCTTCAGGGGAGAATGGCATGCCTCCGTCAAACCAGTTCCACTCCTAGCGTGGTGCAAAGGCCAACCCCACAATCATGCCCATCTGCAAGGTCGGTGAGCCACTGAATGCACATCCACGTCAGAATCTCTAAGGTGTCTCCAACTCAGGTGGCAGGTGGTTTGACACATCTGGGCCGAACGGCATAACAGGTGGTGATGGGTGCTCCAGTTCCTACATTTACATACTCTAACACTGGGGCCAGCCCAAGACCTCCCGAAGTGACATGCAAAGTGTCACACACACCCTTACCTGCAGCCATGCCAGCCACAACTGCTGCTTCTACTCCTCCTCCTGCCCCCTGGGTTCAAAAAGGAAGAGGGGAACAGAGGGGAAGACAAAGCATGGAGGAGAGGAGGGTAGTGGGCTAGACAGGGCCGTACGGTGCGGGGGTGGCAGGTGAGACAGAACCGCCCCATTGTAGTCCATGGGAAAAAGCTGCAGCCTATCCTGAGATTGCACATGCACGCACCACCCGCTTTCTCAGGTGCAAGAGGATGGTGCGCATGTGCAATCACAAGGCTAGGCTGTTGCTTTTTTTCTGTGGATGATGACAGGGCGGTTCTGCCCCATCTGCCGCCCCTGCTCCGCACATCCCTGGGGCTAGAGTGTCTCCAGCAGTTGGAGATTATCCAGATGTTCCCTGCAGCTGCTCGTCAGCAAGGAAACAACACCCCCATTGGTTTCATTGACAGCTCTTTTTTTTCTCTCCTTGTCAAAAAGCGCCAACAGAAGGGAGGAGGCAATCCGGATTGGGACCATGGTGGTGGCAAAGGGTTAAAACTTCCCCCTGTTGACGTCTCCAGAGTCCCAATCTGGATCAGGCTCCCCCTGCCCAACCACGGCTGCTAGTTTTGAAATGAAAGTTGAGCCCAGGGGTCGCTCTTGAAGTGGGGACTGGAGGGACATGCAGTAGCCCCTCCAGAGGGGGGGGTGCTGTAAGTAGCACAAGATGCTGCAACACGCGTGTAAGCGGCCCCTCCCACTCGCTGTCAGAGCCATTCCGGGAAGGCGACGGCAACGTGCAGCACGCTCCCCACAGCGCAGCCTTGCTCCCCAAATGGCTCTGACAGCGAGTGGGAGGAGCCGCTTACACGCGTGTTGCTACGCCGCTGGGGACATGTGCCTGGCCAGCCCCTGAGGCACAAGAGTCTGCTGTTCATCCCTACCCCCGGGGACACGCAGCCTCTGCATCTGCTTCCCAAAGGGGGCAGCAAAGCAGATGTCAGGTTCTGTTTGCTGGCCAGAGTCACCCTTCATTGCCACCAATGTGGCTCAGCATGGTGCATTCCCAGAAACTATGGGTGTGGAGGGGCATAACTGGTGTGTGTAGGCACTTTGCAAAGCAGGGGAGAGTGTGCCCTAGAGCAGGGCCTCTGAGAGGGATTTTATCAGGGGGTACAAAGTTTATTTTGGGCCCCTTCTCAAAGGGGGGGGGGAAACAGGATGGGGGGGGAGGGCAGCAAAAACTGGAGAGGCTCCACGAAACCAGCTGAGATCCAAGGAATTGAGGGGGGGCTCCTTTGACTCCTGGGCCCCCTTTTTGACCCTGGGTCTAGGTACACTTTACCCCCTTTATGCCCCTCTCATGGGCCCTTCCCCAGAGCACTCCAAAACTGGCCTAATTGGCATAGCCTAGCTCTAATTCTGGGTAAGCACCGAGTTCAAGTATTCCTCGTATTCCCCAGAGCTGAGATCCTCTCACAAACCAGGTTTGACTTCATGGTTCTGTCATCATCAGGTCTCTCTCCTACAGTCTCCCTTGATATTGTAGTTAATCATCTCTCTCTCTCTCTCTCTCTCTCTCTCTCTCTCTCTCTCTCTCTCTCTCTCTCTCTCTCTCCCCATAAACACACAAACTTCATCATCATCCTACCTGCACCTGGGGTTACAAGGTGAACCCCATAGTAGTACCACTGCAACCCAGCCAGTCTTTTGATCCTAAACTCAAAGCTGCTGCTAATGACAGACTATCACAGTGTCACAGCATGCAGGAAGAGGGTGTCCAATGGCTCTGCTAGTTAGATTAGGATCAGGGCTGGATCAACGATTATGCTAACTACTGGTAGGGCACTAGCAAAACCGGGGCTGCAGCTATGGTTGAGGTATGTAGGAGCTCTACAATGTGGGGTGTGTGCCTTTGCTGCTTCCTGTGCCCCAAAAATGCTGACAGCTTATTTGTTACATGCCAGGGGAAGAGAGCAAATATTTTCAGCAGCATATTGAGGTATGTGCAGGCAATCCCTTTTCAGAGATGGGGAAGTGCTCTCGTCTGCCCCTAGCTGCACAAAAAACACCTGTTGATTTCATGTTACTGTATTTTTTTTTCTGTTGTTGTATTGGCACTGGCAAGCCAGCTTCCAAAATCTTACAGAAGATATCTGCAAATCCCAGAAACAATTTTCTCAGAAGTGCAAACAGTACTGATGGACAGGAGAGTGTGCTGTTGTTGTGTTGTTGTCACAGCATCTATTGGATAGTGCCTGTGAAACCCACCCCATACAGAAAGGAGCAAACAGGACTTTCCTCTCCATAGAAAGGTTGTCTTTCCTCCTTATAAGAATATAAAAAGACCCTTGCTGGATCAGACCAAAACTCAATGCAGTGGCCTCACTAGGGGGGTGCAGGGGGTGTGGACCGCACCGGGTGACACCCTCAGGGTTTTTTTTGACACCACTAGTAGCCAAAATTGTGGAAACTTTTTGGAAAACTTGTATTTATGAATAATACCATAAAATTATATATTATTGGAAAGGTAATTTAATGCATAAAACAAATCGTGTTGAATTATCTGTATTCTATCAAACATTATGGCTCAATAACCGGAAAATGGAAACACAACTGCCTTATGTAACAAAAAGTGGATTTCCTTAACTCAAAACTGACCAAGGAGACTGATTGTTCCGAGAGCCAATGAGGTGTTGTTATGACACAGCATGGGACCAATAAGGTGTTAGTATGAGTCAGCTCTCATTTCTATGTCTCAGAGCTAATACTAGAAGTCTTATTCAGTGGTGTGTGTCTTCAAGTTGGCCACTGGTTTTTTGATGGTTACTGATTTGTTGAGTGACTTGTACTGTTATATATTAAGATAAAGTTAATGGGGGGGGGGGGGTTGACACCATGAGTTACCGCACCGGGTAACAAAACCCTAGTGACGCCTCTGACTCCATGTAACCCATCACTCTCCTCCTCATGGTGGCCAACAGCATGCTGCTGGGCTCTGGGGAATCCACAAGAAGGCATCTCTGCCCCTTGCTGTTGCCCAGCAAATATTATTCACAACCCAATCCTATGTTGGCCTTAGGCTGGTGGATCACAGGACCTCTGGCGATGCAGCCACTCCGTCAATCTTCGGCTCACTACCAGTAAGTTCTGTGCCAGCAGTGATGGGTTGGAGCAGCAGGTCAGTGGTGTGGGTTGTTCAGAGGAAGATCAGTGGCAGATCAGGGCAGGGAGCAGGCCAGGCTGGAGGTGGTTCAGGGGTAGGAGAGGAAGGATAACAGCGGCACTAGTGCACACCGATATCCTATCCCCTCTTCCGGCTCAGACCTGCCCCCGGACTCTCCTCAGACATATGCCAGCTAATAAAGATCTGACATAGGTCCAAAGAGACCCAATGGAGACTAAGCGGTAAGTAAAAACCTTTTAAACTTCTCTCTCCTGGGCTGTCTGGTCCCCCCCAGCCCTTGGCACTCAAGTAACGCATGCTCTGTTGGTGGTGCTGCATGGTCTGGGCTGGTGGGGGGTAGGATTGGGGTTGGGCTTAGCAGCATATCGTCTATGAAGATGGAGGCTCTTTTTAATTATCATGGCAGGAATGGAAAGGAAAACATTCAGGAATTCCAGGGACAAAAATAACTCTCATTTATTACTGAGCTCCGAGTGCCAGAAAAACATGGCAATTCTAAAAAAGTATGTAGTCCACTTCCATAATTGGCCTAAATGGCCTTGTCCGTTTTTTCTTGTGGATTCATTTTCACGTGGATCCAGTATTTCTCTCCTGGAGCCAAAGAGGACACAATAAATTTGCTCTATAAAAAGAAGCACAGCATGGCCAAATAACCATGGGTGGGTGAGATGACCACCCACTTGGGCTTGTTAAGCACATGGGCCTTTTCCTTGTAAACTAATCTCTATGGACCCTTGATCATGCCCAGTTTTATAGGAATAGAAGAAACAGAGAGAGAGAGAGAGAGAGAGAGAGAGAGAGAGAGAGAGAGAGAGAGAGAGAGAGAGAGAGAGAGAGAGAGCTTGCTTCTGTATACAATTTAGTTACAGCCATTAATTTGCTAATAACTGGACATGCACCTAATTGCACAACATGGCTGGAAGGGGCTTGCAAATAGCAAGGGGGGCTGTAAAGAATGGCAAAAATCATGGCAGGGGGTTGAGGACAGTAGTACTTAGCCCCTGTCTTGCTGACCTCGATAATGCCCCCCATCACTCCATTTTTAGTTTCTTACAAAATCAATTGAAAGTCAATGGAAGATTTTTAAAGCCTAAATGTAGCACACAGGAGAGGGCTCGTGATTGGGATCAGAACTGCAGCCAGCTGGGACAAAGTACCAATGTTTCTCCTACCTGCCATCATGGTTTCACCACATTGTGTGCCCCCACCTTGCTATCTGTAAAGAAAACTAACCCCAAATTCAATGATGTGGCATGATTAGGCATGCATCTAGTTTGACTGGTAGACTACCCACCTTGAGAAACTTGTTGGGAGACAGTCCGTGAATACCCTAAATATATAAATACATACATAAATAAAAATAAATTCATGGAGATCTAGCAATGGCTCCTAATCATGATGGTTGTATTGAACCTCCATCCTCAGAAGCAGTCTACCCCTGAATGCTGGCAAGGAACAGCAGGGAAGAACTCTAACCTTCACATCCTGCTTGCGTGCTTCCGGCTGTCCGCAGTACAGAAGAGGATGCTGGTCTAGAACAGAGGTTCTCAACCTGTGGTACAGGTACCCCTAGGGGTACGCGGACCTCTTGCTGGGGGTATGCCAAGCCCTGCCCCTTATCTGCCCCATCAGCAGCTAATTAAGTGTTAATTAACATGGATTTTAAATTGTAATTATTTTTGGAGCCCTTCTGTCTCTCTGATTTTGGTTTTGGGCTTATTTTTGTACTTTGGAAAATGTACTTTGGTGGGGTGGGGAGGGAGGAGCTGGTTTTGGGAAGTGTGACTTGGAGAAAGAAAGAGATCTTGCATGTCTGTCTGTCTCTCACACTCACAGAGTTAAATAAGACATTTTTTCACATTTAAAATTGTTTTAGTACTTTTTAATTTAATGATTAATTACCTAATTAATTAATTGATTAATCTAATTAATTAGCAGTTAAATTGGACCGTGATAGGGGGTACCCGGGCCTCCAAAGGTTGAGAACCCCTGGTCTAGATGAATGTTTAATCTGATCCAGCTGGTTAACAGCCAAACCTGTCTAGCAGGACACAGGGGCACACATAAAGCTGGACTCACACCGCATGAGTTCCGGCACATCCCAGACACATGCGGAGCTCGCGCAGCTGTGTGGCCTCCATTTTTATGAGATCGCATCTGAACGCGGGAGACCTGCACTCTCCCGAGTTCCGGTGCGATCAGAATTGTTTCATGCCCAAGATTTTGAGGGGGCGGAGACGCGGAGCTACTGTTGTCACCAATCGGATGAGAGGGGGATGAAAGGGGTTGTTAATCAATCGGAACTTACTTGAGTCTCAGCCAATCACCATGGAGGTTTATTACAACGTTTATTCCAAGAGGAGACGAGAGAGACAAAGAAAATGGCGGAAAATTGGGAGAGATATTGACCAAACAGGAGACCCCTGGTGAGGGGCCTCCCATCAAATCCATCATCAGCCTACCCTGCAGATGGGGAACGGGTGTTTTGGCTGCTGTCTGGGATGGGTCAAGAGAAAGGTTCGGGGCTCTGTGGACGTCTTGGGCACCGTTAGAAATTCTACAGGTGCAGCTTTTCCTGGCTAAAGTCATGCTCCCTTATTTACAGAAAGAGATGTGGAATACTAAATGACCTCTGTGCATGGACAGAGTGATTTTCAAACACACACACACACACACACACACACCCTGAAAAACCTGCAGCTTGTCCAAACACACTTCCAGACCACAGAACATCTTCCAGGGTGGAGGGTGTCTCAAACTCCGGTGCATTTGACCTGGGCAGCAGTTATTTGAAAGTGCCCCCCCTCACACCACGTCATCCATTTCTCTTGGATTCATTTCTCCTTCTCCGAAAAGGCACGAATCTTCAATTTCCCACCACAAATTGCTACTTTTCTCTACGTTATGCCCCTCTCTGTCTTCTCTCGTGTCTCCCGCTCTCACAGCGAGGCTGCAAGCTTTTGGCCAATCGGAGCACACTTGTGTTTAGCCAATCACCGCTGCGCTTTCTTAAGAAGGCGGGACAACAGGAGGGACTATTTCCAGAAAGACACTTGTGCAGACTAGATCAGCGCTTGGAGGTGGGCGTCCAGGCACCTACGCTTGCGCGCCTCCACGCCGGAACTCGTGCGGTGTGGGTCAGCCTTAAAGCGCCCGCTACATCCTGTGCAGGATTGGGCCTGCCCTGGTGCAGCTGAAGGCCTCCTCGGGGTAAAGGGACATTTGTCCCTTTACCCTGAGCAATGCGCCAGCTTCCGCGATATGTCTCCTTAAATGCACAACAGCAATTTTGCTGGGGTACATTTGGGAGGCCCATGTAAAGTCCAACAGGCCCAGGAAAGGGGATGGGATCTTTCCCTCTTCCCAGTCCTATCCCCTTCCTAGAATGCCCCCATCGTGCCCTCCCCCGCCACCCAGTGCGGACTTACCTTCCTGCTGCGGTGCTGTGCCATTCTGCGGCGCCAGGGGAATGGTGCAAGCCTCTCCACCGGTGCCGCTGACTCTCCGGGTGCTGCAAACGTGCCGTAAGGCACATTAGTCCAGCAGAACAGCCGCTCCACTGGTCTAATTGTAGACAGGATTGTGTTGTAAATCTGATCCAGTTCCCCAGAGAGGGGGAGGGGAGGGAGAGAGAAGGAGAGTGAGGGAGAGCCAAATGGCATGACCCAATAATTTATTTATTTATTTATTTATTTAAAAAAATTATATCCCGCCTTATCCCATGCCGAGGCAAATGCCCAAGGCGGCTTACAACAAAAATTAAAAACAGTTTAAAATACAGACAGTTTAAATACATAATTTAAAAACAATAAAAACAATAATATCAATAAAAACCACTGGGGGGCAACAGTAGGGAGCACAAAAACAACATGGCAGAGCATCTTGAGACACAGGAGGCAGGCTACAACCCATCACCCAAACGCAAGACGAAACAAAAATGTTTTGAGCCCTCGCCGAAAAGTCATGAGGGAGGGGGTGGTTCTCAGATCCCCTGGCAGGGAGTTCCACAGTTGTGGCGCCACAGCAGAGAAAACCCGCCCACGTGTTGCCACTCCCCTAACTTGCGATAGAGGTGGTACACGCAGGAGAGCCCCCTCAGATGACCTAAGAGAGCGGGCCGGAATGTATGGGAGAAGGCGGTCCCTCAGATATCCTGGACCCAAACCGTGAAGGGCTTTAAAGGTCATTACCAGCACCTTGAATTGGGCTCGGAAACGAATGGGCAGCCAGTGCAGCCGCTGAAGCAGCGGCTCAACAGAGTCAAACCGCCTAGCTCCAGCAACCACCCGGGCCGCCGCATTCTGCACTAATTGCAGCTTCCGAACCGTCTTCAAGGGCAGCCCCACGTAGAGCGCGTTGCAGTAATCCAGTCTTGAAGTCACTAAGGCGTGGACCACCGTGGTCAGGTCCGATCGACTCAAGTACGGCCGCAGCTGGCGCACCAGCCGAAGCTGGGCAAACGCACCCCTGGCCACAGCCGCCACCTGGCTTTCCAGGGAGAGCTGTGAATCCAGAAGTACTCCCAAGCTGCGCACCTGTTCCTGCAGGGGGAGTGCAACCCCATTCAGAACGGGCAGATGACTCAGTACCTGCATCGAAGCTTTCCTGACCAGTAGGACCTCTGTCTTTTCTGGATTCAATCTCAACCTATTAGCCCTCATCCAGACCCCAACCGCCTCCAGGCAGCGGTTGGGGTCTGGATGAGGGCTGGATGAGGATTTTGCAACTGGAATGTATCTAGACTATAAACTGCTCTGGGCACAGTAACAGAAACAAAGAGAATGGTTGAAAATCCAGAAAATGTAGACAGAAAATTCTGGCGAGGGCTTCAAGCCTTGAAGTTCAAGGACTGTATTCGGAAAGTCTCTGTAAAATAAGGGCAGGCATAATGAAGCCACGAATCAGATTGAAAAACTCTGAGTTCAGAATGGCGCGCACACAAATGCACACCTGTCAGTACTGTATTTTCACATAAGAAGAGATAGTCGCATGCAGGGCAGGGCAGATACATTGCAACTAACTTTCATATCAAGGCCTTCCCCAAAAGGGAGGCTCTAAACCTCGTCCTTGTTAATGACCTGTGCTGGAGACAAGGTCGAACTCGATCACTCCTCCAGCTCAGGACTGGCCCAAGACCTCCTGGTCATCTGAGGCAGCCTGCCAAATGCTGCCCCCCCTCACCCGATGATGTGCCAGCCTCTGCTCCTCCCCCTCTCCAGTGTTCTAGCTCAGCTCTCTCTTCCCCTCCACTTTTCCTCTTCCTCTCTGCCCTTTTCCTTTTCCACTCCAGGGAGTGGAAGGAGGAGGAGGAGGAGCAGTGGAGGCAGGCAATGGACAGAGAGAAGATCTTCGCTTGGCCTCAGCTTTCTGCAGGCCTCCTTCTCCCTTACATTTCTCTGCCTTTTCTCCCTCATTGCCCCTGATGCCTGCACCTGCTTCACAGCACACATGCACTGCCTCTCTTTTTCTCTCTCTATCCTGGCAAATCCCTCTTGAAAATATACCAGTTCCATCAGACATTTGGTACATAAGTGTTTAGTCCTCATTCCCTACTGAAAGGTAGAACTGGCTGTCATAGTCAGGAGAACAAGCTGCAAATAAAGTTATAGAGTGAACTGCAGCAGTGCTTCTCAAAGTATCTGAATGTGGTGGACTGGCAATTTCCCCCCCCAATGGTACTGGTACCATATCTGTGCCATATTACAGTGCAGGTTGAGTATCCCTTATCCAGACTGCTTGGGATGGGCAGTTGTCTGGATTTTGGAATATTTGCATAAATTTAATGAGATATCTTTGAGATGGGATCCAAGTCTAAACACGAAATTATGTCCCATATTATATACCTTTTACACATAGCCTGAAGGTAATTTTATACAATATTTTTTAATATTTTTGTGCCCCAGCATGCCTTGTGCTATGCCAGCTGGAAAAAAGCTTTTAAAAAAGTCCTAGCCCCCCAAATGTCTGGATTTCGGAATAGTCTGTGTTTCAGATGTCCGAATAAAGGGTAATTAACCTGTGCTACTATGGTTTCTTTCATTTCTGGAAATTTGCCAAGGACCAGCAGCCGGTGACTCGCAGACTGACACCTGTCTGCAGACCACCACTTTGAGTAGCGCTGAACTACAGCACTTCAGGTTGTGCGTCTGTGTGCGCATGCATGTGCATGATTCAGTTCTGAACACTCCTCGAGATCCAAAAAACTCCCTGCCAAGAGGAAACTAGCACAGCCAGAATCTGAATGGATTCAGAGTCCCTCCTCCTGCCTCAACACTTTCCATCACCTCATTATTTTTTTATGTGTACCATCTAAAACATGGTACATGTCGCTGAAATGAATGCACATTTAGCCCCTATTTACCATGTTTACATCTTCCTCTCCTCCCTCCTTTGCTTCCCTTCGTGTCAAACTTTAGATTGTAAGCCCCTCAATGGCAAGGACCTGTCTATTTTGTTTATTACTCTGTCAAGTGCCAGGCCCATTAATGGTATTGAGGAAATAACCCTAATTTCATTTTTTCAGCAGATCCCTCAAGTGTCTACCCTCTTTTGCCTCCTGCCGATGAGTTGCATCTCCGGTGCCAAACCACAGCATATAAAATAAGATCACAGCAACGTGTATTCCCTGCAGAAACAGTGCAGGCCATGAATCACTGGCAAGACACACTCCATGCTCTGAGGATTTATGGTTTTTTAAATCTATGGATACTTCAGTCACTGCGCAACAATGAAGGTGATCATTAAGGCTTGAGTGACGCCATCCTGTAAAACGCTAAGCGCTCCACTTAGAAACCAATCTGGGTGCAGCCTGAAGATCAGTTTTCTTTTCCCTTACATCATACAGAGGATGTTGCGAGGATGAAAACCACAACTTAGTTGCAGTTGGATCGCCAGCATGCTAGCCAAGATGTGGTAAGACGCAATTGCTATCCAAGAAACATGATACAGGGGCAAAGGTGCTTTCCTAAGTCATGCAAAGAAAGTTTTTGAAGTCTGGAATGTGTCGCTTCCAAATTGTGTCACACTCGGATCCAAAGAACTGTGAGTGGATGGAAAAGATCAGCTTGCACTGTTCTTCTACAAATGCTTGTGCAAGATCATGTGCAAGAGCCCAGGCAGTCCAACAGAAGGGAGGAAGGTTCAGTAGCTGTTCTTCTGGTGCTGCTTGTGAAAACAGTTGCACAATCTCTTGCACAGGCAGAGGAGCACCTTGGATGGAGGGTTTTTTTCATGCAATATTTGAGCACAAAGTGTAAGGCCACTTCTCTGAGGCTCTAGTTCACAGTCTCCTCTCCTCCACACTTCCTGTTCTGCTCCACTCTCCTCTTCCTTTCCAAATCCAGGAAACAGGAGAAGTGGTAGCGGTGGCTGACAGATGCCCCCTGAGAAACTGCCGTCATGGACCATTTCAGGACTTATGGACAGAACAGCACAGATGACTAGATGGATCTGTGGTCTCAGTCTCTTTTCGATCCCCTGCAATTCTTCGTGTTGATCTTTTCACAAGGAAAATGGGTCTGATTGAAGCAGCAACCTACGCTAGAAGCTATTTTCAAGCCTAAAATAAAGCAAGACTCTCTCTCTCTCTCTCTCTCTCTCTCTCTCTCTCTCTCTCTCTCTCTCTCTCTCTCTCTCTCTCTCTCTCTCTTTTTTCCAGGTTGTCTGTACATCCTACCCATACATTGTAACTCAAACATTTTCCCAGAGATATATTTAGAATTTGGATTCATCCAGGTTCTCTTGATCACAATCTTTTAGATGGGAGATTGCAGACAGGCAGAGAATATTTGAATATGAGTTTTCACATTGAGGTACGAAATAACTTGGGTTTTTGTGTTTAGATGCAAGACTGCCTGTTCCACAGACAGATTTTTTAAAACAGATATTTCTGGATGAAAAGATGGTCCAGAATGGAAAATAAGTCTATTGTTTTCGTTTGATGACTGTAGCACCATAAAGAGCTTCGGAAACTGTCAAGGAGTTAGGAATCCTTGGTTCTGTGCACAGGCTCCTCTTGTCACAAAAGAGACAGATCTGAGCCTCTTCCCAGGTAATAAAGTTATGGGAGTGGCTCAGCCAAGCAAGGTTGACCATTGACTCTCTTCAACAGGAAGAGGTATGCAGGCTTCTTGTTCAGGCTGAGATTTTTCCTGGGCAGCAACAGTCTTTCCTATGAGTCAGTGCCTATAGGGTGTTGGGAACAGGGGAATATGGCAAGAGGGCACAAGCCCTTTACAGTTTACTCCCTTCCCTGCATCAACACAGCAGTTCCTAGGAAAAGGGAGTGACCAGCTTGCTCATTACAGCTGTACAGCACCACCCATATAATGGCCAAAGCTGGTACTGCAGTTTTTCCATTCAGGTGATCTGAGAAACCAAGGGCACAGGTGCCCCCATATAGCAGTTGCTCCAGGCCTGGTTGTTGGTCACACTCAGAAGACTGGAGGGCCACATTATCCCAGCAACCAAGTATAACGGCTTCCATGTGACATCTGTGATATCATCAGTGACATCATCAGTGACATCAGACATTCCATCTTCGGAAAAGATCTTCCAACACAGCCACTAACTGCTACTCAGTTGCTACTGAAAATGCATCATCTGGACTTGCCCAAGATCCAGGGTTGGGTAGGGGGCAGCAGTGGTTGCATGGCTGTCTCTATCCCTTTCTCAGGCCTTCCTTTTTTAATTAACTCCACACACACACACACAAATTTGCAGTCAGTTCATAGTTCTTGCCATACAAGCAATTAATTATTATAATTATTCCTAGCTGAGGCTGGCTTCCAATCTCGCCCAAGCATGGGCCACGTGCTCCCGGCCCGCCTATCATCTCTGCTTTGATTCTCTCTCCCCTGCGTGTAACTTGCTGGTTATTTCTGTGTGCGTGTTTGAGAAAAGCGAGAGGAGTTGGAATACTGGAGGAGTCAGTCATGCGTAAGGCTGACACATCCAGCGACAGAAGAGCAGCTGCGCTGGGCAGAGCCACCCGAGGGCGGCCAGTTGGAGAATTACTCTTGAGGCAAAGAACTGCATCTCAGAGAGGCTGACAGCTCCAACCCTGGGCTCGGGTGCCAGGAAATGGCTGGAGAGCAAAGAAAACAGCCCAGTTGGGCACAGTGGCAGAGCAGGATGAGAGCAATGGAAGCACCGAGAAATTCCAGCACAGCGGTAGCCATTCACAAAGGCTGGTTAGCATCCCAGACAACAACTTCCCTGGTTCATATGCCTTAGGTGAGGTCACTGCCCTAAGGAGAAGATGCTCTAGTATTTCAAGTGTGGTAAGGGCAGGTCCAAGACCTCCTGGGATGAAGCGCCAAATGCCACGCCCCCTTATCTAGTGATGTTCCACCTTTGCTGCTGCTCCTCTTTCTCCCGCTCCCTGGAATCGACAAGGAAGAGGGGAACAGAGTGCACTTCCAATCCAGCCATGTGGCCTTTAATGCTGTGCCGGCAGAGGTGGGTGGAGGCTCTGTGATAACATTATACAGTGGCCTTATACAGTATAGCTTCTACAGTGGGTCCTCAGTATCCGTGGGGGGATACCAAAATCCGTGGATGCTGAAGTTGCACCAGGATCCAGCAAGAGAAGCCTCCAGATACCTCCGGAGGCTGCTTCCGGGTTGCGTTAGGCCCACAACCCAACCCACTCCACTTCCGCTGGCCTCAGAACGCCTCTCGGAAGCGACCGGAAGTGGCAGGTGCAAAACTGGAAGTCACTTACTGCCACTTCTGAGAGGTGTTCTGAGGCCCGTGAATAGAGTAGGTTGTGAGCCCGGCATGACCTGGAGGCCTCAAGAGGCCCCTGCTCTCGGTCGATCTGTGGATGCTGAGCCCACAGAGAAGGGAGAGGGCCACTGTAGTAGATACTTTGGTGGCAGGGGGAGGCACTTCACAATGTTATGGGGAAATATGATTACATGTGGTGCTGGTTTGTGACTGAAACAACATGCACTAAACTGTAATTGTAACGGGAATGAGATACATCCCTGACCTCACTAGATACAAGAGGATTAAGCCGCATCATGGAATATTCCGCCCAACATGGCCTCTCGTGGAACCAAACGAATGAATTTCTGTTTCAGTCTGAGCTGCCTGGGCTGGAGCTTGCAGCTGCCCCATCTGACCAGCTGCAAGGACTACAGCAAGAGGAAAAGGCTTTGGACTGGCCCCACCTGGCCCCACCCAGCCTAGGAATTGGGTCCTTCTGAAGGGCCATAACAGCTTCCTGCTTGGACTGGACTTTTGCCTGAGTAGCAGGGTCCCCTTATCGTTCTCCTGGTTTGTTGATTCCTGGCGTGTTCCTGACTGACAGCTTGCTTCTCCATCCATCTTGGCCCCTGACTTGATTCCTGCCTCTGACCTCCGGCTTGCTTCTCTTTCTTGGCTCTTGCTTTGGATCTGTTCCCAAACTTTGACTCTCCTGTGATCCACAGTTGCTGTTCACAATCCTTCAAGCCATGTCTAGATTGCAGAACTGGCTCCAGGTTTTTGTGGGACATGTGGCTATCAATGGGCTTTCCTCATCTCACTTAAGGATGTGAAGAAGACACACACGCACGCACCAGAAATGATACTCACTTTACAGAAACTCACTTGGCTTCCCTGGAAAATTCTAAGATGTTTCTCCTTGGGAAGAATCTTGATATTTGCTTCCAATTTCATGTTTTGGGAATGTGGGTGCAGTAGCGTCGCGACGACGCGCGACACCCCAGAGCGGGGGCGCGCGTCGCCCTTAAGGGAGAGGCTCTGCCCCCGCGCGTGATGTCACGCGCAGGAGCGGAGCGCCCTCCCCGCTCCGTTTTCGGCTCATTTTGGAGCCGAACGGACACCGGGGAGAGCGGGCGGGCCCACCTCCAGCCCAAAACTGTACGTGGGGGGGATCGCGCGTCACCCCTATACGCGCGACACCCCCCGGTGGCCCGCCCCCCCCGCTTCCCCCTGTCGACGCCAGTGTGTGGGTGCCAAGCACCAGTGCTGGGGTGCTGGGGCAAAGCCTTACACTGGGTTCTCCATGGTGCCCCCTGCCCAACATCTGATAGTGCATACGGTCCAACCATTGCCACCAGTACTTGAGGGGGTGCAAGGCCAGGTAGCCTTCTGATAGGTGTGGGTCCAAGCTGAGCAATCAGTGATTCCCACACCTGCCAAATACGATCCTAGTTTGCTTCTGGGTGTGAATAAAACAAAGACAATGCCACTGAGAATGTAAAAATATGCTTTCTGTTACCACTGCATGACCACAGCCAACCTCAGAATGTCAGAGATGGGCAGCCCAATCCTGTCTAGGGCCGTTGCAGCGTGCAAAAAAAGTAAAAATAAAAGCACGCTGCTTTGGATCCTAAGTAGGATCGGGCCAGTGCCAACGGACCTAGGGCACACCTCGTGAGAAAGGGTCGTTCGTCCCTTTCTCCTGGGGAGAGCCCCAATGACCCCTATATTCTCGGATGTGCACTGGCAAAATGGCCGGCAAAAACCCAAGGAGCCTGTGTAAGACTAGCCAGGTCTGGAACAGGGGATAGGATTCGGCAGAGCGCACTGCCGATGATTGCTCCCCCATCTCTGGCCTGGCTGGCCAATCCCAATCCCCCAAAATGCCCCAATTTGCCCTCCCCCCACCCCTCTGCCAACTGGCGGGGACTTACCTGATTGGCGCAGCGGACGGGGTGGATGTGGGGCGGGTAGGCCAGAACTGACCTGGGCACCGGCAGGGCCTACTCAACATGTGTCAAAAACGTTTACAACACTGACACTTCTTTGTGCAGGATTGCGCCGTTAGTTACAGGGCCAAACTTCAAAACTGGTGTGAGATCCAAGTTCTCCTGTTTCAGAAGATCACACCCATTATGAATCAAGCCCAAACATTTGCTGTAGCCTGCCAAGTGTGGACTTCATCCTGTCCTCCCAACTGAATGTTCACACATTACTCACCAAACTGGTAAAGGTTTTGGGGAGAGGAGTTGCAGTTTCACATTGTCTTATGATGGATATGCTTCCCCATTGAATCCTTAGGCCAAACCAGTTATGGTATGAGGACAACATGTCCCAGCCAAGTTCTTGCCATGTGGTACTTTTGCTGACCTCCCCATGTTCGCATTCGAAAGCCATCATTTCCCCCATCAGCTCTGATCGTCTCTGAAATGGAGGTCCTGGACCAATTGAGAATAATGACTGGGTGATTTTCCCTGAGCAACTTGTTGGGATAACCCATTGGCATTTGATCAAATTGAAATAGCATTGCATCCGGAACACTGGAGGAAAGCGACAAGATCCCAGATAGTGCCTATAAATCAGGCGCACTTGCTCTTCCTAAGTAGCTGTAATTCAGATGGGTTGGTGATGCCGTCTTACTCGGGACTGGTTGACTGAAGGGAGCTCAGGAATCTGAAATACGGCTGATGAGAAATTATCTTGCAAGCAGCGCATTCCCTTTATTGAGAGTAGGAGTCCGATGCTTGTAAATCTTTCAAAGGGCATTTCAGGTTCTTTTATGGAGGGTGCCGGCAATTTATTGTATGTTTTCAGGCAAAAGGGATAATTTAAAAGGACATTGTCAGGTGCACTTTATGGCTTGTATTTATTTTTTTAATCTGCTTTGTTTGCAAAGTGCTCCTTGGCACTGGAGAATTGCGTCCTGGACTTGCTGCATGTGGCATGTTCTGAAGTTTTATTTCTTCTTTGTTTTTGTGGTGGGCTCAGAGATACTGCAATGGACTGCAGCATTAGGACCTCGAGTTCACTGTGGGAACAGGCAAGGCAAGCACTGTGTGCTTGATGCCTCCTCTCTTACTTCCTTCAAATACCTTTGTTGAGGATCCAATGCCCCCGTCACCCCCGACTCACCTCCACCATGCCCCTCCAGGGCCTCCCTGCTGGCTACGCCATCACCCCCTGCTGCCTCCGCTCCAGGGACTCCTCCAGGGAGGCTGCTCCGGCTGGAGGTTGCAGAGCCCCCTGCGGGACCGAAGCTGCTGCCACTACCCCCTGCCAAGCCCAGCCTGAGCCCGAGTGCCGGCAGGATCTCACCCCCAAGCCCTCCAAGTGCCGGCAGGATCTCACCTCTGACAGGAGAGGAGACCAAGGCCAGGGAAGAGGGCGGAGCAGCAGAATTAGACAGCCTTAAAAGGGGTCAGGGGAGGCCGATGAAGAGAATATAAGAACAGCCTTGCTGGATCAGGCCAAAGGCCCATCTAGTCCAGCTTCCTGTATCACACAGTGGCCCCACCAGATGCCTCAGGGAGTACACAGCCAACAAGATAACCCGTTTCCTTCTGTCACTCCCTTGCACCTGGCACAGAGAAAACCTACTTCTAAAGCCAGGAGGTTGCTTATGGCTTGTAACCTGTGATGGTCTTTTCCTCCATGAATTTGTCCAAAGCCCTTTTAAAGGCATCTAGGCGAGGTGCCATCACCACATCCTGTGGCAAGGAGTTCCACAGATGAATTACATGCTGGGTAAAGAAATATTTTCTTTTATCTGTTCTAACTCTCCCTCCACTCAATGCCGGGGGGGGGGGGAGTGGGGTTGATCCAAGTAAAATCTGGGGTGCATGATGAGGACAGTGAGAGTCCTTTCCTGAATCTGCAACTTGCTTTGGAAGAGGCAATTTCCTCATATTGCTGCTTCTGGAACAAATTGCAGATTCAGGGCAAAGATTTTGGGGGGAAGGACTATGCTGGGGTAATTGGGACAGTGGCTCTCTCCCTGCTAAATATAACTATCCCTTTCAATGCCCAGAGGGTAATTGAGAGTAAGAGGGGGTAAAAAATTAAGGGTTAGAGAGGGTAAAAAAACCCAAAGAGTTTTGTGGCACCTTGAAAGCAAACTACCGTACTACATACCATACCACACCACAGTAGTCGAAAGTAACTACTTATTAGAACATAAGCTACCATACTGATCCAAAGAATTGCTCCATCTTCTAGTACCGTCTGCACTGACTGGTAGCAGATCTCCAGGGTTCCAAGGAGTTTCTTTCTCAGCTCTGTCTTGGAGACTGAACCTGGGACCTTCGGCATACAAAAGAGACATTCTACCATCAAGCCATGACCCCTCCCTGAATATTCATGGGCTACAGCCTGCTTCAGTTGGGCAAACCAGTCACTAGAACCCCCTACTTCCCACGACTGTTCATGCACACACATTTCTGTTTCCCTATAATTTACAGAGCTCCCCCAGAAGAAGTCTATGGATTTTATTTTATTTCCACGGACTTGTATCTAGCTGCAGCTGATTTCTCTTCCTGCATTCCATACACTGCCATTGGAAACTGAGAGCTCACAGTGGGCCCTGCAATTAGTGGCAGCAAAGGAAATATAAGACAAAAACAAGTATTACTAATAAGCTGACACATTAAACAATGAGTCACACTTCCATAAGGAGCCCGACTCAAGCTATAACCCTAAATAAACAAGCTGTGAGAAACAGTTTACAAAATATGAATGTGTTACTTACTTAACTGCTGTAGAGAAGCTGTGATCTGAACCCTGAGATGTATTTAAGTGTCTCAACCAAGTGTGCAATGTGGCATTTTCTAGAGCTCAAGGAGTGGCCCACAAGAGTCTCTTTCAGCAGCATTACAGTGAAGGGCTAATATGGTTTCCCAAAGGACAGAACATGAAGACAAGGATACCTCAAGACTGCAGGGGAAAAGTGGTCGTAAATGAACTTCCAATGGCTGCCTTCCAGTGGAGCTTGGGAACTGTCTTTTGGCGAGGGGGCTCTGATGTCGTGGTGAGAGACCTCTTGTAGGCCTACAGTCCCCAGAGTTTCCTGAGGTGGAAGCCATGTCATTTATAGTACTTGAAATACCTTGTGTGGGTATACATAAGGATTCTGATGCAGGCATGCATGGGACAACTCTATCCCAGGGCCAACCCAAGGTTTCCTGGCGCCTGAGGTAGTGTGCCAAATTCTGCCCCCTTCCCCGATGATGGGCCAGCCTCTGCTTCTCCCACTCTCCAAGGTTCTAATAAGAACATCAGAAGAGCCCTGCTGGATCAGGCCAAAGGCCCATCTAGTCCAGCTTCCTGTATCTCACAGTGGCCCCACCAGATGCCTCAGGAAGCACAAGACAACAAGATACTTGTATCCTGTCGCCACTCCCTTGCACCTGGCACAAAGAAAACCTACTCCTACAACCAGGAGGTTGCTTATCCCCATCATGGCTTGTAAGCTGTGATGGAATTCTTCTCCATAAATCTGTCCAATCCCCTTTTAAAGGCATCCAGGCCAGGTGCCATCACCACCTCCTGTGGCAAGGAGTTCCACAAACCAATTACACGCTGGGTAAAGAAATATTTTCTTTTGTCTAGCTCAGCACCCTCCTCCCACATTTCCTCTCTGCCCCCTCTTCCTTTTCCAATCCAGAGAGTGGAAGGAGGAGGAGCAGTGGAGGCAAGTAGGTAGAGATGGGCGTTTTCTCCCCCCTCCCAATAATCTGCTGCCTGAGGTGACAGCTTCAGTTGGCTTTGTGGACTGGCCAGTGCTCTATCCACTTGAGGTGTCATCTGCTTGTTTGCTTGCTTGCTTGCTTGCCTTGGAGGTATGACTGAGTCCCTCCTTACAGGTATTTTCACAGCTAAAGACACCTCTCTCTCTCTCTCTCTCTCTCTCTCTCTCTCTCTCTCTCTCTCTCTCTCTCTCTCTCTCTCTCTCTCCCTTGAGTAGTGTTATAAGAGGTAGGTACTGTACTATAGCAGTTTTCATAGTTCTGCTTGTATAAGAGTTTTGCAAACTCTTGCACACACGGAAGAACATCACTTGGATTGCGTTTCACTTTTCTCACTCAACATTCTGGCACGAGATATAAAGCAGCACTTCTATGAACAGAAAACACCTTCCACATGCAGAAGGACACTTTTGGATCCAATCCACAATATGTAAATCAACCAGCAAATAGCAAATTGGTTAAATTAAACAGCAGTATGTCCCCCCTCCCCCCCCAAAAAAACCCCTACCAAAATCAGAAAAAGAAATCCAGGGAATGGGCGGAAGAGCGATAGAGGGTGTGGCAGAGCACTGCCAAATAATGGAGTGGCATTTGTCACACTATCACAGACACTATCACAGTCTGAGGTTTGCATGTCCTGATTGATGGGCTCCATGTCCAGAGGAAGGGCAGACCCATCCCTCCTCCTCCTTCCATAATTCTTTTCTTCTGCTCTTTTCAGATGTGCTGTTGACAGAACAGCAGAAGAACCGCTTGTGAGTCAACATCTCAAGTTTGCCATGTTAATCAGCCAGTTTGGGTCCTTCCCCACAAGTAGATTTTTCTCTCTGGGAGAGCTCCAGCCTGCTTTCTGAAATGGACACCTTACCAGCCAACTGATGGGCCCCTGATAAAGCCTTGTGGTGGACCTGCCAACTAGAAATTGAAGCAGCAAACTATGGCCTTCTTGATCAGCGCATCATGTCTTCATGAGGACGCATTGTCATGAAATGGACAATGATTGCAAGGATTTCATGATTGCACAAAATGTGTTCCACCTTGCTGAGACTGGATCAGTGACTCTACTCAAGTGTTAGCGTGAGTGAGTGGTGCCTCCTTTTTCTGGAGCACATCTCAGGTGAAAACTGATGCTAACTACCACCAAGAAAACATCTCCCAATCTCCCAAATTATGTCTAGCTGGTTTGATTGTTCCCTTCGGAAAGTGTGAGGTGCTTTAGCATTGATTAGAAACAGATCCAAGTGAGGTTGTGACTGCCCCCGATACTCAGCAACTTGACAGCGAGCCAACTAGGCTGCATGGTGGTTGGCAAATGATGATATTAATGTTACATTGGCATTGTTAAAAAAAAAAAGACTGACTTAAAGAGCATCTGCCCATGTTCATAAACTGACATAAATCTGTTTGCAGTTACAGTCTACACCCATCTAACTTTCATCTTGTGGTGCAATGCTACCTGGATCAGTGTCACACCCATCACACGGTAACCACGCATCTAACTGTCCCTTAACAGCTACACAGAGATGTCACTAGGGTTTGCGTCACCTGGTGCGAGAGCTCATCTCATCACCCCAGTGCTGTCAATAGGGTTTGGTGTCACTCGGTGTGGTAACTCATGGTGTCACTCCAATGAACTTTATTTATTTTAATATATAACAGTACAGGTCACCCAACAAATCACTAAACAACAAAAAAACAGTGGCCAACATAATGACACTCACGCAACTGAATCAGAGTTCTAGTATTAGCTCTGAGACGTAGAAATGAGAGCCGACTCATACTAACACCTTATTGGTTCCATGCTGTGTCATAACAACAACTCATTGGTTCTCGGAACAATCAGTCTACTTGGTCAGTTTTGAGTTAAGGAAATCCACTTATTTTAACTTAAAGCAGTTGTGTTTTCTTTTTCTGGTTATTTGGCCATAACATTTGATAGAATATAGATATTTCACCATAGTTTGTTTCATTACATTCTGCATTAAAGTACCTTTCCAATGATATATAACATGATGGTATTAATCATAAATACAAGGTTTCCACAATTTTGGTCACTAGTGGTGTCACCCCCCTCCCCCGAGGGTGTCACCTGGTGCAGTCCGTACCCCCCTAGTGAGGCCACTGCAGCTACATTCACCTATTCAAGTTGTTTCCTCCTTTAATTGTATTTATTCAATTTAGTTTAATTTAATTCTTGTATCACTTCCTCCTGCCACCTGTTCTTGAAGGGGTCTACACTTTCCACCATCAATAACCAAGCAAAAAGCAATTAGGATCCCAATCTCAACCTCATGCAGGGGCAGCTCTTCCATGAGGCCAGGTGAAGTGCTTGCCTCATGTGGCAGTTTGGTGGGGGCAACAAACTAGCCCTGTGCATATTCCCAACCCACCCGCCACCTTTGTCAGCTGCCTGACTGACCTGGCTTGCCCTCACGCCTGCCCCTACCTTGCCAACCACCTCCTCTGCTTTCTGGTTCTGCCACTTAAAAAATCTCCGCACTTCCTCTTCCACTCCATTCCTTTTCTTCCTTTCAGAATCCAAGGAGTAGGAGGAGTTAAAGCAGCAGAGGCCGGCAGACAGTTGACGCCCACCAAACATGAGGCCTCATGGACAGACCCACCCTGGGCGATGATGGGGAAATGCCTCCAGTCTTCTACTGGACAGTTCTGATTAGAACTGGAACAGAAGCCTACACTTCTAATTTACATTTAATGAATCCCTTGATTAATCCTCCCGATTCATCGATAGGTGCCTTCAGCCCTAATTAATGCAAACGGAGGGCAATCATCTAGTTGCATTTCTAGAGATGACATTAATTCAAGCATGCAAATGTCCTGTTCCGTGATTTCTCTCATTGGCAAAGTTTTTTTTTCCGGGCTCTTTGCTCCCTTGCACTTAAACCTAAAAAAATGCCATTTTTTGCCAGTCACGCTAATTTATTTCTTGTAAAATGATAAGTGATCTTTTTGTGTTCCTTGTTTAAATATGCAGCTGTTATTCATTGCCTGTGCACAATAAAGCACAATAAAAAAAGAATTGAGGGAATTCTTGCGCTATTTATTTTCCATTGGTTACACCGCTGCAGAACAAACCTCTACTTTTATTGCACCTGGACCTGCAACCATTGCAGTGCTTAGCCAGTAACAGTATGTATTTTCTCACCAGGTGTACCAATTTCTGATGCATTACACATTTCTGCCTCATACTGAGATGTCTCTTCCTGAATACCAGCATTCTCATTTTGTTCCCAGATCTAAAGACTTTGCACAGGTATTTAGGGTCAAGCAAAACAAGACCTTGGCTGCATGCTTATCAGGTGGGTATCTTGTGTTTTCTTTTGTAAATAAATAGCAGCTTGATTGGAGATAGATGTGGATCAAGACCATGGCAGGAGGAGGGGGAACACTCTTGCTCCCATCCATCTGTGTGGGTCGGACCAGGGAGACATATAGTCTAATCCAACCCAATACGTTTCTAGTGCTGATCTGGCACCATGTGGTTGCTAGGATTGTATGATACACTGCAAAAACAGACGGCGTTAGTTCCTAGGACAATGCAAAATGCATACTTTCAATTTAGGAGTTAAATCTTTAATAGACTGTAGCAGCTGAATCAAACCAAATGTCCATCTGATTCAGCTTGCTTCACATGAAAGTGTCAAGCTCACTAGCCAACTGGGGTAAACTGTATTTTTCGCTCCATAAGACGCATTCCCCCCCCCCAAAAAAATAAGGGGAATGTCTGTGTGTCTTATGGACCGAATGTAACTTACCAGGGCTTGTGGGGGCTTCAGGGAGGCCTGCGCGACCTTCTGCAGGCCTCCTCGGTCTTCAGTTCGGCGATAAATGGCGATTTTTGGGCATTTTCGGTTTTCGCAAAGGCCTCCCCGAAGCCAGCACAAGCCCCAGTAAGTAACAAATATTTTTCCCTATTTTTTCCCTTTTTCCCTATTTTTGGCTCCATACCGCGCATGCGTCCTATGGTCCGATGCGTCTTATGGAGCGAAAAATGCGGTATGTTCTCCCTTGATATATATATAAAAAAGTATCTATTTGCATATGACTAATGGTGGAGAATGAGGATATATGAGCCTCCAGAAACAATATACTCCTACACTCCTCCTCTGGCTACTTCTAGCCACGTGGCTTGTGGGGGGCTCATATTTCTTTTGCTGTTTCTCCAGCCACCAGCAATTTCCACCACCATCAAATATAGATCTTGTGCTGTGGCTGATAGCAGCAAGTCACCATGAATGGCTAACTGACAGCCCCTGCTGCCGGAAGCAAATGCGGATCCTGCCCCTTGCTAAGGCCAGATACACTCTCACTAGGAAAGGGTCACCAGGTTGGAGGCACCCCAGACCTGAGATTTGGGAGGCAGGGCCTAGTGATGTCACATAAAGATAAAGGTTACCCTTGCTCGAAAGCCAGTTGTTACCGACTCTAGGGGTGGCACTTACTCCGTTTCAAAGCCAAAGAGCCAGCGATGTCCGAAGACGCTTCCATGGTCATGTGGCCAGCATGACTCAATGCCAAGGCACACAGAACGCTGTTACCTTCCTGCTGAGGCGGTGTCTATTCATCTACTTCCAATTTCTTGCTTTCGAACTGCTAGGTTGGCAGGAGCTGGAGCCGAAGACGGGAGCTCACACCATCATGTGGCACTCGGGTCTTGAACTGCTGTCCTGCCTACCTCCCAGCAGTGGCGTAGGAACACTGCCCCCCTCGTGATGCTGACGTCACTCACCCTGCCCCTGAGTGACATCAGTTGGAGCCAAACGTCCCTCGGGGGCTGGGCGGGAGGCCAGGGTACACCACAAATGCGGCTTGGAGGCAGCAGGAGGCTTCTGCAGGCTCCTCCGAGCCGTTCCGCTGCCTGGATCGCTGCTGTCGCGTTCTTTGCCGACGCTGACGCCTGGATCGTCAACGTCGTTGGTATGATGCCCTCTGCCTGCTGCCCGGGGGCGGTCCCGGGGTGAAGGCTTACAAAAAGGGACAGGAAAAAGGAAAGAAAAATCAGGAGGGAAAATGCTCTTTTGTTTAGAGCAGCAATGTTCAACCACTGGTGTGCCATGAATGGTCCGCAGGTGTGTCGTGGGAGTTTGGGGGTAATTTATTAGTAGGGCCATTGGGGGAGGTTTGAGGGGCAGAACCTGTGTCATTCTTCAGTCAGCTGTTGTTTGGAATGGGTGCATTATTCTGTGTACTCATTTTTTAAATGATAAAATATATCATTAAATATCCTTAAAAAAAACTAGTGGTGTGCCTTGACAATTTGAGCATCTTGTCAGGGTGTCGTGAGATGAAAAGGGTTGAAAATCGCTGAGAGGGGGGGGCATTTCCCCAGTATTTCTAGGGGGGAAATGGCAATATATTCTTTTTCAGAATGATGGGTGAAATACTTTGTAAAGGAATGGTTTAAAATAATACAGCTGGGTTAGACTGCTGCAAAGCCTTGATTGTCCCTTCCTCCTCCTCCCCTTGGGCCAATGGGGGGGAGATGAAGTGGTGAGCCAGCATTAAGCACACTGAATTTGGAATGGTGGGGGAGGGGTAGAGGAAGTGACCTTCTGCACCTTAATTCTCAGGCCCTTCAGAACCTGGGTTTTGATCTGAAACCCTGAGTGACTCTACTCTAGTGTTGTTGTGTATATGTCTCTGACCAGATACAAATTTGTGGGTACATTAATCTGCTTCAGTGTCTTCCCCCATTGTCCACCAGGGGCTATGTCTATTGAATAAGTCCCAGGAACAAAGCCATTCTGCTCTCAGGATGGATGGTAAAGAAACCAAAAACACACACCATCTGTTTTAAAGAAGAGTCACAACTATCCAACTGGCCACTGAGGCAATACCTTTCATTTAGATGCATCACAAAATGTGCAGGCATTAGCAGGCAATCATGTTGTGCAAGCCTCAAGAGGCCATAAAGGCACAAAGGCCCAGCTGGTTCTATTCTGGCCACCTGGCATCCCAGCCTGGCACAGGGATTGCACAGTCTGTGTTGGCACATGGAAATTACATCCAAGATACACCACACCCTGTTGGGACATGAGCATCACCCATTTAGCAATAATTTCATGACTGTCACTGTGGGAGGAATCGGGACCCATTTTCTTGAGGACACGTGTTGTGTCTTGAGGACACGTCTTCTTCATTGCAGCTGATTCTCAGTCAGTCAAAACATGATCTGTCCATGCATCTGATGAAGCCACATAAGGTGGACCCCCATCCTATGCACATTGGTTGAATGTGCTGATGAGCCCTGGAAAGAGGGGTCCAGACTCATCTTCCCACCTGTCTTCCCACCTGTGTCTCCATCCCACATCAATTGTCAGGCACTGTCAAAGATGGCCAATCCAGTGGACCTAGGCAACAGGTCCCTGCTCCCAAAGAGCTTACAATCTAAAACAGACAATGGGGAAATGAAGGCATCAATCGTCCGGGCGGCAAGAATGTGGGCCAATGAATGCTAAAAGTGTGGTGATATTTGGGAAGAGTTAAACACTAGGACATGTGTGTGGGGGGGGGGGGTTTAGAGCAATGTTAACAATGTTGCCTTCAGGAATAAATGGTTGGCAATGACCTGCGATAAGACCTTCTCTGCTGTAACATCTGACCTGTGGAACTTCTTGCCTCGAGATCAGAACTGCTCCATCCTTGTCAGTATTCTGTACGAATTTTAAAATGTTTTTGTTCAAGTAAGTCTTTGATTAAATTATCTGTTGGTGCTACTTAGTTTTGAACTTAGTTCTTATCCTGTTCCAGTTAGGGGTTGTGGGCTGGGCTGGTGGTCTTCTAGCTGGAGTGAGGTTCAAGCAAAGATGAGAGTCCTGCCAGCAGGTCCAGACACTGGACAGCTCGAAGGGGAGGTAGAGGATCAGACTGGGGCAGGAGGGCTCCATACCTTGGATAGCTCTGAGGGGAGACGAGAGGGTTCAGGCTAGCTGCTAGTATCAAGGATCTGGAGCACACTTACAGTCCAATCCTAACCAACTTTCCAGCGCTGATGCAACCACAATGCTGCCCTGAGGTAAGGGAACAAACCTTCCCTTGCCTTGAGGAGGCCTCCATGATTGCCCCTCCACCACAGAATGCAGCGTGCACCCTGTTAGCATGGCTGCATCAGTGCTGGGAAGCTGGTTAAGACTGGGCTGTTAAGATGGTTGATTCCACCTCTTACCCTGGGGAGCCCTTCTCTTAAAAGTTCTCACCCAATTTTGTAGGTGTCATTCCTGATAGTGCAGGGGATGGAGAGAAGTTGCAGAACCCTCAAGTAAGGTTCAGTATCACAAGAAAGGGGCAGGGCAATGTCCTCTGGCAGGGATAGGGGTCTTGTATCCAGGTCCTGGGGCTCAGAGGCGTCGCTCCGGTAGGGGCGGGGCTGTAAGTTTTGCTCGGTCGGAGTCCCGTTTACCGAACGAGCAGGAGGCGGCCCCGGCCCCTCACTGTCGGAGCCAGTCCCCTGCGGAGAAAGCAGCAGGCAGGGTCTCTTGCCTGCTGCTTTCTCCGCAGGGGAATGGCTCTGACAGTGAGGGGGCGGGGCCGCCTCCTGCTCGTTCGGTAAACGGGACTCCGACCGAGCAAAACTTACAGCCCCGCCCCTACCGGAGCGACGCCTCTGCTGGGGCTTCCTCAGTGCAGGGAGTGCAGGTGGGTTAGGGGAGGCCTAAGTTTCCACCAAGGGAATTCCTCTTCCCAATCTATCTCCTCCTCCAGGTCTTCCACCTCCTCCCTTGATCAAGGGGTTTTTGTTCCTGGAGTCATGAGAGTTCTCTGCATCTGGTTATTTCTTGCTGCTACCATTTCTTCTTTTGAATTCATTGCTTTTTGCATGTCTTGAATTACGGTGTACTGTGATTGTAAGCTGCCTTGGGGGGGTCACGTGTGAGTAGGCATGCAGGTGGGGCATACGTTTTAAAAAAAATACATAAAGCTGGCAAATTATGGACAACCCAGTCTGCCACATCAGTGGGGACTGCACAAGGAGGGTGTCCCTGGAGAGGAGGGCTGTTGCAAGCAATCCTGGATATCTCTAATCATGGTGCCTTAATTATTAACAATTAAATATGGAGTTGGGGAAAAACGTAACTGATCATAACAGGCAAGCAACTGGAGCCTTGGTTCGCCAGCACAGCAATTTCAGTTTTCAGAGTGAGGATAACCATCAAAAGGGGCAACCTTCATGCATTCCTCGCAACATGATGATGATGATGACCTCATATTCTTCCCCTGTTGACACCTGCCTCCATTTTCCTCCCCTTCCTCTATTGTTTTCCTGGTGTCAATATCTAGTTTGCGAGTCCCTTGGGGCAGAGACCTCTTCCTTCATTCTTTGTAAAGTGCCATGTATGCAAACGGTCCCATCTAAATAAGAATGATTTAATTTCTAGTCCTTTTTGTTTTCCCCAGTTTCTAGTGTTGGGGGGGAGGGGGTTGTGTGTGGTTGGTTTTTTTTTATCTGCACCTCTTCCATTAACTTTCTAATTATATCTCTTCATTTGTCTAGCATCAGCAACCCAGGTCTTTGCTTTGTTCTTTGCCTCACCTGTGGCAGCAGCAGCAGACTTTTCAACTTTTCCTAGTTAATTTCCGGCCCAGCCATTTTCAAGCAGCTCTCCTTTCTTCTTCAGGGCATTTTTTTCTCCCCTTGCATAGAAACCTTGAGGAGGTTGGTAGGTCTGGTTGCCAGAGAGGTTTGCTGTGGGTTCTGGTTCCCTGGAGACCTCCAGTCAGCATGAACATGCAATCAGCCTCCCAAGCGCATAAAACACTCTGCTCTCCATCCCTGAGCAAACAGTACAAAGCCGCGCCATGGGCAACCTCCCTCCGATAATTACTTCGGCACACACCTTGGGTCTTAAGTACATGGTAAGAAACAGATCAGCATGAGAAATCTCCTTATGACTCCACTGGGAATCGTTGTTATCAACGACTCCCGCTTTTCCAGTCAAAGATGATTTACTCTGATCTGCTCTATTGGTTTTATTGAGTGAAGGTGGTGATACCTGGAGAGAGAGAGAGAGAGAGAGAGAGAGAGAGAGAGACGGAGGAGGAGGAGGAGGACAAGAAATGTAGCCTATGCAAGTGTACGGGGACAATGCCAAGCCTCACTCAGAGTGCGTGCATTAGTCTGCTTTTAAAAAAAAGCACCAGAATTATTTGTCATGTTTTATGCACCCATCTGCTAGCTGTAGTCTCTCAATAAATCAGGCTCGCCTGCTTGCGTGCGCGGTGCGCTCTCATGCACGTGTCTGCTTTCCATGTAGATTACTTATGATGAGAGTCTAATTAGACCCAGGGAAGCCTGCCTACTGAGCAAGCCTGGGGAGAACTTAATTAAAGTCAATGGAGAAAATTATAGGTGAACAAAAAAATTAGGGCAGCGAGAAGGAAAGGGGAAAAATAAATAAATAAATAAGGAGAGGAAATAGGAGGAGAGGAACACAGAGCTGCTGACTGGGAGGAGGGGAAATTGGGCTAAGTCTCCGGACTGAAATGCTCCTAAAGCAGCGGCGTAGTAGGGCACAGCACAGACCGGGAAGTGGTCCTAGGTTCAAACCCTGTCATCCCCTGATACGTTTGGGAAAGACACTGCCTGAAATCTTGGAGACCTACAGCCAGTCAGTGGTGATGATACTGAATCAGATGGACGAATAAGCTGATTACATAGAAGGCAGTTTTATTTGCTCCTCTTCTGTGAAAGCACATACCTGTACTCCAACAGTCCCTATTTTCAATCAGGTCTGCAGCAGCACACACCCCTACATTCTCAAGTGGTACTGTCCATTCTACCAGCTCAGCATCCTTCTGACTCATTTTCCTGCGTAGAGGTGCCAAGCCTCCAGGATTTACCTGGTACGGCATTTCTAGGAATCAGCATCAATCTCCATAAGACTACTGCAAGCAGTTCTGGAGGTTTTAACAGCATCTCCTCCGCTGGATGACAATATGTTATATTGTGGGGGGAAACATCTCCAGGAACCACGTTGGTCTCAGAGTTGGCGATCCTACCTGCATGTGTTGATCAGGCCTCTGCAGTCAAAGTGGGAATGGCCCTGACAATCTCACCCCTTGAAGACTGTTCCCCCTCAAATATGCACAACATAAATAAGGAACAAAATTAAGAAAGACGGGTGACACTTTCCCATCACTGCATATCTGTGGAGGCAATTGTTGGACCATTATGTCTGCCTGCCGTGCAGTTGCTAAAGGCACAATGAGCACCCTCCAACGTAATAGGAACACATGTGTTAATTCCCATATTGTGTATTACTATTTAAGCCTCCTCTCCCCACCCGGGACAATCCAGAGGGTCCGTTCCTTCCTGCTGTGTGTTGTCTTCGCTCTCCACTTGCTCTGCAAACTCACTGGTCCTGCTTCCATGCTGGCTTCCAATTGTGCTTATGGGATAAATGCTCCCAATTGACCATGCTGGCCAAACTACATGTTACTCAAAGCACATGCTGTGAAACTCAAACTGTGTGCTTCTGTTTTCCTTTGGCAAATATAGCACGTGTGGGTCAGGGTGCCAGTTTGGGTCAGGACCACTGCAGGGGCAGGGGGCTTTAACGTTTCATTCTGATTTATGGTCTTAATCCAGATGACTCAATCCAACGCTATTTGACAAGGGAGAACAATTCCCACTGGCCCTCTGATGGGGCACAGAGTTACAGCCCCCTTTTCTCTCCCCCACTGTGCTCCTGAGCATCCTCCTCTGCCGTATGCGCTATTTAGCACAACAACAAAAAAAAGCACTCAGCTGCATACTTAAATTATAGTCCCATGTTCTTTCCTTTTTCACATCAAGCATGTTGAGTCAAATGTTTAGATATAGTTGTACTATGTACATGTTCAGTATACAATACTTAGTTTATAGTATACAATATACTGTATTGTAGTTCAGTATGAGTATAACATCAGTATTGTACCCCCACACACACACACAGAAACACACAGAAACAAACACCTTTGGAATGTGTGTGTGTGTGTGTACAATCCTGCGCAAGTCTAGGGCTGCAGAATAAGCGTTCTGCTAAGCCGTTGTAAAAGTGCTGTAAGGCATTTTTCCGACAACTCGAGAGCAGGGAAGGCCGGCGCAAGGCTGGCTTTCCCTGCTCCGCTGACCGAACCTGAGCCCAAACGCTTGGAGGACCCAGGTAAGGATCCAGTGGGCGGGGGGCATTTCGGCAGCAAATGGCGGGGGCCGATAGGCCCAGCTGGGCTGGGAGGGGGCAGGGGATGGCCTCGGCCATATTCTGACCCCTGCCGCTCGGCTGGGCCGTTACACGGCCTCCTCCGACTTCCGCCAGCAATTTCGCTGGCGGAAAACCGAGGAGGCCGATCGGCCCCAGCGCCATTTACACTTGGGGAAGGGGACGAGCGCCCCCTTCCCCCAGTAGACTTTCCGCCGGGCAGGAGCCTGCCCACGGCAGAGCACAGGATCCGGCAGGCGACCTAGGCCGCCCAGCGAATCCTTTGGCAAGGTTGCGCTCTTTGTGTGTGTGTGTGTGTGTGTATGTGTGTGTGTGTGTGTGTGTGTGTGAGAGAGAGAGAGAGAGAGAGACAGAGACAGAGACAGAGACAGAGACAGAGAGAGACAGAGAGCATGAAATTCATCTCAATCAGATCTAATTGTGTCTGCTTTCATACTCTCATTGCTGAGGGTGCAGGTGGCAGCAGTTATTCTGGATCAATTAATCTAGAGAAAAGGAGCATGCTCCCATATTACCTGTGGCAAAAATGGAACAAGTAGGACTCAAAAAACTTTGTTCTCCTGCATCCATTGGACTGTGATTTATACCTTTGCCTCACACAATGGCTCCTTAATAACAATTCCTTGTGACTTATAGTTCCTTTAGTTCCTGACCGTACTGTTGGCCAGGACCAGACCATTGAGGAGGCCTTAGCAATTCCTTTTGTGTGTGTGTGTGTGTGTGTGTGTGTGTGTGTGTGTGTGTGTGTGTGTGTGTGTGTGTGTGTGTGTGTGTGTGTGTGTGTTCACAAACTTTGTGAAGTTATATGTACAGCCTGAAGAGCCTCTGGGGGAAAATGGAAGGTGAGGACACCCAGAATGTCGTATTGGTGATCTGCATAAGAACATAAGCAGAGCCCTGCTGGATCAGGCCAAACGTTCATCTAGTCCAGCTTCCTGTATCTCACAGTGGCCCCACCAGATGCCTCAGGGAGCACACAAGACAACAAGAGACCTGTATCCTGTTGCCACTCCCTTGCACCTGGCATACAGAGAAAATCTACTTCTAAAGCCAGGAGGTTGCTTATGGCTTGTAACTTGTGATGGACTTTTCCTCCATGAATCTGTCCAATCCCCTTTTAAAGGCATCCAGGCCTGGTGCCACCACCACATCCTGTGGCAAGGAGTTCCACAGATGAATTACATGCTGGCTGAAGAAATACTGTACATTGCTGTCCTCAGATAAAGGTGAAGGTATCCCCTGACAATTAAGTCCAGTCGTGTCCGACTCTAGGGTGTGGTGCTCATCACCATTTCAAAGCCGAAGAGCCAGCGTTGTCTGAAGACGCCTCCGTGGTCATGTGGCCGGCATGACTCTCCTTGCCGCAGCGCGTAGCATGCGGCTGGAACACAGAGCGCTGTTTACCTTCCCGCAAGCGGTACCTATTTATCTACTCGCATTGACATGTTTTGGAACTGCTAGGTTGGCAGGAGCTGGCCAAGCAACGAGCACTCACCCCGTCGCGGGAATTGAACTGCCGACCTTAGTTAGACCTAAATGACATGCTCTTGGCATGTGATGTCATTTAGCAGCTGTGTGAAGGCAGAAGGTGTGGAATCACGCTTGCTCTCCACCCTTATTACCTTCATGCATTCATCCAAAGGTTTGACAGAGCCTATGCGCCAGCAACTCTTTGCACAGCCCCTTTGAGACCTTTTCATGAAGTCACGAAGCCAGGGAATGGAATCATAGCAACAGACACTGGACCTCATGGGTGCAAAAGGACAGACAGCACCACACATGTCCATAAGAACATATACATGTTCTAACAAAAGTTGTGGAAGGCACTCTCTGCACAACAGGCAAGTCTGAAAGCACAGGGTTCCCGATTATGTGGAAACAGCCCTTTGCACATATAATTGTACTCACAGGGGCTCTGTAGAGATGTGTAGAGGACATGAGCGCAGCCTGCTACTTTCATGCCTCTTCCCCTCCTGCCCCCAAATATGCTCATTCTACACATCGTTCATATAAAGCTGCCTTGTACTGAGTCAATTCATAGGTCCATTGAGGTCAGCGCTGTCAACTCTGACAGGCGGTAGCACCTCAGGTTTTTCAGGTGCTCGTCACCCAAGTGAACCCCCCAGACACACACCCTTATATAAATCTTCGGCATGGCCGATTTTGGGGGGGCGACCCCCGACGGGCCGCTGCCCCGGGCGCCCCCCGCACCCCCCCCGCACCTTTAATCGTTGCAGCCAGCTCAGGGACGTCTTCCCCGGCCGGCTGTCCTGGCCCTTCTGACGAGGCCCACTGCGTCACAATGTAATTTATACCTTTTTCGCGCTTTTCCCTCAGGAACGGTCTGCGCATGCGCGAAAAAAGTATAAATTACTGTAAGGTTCCTTCCGGTCCGGGGTCTGGTAGTGGGGTGTAGAAGGGGAGGTCCTCCTCTTCGTCGACCTCCAGGGTCGCTGTCGACGTTGCCCCTGTCGACTGTATCAGTCCCGTAGCTATGGGAGCCTTGCTGCAGTTCCGGGCCTCCGTTCCCCAAGCCTCAGGTCGTCCAGAGGTCGGGGGTTCCACCACCACTTTGGCCACCTCTCTGGAGAGCCGTCCGATCACGGGCTAGAGAGAGACACGTCTCCTCTGGCCTCCCGGCCGACTGACTCATCATCGGCCGGGTTGCTCATTATATACCTCTAGCCCCTCTCGTTCCGCCTCCCTAGGTGACGGACAGGCGGCGGATTACACACCTGTCCGTGTTACGGGCCCGCCCCACCCTTGCGTCAGGACGCTGCGTCCTCGGCGGGCCGTGGGTTGGCCCGTCCGGGAGGCCTGTATGTCCCTGTTCGGCCCGAGTATGGGCTTCTGCCCCACGGGGTGGCACCCCGTGGATCCCCCTTTGTTCGGCCAGTTCCTGCTCGGCCCCCATAGGGGCTGCCGCTTCTAGGGGTGGTGCCCCGAGGATCCGCGGTTCCGCGGCCTCTCGTTCCCGGGCCTTCGGAGGACAAGGTGAGTCCGACGGGGGCGGCTGCCTTTGAAGTTCCGGAGCGGGTTCCTCCCCCTCTCTTGGAGGAGAGAAGAGTAAGGGCGATGCGTGGTCGCTCTTACAATTACGTTGTGACGCAGTGGGCCTCGTCAGAAGGTCCACGAGCGCCAGCCCGAGTGGACGCTCCGAGGCCTTCTCCTGGCCTCTGAGCCTCTGGAGGGCGACGCACGTAGCGGAGGGCGACGCACGCAGGTGCGCGCGTCACCCTTCTGCGCGCGTCACCCACCGGCGGTCTGCCCCGCGCCAGCAACGGCAAACCCCCCCTTAAGCACTGGGAAGTCTTAAGCTGGTCCAGTGTGCCGCCTTCTCACAACCGAGCTACGCTCAAAGCAGCTCCCAGCAAAGAAGTACATTTTGAAAATCCATTACACAGTAGCCCCCAAACAACCTTATCGATACTATCCTCATTAAGCACATCCATCCTTATTCAATGGTAAAGTATTATGTTCTCTCTTTTACGTCACATCCATCCAAAAGGATTCAGGACCTTCCTTTGATAACTAGGCTAATTGCCTTAATACTTTAACAGCCCAATTATCCAAATTAGTTGGCACACGCCAAGCCTAGGCCAGTGCATCTGTGGCCGACCCTAGGAGGGAGGTGCACTTCTATCAAAGCCTCCGGGTGAGTTTTAAGAAGGCTTAGCACTCACACAGGATGCTGGAGGTTGAGGCAGGAGTTATTACAGCACAGAGCTGTAGCTACCTCCCAAACTTTCTTTCTTTGGGAGAAGTATAAATAAGGAAAGCTTCATGGCAAGGATGCTCGCCTCAGAATACATCTGGACATTTCAAACAGTGAAAAATTGTATTCTGGGTTCTTTGGTTTTTACCCTGGCAGCATTGCTCTACTCATTCTTTCTCCCCTCCCCCCATCTATTTTCCTTTCTTCCAGCAAAGTGCATTTGTCCACTAGCACAACCACAGCATAGAGCCCTTTGCAGTGTGATCTCCACAATGAACCCATGCTTAGGAAGTATACCTTCTTGATGAAAAAAAACCCCAACTTTGAGTACAGTCAGACCTTTTTATCTGCTGGGGTTCTGTTCACGGAACCCCAGTGAATAAAAAAAAAGTAGTGTTATATGAAAACCGAGGTGGGGAGCGGTGCCACATTTACCTTTTTTCCCAGCATCTTCACCGCTTCCCTCCTCCTGAGTGTGTTTAAACTGACTAAAAAACAAAAGCCACTACTGGAAGCAACCTGTAAATGGCGCCAGAGACTCCCGGCTGCATTTTTCAATGGTTTGAACACGTGCAGGAGGCTGGAAGTGGCTGGCAGGCCCCCGACAATGCTGAAAAAAGAGGTAATGTAGTGCGGTTGGACTCCCTCTTCCACAGTTTTACCATCCGTGTTGAGTCAAATCTGTGGATAAAAAAACCATGGATAAAAAGGTCCGACTGTATTCTTTTAACCCTGTTTTAGAGTGTATATGAAGTGCAAATGGGCCCCAAAAGGTCTAAAAGGCCCTAGGCCACAGCTGATTTTCAATTATGTTTTTAAAAGTCATCATGAGGACTCAGCACAGAGGCCTGGAATCTTTTCACTAAGTAATTGCACCTGCAAAATGAGATGGGCAGCCTCTGAGAAGTCTAGTCCCCATTCAGCTTTCAGGAAAATGGGAGCACAGTCCTTTACCATGCAAAGGGGCAGTACCCCCAGAAAAGAGGGGGAATTTGCAGTGGAATGCATGATTCTGGAAACCCTCCCACTTCCAATTTTGTGAGACATGGACATGTCTACAGATTGGATAAGATAAAGGAACGTCTGCAAATCCTACATTTTCTGTATGTCTGCAAAAGAACATGTAATTAAATGCATACTTTGCAACGTATTACTGCACCAGCTGTTTGGACAGGAAATACACGAACATACTTGAAAACAAAAAATACTTTAAATACTTTTTCCCCCTGGTGGCAGAAAAAAAAAATTGGGGGGGGGTTGAGCTGAAGAGAGTGGAACAGAAATTAAAGGTGTTTGGATGGTGCAGAAACAGGAAGATCTGTCCATGTGGGACCTTGTTCTACCACTATGGTAGCTATGGCGTCTGGTGTCTCCCACTTCGCCAGTCTGGATAATAATATTAAGCATTTGTACAGGGCCTTCTGAGTGCAAAGCTCTTCACATGTAATATTTTATAAGTAGTAAGTATTATTATTCCCATATTGCAGGTGGGGAAGACTGAGGCTGAGAGGGAGTGGCTTGCCTGAGACCTTCTCATGAATTCATGGAAGAGGCAAGGTGCTACCCAGGGAGGTCCCAATTCATAGCTCAGTCTCTTAGCCACTCTGCTACAATAGCTCTTAACACACCATGCTGCTATTGTGTGTGGCATTCATGCATGTCCATGAGCGCATAATGATGGTCAAACCAGATGCACACCTCCCTCTACTTCAACGGGGTGGATTTTCAGTGGAAAAATGGTGAAAGGGAAGAGAGTTACACAGTCCTTATCAGGACTGGACCTTCCTTTGGGGTTGAAAGAAGAGACACATCCAGTTGGAATCATGCCTCTTAGCATGCATTTTGGTATGCTTATTTGGTATGACCATGAGTGGAAGGAGGAGAGAAACAAAGCTCTGATGCATCCTCCGTGGATTTCTTTGCACATGGGTGCTGCTGCTGCCATCATGTGCAGGGTCCGTCCATCCATAAAACCAAAGGAGATGCTCACCTCAGGTGGTAGATTGGATAGGGGTGCCGGCCTCTGTCCGCCTGCCCTACTCCACCGCTATTCCTCCTCCGGCTTCCTGGGTTCAAAAGGAAGTGTGAGACACTCTAGCCCTCCACCCTCCTCTCCTGTCCTCCACACTTCCTCTTCTGCTCCATTTTCCTTTTCCTTTTTCAATACAGGGAGCAGGAAAAGGCAGTGGTAGAGGCAGTGGCTGTTGCTCCACTGGGTAAGAGGGGCAGCACTTGAATGCCACAGAGTGGTCTTGGGCCTCCCTGCTCATGTGAGGAAGGATCACATGATCACAGCCTCCATCAGCACAGTCTAAGCTTTCCCAGAGAAGCCTTTTGTGATCAGCATCTCAAGTAGCTGCTCACCGCTGCATTTGGCCACTGCTGGCCCTTGAGCAACTTGAATTTCCCCAGGCATGTCTGTTCTTAAGAGTGTAACTCAGGATCTCCCAAAATGGGCACTGCTGGCCATTTTGCAGCCTTTTCCGAAATGCTTCTTGCCAACTGTAGGGGTTATATATCTAGCTAGCCTCTGCCAGACCTTGGAGGAAAGCTTTTAAAGAAAGGGGGGGAGTCAGGGAAGCTTTTAAAGAAGGGGGGGAGCCTCAGATAAACGGTTGGTCAAAGAGGTCTCTGCCGGGCTTGCCCTGGACTCCTGGAGCCTGCCCCTGAATGGCAGAGCCAGGCGTAAAGTGGGAGTAAAGTAACAAACCCAGTCTCTTTGATTTATTGGCAAAGCCAATAGGTGTTGCGTTAGGTTAAGTATTAACAGATCTCATGAGCCTCATTAGCGGTCCCCTTTTCACTCTGAAATCAAGGAGTTACTGCTCCAAAATCTATAGACTTGGCAGACACTTGGCGAGTTCCCAGGTTCTTGTTGTGTCGTTTTTCGGCTTAACCCCCTGCAGATTTTGGCTGTCAGCCCAAATGCACACCAGAATCTATCACATGCAAGCAAGTGGCTGTCTTTGTGTGAATTATGGGGCATCCAAGGGGCTGGAGCCAGCCCCAAATCTCTTGGTGTCAAAATGTCACTCCCCCTTACACTCCTTGGCATGCCAACAGCCACTGCTGCTCTTCCTTCTCCTGCTCCCTCTATTCAAAAAGGAAGAGGGGAATGAAGAAGAAATGGGAAGGAGGAGAGCGGTGGGCTAGACTAGAGCATCTCAGACACTCTAGCCCACCAGTCTCCTCTCCACTTCCTCTTCCTCTCAATTCCCTACTTCCTTTCTGAATGCAGAAAACCAGAGGTGAAAAATCAAAGAAGGCTGGCATCTCTCCCTCTAATGTGCAGCCTGAGGCTATGGGAATTGTGATGATGACTGGTATGTTCAAATTAGACCCTCCACCTGACTGCTTGATGCTCAGGCTGAGCTGAAAGTTTCCTGGTGAAAATGTTTGACTCAAACAGCCCCATCCTAACTAAACTCCCCCGCGCCAATGCAGCGGCACTGGCATGGGCTATGCTGCATCCTGCAGGAGAATTTAGCAGGCTGGATGTCTTCTTGGGGCAATTTGTCCCCTTGCCCTGGGAAAAGCCCCAGCCACCACTATGGGGCAACTCAGACCTGCGCAAGCTAAATAGCTGCTTACAGAATTAGCAGGGGTGTGATTGCGAGGCTAACGCAATGAATGTGCAAGACATCCGGGTTTCATAGCTATATTTTTAAGGTGGTCTCAATTAAGTGCTGGGGATTTCTGATGATGCCACAAATGTTTGTTGGCGAAACGTCAAAGCCTGTAACATCTGTTGAGTTTGTTTATTTAAAAAAAATGTTTTAAATGATGGAGTTTCCCGGCAGTATGAGAATTTTTAATTCTGTAATCTGGTCACGTTGTGACAATTTGCAAAAATATTTACTAAATAGCTGCGTTTCGGAGGATCAGAAAAGCCCCATTTCAGAGGATCAGACCCGGGAAGGGGGATATGATATTGTGTGTGCTGGCGCCACAATCCCGCCGCCTCCTGGGCCCAATCCACCTACCCCCGCCCTTTCTGCCTGTTCTGCTTCTGCACTGTCGCAACATGCTTTACGGCACATTTGCGACAGCGTGCACAGGCAGAGCATGCACTCCACTGGCATGGCACAGCAGCATAGGTTTGTGCCAAGAGTCTTTAAGTATTGTAGGGCAAAAGGTGTTATATCACTGACCATTTTTCCCCATCGATCTTGTATTTTGTAACCACCACCACCAATCACATAGCATTGTTGAAAAGGGGGGCATTCTGGGGCAAAAATGGCCACCAGTCAGAGGAGTACACACCATTGACATCAATAAGCAAGCCACACCCTTTCCAACTCCCACATAATTGCCAAAATGGCCCACTAATTTCATTGTGGGATGATGAGATGGAGTTGGGGAGGTCATCTCACTTCAGCCCTACAAATAGGCAGGTTTGATTAAACATACAGCAAGTCCTCTCTTAAAGTTGTTGATAGGTTCTTGGAAATTGCAACTTTAAGCGAAACGACTTATAACGAAACCAATTTTACCATAGGCTAACTGATATACGTGCATGGCATATTTCTTATGGCATATTTCTGGTCATAAAAATATCACCAAACTTCTAAATAAAGACCCAAAACACTTCTAATATTAAGCATTGAAATAAATGTGAGCTTTCTGGGCCAGAGAAAACCCACGCAGACATGGGGAGAATGTTTAAACTCCACACAGACAGTGGTCCAGGCCAGGAATCTTTTTTTTTTTCTCAACAACTTTAAAATGAAATGACTTCTAATGAAGCGACTTTAAGTGAGGACTTGCTGTATATGACTGCTGCTGTATTTGTCTAATTAGGGCGCAATCCTATCCAACTTATGCCACCGTTGTAACCAGCGGCACAGCGAGAACGGAAGGTCCCAGAACGGAAAGGGGATTCAATCAAATCCCCTTTGAATTCCCCTTTTGGAGGGGATTTGAATCCCCTTTCCGTTCTGGGGCCTCCCGTTCTCGCTGCGCCGCTGGTTACAACGGTGGCATAAATTGGATAGGATTGAGCAGAGCTCGGCCAGTGGCATCAGTTGGATAGGATTGAGCAGAGCTCAGCCAGTGGCATCAGTTGGATAGGATTGAGCAGAGCTCGGCCAGTGGCATCAGTTGGATAGGATTGAGCAGAGCTCGGCCAGTGGCATAAGTTGGATAGGATTGAGCAGAGCTCGGCCAGTGGCATAAGTTGGATAGGATTGAGCAGAGCTCGGCCAGTGGCATCAGTTGGATAGGATTGAGCAGAGCTCGGCCAGTGGCATAAGTTGGATAGGATTGAGCAGAGCTCGGCCAGTGGCATAAGTTGGATAGGATTGAGCAGAGCTCGGCCAGTGGCATCAGTTGGATAGGATTGAGCAGAGCTCGGCCAGTGGCATAAGTTGGATAGGATTGAGCAGAGCTCGGCCAGTGGCATAAGTTGGATAGGATTGAGCAGAGCTCGGCCAGTGGCATAAGTTGGATAGGATTGAGCAGAGCTCGGCCAGTGGCATAAGTTGGATAGGATTGAGCAGAGCTCGGCCAGTGGCATCAGTTGGATAGGATTGAGCAGAGCTCGGCCAGTGGCATAAGTTGGATAGGATTGAGCAGAGCTCGGCCAGTGGCATAAGTTGGATAGGATTGAGCAGAGCTCGGCCAGTGGCATAAGTTGGATAGGATTGAGCAGAGCTCGGCCAGTGGCATCAGTTGGATAGGATTGAGCAGAGCTCGGCCAGTGGCATCAGTTGGATAGGATTGAGCAGAGCTCGGCCAGTGGCATCAGTTGGATAGGATTGAGCAGAGCTCGGCCAGTGGCATCAGTTGGATAGGATTGAGTAGAGCTCGGCCAGTGGCATAAGTTGGATAGGATTGAGCAGAGCTCGGCCAGTGGCATAAGTTGGATAGGATTGAGCAGAGCTCGGCCAGTGGCATCAGTTGGATAGGATTGAGCAGAGCTCGGCCAGTGGCATAAGTTGGATAGGATTGTGCTGTAAGTTGGCCTTCAAATGCATCTCTTGCTTCAGTAATGTGGGGACCGTTTTTAGCTTCAACAGGGCTGGAACCTGCTGCAGAAAGACAGTTCCCACAAACCCATTAATTGTTTAACAACACTGCATTTTAATTGAGCAAGCCAGTGGGGGCAGCCAAGTGTGTCATGGGAAATGAGAAAGGTTAACAAGTTGTGCAAGGTCATTAGCTGCGCTGTGCCTCCTCGGCTTCTCCTGTTGCTCCACATTCCAGTACACTACTGCGCAGTTCTGGCCTATGACACCTGCATTTTTGGTCCACTGACCTGCAGCATTAGAAATTGCTGCTGGCCATCAGGTGTCTCTTCTCCCTTCCAAGAAGCTCCTGCCAAGGCACAGCCACGACATCAGGACATATCCATGCTTAATGTTCAGTGGGAGAGGATTGCCTTGTATTAAGCAATAGCTGTTGCAGAGTCCCTTAAGGTGATTTGCATTCCTGCACGAGAGAGAGAGAGAGAGAGAGAGAGAGAGAGAGAGAGAGAGAGAGAGAGAGAGCACTTCTGTATATCTTCAAGGTGAATATCTTCAAGGTGAAGCAATCTTCAAGGTGAATTGTTTTTAAAGGACAAAGAAAGGGACAGAAAAAATATAGCATAATAATATACTTTCTTGGTCATTGGATTTTGCCTCTGACTTTAATCCAAGGCAGTTTACATGGGTAGGCTTTCCCAAACCCCCTAACGGGGATTTTTACAATTATATATAAATGTTCAATCTTGCATGAACACCTGCATTCTAGAGAGGGTTTCCTTCGCAGTCTGGTCTATCACGAGCCTTCACCTCCCACGCTCAGCCGATGGCATTCTGCCTCCCACGCAGGTGCAGCTGGCAACTTTCTCTCTCCTCACAGAGGGATTCACAGCTTTTTGTCTTGAACTGCTGTTCACAGATCTTCAGGCTTACGAGGCGGCAACTCTACCAATTGAGCCAGACCTCCTGAAAAATGGGATGAATGTTGAATTCTTGATGTTAGAAGTGAATACCGGTAATTATATGTTCCAAGGGCCTGCTCCAGTAGGGCTTTTCCTATGTTTTTATGAGGAAGGACCCACATGTGACTATAATTGGGGTTGCTCCTAGGACCCCCTGCTTTGTCACAGGTAGGAGCAGGTTATATATCCACGGAAGCTGTCCAAGCAGGGTAGACCCTCAATGGGTAGGTAGACCCTCCAGTACTGTACATTATTGCCATCAGCCTTCAGTGCAGTGGGGGTTTTAAATGTTATTTATTTATTTTGAACAGGCCAGTCAGTAGCAACAGACACCCCCATTTCAAAGGCTGCCACCCCATTGCGCGCAGGGTCAGCTTCCAAAAAGGATCTTCCTGCGCCTTCCTGAAGCATGCATTTGTCCTTATTAGACTGAGTAATTCATTAGGTGGCCTTTCTCACATTTAAATCAGGATGAGGAATATTTTTAAAAAATATGCAAAGCAATTATGCTTTTCAAAGTTAGGCTGTATAGAAAAATTGTATGCAAATGGCTGTCTAAATCAGGGTGGCATATCTTGAAGCAGACCGAGAAGTTGCAAAGCCTTCGTCAGCATCATTGATAGGTAATCAACCTAGATGTATGATTCGGCTCCTTACTTAGGCAAATTTTAATGGCAATATTCAAGTAGGTAATTGGTATTTATCACAATGGCTGATGTGAAGAAGCTATAATCTTGTTACGAGTGGAACTGGACTGTCATAAATCAAGCTGCTGTAAGGTTACCGTGAGGCATCAGTGTGTTTCAGTTTCCAGATGCCTTTAATCACCTTTGTAAACCTTAACCTCATTTTTTAACGCAGGCAAATAACCTTCAGCTCTTTGGCGTCTCCTTCTCCAGATGCTTTGGTGATGGAAGTCCAGTTTGGAAGCAAATTAGCAGGATCAATTCAAGGGCAGGTAACACCAGGGAAAGGAGTGTTTGACATTTTGGCTATTCTCAAGATCTTGAAGCTTCTATAAGATTAGAGGAAACACATTCCATTTTTATTTGTTTACCCGTGCTATGAAGAACCACAGATTGACAGATCCACAAGTGCCAATTTAATGACCGGGATAAATCATGCATGCAGGTGGTGCATAAGGATGGAAAGCCCTTCTGGATGAGATCCAAGTCAATCTAGTCCAGCATTCTGTTTGCTACAGTGGCCCACAGTCGCCCTTCTTTAACTGAGAGGCATGCCTTCTCTTCACCTGAAGGGAGCATACAGTCCTGACTAGTCATCAAAGTGGCGAAACGGCTATCAGGGCAATTTAAAATTAGATCGTCAGAAGCTGAACACATGGGAGGGCACTGGTGGGTGTGGTGCTCTGGGGAACCCGGGAGCGGGGTCCAGCAGGGGTTCAGTCTCCAGTCCGGTGAGGGGGAGGGGAGAGGCTTACCTCAAAGGTGAGTGCGGGTCTTAGTTTAGGTTGGCCTCAGAAGTTACCTGAGGAAGGGGGTTGGTCACACCCTGTTCTTCCTCCCAGGCTGGCCTGTGTCAGGTCGTGGGCTCAAGACAGAAGCCTGACCAGAGCCTACCTGTCGGTCCTCATCATCAGTCTCTGGGGTCTTTTTATAGCTCCTGGTCCCTTTTTATAGCTCCTGGTCTCCTGGTCCCCGCCCTTCCTGTTCCTGCTCCTTTAGGCTCCTCCCCTGTCATGCCTCTGGCCTGCCAGTGCCTTGCCTGGCTGGGTCCCTTGGCCCCACCCTGCCCTGGCTGTGTTCAGTTGGGTTCTTCCCTGGGAGCTAGGTCCCGCAAGGGCGTGCCCCCTAAGCTTCGGCGGCACTCGCCGCCACACCCGACGCCAGCTTCTCTCCACTCTTCCCCATCGGCCTTGGCAGCCAGTTGGCGGGCTCCGCCCCCTGGCGTGCATCCCGACGCTGGCTGCAGCCTGCAGAGCATCCTGGGGCCGCGTGGCTTGCAACGGCTGTAGCGGCAGCGGTGGCACTGCAATGGGAAAGGGGCTCGTAGTTGCCCCCAGCCTTGCGCCTTCCTCAGGGCTTCAGAGCGCTCCGGCGGACAGAGTGCCTACTCTTGTTGAGATCGCGGCTGTGGGAGGTGGACGCCCTGCTCCCTCTGGGACGGGGTTGGCCGTTTCCCCCGGCGAGAGGAAACCTCCGTCCAGTTGACTGAGTCGTCGTCTTGCTCTATGGGGTTCGTGGCTGGAACGGGCTTGGTCGGCAGACGAGTAAGTACAGGCTGGCCTGGACAGACACATCCAAGACGCTCCTGGCCTAGGACAAAATGCGGCCTAGGGGTCAGCCCTGATACTTGGCTTCTCATCCAGAAAGAATACATACTGTACCCTCCAATGTATGTATCAGTCATGAAGACCTTGTCCTCCTCCCAGGCTCAGGTCCCTCCTCAACCCCTGCTTCTAGTACTGTGAGGGCCCAATCCTATTTAACTTTCCAGCGCTGATGCAGCCGTGCTAACAGGACGTGTGTTGAATCCTGCAAGGGGGGGGGGGAGCAGTCATGAAGGCCTCCTCAACGTAAGGGAACAAACATTACCTTACCTCAGGGCTGCATTGCGGCTGCATCAGCACTGGAAAATTGGATAGGATTGGGCTCTCTGAGAAAAGGAGAAAAACTTCTCTCATGCCTAATTTTATAAGTCCATAGAATGTAAATCTCCAAGCAGATGGGCGGGTTGATGCAATTTGTCTCTCCTGCGCATGTAGGTTAAAAAGATGCATGCACATGCGCACTGAAGCACCATGCAAGGCATAGGATGCCATTTCACAGGCATGCATTGCTGAGATATGTTTTGAATTGTTGATGATAGCCTCTTGCATGATCATTCTGTTTTTCAAGTCTATCCTGAATCAAAAGAGCACACACCCCTGCTGGCTTTTAAATCAGCAGAGGCCCAAGTCTATTGCAGAGTCAATGAATACAGCAGAGCAGAGCCTTCAGAGTGGTGTAATAACTGAAGGGCTCGGAGTGGTATGAGAACAAGGGTCTCACAGGCACATCCCTATTTTCAACTGTAAGCTGCTGGAGAGCAGGAAGCTACTAGATCAGGGGTTCCCAACCCCTTCCCAGCCGAGCCGAGTACCACCTCCGGTGCCACTCTCCTTCTGAGTACCACTGGAAGTGACTGGCGATTACATCATCTTCCGGGTTTTCAGAGGCCAGAAAACACAGGGGAGGCTCTGGGCAGGCTGGAAGGTCCTTCTCAGTGTTCCTGAGAGGCTCAGCCAAAGGCAGGAGCCTCTTGGGAGCAACAATGCTCCACCAAAAGCTCTGCATTGGGGTGGGATTCTAGTGGTCCAAGTACCACCAGCAGTTGGCCGAAGTACCACTGGTGGTACTAGTACCACAGGTTGGGAACCCCTGTACACAGCCCTTAATCAATTTACTTGGGGTGGGGAAACTCTGAGCAAGTAATAATATATCAAATGAGTGTAATGGGGTGAATTTTTCAACCAGGAAAAAAACTGACTGATTTCCAATGTGATGATTTCAATGAAAACTTTATCAAAGAGTCTGTCCACCTTTGGCTTCACTACAGATCATGAACTGTAGTGTGCATGGTGGGGAGGGGGGAAAGGGGTTTCTTTTTCTTCTATTCTTCTATTTCTCCCATTCCTTGTGTGGAGAGGGGCTAAGAAAGAAAACCAAGAACACTGCATGAATTTATTTTTCCCTGTTGCCTGGGCAAAGAGGCGCCTCTCAAAGTGGTGCCCTCTTATATTTAGCAGGGGAAGAGCAACTGTCCCTCTTCACCCCAGCATGGTGCTTTTCCAGTGGCTGTTGCTGGTATCTCTTCTGCATCTCTTTTTAGATTGTGAGCCTTTTGGGGACAGAAAACCATTCATTGATTTATTTTGCTATGTAAAGTGTTTGGTGAAATACTCTTTGTTGAAAAGCAAAAATATAAATATTTTTGATAATACAGTAATAATAATTTTCTGTGGTCTGCATCTGCACAACTAGGTGACACAGGGCACAAGCTCGCTTGCTGCAGCTTTGCGTGTGTGTGTGTGTGTGTGTGTGTGTGTGTGTGTGAGGTAATAAAAATACAGCAAGTCCTCACTTTAAGTCATTTCATTATAAGTCATTCCGTTTTAAAGTTGTTGAGAAAAAAAAATCAATTCCCGGCTGGGGCCGCTGTCTGTCTGTGTGGAGTTTGAACGTTCTCTCCGTGTCTGTGTGGGTTTTCTCTGGCCCGGAAAGCTAACATTTATTTCAATGTTTAATATTAGAAATGTTTTGGGTCATTAGTTAGAAGTTTGGTGATGTTTTTGTGACCAGAAATATGCCGTAAACTCTTGTTATAATTGATATACTCAATTAGGTAAAGGTGACCCCTGACAATTAAGTCCAGTCGTGTCCGACTCTAGGGTGTGGTGCCCCATTTCAAAGCCGAAGAGCCAGCGTTGTCCGAAGACACCTCCGTGGTCATGTGGCCGGCATGACTCTCCTTGCCGCAGCGCATAGCATGCGGCTGGGACACAGAGCGCTGTTTACCTTCCTGCAAGCGGTACCTATTTATCTACTCGCATTAACATGCTTTGGAACTGCTAGGTTGGCAGGAGCTGGCCAAGCAACGAGAGCTCACCCCGTCGTGGATTCAAACTGCTGAGCTTTCGATCGACAGCTCATGGTTCAGCGGTTTAACCCACTGCGCCACCCGCTGGCCTAAGTTGTTTCACTTAAAGAAAGCTGCAGTTTCCAAGAACCTATCAACAACTTTACGTGAGGACTTGCTGTAATTGACATGGAATCCCAGATTGGAATCTCTGCGAAAGGCAAACGGAAGCCTCCCCCCACATAGCGATGCTCCCTCCCTCAGTAGCATCGCTATGGGAGTGCGATTGGTGTGGGCTGCACCGGGCACAATGCTTCAGGGGGGTGCCGCATTCACTGCTGGAGCGAGCCTCCCATTTGGGGCCGGATGGGCCCTCCCACCGTTGCCACCGTTTGACTCGAAATAGTGGCAAGTGGCAGTGACATGATGACATTACAATGTCAGCACATCATCGCCAACCTACTTCCGGGTTGTGGTGCTCCGCGCCTGTGCACCAGGCACCATAAACCTGGGTGACGCCGCTGCCTTCCCTTTCTCTGGGCAGCCACACTTCTCCTGCCTACCCAGTTTCTTCCCACTCAAAAATATTGCCATGAAAATATGGACAAAATATCAAGAGAAAGGGAGAGGCTTCCTCTCAAGTCATGTGACAACTTGGATGAAGGAAACAGCAGGATTTTCAACCATCACTAGACCACATGGATAAAACAAAAACAAAAGACTCCAGGGCCAAGAGAATTTGAGAAGGCTGAATAATGCATATTTTCTACCAGTTCACGGCCCCATTTCTCGGAGAAGACAGAAGAGGGGGTGTGGGACAGGTTCACCGAACTGCAGGAAACTTCCAAATGGGCAGAGATTACAATTGTCTACTGGTGTCAACTTTGGCAGGCATACAGAGAAGACCTACATTATCAGATTGGATTGAGTTTCCCTCCTAAATTAAAGAGGTGTTCCTTACCTTCGAGCACCCAGTGCATTCATTTTCCTTGGATTGCATCAGCTTCGCTGGGAGGAAGATTCGAGGTGCTCCACGTTTTGTGAGGGGGGATCCTGCAGCTCCCCTGCTGCCTCTGTCCAGCCTGCAAGGAGCTGCACTTTGCTCTTTCCCATTGACAAATTTTATATTTCCGTTTCTATCCCGCCATTCACTAAATGTTCCAACCATGATGTAATCAAAACAGAAAGCAACAGTGTGCTGTTTTGCAACAGTGCATGTGCAGTAAGACAGGGCAGCCCCCATCTTTGCCCACTTAAATTGCAGTGTGCTCATCCCTATCACTGCAGCACTATGAGCCCGGAGGACTTTGCATAGATGCATGTGAAAGAGGCAAAGAGGAACTTTTTAAAGTGGTGTCCTGTAATATTTAGCCCCTCTTCGTGCCAGCATGGCGTCTGTTCCAGTGGTTGTTGCTGGTGTCTCTTCTGCATCTTTTTTTTTTTAGCTTGTGAGCCCTTCGAGGGCAGGGAGCCATTCATTTATTTATTTAGCTATGTAAACCAATTTGTGAACTACTTTTTGTATTATAATAATAATACAGCAAGTTTTCACATAAAGTTGTTTCGTTATAAGTCATTTTGTTTTAAAGTTGTTGAGGGGAAAAAAATTAATTCCCGTCTTGGTTCCCGGCGGCCACTGTCTGTGTGGAGTCTGAACGTTCTCCCCATGTCTGCGTGGGTTTTCTCTGGCCCAGAAAGCTCACATTTATTTCAATGTTTTATATTAGAAGTGTTTGTGGTCCTTATTTAGGTGATGTTTTTGTGACCAGAAATATGTCGTAAACTCTTGTTTACGTACTGTATATCAAGGTAAAGGTAAAGGTGACCCCTGACAATTAAGTCCTACGCTAGAATTGGCTTCATTATAAGTCATTTCGTTTAAAGTTACAGTTTCTAACCTAGACTTGCTGCAATAATAATAATAATAATAATAATAATAATAATAATAATAATAATAATAATAATAATAATAATAATAATAGATACAAAGGTGGCAGGCAACATCTGGGTCACCACTGCCACAAAGATAAGTCCACACAAGAGTTTGGAGGCAGCTGTTGCCTTGACAACAGAGATAGTGGAGTGATTTTCAGTGACCGTACTGGCAGCGGCCATCTTCTTTCACCAGGGCCTCAGGGACTGGCCGTGGGTCCTTGGAATTCACCAGCCCCATGAGCTGAGTGATACTGTTGCTAGGGGGCAGTTTTTTGCTTCCAAATGAGCCCATTCCACAGTTGCGCATAGTTACACTCATAAAATTGCTCGCTTTTCCTCCTGCCACGTCACAGCCAGGCAAAAAAAAAAAAAAACCACACAAAATTATGCAGATACGCATACGCACATAATCATCTCTGGCTGTATGAGAGACACTTTCTAATCCGTGCTGGAAAGCCTCACTCCAAAGCCTGAGGCTGGATATAGAGATGTAGACAGCTATGTTTCTCTTCCTTCAGATTTGAGTCCCTCCTCCCTCTGACAAAGGGCTTGGCCTCTGTACTTGTGTTGGAAGTTTTAGAGCACCCCCCAGTGTCTCTGCAATGGAAACGATCCAGGTTTGCTCCAAGGCATCTGCAAGTAATTTTATGATAGGGATTTATCTGATCTTTCCACAGGAGAGAGGGAGGGAGAGAGGGAGGGAGGGAGGGAGGGGGGGAGAAAAAGAAAGAAGCTAGTTTCCTGTTCTTTTGCTGAACACTTGGCGTAGCAGTTGTCTCTTGGAGACATGGCAATTCACTCACGGAACGGGAACCTGTCCTGTATAAATATGCCTGCTGCCTATATCAAAGAGGCAGAAAGCCTGCAAGGATTTCATGCTGAGATGGGCCACGATATTTTGGTGCCTGAATCCAAATGCACGTCCTCTGACTATCACGATTCACCCAGGACCACCCTGATTTCTTGGCTCCTGTCCCAGGTGGTTCGTGGCCTCAGAAAAGTCCTGATTGTCTCCTTGACAAGAGAGATATCCAGTGTAACTTAGGCCGGCTTGGCCTAAGGAGTCGCAAACGTAAAGCACTTTACGACTCCTGGAGAGTAAGCAGTGCCGATGCGGGGGCCGGCGCCGCTCACTCAGGCCCAGACCCGGACATGTGCCGTTCGACAAAGGTGAGTCCCACGCTGCTAGGCGCAGGGGAAGAGGGAGGGTGGGCAGGGACAGCCAGGGTGGATGGCCATTGGCTGACTCGGTCTGGGAGGAGACGTGGATATCAGCGCTAATATCCAACATCCCATCACAGCCCAGGCCGGCCTTACATAGCTTCCCCAGACACGTGTCAGCTAAAAAGCTGGCACACATCCAAGGAGGCCCATTGCGGCCTGCGCCGCTTACACCGGGGGGAGGGGATAAATGTCCCCTTCCCCCAAGGTGAGCCCGGGCCACACTGGTGCAGGTCACAATGCACTTAGGATGGCTGGCCCTTTAGGCTGGCCGTATATACTTGCACATGGCCAGCGGGTGGCGCAGTGGGTTAAACCGCTGAACCATGAGCTGTCGATCGAAAGGTCGGCAGTTCGAATCCGCGACGGGGTGAGCTCTCATTGCTTGGCCAGCTCCTGCCAACCTAGCAGTTCCAAAGCATGTTAATGCGAGTAGATAAATAGGTACCGCTTGCGGGAAGGTAAACAGCGCTCCATGTTCCAACTGCATGCTACGCGCTGCGGCAAGGAGTGTCATGCCGGCCACATGACCATGGAGGCGTCTTCGGACAACGCTGGCTCTTCAGCTTTGAAATGGGGATGAGCACCACACCCTAGAGTCGGACATGACTGGACTTAATTTTCAGGGGTCACCTTTACCTATATACTTGCACAGGATTGCGCTGTGATTTTTTAACTTGCAGCGCTGACAGGAGAAAACAGACCATTCATGAGCTCCTCCTGAAAGTGATGTCTGATGAGTACCACTGCATTCTTATGTTTTGCTCCCCCCCTTCAGCCCTTTTTACAAGTTCTATTCACCTGTGTGGTAGGCCGGATCACATGCACTGCCTTTCGTAACATGCACTGAATATTCCATTCAGAAACATGGCTTTTAAAAGCTGTCGATGGAGGAGTCAAAAGGAGGCATCAGAAAAGAGCTGGTACAGCCCTAGTGGCTAAGACACTGACCTGTGACTCAGACGTTTTTTGGTTCACATCTTGCTTTTGCCTTGAATTCTTAGCAGGTGGCCTTAAGACAAGCTTCTCCCTCTTAGCCTCAGTCTTCCCCAGCTGCAATATGGGGATAATAATCCTGAATCCACCTCTCAGGGCTGTTGTTAGAACAACATTAATAAATATGTGCAAGGTGTTTGATGCTCAAAAAGTGCTATACAGTTACTGTACTGCGTTGCAGCACTAATTCGTCATCAATGTTGAATGATCAGATGGAACTGCCACTAAGAATTTTGAATGTCTGCCTGTTTGGTTTTTTGTTTAGCATGCTTGTAAGTTGCCCTTCTGCAGATGCTTCCAACGTACAGTCAAAATTAAAAAATTACCAAGGAGGAGTGGAGTTCTGGGAAACTTTGTCAATAGCAGGAGTGATGACATCATCAGCAGAAGTGAAACTTTATTTCTGCCTTGAAACTTTCTTTCAGAAGGATCTTAGCCAAGAAGAAGCATCAGGCTCAGCAGAAGGCAAGCTGAGCAATTTGCCTAATGGTCTAATGTCTAGGCTAAAGGTCCCCAAACGATGGCCTGTGGGTCACGTCTGCCCCACCCACCAACACATTCTGACCAGCCTGCTGAGCCCAGTGGCATTATGTGTTCCTCCCATACTCCTTCCTCTTCTCCCTTTATAAGTGTCACCTGACTCGAGGCACCCAAAACTCACCTCTGGCTACAGAGCATGTGTGACTCTTCCAAAATGAAAATATTCTCTCCTGTGGTTGTAGGACAGAACATTGCAAGGAGCTAGAACACACTGAGGAGCAGGAGGGCCTGCAAATTCCCTTTGCTTGCTTTTGGGGGTGGGGAAGCAACTTACTTGACATTGCAAACACAGAGTAAGAGAAGACACCAGATGACACCACATGTCAGGTCAGGTCACAACATCACTAAAACACTCTGTCTTTTTTTCCTTAAAAAACAAAACTAAAACACTCTTTGTCTTGTTGACAAAGTTGTCTCCACCAGTTCCAAGAGCAACTGATTCATGTGGCAAAAAATGGAAGTTTCTCACTTGCTTTCTGCACAGCTGGGAATATCTCAGGGAGAAAGCCTCCCCCCACCCCTTTATATTCTCCTCCTAGCGTTAAGCTTTAATCCCATTAGAAGATTTGTAGCATATCCAGCCTTCGATACATAGATAGCTATTTAGCCAGACAGGTTTCTGTATAGATACCTTAACCTCATGCAGTGCAAAGCTATTTGAAGAACGATATCCCCCCACCCCCCACCCACATCTCCATGGTTTTTTTTCTTCCTTACCTTGGAGCTTATCTTTTTCCCTCCCCTCTCTAATGCAGTTTAGCGCCAGATTTTATACAGTGTTCACGCTGTCGGGAACACTTGGTAATATTCTGTTAACTTGCCATTTCAAACATTCAAGCACTATTCATTTGAGGCCGGCATCTGGCATGTATGGACAAGATGGCTGGTCAAATAAAATTAGAAGGCTTGATATGATTAAGCATCTCTAGAAACCAGCAGCCAGGCAGACCTCCTTTACAAAATGCTGTTGTGTGCCCTGCAAAGTACGCATTAAAGAAATAGCATTCATAAGTCAACACTGAAACCACCATCCCCCAAGCAGCTGTGGCCTCAATTTCCGTGTAGGATTCATACCTCCCTGGAGGCAGATGGACTGTAAGGAACATGGACATGGAGGTTGGATCATCAGGGATGGCTGCTCAGCTCCCGGTCAAGTCAATGGGTCCAGCACACAAGCCCAGTGAATTGACCTTCCCCATGTCTTCCCACTGTAACCAAACTATGTCTCTGTAACTGAAACTCTTGCATATGCTTCACCTGTTTGCCCCGGCCTCCACTCCCTTCTCCCCCCCCCCTTGTCTCCCTAGTCTCAAAATCCAGGTTGTATTGTTACAGGGATCTGTCTTTTCCTTCTACATAAAGTGCAATGCACATTATTATTATTATTATTATTATTATTATTATTATTATTATTATTATTATTAACAACAACAACAACAACAACAACAACAACAACAACAACAACAACAACATTGGAATTGCAAAAAACGGCGCTTTTACATATTCCATTGCTTACATATCTTACATATTCCATTGCTATCTAGTTGATACTTAGGTTTCAGGTCGAAACTTGTATCCACTATTTAGCACCAGTCAATGACAAATTTTATCTATCTGACTGTGTTCTATGAGGTTTTTAATAATAATAATAATAATAATAATAATAATAATAATAATAACAACAACAACAACAACAACAACAACAACAACAACAATAATAATAATAATAATAATAATAATAATAATAATAATAATAATAATAATAATACAACCACCACCACTAGGTGCAATTCCCAATGCCCTTAAGAAATATCTGGCCAGGATAGGGTCTAGACTAGATAACAGTTGAACATCTGCAATGAACTGCATTACTAGGAACATCAAACATTATACGGTGATATCTCACCAGTCCTTAAACTCTTGGGTAGAGTTTGAACTTGTGAGCACCCAAAAATCCCTGTCCAAACACCTGGTGGGCTGTGACACCTATAATGATGATGATGATGATAATAGTAATAATAAAAACACTTCCTTGTGACTGCACGTATTGACTACTGAACTAGATGGACCATGTGAAGGAGTCAGCTTATGCCTTGTACATGTTGTGTATTTCTCCTCCTCTTATTCCTGTACCTCAAGAGTACAAAGCTGACAGACCAATAGTCTGATTCAGGTTAATACAACTTCATACATTTGTGTGCCCCAATGCAAATGTTGCTGCATGTGCATAAGGAGCACATTCACACGTGTGGCTGAATGAAGAGGTCAGGGATGTGTGCTGACGTCAGGGGCATCGGTGGCCAGTGAGAGTCATCTCACTCTCGACCCACATGCACAAATGGGGCTTGATGAAGAGGGCTTTTCTCTTTGTCCATTGCATCATAGCATTCTCCCCATTTCGACTTCCCCACTGTTTATACCCAACTCCCTTTTTTGACCTGAAATCTGCCCGGTAATGGCTGTCAAAGATTTTGGAATCATAAAATAAAATAAAATAAAAATCTTGGAATCCACAAACGGTGCTGAAAGTCAGTTCCAGCTTCGGAAAGGGGGGGACGGGGGACGACGGCGACGACATTGAGCTTCCTTTTCTGGAATTGAAAAGGTAAGGTATTAAATCTTTAAAATAAATTAAGTAAACACATTCAAATTAGAGCAATATTAAACGGAACACTTCCCCTACCAGCCAGAAGAGCTTCCCACTGCCAGGGGTGCCCCCCCTCTTTTTTGTTTTCTTTCTCCCCTCCCCAGCGAGCAGATCCATCTCTCAGTTAAGTCTCAGTACTCAGTTTTCCGCTGATTTGGTTCCACTTTAGCAAATGAGATAAAAATCGTTTTAAATACTCATGTTTCAGTGTACCTTGGTTCTAGATGGGGCTGTAGGTGATCCATTTACCTATCCATGTACGGGCATTATTTTTTCTCTCTCTTTCTCTCAGCAAATTACGTCTGCAAGGCAGTAAAATGTTACGTATTCACAAGCTCCATAATCTTTAAAAGCACCGTGATGCATGCAGTAGATGAGAAAAGAGCCTCCATCCAGTATGTTAATAGACAGCATTAGGGCAATAATGAAAAGCACTTGAGACAAGTAAGCCCCTATCAAACGCTGAGTAATAGGGTTGCAAAGAATGAATCATAATGCACCTCCTCTGCACAAGGATATTAAGATGTCTGTGTTAGTTTGGGGTCTATTCGCTCCAACAGCTGCCTCATTTCTCTGATTAAAATAGGAGCAGGGAAGCGTTCTTCAGTTAGGGCCCCTCTTCACCTAGCAGACACAGAAGCAAACACAATAGCACAGAAACACATCCATGCTAGGGTCTGTCACACATGCAACAATTTTTCAATGTGGCTGGGATCCAATCACAGGAGCTGGGGGGGGGGGAGGGGGTGTCATTCTCACTGCAGTGCATCATGCCCCTGGAAAATCACTCTTGATGCAAGAGCCTGCTCTAGATTTGGACAAACTCTTGGCAAACTCAGTGGGCCCCCTCCTCCATGGGTTGTTGGGCCTGTGACAGTCGGTCTTTCTTTGCTCCCTCTTGGCAGCCACAGTCATTTTTCGCACAATGCATTGTGGGGGAATAATGGCTGCCAGCAAAATGGCAGCTGTGTGCAACCTTCCCAGTGTGGAGGTTGAGGGCACAGGGCCTTGGCAGCTGCTGGAGGAGGCCATGTGCTGACAGAGCCAGAGGGTCTGCTTGATGGTCAGAGGACCCTTTTTAAGGCCGCTTCAGACCGCACGAATCTCGGCTCGTCCTGGAGCTTAGCCGAGGCGTGCTGGGGTGTCTGGTTACCACAGCGGAAGCGGGCGGTCTCCCGATTGCCGGCACGCTTGAACATCTTCCTGGGCCATATTTGAGGGGGGCGCACAGCGGCGCTACTGGAGCCACCAATCAGATGAGAGGGGGAGGAGAGTGGCTAAATCACAGCTGCGCTTTCTTCAGAAGGCGGGACAAAAGGAGGGACTATTTGCAGGGAGACACTCCTACAGACAGGCAGGTCGGTGGCCAGCCTCTCGCGCTCGCTTGTCTTTGTTCGCCTCCGCAAGCGGTCTGAAACGGCTTTAAGACGCATGCAATGCAGCATCAGGGACTATAGCTTGAAATGGGCAGCCCTCCAGGCAAGCACTAAAGTTGGATGGACATCATGAGATTCTTTGGATTCCAGGCTGCACAGGTAGATGAGATGTCCACTGGCACATCCGAAAGCTGCTTAAAAATCGGATTACTCCAAAAAGAAAAAAACACCTGGCCTGTGTGAATAACAAACACTAGGTGAATCCACTTCCATTCACTGTCACTGATGCAATCTTAAAGTCATGGGAATCTGAATGCACAGCCACGTGTACTGAGAACAGAAGAATCAAGGTGAATCAGTGCATGAATGTAATGTGATTGCTCTGTCCGGTCTGGATTCAATGTCGGTATGTAAACGAGTTGTTGTGTGAGCAACACAGACTCTATTCCAGACAGAGCAATGAAGAGAGCATTCATGAGCTGAATCAGCTTGGAGGGGGGGGGTCGCTTATCAATCCAGGCGATTTTGTCGCCAGCTCCCGGTGCCTCTCCAATGGCATCTATGAATGGGCCTGGATTTGCCCTGTGTTTCTTGTCATTAACACCATTCTTTTGCAATCAGCTTCATAAAGCCTAGTAACATATTGCATTTTTTTTTCTGCACAGTTTCAGGTATCATATTTTCCTTTTTACTTTTCCATGGAGCTGCTTTCCGTTGCACTCCCTTGTCCCTTCCATCTCTCTCTGCCACGTGACAAGCGTACAAGTGTTTTTTTCACCTTGTGCAAACATTACCTGCTAACTGGGCAAAGAGTGGCATTACCTTTTATAGTGGTGGCGGCATTAGATTTAGCAGGGAGAGAGCAACTGTCTCCCTTCATTTTAGCATAGCATCTTTTCCAGTGGCTCTTTGCTGGTGTCTCCCTTGTGTTTCTTTAGAGAAGGGAGTTATTATTGTTGTTGTTGTTAACAACAATAGCAACAACCTGTTATCAGAAAATACATGTGGCAAAAGAATTGTGTGTGCGCATGTCACATGTTCCTGCTAACTGGGTTAAGAGGAGCCTTTTACATGGTGATTCTCTTGGATTTATCAGATGGAGAGCAACTCTTCCTGTTCATCCCAGTATAACATTTTTGCACAAGTAGCTGTTTGCTGGTGTCTCTTTTGTGCCTCTTTTGTTTAGGTTGTGAATCCTTTTGGGATAAGGAAATATCTTGTCACGTATTTTGTTATGTAAACTGTGTTGTGAACTGGGGGGGGGGGCTGAAAAGCAGTACATAAATACTTTTCAACAATAGTCACTAATCACAATGTATGCGTCCATGCAGTTTTCCTACACAGAAAGGATCTGCAACAGAAATTGTCAATGTGAAGCAGGCACAAGAAGAGAAGAAGCAGATACACATTCTCATAAGAGGTGTGATTGCAAACTGACATGACAAGGATACACATGGGGGGCACAGAAGCCATATGTATATCCTGAGGGTGAATGCAGACAACGATTTAATTACCACAATGGGAATATATCCATGCATGGAGCCAGCTGTTTTTGCCTCATCCACCCATGTGGTCAGGAGAACGTTGCCATGCTCCGAATTCTCTGGATTTCTGATGGGCTGTAAATGTGTGATAGGATCATCACCACCATGTCTGCCAACGCCACAGATGACTAGCTCCCCCATTGAGCTGCATGGTCGCTGTAGTAAATTGCAGCATAGTGAAAAGATATAGACATCCTAGACATGGTATCCAGTCTGGAAGTCATTCATTCTCCTTAAAATGCCTCCTTCTTATGTAAAGGAGGTAAAGGTATCCCCTGACAATTAAGTCCAGTCGTGTCTGACTCTAGGGTGTGGTGCTCATCCCCATTTCAAAGCCGAAGAGCCTGCGTTCTCCGAAGACGCCTCCGTGGTCATGTGGCCGGCATGGCTCTCCTTGCCGCAGCGCGTAGCATGCAGCTGGAACACGGTACGCTGTTTACCTTCCCGCAAGCGGTACCTATTTATCTACTCACATTGACATGCTTTGGAACTGCCAGGTTGGCAGGAGCTGGCCAAGCAACGAGAGCTCACCCCGTCGTGGATTCGAACTGCCGACCTTTGTCTACCCTAAATCTACTCCCTGTAGTTTTGACCCATTGGTTCCAGTCCTGCCCCCCAGGAGCCACAGAGAATGATGACCTAATCTTATGGACCAGTTACGGCAGCAGATCCACTGCCATAAGTGACCTTGCGACGGCACAAATGCTACGGAGTTGCTAGAAGAAATGGCCAGAGGCTCCGCTGGTGCAGGTAAGGTGGCAGAGGGGGCAGAAGGGACTCCCAAGCACCATTCTTGATCTTGTGAGAAACCCCCGAGGAGCAAGCAAATCGCCTTTGTGTCAGATGGACTGCGGGCTGCCAAAATTATCATCCCAGCTGAACGGTGCAAACCCAACACTGAGCAACCAAGCAGATGGAGTGCTCAAATACAGGCGGCCCTTGTAATGGAAAAAGATGAATAATTCCAGGAGATATTCTTCTGCCAGCTCCCTGAACACTTGGCTTGCTGTAAGAATCCGAGAACCTGGAGTACTGCCTGACACAGGATGCAATCTTAATCAGCAATGGCATCCCACGCAGCAAAAGCCCAGGGACAGAGAACGTATTGCTGGGGGGTATAGAGAGATCCAGTCTCAGTAGGAACACCAGCTCCATCCTGGACTGGGCAAGAATCGCAGAGGTCAAATTTTGAGCAAGGTTAACTGTTTTTTATTTTATTTTTTATTTTTCACATTTTTATACCGCCCTTCCTCCAAGGAGCTCAGAGTGGTGTACATATTTCCTCCCCTCCTTTTTATCCTCACAACAACCCTGTGAGGTAGGTGGGGCTGAGAGATAGTGACTGGCCCAAGGTCACCCAGGAAGCTTCGTGGCTGAGCGGGGATTTGAACCTGGATTTTCCAGGTCTAAGTCCAACTCTCAAACCACTACACCATCCTGGTGTACTGTTGCTTGCTCCTTCTGAATGATGATGCCCAAAGAAAGACCTCCAAATTGGGGGGCAGAGGGTGTCCTCCAGGTGATCAGTTTCCACAAATCATGCTGGCTGCTGAAGGTCCAGCTGGGACTGACTGGCTGGGACTGACTGCCAAACCCAGCAGAGGACCAGACCTCCCATCATGTGTCTTGGTAATCATCATGATTCAAAGACACATAAGAAAGCAACTGAAATGAAACAGAGTAAGGCCTGGTCAGGAGACCCCTTTGGAACATCTCGAGCCGCCTTCTACGGAAGCAGTATTGTCCATGCTGACTGGAGATAGCTGTCCTGGGTTTCAAGCAGGTGTCCCAACAATTTGGAGTTACCAGAGATTGACAGCGCAATCCTGCACAACTATAGATTGGCGAAGAGAGTGTTCCGCCGGTCTAGGGCGCTGCAAAAGTGCCATAAGGCACTTTCGCGGCAACCACAGAGTAAACAGCGCCGGCACCGCAGCCGGCGCCGCTCACTCCATCGCCGGACCCGAACAGTGCCACAGGACGCAAGTAAGTCCTGCGTCAGACAGTGGGAGGGCATGGGGAGGGAGGGCCAGGGTGGTAGGGGAGGGGTGATTGGTCGGCCAGGCCAGGGAGGGGGGCAGGGATATTAGTGCCGTACTCCACTGATATCCTAACCCCCTTCTCGGGCCTGACCGGCTTTACATGGCCTCTCCGGATTTGCACCAGCCATTTTGCCGACACACATCCAAGGAGGCCCATAGGAACTGCTGGGGCTCTCTCCAGGGGGAAGGGACAAACGTCCCTTTCCTCCAAGGTGTGCCCCAGCTCCACCAGTGCGGACCTGATTCACATCCGGGATACACATCTGGCCTAAGCCCATCCAGGACCATTTGCATGCAAAATATGTGCTTAAGAGCCCCTCCCTAAGCCTCCATGCACAACCTTGAGTCCTATCATTGAGAAAAGGGCGGGATGCAAACCAGTGATATTTATTCAATGTGGTCTCATAGAAGGGTTGGAAAAAGCCATGCGGGGGACCTCAGCTATGTCAAGCCCAAGCTGTGTCAAGCATCCCACAATATTAGCACACACAAAAAAAAGTTTCTTATGCTGACCAAAAGGACAAAGACAGTAGAAATAGCAAAGCTTTATATTTGCATATAAGGTAAAGGTATCCCCTGACAATTAAGTCCAGTCGTTTCCGACTCTAGGGTGTGGTGCTCATCTCCATTTCAAAGCCGAAAAGCCAGCGTTGTCCGAAGACGCCTCCGTGGTCATGTGACCAGCATGACTCTCCTTGCCGCAGCGCATACTCATCAGCAAAAGTGGAACGAGAAATCTAATAAATATCTTGTACTAATTCAATTTGCATTGTGAAGTTAAAAAACTATAGTGTGTGTGTGTGTGTGCGTGCGTGTGTGTGTGTGTGTGTTATGGCTTACTTTGCTTGTGCGTAAATCTGGCCCAGTTAGAGTGTTGGATTTGAACCAAGACAACCCAGTTTCTGCTCTGTACAAAGCCATGAAGCTTACTGGGTGGCCTTGGGCTCTACCCCAGCCTAACCTACCCCACAGGGTCATTGTAAAGATAAAAGAAGATAAAAGAAGAAGAGCCATGCACATATATATATATGGGGGCCCATTCTCCAAGGAGAATCAAAGACAGAGCCTGAGGGACAGTGCCCCCCCATACGTGTGTGTGTGTGTGTGTGTGTGTGTGTGTGTGTGCGTGCGTGCGTGCGTGTGCATGTGCGTGTGCGTGTGCGTGAGAGAGAGGAGAGAGAGAGAGAGAGAGAGAGAGAATACAGTGGGACCTTTCTATCCACGGATTCAGGATCCACGGATTTGACTTACCCACCTTCAGGTCGCGTGAAGGCTCCTCTCTCCTCCCAGGATGCATTCTGGGGCAAGCTTGGGAGGAGAGGAGAGCCTTTGCGCAACCCAGAAGTGGGTCGTTCAGCTTGCAGAAGCCCTACGAAGGTTTGGAAACCGCAGTTTGAGCGCACAAAAGAACAAATGGGGATTGGGGTGCTTTTTTCTTACTTTTTACAGTGTTCTGAAGGTGGACCCCGGTATCTGCGGATTCTCAGTATCCGGGGGGGGGGTATCCGGAACAGAAATCCCACGGATACCTAGGTCCCACTACATAAATAAATCACAAACAATGCCTGAGGTGATCTGATGGCGGTCATCATAGCATCCACTACTGAACATGACTGCATAGGGGAGGGAGATCTAGCAAATGAAACAGAGGAGGCATGGAGACTTTTAACTCAGTGCTGTACACCCATGTGGCTACTGAATCTTTACAAGTGCCCAGTGCAGACCATGATATCGCTGGTTGCTGCTAGCCACATTGCAGCGATGCATCTGTGCAGTGCTTCGTTGGTAGCCCCCATGCCTTCTCAACTGCTTGGAGCTGCCTTCCACTCAGGGTGCCAGATTCCTCTCCTCCAGGCAGTCGCATTCTTCAGGGGACACGGATAGCCTCCAGCAAACTGGTTCAGGAGCCACCCACTGCTGTATATATAAAATGCCTCCAATACTAGGCACTTGCATTTCTCAGGTCCAGAAGAACAAGCACACAAGCTTACAACATAAAAATCCTACCAATCATTCAGCTTAGCATGAAGACTTGAGCTTAAATCAGGTGTCGGCAACCTATTTGGCCTGAGGGCCAGATTGGAGTATGGAAATTGTGCAGAGGGCCAGAAGGCAGACTTGCTGCTAGAACCATCTCTCCCCCTCCCCCCACTCTCTCTCTCTCTCTCTCTCTCTCTCTCTCTCTCTCTCTCTCTCTCTCTCTCTCTCTCTCTCTCTCTCTCTTGCAGTCAATTCTTTTAACCCTTCACAGCTCTCAGAAACACAGTTGCTCATGCTCAGTCCTAGCATGGTCAGACAGCCTTCTGTTGCAGCTCCCCGAAATCGCTCAGCAAGTATCCCTGTGACCGTGGCTTACTGGGTCGTGGCAGGACACAGGCACAGCAGTGGACTCTCACTGCCTCAGGGGTTGATGGGGGCAAGCATGGGCCCTTGCATGAGGATGGACCAGCGGCAGGTGCCCCACCAGTCCCCACCTGTGGAGCCAGCCCTGCACACATCGCCCATTCACACCTTCTTGGAGATTTGCAGAGAACGGCATAAAACACATGCAGACAAATGGGGTCGCGCTTTGCCAGGTTGGTCTAACCAGGGTTCTCTGGCATCTTCTCCTTTCCAAGGATTCATTATAAGAACCTAAGAAGAGCCCTGCTGGATCAGGCCAAAGGCCCATGTAGTCCAGCATCCTGTTTCATACAGTGGCGGCAGTCGCCCACCAGCTGACCCTGGGAAGTAGAGGCATCGTTAGGGGGTGGGCAGTGGGGCAGGGTGCCCCGGGCGGCAGGGGTGTCAAGCGGCAAGGGGTGCACTTTTGCCATGCCGCTGCCGAAATTCGGCAGTGCTGTGGCGCGAAAACACCCCCTGGTGGTTTTTAGGCTGCTTGCGGCAGGAAGGTGGGCCCTCCTGCCCTCCTGGGCCGCAAACAGCCTAAAAAGCATCTGAAAAATGTCAGGGGGTGCTTTCGCACCAGGGCGCTGCCGAATTTCAGTGGCGGCGTGGCAAAAGTGACATCACGCCCCCCCAGGGGGCAGGGCTTGAGGCATCACGTGGGGGTGTAATGTCAACGCCCCCACTGGGGGGGGTAGCGACGCCTCTGCTGGGAAGCCCACAAGCAGGAGAAAAGGCATCCTTCTCTCCTGTGGTTGCTCCCCTGCACCTGGTATTCACAGCTGTTGAACCAGGAGGCAGTGGATAGCCATTGACAAACTTGTTCACCATGGGCAGCGCGATCCTCTCTAACAATAGAGCGGTGGAGTGTGTGCTCTGCCGCTATAAGCCGCAGACTCTAGAGTAAGGGCCACCGGCGTGGAGGCCAGCAGTCCTCACTCCACCACCCTTCAGACCTGGCACCCACTGGCAGAGGTAAGTCCTGCACCAGTCGGTGCAAGGACAGGGAGAGAGAAGGCAGGGGCGGTGCGGGAGGGGGGCCAGTGCTCGGCCCAGACTGGGAAGGGACAAGGATATCGCCGGTGCGCTCGCGATATGCTAGGCCCGTTCCTGGGCCTGGCCGGCTTTACTCCCCCACATCAGATGTACGTCAGCTTCAGAGCTGGCATATGTCCGAGGAGGCCCATAAGGCCCCGGCTGGCTTGCACCCGGGGAAGGGGACGAATGTCCCCTTCTCCCAAGGTGCTCCTGGGCTGCCCTGGAACAGCCAGGGAACGGCATAGGATACAGTGGCCGGCCCTTTAGGCCACCCACGTATCCTTACACAGGAATGCGCCGTAATTTGTCCAATCTCCTTTTAAAGCCATGCCACGTCTTGTGGCAATGCATTCCACAGACTCACGCACTGTATGACGCATCTCCTTTGCCAACCCTACTTCCAATAGGACTAAATATCAGGGAAAATTGCTTTCAAATGGCAAGGCAATGGCACATCACATCAGGGAAACGCTTTCAGCTTTTGAAAATGAACGATGGGAGGCATTGGTTCTGTGCAGGCATGAAAGGTGATTTCTTCCACAAGTGGTGGCTTACTCTATGGTAATATTTTGCATATTTTGAGAGCAAAAACATTTCGTAAAGTGGTAACTAATTGGTGTAATTAGTGGCATTTTAAATCTACAGCAGCTACTAGGTCCTCTTGTTATCCAATGACTTGACTCTGTACAAGGCAATGAGTGTCATATGTTCAGCTGAACCAGGAAGTTCTCTGGGGGCCGGCCCATCTGTGAGACCAACTGAGGTGATTGCCTCAGGTGGTAGATTGGCGGGTGGGTGGGCTTGCCACCCATCTCCCTCTGCCTGCCCACCTCTGATGCTCCTTGTATTCAAAGAGGAAGAGAAGAACAGAGTGTAACATTGGTGGAACAAAATGTGACAGGGGTTCTCAACCTTTGGAGGCCCAGGTACCCCCTGTCACGGTCCAATTTTCTGAAGTACCCCCTGCTAATTAACTGCTAATTAACTGGATTAATCAATTAATTAATTAGGTAATTAATCATTAAATAAAAAGTACTAAAACAATTTTAAATGTGAAAAAATGTCTTATTTAACTGTGTGTGAGAGAGAGGGGGGGAGAGAGACTAATGCAAGGATCTCTTTTTTTCACACTTCCCAAAATCAGCTCCTCCCTCCCCCACCCCACCAAAGTACATTTTCCAAAGTACAAATAATAAGCCCAAAACCAAAATCAGAGAGATAGAAGGGCTCCAAAAATAATTACAATTTAAAATCCTTGTTAATTAACACTTAATTAGCTGCTGATGGGGCAGATAAGGGGCAGGGCTTGGCGTACCCCCAAAAAAGAGGTCCACGTACCCCTAAGGGTACCCGTACCACAGGTTGAGTACCCCTGGGCTAGAGAATATTAGAGATGGTCATACTCACTATTCTCCTCCACTCCATGCTTCTTCTGCTTCATTCTCCCCATCTTTTTTCAACTTCAGGGAACGGGAGGAGAAGGTCCGGCAGAGGTGGCAGCTGGCACACTGCTGTGTAACAGGGGGCAACATTTGTACACCACTTCAGATATTGGGGTGGCCCCCTTCACTCTCTTAGGGCGCAATCCTGTGTAACTCTTGCACTGGTGTAAGAGTAGCTCCCCCAGTGTAAGAGCACTTATGCCAGTGTAACTTGCCATACACCAACAGATGCAGGACGGACACCAGTTTAACCTGCAGGGAACTCACCATATGGTGACTGCAAAGTGGGAGGAGGGGGGAGTCTGAATTCACCCGAAGTCATTGCAGGACCTGTCTGCCAACAAAATCCTGTTTGCACTCTCAGAAGCCAGGCATTGCAGGAAACCCGATGGCGGCAAGGTTGTCCCCGATCATGCTTTGAAGCAGGCTGCCAGAAGCCCCAGTTGGTCTACGCTGCAAGGGCTCTATTTCAATCGAGGGAATGACATCAGTTTCCACCAGTGGGGGTTCTGGCCTCCTGTTCCAATTCATATGGTTGCAGAGACACTGAGAGCCAGGTTGATGAGAAAGCTCAGCCGCGTGGGTGCAAAACTGGGCGCTGAGTACTATTGAAAATCTGGCCCCATTTGTATTCCAAAAACAGTGGAGCCGTTCCAGGATGGCATCGATTTTCCTTGAAGTTCTGCCTTGTTTATATAGAGAGAGAATGTGAAGAAATTCTCTTAAAGGAGAAAAAGGAGAAGGGAGGAAAATCTAGAGGCGAAAGCTGTGGCTTGAAAGGGGGAACCAAAAGGGGGCTTTTAGTTTTAATTTTGTATGGCTGCGTCTATGCACCCATGGTCCCTTTTCACTCTGGTTTCTGATCCTTGTTCCCAGGAAATCAATGTTGCAATTTCACCTCTGCTTTTGCCTTTTTAGGGGATAATTTGTTGGTGTGAATTGCTCGCTCCGTCATTCTCTGAGGATCAGCTCCCAGTGCTGACACAAGACCCACTCAATCCCATAGTAAGGTGTAGCACCAAATCCTGCTTCCTCTTACTTGGCGGTATAACTGCCACCACCCCTCCTCCTCAGATCTGAAAGCAAAGAAGGAAACTGTGGAAGAGGAAGTGTGGAGGAGAGTTGTCGACTAGAGTGTCGGAGATTCTGGGGTGCAGTGAAGATCCTACTGAGAGTTACGAATAAAACATGCATTTGCTTTGATTTTTTTAAATCATTCATTTTGCAACAAAAAACATGGAAACAGATATGAATGGGCAATCCAATACACACTTTCCTGGGAGTAAGCCCAGTTCAATACAATGGGACCTACTTCTGAGAAGACATGCATAAGCTGCTTTGCCCTGCCCTAACTTCCTTTGCTTTCCCTGACTGTCTTCTCCTGAAATGATATCTTGGGCCATCCCTAATTATGCCCCCCTTGGATCCTGGCCTCAGCTGTCCCCATTTGGACCATGCCTTCATCTTTACAGCTGAGAGAAGATGCTTGCTGAGGGCTGGCACACACCCAATGGCTCACTGGGGCATGTGAAAGGTGCTTCCATGTGATGTGATGCTCTCCCAGTTGGCTGCAGTACAGGTGTGAATGCCAGAACCATATGGGTGGGGCTGATCACGTGGGTTTTCCCAATCTGATTGTTATGTCCCCTCCCAGTATAGTGTTATACAGGAGGTGCTGCTGCATACCCTCCAACATTTCTGCATACCCTCCAACAGATTAAAATATTTTCCCAGTGGTACCCAGTTAGTTTGTTTGTTATTTGGCTCACACAACCCCAGGACAAAATTGAGCCCCAGAGCAGTAGGGTATCCAAGATGCCTCTTGTACCTGTTAAGAGCCTCCTCCTAAATGGGCAGGCAGTTCCTACCACTGCCCAACAGAGGTGGAGCAAAAACCAAGCATAAATGTATTGATTTGTTTTGCTATGTAAACCGATTTGTGAACTTTGTTTTATTGAAAAGCAGTATATAAAAATAATAACAACAATAATAACAACAACAATAATAAAGAATATGGTTTACTTTTTAAAGAAAATAAAAACAAATGGCAGCTCTGAAACAAATTGGGACTCTCCAAATGGGTCTGAAAATGCATTAAAATAAAAGTGCTGAAAATGGATGGCGTTCCAAAACTATTTTTTTTCCATATGCATGCCCCTAAAGGGTTTGATGTGAACATGGATTCCTATTTCCATATCACTGCTTAAGGAAACATCAAGGCAGCACGTATGCAGAGGGAAATGTCCTTCATGACTGGTCGCGCCCTTTCCATGGAAAACCATGGGTTGGGCACACTTCAAAGTCCTGGATGCATTGTGCAATATGCGCTGAATTCTGCTGAATGTATCTTCTTGATGGTATCTCAGCAGCGCATGCTTTTTCTGGCCATGAATCCTCATTACTACGATTTCCCTTTTGGCAAGACTTCCATGACAGGCATGGCTGAATATTTCACCTCATCTACTTGGGTCACAGAGCAACAGAGAAACCCTTTGTGCCTGCTCACAACTGTGTGCCAGGATGAAATATAAAGCGGGACACTGGCTTCAGTTGCACATGAGGACAAGTAAATTCAAGGAAGCAATACTAGCTGAGACCTGAGGGCCAAACTAGACGTGATGCTTTGTTTTTCAACATGCAGCCATGGGGTGGAAGGAGGAAATTTAGATCATGGCCATGGTACACAAGGGGTTTAACCCTCTCCCCCATGCCACAGCCCCAATTAGCTATTAGCCTCACAGCTATTGATCATCAAGAGGAAAACTCACAGGCACAAAATTGTTTCCCTCAAGAGGGATTTGGATCAGGGTTGCGGCACGGGGGGGGGTGTGTGTGTGCGCGCGCGTGTGTTAAACCTCTCTTCACCACTCTTTAGCCCAATCCAAATCACAGCACAATTTTGTGCCTTGAAGCTTTCCCCTGTGCAGCAAATAGCATCTGGGGGGAGTAAATTTAGACTACATTTAGGTGTGGGTCATAGTGTATGTGGGTTGTCAGGGCTGAGCCATGGGCAACAACCACAGGAGTCAGAACAGGGGTGCAAGCCAAGAGCCAGGGTCCAGGAGTAAGGAACAAAGTCAGAAGTCAGGGAGTTAGAAGCAAGTAAAGAAGAGAGATCAAAAAGCCAGCCAGGAGCTGGTCCAGTCCATTCACGAGGCCAACTAAAGCAATTGCCTCAGGCAGCAGGTTGGTGGGGACTGCACACCTCTGTCCACCTACTTGTCTCCACTGCTCCTGCTTTTCCTTCCACTCCCTGGATTGAAAAAGGAAGAGGGAGACAGAGAGGAAGAGGAAATGTGGAGGGGAGAAGAGTGCTGAGCTAGAACATTGGAGAGTGGGAGGAGCAGAGGCTGGCACATCATCGGGTAAGGGGGGGCAGCATATGGCATGCAGCCTCAGGCGCCAGGAGGCCTTTGCCCAGTGCTGGCCAGGATCCAGCGTCTGAGTCAGGAGCCAAGCCAAGGAGTCAAGCCAGGAGTCAGCATCAAAGACTAAGCCAGGAGTCTGGGATGAAGCTAGAACTCAAGAGCCAGAAATCAGCATCAAGAAGCAAACACATCAGGATCCAAGAGTTAAGGACGAAGCCACAGACAGAAAACCACCAGAGAGTGGGAGACCTTGTTGCTCAGGCAAAGCCCCAGCCTAAACAGGAAGCCTTTTATCATCCTTTCTATTCAGAGGGATCCAACTGTCAGTCTAGGAAGGCAAATCAGTCCAGAATCTGATAATCTTTTCACTGCCGTAAAAGTACAGGCTGCAGTTCTGGCACCTCGCCACACGGGGCAGCCAATCACAGAACACTAAAGCCGGACACAGAGGTGTGCTAGCGCCCCCACATGGTGGGGGTCGCCGACGCGACAGCACCCACGTGACACAGGGGCATGACGTCAGCGCACGGCTGCAATCATCCCCCCCCCCGCCACTTGGCATCCGTTTTTGGAGCCAAACGGTCAAGGGTGAGCAAGAGGGCCAAAATGCAGCCGTCTTGGCTGCGAAGAAGCAACAACAAAAAAGGTAAGCGGCTCACGAAATTCCGCCCCTCCCCGAAGCGGCACCTGGTACCCAGGGCACCAGGCATTATGACGCTTCTGGCCGGACATACACCGCACGAGTGCCATTGCACTCGCGTCTGGAGACGCGCGAGCGTAGGGGGACTGGACGCCCCGCCTCTAAATGCTGCCCTTGTCTTCACCAGTTTCTTATGCAAATAGTCCCTCCTGACTGTCCCGCCTTCTAAATACAGCTCAGCGGTGATTGGCTGAAACACAAGTGCACTCCAACCCCGAGGGAAAAGGCGACAGGGCTTTGGGGAATAGTGGACGAATGTGAACGACTCTATCAATCCTGGTTCTCACTGGCTTTGTAGCGCATCTTTGAGTTATTTTTTGGGCAAAGAGGTGAAAGCAGTAAGGGAAAGTCAGAGGTTTGGGGGCACACCACGCACCCCCAACCAAATTCAATCACGTGTGTGTGTCTCTCATTCACGTGCGCGTGAAGACCCGCAAAGACTGGCTGCAAAGGGCTGCCGTTTGCAAGCTAGGTAACCCGGCGCCTCGAGAAACAGTTGGCAAATAGTCCCTCCTGATTGTCCCGCCTTCTAATACAGCTCAATGGTGATTGGCTCAAATACAACTCAAAGGATTAGCTCCGCCCCCTCAAAATCTTGAGCATGGCCAATTCAGATCGCACCGGAACTCGGGAGAGCGCAGGTCTTCCGCGTTCCGATGCAATCTCATAAAATGGAACCCACATAGCTGCGCGAGCTCCGCACGTGTCCAGGAGGTGCCAGGACTTGTGCAGTGTAGGTTCAGCTTAAGGCTTGCAGCTCCAGCCCAGGCAGCTCCTGACATGGGGAAAGGGTTAGGACCCCCCCTCCCAACCATACCCCACAGTCCCAAACCAAATCAGGGGCCCAGCAGAAGCTTGGGGGGGGGAGGTGTCAGGAGTTCCAATCACAGAACTGCCATGTCATATTTTGTCTGGCCTTGAGACACTCAAGATACTACAGGGCAAAGCGAGAATGGTAAGAACAGCATAGGAGACAGCAGCTTGGAAGCAGCAGCCATCTGAAGCTGTGCCTACAACCACCTCAGGTACTTTAAGGGCATGTGCACAGATGCCAGTTTCAATGGGTGTCACTGGTGCAGCGACCTGGTACTGAAAGCAGCAAAAAAGAGTGTCTGGGCAGGATTCGCATGTATCACCACATCCTTATCTGCTCTAACCAACATTCCAAGAGCTTTGCTTTCAACAGCCTTCTGATGACGGCCGTGGCTGGCAGCACAGTCAGTCTTGCAAAACGACTACGCCACAGGCGAGTGTGGGCAATCACCCTGTTTTGAAAACGCAAATGCTCCCTATGAAGTAGGGACATGCAGAACGCCCCCTGAGACATTTCATTTCTCTTATCGGCAATATTATCTTAAAGGAATTTCCCTTGAAGTTGGCATTTGGCTTCTCTTGAAAATTCTCTGACATTTCGCTTCAGAAGAACCTCTGAAATTCGCTCCAAAATTCACTGGGGGCAACATTTTGGTGCCCACCCAGGGAAGTGCAGAAATTTGGCTTGTCTTCTTGAAACTTAACAGGACTTCCTTGGAAAATTCTCAGACAGAGCCATTGCATTCGTTTAGGCGCATGGTGAAGATGCATGAGACACCTCTGCAAGCAGTGCAGTCGCAGCTCTCCCCCCCCCCCCCACATCGAGACCTGAGCCATTTCAAGCTGGGCTGAGTTAAGGCCCTGAATGTTTGTTCCTTCTGCCACACTGGGAAGTTACAAGCCTTCTTCCTGCTGGAAACTGGGCCCCCAGTATCCAGTGCATTATTTATTGTATTCCTTTATTTAGAACATGGATATCATTTTGTCTCTAGGTAGACAGTCAGCTAGGTAGAAGTTGTGCCAGGTCCTCACAGCTTTGGGTGGCAGTGACTGAGCAGGAAGGGACAATTCCTCCCCCTCCCATCCCCAGAGGGTGGAAAAGAAAGAGATGCTGATGTCCTCGTTTGCACCAAGGGATCCATGAGGCCAACTGAAGCGGTTGCCTCAGGCAGCAGATTGGTGGGGGGCCCATCTCTGTCCACCGACTTGCCTCCACTGCTCCTCCTCCTCCTTCCACTCCCTGGATTGGAAAAGGAAGAAGGGACAACAGAGAGGAAGAGGAAATGTGGAGAGGGGGAGAGTGCTGAGCTAGAATATCGGGGAGTTAAAAGAGCAGAGGCTGGCACATCATTGGGTAAGGGCATGCTGCCTTAGATGTCAGGAGATCTTGAGCCAGCCCTGCCAGGCTCCCTCTCAGGGGGGGCAGTAGCGTTCCTATGACCCCCCCCCCCGCTCCAGAAGTGACGAAACGGCAGCAGCTGTTATTGCTCACTCAGAGGCGCAGGGCGGATGGGAGGGCCAAACATGCCGACGGCTCTCTTCATTCGCCCTGGTGAGTGGGACAATCCGCGCTGCCGCCGTCCGCCGTTGCACCCCGCACCCACCTGCTGCCTGGGCCCTGATCCTGATGCCTGGGAACCCACCGCCCCAAGGCCCCCACTGCTGACGCCACTGCAGGGGGGGTCCTAGGAGCTACCCCAATTGGTTTGTAAAGAGGAGGAGGACGAAGTGCCTGTGTGAGACTTGTGCGAGCACTTCCTCCTCTCCCCTCTTCCCCACCAATCAGACTTGCTCGCAGGACTCCCTGGCATTATAACAGAGTAAGGTTGCCAGAGAAGTCAGCCAGTCAGAAAAACACAATTACTGAACCTTTAAGTATCCCATTGCAGAGGGGGAAAAGGCAGCCTCCAGGCCCTAGTGCCCCCCCCATACAGGTGCCCTCCAGTTAACAACGGGACAGTGGCGAACGTATATGCCCCGTGGGGTGGGGGCCTCCGCCATGACTCCACCCCCCACAGACGCCACACGCCCCGCCCCTGGGGCGTGTGATGTCATTGTTGCATGCCACCACGGCGCGGAAACACCCTCCCCCCCAGCGCTTTTTGGCTCCTTTTTGGAGCGAAACGGCACAAGGGAGGGTAGGAGGGCCAAACCTGCAGCCATTCTTGGCTGCGAAGAGGAGGCAACGGATCCACAGCTTGGGGCCCACCGCCCCTACTGCACCAACCATGACAACGCCTCTGCAATGGGATATGTTTCTAAAACTCCATTGTAAAGTGAATCCATCATTAAGTGAGTCTTGATCACCTTCTAGTGGTGGATTTTGCACGTATAGCCTATGTAATACAGTGCAGTTGCAATATGGAATGAATGGCAAGTACTCCAGATGAGTCTTTTTGAAACCCCATCTCATCAGCTATTTGGCACTAGATTAGTTCTTTGATGTTTAGCGCCTAACAGCTGATGGACTGGGGATTAAAAAAGATGCTTACAAAGGATTTAAAAAGGGCTGTGAGTGCTTTCTGCCTCCATTTTGTAATCAGCATCAGGCTCAGGCGGCAAGCGAGTTTTTATAAGGTACTGTACTGGGGGGCCGCCGTTGTAAATGCAGATCGTTGTTAAGTGAACCCACCATTGTTAACTGGGGGACACCTGGTATTCTTAATCCCTGCAGCTACTGAATCTCTATATGCGGTTGCAGAATGATTGAGGTAAGAGAGGAATTTACTGCATTCTGGTGGAAGAGGGAGCTACAATCAGCGCCTTGTGATGTGCATGCTTGCTTGCTGAATGGACAAGCACCCCTGGGCGGGCGTGAACCATTGACGTCAGCAGGATGCCGATCCACCCAGCAAGCATGTGCTGCCCACTGCACTTCTAGCCCATCATTCTCCTCTCATTCTGCTCCACAACACCTCCGCTTTGCTTACTTTTTGAATCCAAGAAGCAGGAAAAGTAGCAGTGGGTGGAGTAGCAGTGGGTTATGTGGGGGGGGGGCAGCATTTGGCATATGGCCACAGGTGGCAGGAGGCTTGGAGTCTGCCTGGCAAACTCTCTCGAATCCACAATGGCCTGGAAGTATCCTCTTAAATCTGTTATGAGGTGGCAGCCCGCCCTTAAGGACAAAAAATCCCCACTGGAAGGAGAACATATAACAGTTTGCTGGTTAAAAAACACATGATCACAGTAACAGTTGCGAGTTCTCAGCCTGGGTAATTGGAGTTGGCAAGACCGTGGAGACTTATTGGGCAATTACCTGCATACTTTGGGTGTGTTTCAAGACTGGAAAGCAAAATCTTTCATCTGACCTAGATGTGTGGCATGTTAATTGCCAGAGTGCTGGGTGGCGATTGAATGAGGGAAGAGATAGACAGTTGTGAAATCACTCCAGGAGAGGTTCGGGATGGGGCATTCCCAGTGGTTCTCAGCTGGTGGTGTTGGGCAAAGGACATTTCAAGCTGGCTGTGTGGCCGAGCCATGAAACATAGCAATGCTGCTGCAGGAAAGGGCCACCAAAACGATCAAGGAACAAGAGAACCCTCCTTGTGAGGAAAGGCAAAAGCGTTTGAGGCTCTTTTTTGTTGTGAAGACGCATTAATCGATGGATTCACTATCACAGAATGTGGTGAGGACCACTGGCTGAGATCGCTTGAAAAGGGAACCACATGAACTCATGGAGCACAAGCCTATACATATTTACTCAGAAGTAAATCCCTCTATGTTCAATGGGGCTTGCTCCCATGTAAGTGTGTTTAGGATTGCTGCAATTCTATACACACTTACATGGGAGTAAGTACCACTGGACTGAATGGGACTTACCTCTGAGTAGACTTGCATAGAGTTGTGCTGTTAGGATTCACTTTCTTCAGGTTCAACCCCATGATTGTGAGCAGGCTGCAGTGCTTAAGGAGAGAAAGCAGTAACTAAGGAAGTTATTTATTGAAGAAAGACGTTCATTATAAGTAAATAAAAGCTTGTGAACAGCAAAAATAATTGTTCTTATTCAGTATGTACATTTTTGGCAGCGTAAATTCATACAATACTGTAAAACACATGCAGACGTTTGGATTGCATGAAAGCACTCGAGAGATTTCTGTCAGCGATGAGGAATTCACTGGTGTGCAGGTCATTTCTTGAAAGCCTCGCCTGGACATGTGACAGCTCTACCTACCGAGGGGGGTTGGTTGGTTGCAGCCCTGGATCTACCACCAAATCTATCGAAGCAGCCATAAGTCTTGGAGAGAACATCGTGCCCACAAGGATGACATCACCAGTAGCAACAATGTGTTCACTAGCATCATGCTTTGTGATGATGCCAAATTGCCTATCATCATCATCCAGACCTACAGCAGCAGCTCCTCTGACGAACTGGCCTCTGGTAGTTGATGGTGCAGTCCAGGATTCTGCAAGCATAGAAGATAGACAGCAAGGCTGACGGTAGACGCCAACCAACAGAAGCAGCCCTTCTGTGGATCCGCGGCATCTTCTGTTCCCCAGCAGTTAATGACATTGTTCCCAGTCCAGACTCTTCCCTCCAAACTGCCACAGGTTGATTGAAGAGTTGTCTGATTCTAAAGAGGCTATCCCAGAGAAGCACCACTGCTCTGTACTCACTGAACAGGCACTCATTTGCAAATGTTTGAACATTGAATTAATTAATTCCCCCACACCTCCCCAACTCATTTGAATAATTGACATGGGGTGACAGTTTTTTTTCAGTTTTAACCATTGTAGTCCTCTAGCTCACCAAGTAGTCAAACATCAAAGAAAGGACATCCTTCCTGAGCTTCTACAGTAGGACATTATTGCACTCCCTTGTAACTGCCAAGCCATCATCTTCAGGATCGTCCCACTAGGGTCCAGCTCTTCCATTTCTTGCCTTACTCCAGTCACACTCTCTGCAGTCATTGGGCATTTAATCTCTGGCCTTGCCCACTCCACAGTTATGCTTCCTCAACCCCCCCCCCCCCACACACACACACACCAGCTAGGCATTGATGAGGATCAGGTGTGGGTTGAACTCCCAGCTGATCGGGGTTAACCCATACAGTCGCCTCCAACTCCTGGCATTGTCGACAGTAGGAGGGGAGGGGAGGCAAGGGAAATAAGGAAAGGATATGCAATTATTTAATGTACTCATACTTGGGCTTATTTGCGAATATTCATTATGGAATGAAGTCTGGCTGTGCATGAAAAGCATGCGAGCAAAGACTGGGGAATTGTCTTTCTTTAGCAGAAACAGTCGGAGCCAACACATGACAAGATTCCCTTTCCCATCCTCTGTGACACTGAAAACAGATTCCAGGGGCTGAGCTCCGTCTCCCATGAAGCCTGGCTTTGTGTGTGAAGCTGCTGCTTGAGAGGACTGTCAGAGCAAGAGCCTCACATGCAAGACAAGCAGAGCGGTGTGTTGCTCCCTGCCCACACTTCTGCCCATGCCACATGCTCAGCTGATGGAGTTAGCTGGCTCATTTCACTGGAAGGGAAGCGCCAGGCTCTGATGGGTTCAGACAGGCCGTCTAGAGAATGCCACACATGCTTTTGTTCAGAGGGTGAGGAGTTGCAGACCTGGGGACACAGGCACATGTGGCGCATTCTGTGGGCTCTGGTGGCTGCCAGCTGGGCCAATGTGCACCAGGCAGTAAATATTCATAGACAAACTGATATACTGAGGCAGCCGGCACACGGTCACTGCTACGTAACTTGCTTTCTTGACTTGTGGCAGCAATATGAACACAAATGTGTGTCACAGACAGTCTGGGTGGAGCTCTGCCTGCACTGAACAATAAGATGTCCCCCTGATGGGGAAGCCAGGCCAGAGCCAGCAATAATATAAAAACAGGTGGGACCCTATTGGCTCCTCAGGTCATGTGATCTGCCAGGCTAAAAACTACAGTATTCCTTGCAGCCATCTGCAGTGGTCAGCCTCTGCTTACACACCCTCCAAAGGGAACAGGGAGTGTGAGAGGCCTGGGCCCCATTGACAGAGTCCCCAATTGATTCATTGATTTTGATTGAATTGATCTGCATATAGACTATGATTTCATATCATATCTCATGGATTGGATCCAAATAACCATGAAAGGAAGGAAAAGCTGCTAGCTATCATGAGCCTGGGAACGGAACCCCTTGGCTCTGAGGTGGAGGCGGACTGGGGGAGGAGAATTCCTTCAACATAAGCCCCCAATAATACACCTGTTCTATCTGAACCTTCTGCTCAAGGGAACTCCACAAGGGAGCTCAGGCAACAACCCCTGGAACAGGAACTAGCATTGTTTGCCAAATGTTTCTGCAAGAACATTCACTTAAGTTCATGCAATGTTGTGACAGATTCCACAGCAGTTTTCATTATTCTGCTTGCATAAGAGTTTGGGGAAGCTCTTGAGGAAGCAGAAGAGCGCTTTGGGATTTAGTTTCTCTTTCCAGATGCAATGTTCTAATGCAAAGTCTTCTGCACCCTTCTGCAAGTGGAAGGCACCTTTCACAAGCAGACGGGCAACCCTGGGATCCAATCCACTAGTTTTAATTTGCTTCACATTTAGTGGTGTGAGTGCAAGTTTGCAACTTGCATACAAAATAAAAAAAAGGAAGACAAATGAGCAATCGTTCAGCCTGCCAAGAAAGAAACCAGTAATGAATGCTTCCCCTTCCCTGACAGTGAACAGGTACTAAACCAAGGGCAATTCATGAATGCCATAGCAACTGAACAGGAAGCAATTAACTACTTCAAAGGAAAGGGGCAAGGAAGAAGCTATTAGTTAAAGGACAGTTGCAGGGGGAAATCATAACTTTGCTGAATGGGACATACTTCTGAGTAAATATATAGTGGGATCTTGTCCACGGGGACAGGCATTGTCAGATCATTATAGGAAATGTAGCATTCTGTAAAATGTTTTGTGGCAACGCCATTTTAATTTCACACCCAGCTGACTTCAGAAAAGTAAAATGTAAGCAGTGGCTAAAGGGCCCTTGGCCAGAAGCAACCCAGTGACATGATGGGATACAGGGTGATGCAGTTTCAGCTTTGACTTTCAGTCTGGAGGTGCAAGCTTCTGAACCAGCAATGCCCAATTGATGTTCTTTCCCCATAAATGTCAACCTGGGCATTCAAGCCTTGACCACTACAGTTTAGGCAAACACACAGCACTACCCACTGTAATGATGTCCTTGCATGAATAAAAATGTTCCCTTTTCCCATTCATTTGTTTAAGTACAGCTCCCCCACACCACCCTCTCACCACCATCCCCTGCCAGATCTAGGAGGCTCAAGGCTGGTAAGGAAGCGAAATTTTAAATCCCATTAAATTATGTGTGAAGATCAGCTCGATAGCTCCGATAGTTTTCACTCAGCCCTAGAAGTACCTCTGAGACTCTCTTTAACTCTTTGGGCAGATGTGCAAATGCTGCTCATTTTAAAGTGAAGCATTTTAAAGTCAAGTGGACAATGAGGAATGGTTCAAGGTGCTTGGTTTGGGCTGGAGAAGAGAAAACAAGCAGCCCAATCCTGCATAAGTAGCACGGGTCGGCCTAAGTGGCTGGCCGCTGCATCCTAGGCAAGATATGGCCAGCGCTTTACGGCACTTTCGTGACACCGTAGTGCTCCGCCGGCCTAACATTTGGCAGGATCATGCTGTAAGTAAGGGAAGATCTGATGGCTGTCTTCAAGTGACTGAGGGCTGTCATGCAGAAGAAGGGGAGAACTTCCTCTCTGCAACTCCTGAGGGCAGGACTAGAGACAACGAGTTGAAACTACAGGGAAGTAGATTGAGGCAACACATGAGGAAGAATTTCCTAATGGGAAGAGGTACCCAGCTGGAACAGTCTGCGTTGTGTAGTGGTGGGATCTTCCTCATTGGAGGTTTTCAAGCAGAGGCTGGATGGCCATCGGTCAGGAACGCTGTTGCATTTGCCTGCACTGAGCAGGGGTTGGACTAGATGACCACCCAGATCTCTCCCAACTCTAATATTCTGTGGTTCTATGGCAGCCAATATTAGGGTCAAACTGTGGCCAGGAGTTATGTAATTTTTTATATAGCAGTGGGGGACCCTTAGGATTTTGCCTTAATGTAGTTCAGAGAGAGAGAGTATTTTAAGACAGAAAAATAGCTTCCATTGGCTTTCAATGTCATTTTTGAGGCTATTTCTCAATGATCCTTGAAAGCTGGATCCAATACTGTGGGGCCTGCTCAACATGTGCAGCAGGGACAATGAGGTTGTAGAATTTTGAGGTGAGCCATACTACTTCTGACTGCAAGTGGGGGCTGCCTTTTTCATTGCTCTCCCATGATGTAAAAGAAAAAGTCGCTGCAAGTAAAAACCTAGCATAACAGGAAGAAGAATTTTATTCCCTCCTTGCTCTCTGTTGCACTAGTTTCCTACTTGAAAGGGAGACACTGCCTTAATGCACAAGAACTTTCAAAACTGTGACCTCCCCCTCCTGAAAGCCAAAGTTGTTCAGTCCATTGAGCCACCTCAGAACTCCATCACCTGTCCCCACTGCATTCTGTTGCATATGTAGTAGACCAGGCTTTGGATTTCACAGGATGCAAATTTTTGCAGAAGCTTGAAATGTAAAGTGATTAACTGGTGTCAAGCCCATAAAATCAATTTGGCAGGTGCTCAATGGCTAAAATTAGTTTTAACTGAAAGCTGGAGGCATCTCTGTGTGAGTCCTTGCGCTTTGTTTCGGATTCACAGCATGCCGTGCATATATAACCCTTGCAGTGGGTACTACTTGATGTTCCCAATCTTTCTGGCCATTCTGATATCTCTGTTTATGCAGTCCATAGACTGAAGCCACAGGGCTGCATTCTGTTGAAGAGCCTTTGAAGAGAGAATTCGACTGGAACTCCAAAGATCCTCGGCAAACACTTGACAAGAGCCAGGCATAAATTGAACAACGCTCTCCAAAATGAAGATGCGTCTAAGCACATCAACGGTTGCTGCAGAAGTTCTGAAAATTTCCAGTTGAAATTCATGTCTTTTGTTAGGTAGGTAAAAGATTGAAAAAGGATGTTACTGAGATATATGAACTCACACTTCCCCATTCTCTTTTCAGCAAAATAATAATTTTTTTTCAACCAACCAGTTTTAGATGAATACAGACCTGTGGGGGGGGGGGGACAATCCCAGGGTGCAGGGAAAGATATTTTATTCAAGATGCTTCCATCCTCAACAAGGTCCTCAACATCCTTGTCACAACATACTGGTGGCACCTGGCCTAGATGCCTTTAAAGGGGTATTGGACAGATCTATAGAGGAAAAGACCATCACAGATGCTGTTGCATTTGGCATTCAGAGATAGTCCATCACAAATCATTATAACTATATGCATATCATTATGCATATAATAATAACAAATTATTATAACTATAACTATATAACTATAACTATATAACTATTGGCTATGTGGGTTTTTCCTGGCAACCAGCAATTGCCATTTTTTCTTCAGAATCCCCTCCTTAAAATGACACAGCATCATCACATAGAGCTTTAAGGCTACATGCTTGACATATAGACGGTCCCGTGCTGAATCCTGGCAGCATGTCTACCTTGCACAGAGAAAAATTCCTGGGTGCCCTGAGCGCTTCCGGAATCACACCATTGATTGTTCTTAGTTCAGGTTGGCAGTGGAAATTGCATACAACAAGAAGTTCAATGCACATTTCAAAGTTCCTCCTGGGACAAAACATTTGAGAAGTTTCAAGGGAAGTGGGGTGGGTTTCTAAGACACAAATGAAGTTTCTTCAGGGTTTTCCTGCACATCCCTGCCTCTGAGTGGGCTTAAGTGGCCACTTGAAAGATACTGCCCTAGTACTGTTTTGCACTGGGTGCCAAAATAGTCCAAAGGGGTGGGAATTTTCACCCTTTTAGCAATTGCCCTCACTGGGAGCACGGAGGCACGCTTCAAGTGCATTAAGGGGTAGCTGATCTGTGATATTTGATCCCAAAGGCAATGATGGCTTCCTTGGCAGTGCTCCACTTTTGTTCTTGGGTTATGGGGCAGAAACAGCCACCCCAGCCACTCCCTGGTAGTGGGAGTCATGCAATGGAAGAGTGGGAAGAGCCATGCAATGGAAACAGGAAATATAAGTTTGATACTCACCCTTGGAAGACGTCGCATCCACTTTGTGTTCTTTCTTTCTTTGAAAATGCTGCTTCTCACAATGCATAATTCGTTTATAGACTTCACCGCCGCAAGATGATGCGATGGCTGTAGGCTGGCTCTTAGGCAGCTTTCAAAGAGGGTTAGACACATTTGTGAAGGATACATCTATCAACAGTTATTACCCATGCCAGCTAAAGAGATTCACGAGATGCGGGGACAGTGGACTGCTCTGGGGAAGAAGAACAGTGAGGAAGGGCTATATTCTATTCTTTGCTTGTGGGTTTCTCAGAAGTACCTGAATGGCAAATGTCTGAAATGGGAAAGATGCTTGATTAGATGGGCCTTCATTCTGACCTAGCAGGGCTGGGTTATGGGCTATGATTCTCATGATCCAAAGCATGCTTTGGGCACCTCAAGGGGGAAAAAATCCCCCAGCTTAGGACTGCCAACTCTGAATGAACCTATTTCTGGATTCTTCTCCCCCCCCCCCCCAACATGCAATTGTATATGTACTTACTTGACAGTAGGTCCCATTGAACTCAGTGGACTTACTTCTGAATAGACTTGCTTATGATTGGGCTGTAAGTCAAGAAGGCCCAAGAAGGCCTCCAGGATTGCTGTCAAGAGTCACTTGAAGATCAATGCTGATTCCTGGAGACCAGTCTTGAAGAAGGTTGGCAATCCTTTCCTCAGCACCCTGTTAAAAATACAAGGTTGTCTGATCCCTCTGTAGTGGATTACAGGGGGGGGTGAGTGCGTCCATGCACGCGGGCGCACACGTGAAAAACCATTATACTGCTTTGTATGCAGAAGATCCCATTTTTCAATCCCTGCCATCTCCAGGCAGAGCTGGGAAATTCCTGCCTGAAATCTGAAAGAGCCACTGCAGACAATACGGAGCAAGAGGAACCAAGGCTCTGTCTCCAAATACAGCAGCTTTCTGCTGTAACATCAAGATAAGAAGCAGGACAGCCTGGTGCCGACATTGTCTTTGCACCTGCTACAAGGGGATGATTTGGGTGGCCCTGCTGCCTGTCATTTGAACATATCATAAACTGAGGCAGTCAGACCATTGTTCCCTCTTGCTCAGTCTGGTCTACGCTCCAGACTAGTTCTCCAGGGTTTCAGAGAGGAGTCCTTACCCAGCCCTACCTGGCAATGCCAGGGAATAGGTCTGGGAGCTTCTGCATGCAATACCTGTAATTTACCACTGAACTATGGCCCTTCTCCAACAGGACACAGCAGTGGGGAGAGATCAGAGACGAGTTTGTAATTGCTATGGCAACCATGTCTCCCTAATGAAGCCCCATCTGACAGCTGCAGTCCAGATGCACTTAGCCAGGACCCATAAGTGCTAGGGGTCCCAGAGCTTTGGAGAAACTGCAGCAGAGGTGGCCACAGTAGACCAGCATAAGTCTCTCTCTTTCCTAGAAAGAGTTTAGCACACGCTGCTGGGCAACTGCCTGCGTACCCAGTCGTGTTAGGTTAAATAATTTACTCCTCATAAATCTTTTTCGAGAAACCATTTTCCTTTCCCAGGGAGACGCATTACTGACTCACACACACAGACCTGGCCAGGAATTATAAGTGCCTGTTTGCGAAGCAGCTCCAACGGGCCAGACGGAGAGAGGAAAAGGAAAAGAATAAAATATAGATTCTTGAACTCAGACCTGGGGAGGCTGCTGGGCATCAATCTTCTTAAAGAACTAGGGTGGACTCTTGCAGGAGGCCCACTTCATTTTGACTCCTGACAGGCTTCAATGATTTGTGCCCGCTCGACAGATGAGAAGAGCTATAACTCAGGAGCCAAGGAGGGCCAAGCTGCAACCAAGCAAGTCGGAAATGACTTGCAGTAAGTTTGGAGGCTCTGCCCTGCTCCCCGTAGTGTTACCTGAATTGCCTTTTGTTATTATGGGGAATAGCCAGAGATGTGGATCAAGTCTCTGACTCCAAGTCTTGAATCAAGTCCCAAGTCTCTGGGTCCAAGTCTCAAGTCCGAAGTCTTTGCCCCCAAGTCCCGAGTCTTTGGTTGCGAGTTGCGAGTCCCCATCTATTTAATGGGGAAAGTGGGTTTAAACCTGAATAAAATTGGACTTGTAATAAAAGGCTCCAAGTCTCGAGTCGAGTCTTTTACAATTGCCAAGTCAAGTTCGAGTCAAGTCATTAAAGGAACAATAGACAAAATTGGGAGACTGCTGAATAAGTTTAACATCAGGACTTGTTATGTTCCAACCAGCAAAATTAGCAATTTTTTTAAGAACCCCTAAAGACAGACGACATCCGTGGACATATGCAGGAGTTTATAGAATCCCATGCAGTTGTGAAAAATGTTACATCGGGATCACAAAAAGAAGTGTAAACACACGCATAAAGGAACACCAGCGATATTTAAGGTTGGAACAAGTTGATAAATCAGCTATTGCGGACCATGCATTAAAAACTGGACACCAGGTTAACTTTGAGCACACCCAAGTTATAGTTAAACTATATCATTGCCGTCTGAACAGGGAAGCGATTGAAATAAAAAAACATCCCACTGCAGTAAATAGGAAGGGGGAATCTGTAGAGATTAGCGATAGTTGGCTTCCAGTCATCAAAAGGTCTCGCACTTGACAGATCACAGATCAACAGGAAATCAAAAGATGGCTTTAATATCGCAGATAGTTTAGGACAACGCTGGCTCTTCGGCTTTGAAATGGGGATGAGCACCACACCCTAGAGTCGGACACGACTGGACTTAATTGTCAGTGGTCACATTTACCTTAAGTAGTTTTCACAGTGCATGGCTGTTTAAGTTCTCAACGATTGGCTGCACAAGGGAGGGCTGTTGCGCTTTGCTGCCCCATTTTATCTTTGAAAAATCTTTGTAGCTAGGGGACTTGGTTATAAAAATGGTGGTATGACTTTAAGGAACCTGGCAAAGGCAGCAGTTAATCCTTCAACTGTTAACAGCGTATGCTAAGAAGAACTAGAGCAGACAGCAAGTTGCTGCACCTTTGATAATGCTCCTCATGGTTTAGGAGCGGAACGTTAGAACAACCCCTTGTTCTCTTGTTAATAATTTAATAAAAGGACCAGAACAACCTGGAAAATGCTTCCTTTTATATTAACTCACAGATACGTACCGGTCGCGAAAACCTCAGAACATACTTCCTTCCGAGCTATGTTCAGTTAGCAGTCATGGAATAAGAGGACAGGTCCTTTTTAAGGAGTGGGAACTAGTTAAAGAATGGGAAGCAGAGAATAGAAATAAATGGACAATTTTCACCACGGAGGGAAGTAAGAAGTAGGTTTAGCACACGCTGCTGGGATCTGTCTTGCGACTGGTGCATTTTAACTCATTCAAAAATAATCTGGAGTCAGGGGTAAACAACGAGGTGACCAGGTTTGCAGATGACACCACTGTGCAGGGTGGTAAAAGCCAAAGCAGACTGGAAAGTGATCCCGAAGGACCTCTGCAAACTGGGTGAATGGGCAGCCAAACGGCAATTGCGGTTCAGTGTTGATAAGCGTAAAGTGATGCACTTTGGGACAAAAACTGATTCAGGAAAATGCTGTGAAGAAGGCAAAACCAATGCTAAGGGTCATTAGGACAGGGACTCGGAATAAGATGGCTAAAATTATATTGCCCTCTATATACATCTATGGTGTGGCCACATATGGAATATGTGGTATGCAGTTTCTCCAAAACCAGTTCTGGTTCCAATACCTCAAGAAGGCAAATGGTTGCCATACCTCCAGAAGCTGGAGAAGGTGCAAAAGAGGGCAACAAAATTGAAGCCTGGAACACCTTCCTTAGGAGGAAAGGAGGCAATGCTTGAGGCTGTTCAGCTTGAGGGGGGGGGGGAAGGTGATGGGGGACACAACTGAGAGAGCAATCCACCGTAACTTTCGAATGGCAGAGCACATGCTCTGCCGTTTGAAAGTGTCGCAAACGTGCCATAAAGCATGTTTGCGACTACTTGCGAGTAAGGGCCGCTGGTGCAGAGGCCAGCAGCCCTCACTCCGGCGCCGGAATGACCAAAGCCACTGTCGGGGGAACTAGAAAGGCATCTGGCGGAGAGGGAGGGCGGCTGTTGGCTGAGTCGGCCCGGGAGGGGGGCGGGGATGGCGGCGGCTGCCATATCCCCATCCCGTTCCTGGGCCGGCTCTGCCATTACACGGCCTCCTCGGACTTATGCCTTCTCAAGAGCTGGCGGAAATCCGAGGAGGCCCATTGGGGCTTCCCAGCGCTACACCAGGGGAAGGGGACGAACGTCCCCTTCCCCCGGGGATACCTTGGCCTGGAACAGGGATAGGATCCAGGGCCGCCTGCAGATCTTTACACTGGATTGCGTTGTGAGACCTATAAAATTATGTGTGGTGTGGAGAGAGTAGAGAGGGCGGAGTTTCTGTCTTCAAATTCAAACCGCAAGCTTTCGAGTCCTGCAGAACTCTTGAGCAGGCAAACCATGTTCTGTAGAACTCAAAAGCTCCCAGTTTGATACTTTGTTGTTTTTAGCTAGTCTGCAACAAAGTCTTACCTGACTTTAGGCTGTGGATTTTTGTCTCTTAACAGGTCAGCATGGCCATCTTATGATGCATGCTATGAGTTTTTGGAGATTTATTTTTAAATATTGCATCTATTTTATTTTAAATGAGTGTCAAAAGCTGCTTTGGTTCAGATGAGAAAAGTAGGGTATACTGTACATTTAAAAATAAATAAATATTTTTTAAAAGGAAGGAGGTGGTGGGGCTCCTGCTGGCCTCGCCCTTTGTACATTGCTCAAGGAAGAGTTTCAGTACACACACACACACACACACACACAGAGAAAGAGAGAGAGAGAGAGAGAGAGAAAGACTGACTGACTGACTATTCATTGTGCAGCCCATTTAGTCCATCCTATCCCCCCCCCCAGCTGCTGTGGGACAACCTTGAAGCTGCCAGCCTGCCACCTTACCAGCCCAACCCAGAAGGAAGAGCTTACCTGGATTCAGAAGGCAGGCAGGCAGGCACTTTGGCCTCTCCCCTCCCGCTCCCAGCCTTGCCAAAAATGATCTGACCTTTCGAAGCTCAACTTTCCCCTCTGCAAAGGAGCCCTGCTTTGGCCGATTGCACCTCTGCTCGTTTGCAATGGCCCAGATGGTCCCTTGCTTGGGGCAGGAGAGCAGCGGGGGTCTTCTGCTCCTCAGGCCCCGGCCTTGGGGCCCAGGCGAGGCAAATCCTCGAGACTGCTGCTGCCTGCCTTCATCCATTTTCGGCAAGGCTGCTGGGCCGTGCCGGCTCGGGGAAGGGAACGAGGGAAGCCTGGCAAGACTCCCCTTGAATATTAATGAAGCATCAAAGCTTTTAGCTGCACGGCGGCTGTCTGCGTGAGACAGCTCTCCAGGGCTCTGCTCGGCTTGGCACAATAAAAGCCGCGGTAATTATTTCCAATAACTAATTTAGATTATCATTAGCCCCCACATTGGAGGCGCAGAGAAACGCTGCCCTTTCAAAACACTTGAACCGCCGAGCACCGAAGAACAAAACGCTTCGCGCTTGGCAGAGAGAGAGCTTTCTTTTGCTTCCTCTCCCTCACTCGCTTTTTAATGCCAGCAGCATTAATAAAGGGGAAGAGACATTGCTGCACATTCGCCCTCATGGCGGCGGGCAGGGTGAGTGACAGCACGGAGGAAGAGAAAGGCGCGCCGCACCCTCCTCTCCTGCTCACAGCAGAAGAGGACCTCTGCTGGAGCCAGCCAAAGGGCCATTCCCTTTCCCACACCTTGAAGGTAACAGCCTTTCACCTGTAATTTGCCCAGCCTGCAATTGGGATTCAGAGGTATACTGCCTCTGGAGCTGGAGGCTCTAGTCCTCAAAGTACAACCATGAGGGCTGGGGCCCCTTGAAGCTTGGTGTTGTTTCCACTTTAAAACATGCACATGCACAAGGAGAAAAAATGAACACCCAAGAAGACCCTTCAGGGAAGGGCCATGCCATGGTTCTCTGCACGCAGAAGGTTCTCGATTCATTTCCAGGCAGGGCTGGGAAAGACCCCTTGTCTGAAATCCTGGACAATCAGGGTTGACAATACTAATCGAGCTGGACCGATGTTCTGACTTAGTAAAAGGCAACCTTGTATGTTCAGCATATTGCTTTGGTGGAGATTTCTATTTCTTGAGCTTAAAAACCTTGGAATGAATTGATTGATTTTTAGAGAATGTTGAATATGCCTACTCTACCCACGCATGTACACCTATCCTACAGTGCAATCCTATGCATGTCTCAGAAGTAAGCCCATTTAGTTTAATGGGACTTACTCCCATGTAAGTGTGTAAAGGATTGCAGCCCTAATGTGTTAACTGCAGGCTGGAGGGACTTGGATCAACATCCTTGCTCAGCTGCAAAGCTAACTGAGCCAGTTGCTATCTCCCACTCACAAGGTTGTTGTGAGCATAAAATGGAGGAGAGGGGAAGACTGCCAGCCTGAACTCCTTGGAGGAAGGGCAGGATAAAAATGCAGTAATAATGTGAATACTAACACAACCAAACACATTTTGGTGCCTTAAAAGTTAGACCTATTCTTTGGTATATTTGGGGCACTGATTCCAAAAATGGCGTCAGTTTTGCCCTATCAGCTCTAGTTTTGGAGATACATCATAGCCACCTTATACGCTGATTCAAGCAGCTTGTGAGGAAGCTGACGCCATGGCTTCCTCATGAGGAAGCTGCTTGAATCAGCATATAAGGTGACTATGCCATATCTTCAAAACTAGAGCTGATAGGGCAAAACCAATGCCATTTTTGGATTCAGCACTCAAATACATCCAAGGTTAGGTCTAACTTCTGAAACACCAGGAAAAAATTTTTTTTGTTGGGTTGTGTAATAAATAAGGACATTATTCTTCTCCCATCCCTTATTGTTCTTCTCCTTTATTGTCCTCCCGTCTAATATATCTCCCCACCTTGAAGAAGGGGGAGGAATTCGGCAGGCGACTTATCTTGATTCTCTGGTGTTGCTGGGAGAAGGGGAAAGAGTGGCTGCTATTAATTACTGTTGTTTCAATTTTTATATTGCAAGCCACTTTGAATCAGTCTTGAGAACAGTGAAATATCAATGTTTAAAAATGAAATGAATGAATGAAATGAATGAATGACTTGGTTCCCAACTTGAAAAGGTGCAAAAAGGGCTCATCCAAATGCTGAAAGAGGTTGCAGGATCTTCCCTGCAAGGAAAGGCTAAAGAGTGTGGCACTTTCTTTTAGATTAGAAAAAAGACAGTAGGACAGGGGCAACTTTTGAAAAAAAAAATGGATAGAGCATTTCCCATAATACCATAAAACCCTTTCCCATAATACTAGAACTTTGGGTCATCCAATGAAATGGATTAGCAATCTGGGGATTTAGGACAGACAAAAGGATGAACTACTCTGTTGAAAAGCGGTATATATATATATTTCATGCAACCTATGATTAACGTATGGAATTCACTGCTACACAATATGATGACCACTGCTTAAATGCCTTGAAAAGGGGACTAGGCATTCATGGAAAAGAAGCAGTTCATCAGCATCTACTAGTTATGATGGCTTTGTGGAAACTCCATGGGCAGGAGCAGTCTACCTCTAATTCCAGTAATTGGGGAGAGCAATAGCAAGAGAATGCTATTCTTTTTGTGCCATGCTTTTGGTCTCCCCAGAACAGAAGCCATGGCTGACCATTGTTGGTGACAAGCTACTTGACTACAGGAATCTTTGGTCTGATCCATTTGCTCTCTCTCTCTCTCTCTCTCTCTCTCTCTCTCTCTCTCTCTCTCTCTCTCTGTGTGTGTGTGTGTGTGTGTGTGTGTGTGTGTGTGTGTGTGTGTGTGTGTGTGTGTGTGTGTGTGTGTGTTTAACCACTTAAGCCTGAACATTTGAATCCAAATCAGTTTAGCCCCATGGTTTTTATAAAGGACCAATTCAGCTTACATCTAAGGACATTTCACATACGCCTCTAAGGATGTCTTTTATCCTGCAATGTAATGCTTATGAACATCGTGAATCTGTGAGAGAAAGTGGAAAAGAGCCGCTTTTAATCACACATGCATTCTAGCAAATGTAGATTTTACATCTGAATTATGCTCCTGGGAATTGAAAGGGAAAATAAACCCATTTAAGCCTCACTTGTTTTTTAAAAAAAAAAAAAATTAAATGGACTGTTCAAATGTATTGGAAATTGCACGGATCGGCTCTTCAGGAGACTTTTAAGCCTGTGAGCTGTTCCAGTGCCATGTAGTAAACGTCCTGGTTGATCCATCCAGCCCTGGTGTGGAGGCAACAGCTGTCAAAAACAACTGACTTGTGCATATAGATTAAACCCTTTTTCCTCTTGACGTCCACCCATACTGCAGTAATCTCTTCCCACACAGCCGCTAAGGCTAAGGTGATTGTGGTCTAGCCACCCAAGCCACACAAGGAAGGGAGGCTTGAAGGAGGCCCTGGGAGGCCTAAGCTGCAGAGTTCTGCTTCTCTAAGTCAACTGGGGAACACTTAATGACTGCTTGAGACTGAGTCAGCAAGGGAGGGATTGGTATTCGTGCTGTCACTCAGCCCCTTGGGCAATCTGGACTGACTCAATTAAGCTTTCTCACTGCCTCCCTCTCAAAATGAAGCCTCTTTTCCAACCACTGAATTCATGATAATTACAGATATCAGAAGCCCCCTGCTTTCTTCGCACATTTACTAGGTGACTTGAGGATACGGCCTCTCCAAGCCCCCCCCCCCCCAAGCCACTGCCTCATCTGCAGGCCGGCCCCAACTGGGGACAATACACCAGCAGGAATGGTTAAGGTCTAGTGTGAAATCCAGAGGCAAACATCACAACATTCTAAGCAGGTTATTTTCCTATGTTGAAAAATATGAACTGGAGGCAAGATGGTCATATGCTAGCAAAAGAAGTGGCCTGCTTATTCTATTATACTAGGACATTCTATATTTTGTGTGCTTATCAGAACTTGAAAAGCAAACCTGTGCTTTCCAAAAAAAAAAAGATTTATAACACACACACACACGTGCTCCCCTTATTGACACTGTAAACCTTCAAGGCAAATTAGAAAGGAATAACCTCTTTTAAAAAAAAACTGTGACTGATGCCAATCACTCAGTTTAGACACTGGCAACATGACAAAATATTTTGGCCGTGTTTGGGATGCTTCCCCCCCCCCCCATGCATTTAAAAGAGGTGAATTGTGCAATGCAGCAAGACTAGCAGTCCTATGAGCATGTTCACAAGTGACGCTAAGTATGCTTTTGGGTATGGAATGTATCACTTGCAAACAGCATCAACATGAGACCAAATTAAGAGAAGAGCCATTTTAAATCAATTGTGCCTTCTAGCCAATATGTCCAGATTACAGATTTGGGTGATGCAAAAAAAGAAAAAGAAAGCGATTTAATCACCCCTTTTGAAAATGGCCCATGTTCCTTTTTCTGCCACATCAATAAAACACTTCGGAATTAAATCATTGGGAGCAATAGCGACACCCAGTGTCAGCAGCGCGGAAGTGCAGGTCATACATTGATGCCCGGCAAATGCTTAAACGCGACTCCCTTCCTCAAAGGCAAGAGCCAAGGGCAAGCAATCAGCCGCTGTCACCATTTGGCACGTCACTCACATCCTCCACCTTAAGAAATTAAGTGGGTAGAAAATCAGAGCCTGACAGGTCTGAATTAAGAGATTCCAGCTTTTTATAGGCCCTCTTCCAATTCCCTGAAAGTTGGAGTACAAATGTAATTGGTATGCAGGATGTATCCATGCTCAGAGGTACCAGAACTAATGCTGTCCTGTTAATGAACTGAGTGAGTAATAGCCAGGGGTATAGAAAGCTTATGTCTGAAACTAATCCTGGTTAATGAATCTATTGTTACAGGTATTAAATGGTGACAGGGGGTTTCATCCATCAAGCCTCCATTAATCACAGCATCCCCGCCTCTCCATATTATTTAGGCGCCAGAAAAGGGGATCGTAATGATATTAGTAATAAAGCAGTCGTGGTACGTGACCTAGGACAAGCAGAGGATTTAAGGTGATGAGTGTCTGATCGGATGAACGTTTTAGAGGTGATCCGAGCAGCTCCCCTCCCCCTGCCGTGTTATCTCGTCCCTGGCAGCCCAGCTCGCTCAGAGAAGAGCGCAACTCCCAGTACACACTTGGTTCTGACAGAACTGCTTCTCTTGTCATTTTTGTTCGGAAACCTTCCCTGATCCACAAGCAAGGAAACACAAAGCTGCCACCCAGCCGCCACAGATAGGTTATTACAACAACTCCTCTCAATCACACACAAAGATTTTATGTGATTTTAATTTTATTTTATGTGATTTTATTCTACTTGATTCTCATTTTAATTGTAAGACACTTTGAGAGCTGTGGGGAGGAGCGGCCTGGAAATACTAATATGCAAATAAGATCTGAAATTCAATACTTTGCATGGGGGAGGGGTGTTAATTGGAAGGAAACATTCCCTTGCCTCCATTTCCCTTCTGTTTCTCTGCTGTCTCCCTTGTTGTGACCATCAAGATTGCAAACCCCTTCCTTAGAACAGGAATCCTGGATTCTCGTTCTAAGTGCCATAGTTTGTGGCTAGCATTATATCAATCAATCAATCAATCAATCAATCAATCAATCAATCAATCAAAACAGGAAGTTCCCTTATGTGATGCTCATGATTGTATTTTTGGATGTTCTTGCAGAAATATGACAATTGTCTTCATTGTGATTGTTTAAAATATGCATATAAAATAAATGTCTGGACTGGACAATGGCAAAGGGTCACTGCAAATCTTAAAAAAAAAACCTCTATCCTAACACAAGACCATCCACTCACCCCATCCCTCTATGCATTGAGTCCTAAAGGTAAAGGTATCCCCTGACAATTAAGTCCAGTCGTGTCCGACTCTAGGGTGTGGTGCTCATCTCCATTTCAAAGCCAAAGAGCCAGCGTTGTCCGAAGACGCCTCCGTGGTCATGTGGCCGGCATGACTCTCCTTGCCGCAGCACGTAGCATGCGGCTGGAACACGGAGCGCTGTTTACCTTCCCGCAAGCAGTACCTATTTATCTACTCGCATTGACATGCTTTGGAACTGCTAGGTTGGCAGGAGCTGGCCAAGCAACGAGCGCTCACCCCGTCGCGGGAATCAAACTGCCGACCTTTCGATCGACAGCTTATGGTTCAGCGGTTTAACCCGCTGCGCCACCCGCTGGCCTTAAGGCATTGAGTCCTACAGGTTGCCAAAAAACAACACACTGTGTATGCAGACAGCAACCATGATGCCAAACACATGTAGGAAGGCCAGGTATTCTCTTGGGCCAGTGTCGTCATCTTTTATTGCACTCTTTGTTCTCTTGGACTCGTTCTCGGTTATACACATTCGTTTATTGAAACGAGGGCTCCTGCTTTTAATTGATGAATCGGTTAATCAGTCAAAGGCACTTGCTGAGACACCAGATGTACTACTAAATAAGGGACCATTGCCAGTTGGAACGTTTACTTTCAGCCCAGGTGGGCATACAAGTCAATTGTCTAGTCAGATATTGTCAACTGACTGTCTATTGTTTGCCCATCGCCGAATATACTATGAAAGTCCGAATGCTACTGTATAGGCAGCAGATTACGTATTACATTATGACAAATGATTAGATTAGATGACATAGATTATGTCTTACATTATGACATTACATTATGATGCCATTTGTTAGCTAGGGAAGGAGTGAGGCCTACTCCTTGCCCCCTTGCCCTGCAGTGGTCACGGAAAACCAAGCACCGTGGCCAGGCTTCCCCTACTGGCCACCTGCTAGAACTGCAAGCCTCTCCAAACAGGAAGACAATGGCAAAGGCCACAGCTTGGTACTGCCTGGGTAAAAAACCTCAGATGCTGCCTGAGGAATTGGATGGCTGCCTACTTAGCACCACTGACTTTAAAAACTGGCCTTTGCTTCTTTAATAGTTGCTTTATAAACGAAAAAGGGAATTAAAACAGGAATAAAGCATTTTTGTAAGTGCAGTTTTGACCCTGCTGTTCCAGGATCAGCGCCAAAGAGAAAATCTGTTCTGTGAATTGTTTGCATACCTAACATTGCTGAAAGTTACAGAGTGTTGGATTTGCACCAGGAAGGCTGAGGCTCAAATCACTGCTGAGCTATGAATCTTACTGGGTGAGCTTGGCCCAGTCACTCCCAGGCCTAGCCTACCTCACAGGGGTGGTTGTGAGAATAAAAGGAGGAGGGGGACGCTATGTACACTGCCCCAAGCTCCTTGCAGAGCTTGGTACATGTAAAAAAAAGTGGTGGTAAATGTAAAAAAATAATAATTTCCAAAGTTAATGTCATTGTTTCTCAATAACAGTTAATTATTTTGGTAAGTAGCATAAGCATCAATATTATTAAAGCCACTTTTGTTGTTAGAATCATAGAATGCTGGAGTTGGAAGGAACCTTGGAAGCCATCTAGTCCAACCCCCTGCTCAGTGCAGGCACTGCTATAACATCCCTGGCAGATGGCCATCCAGCCTCTGCTTGAAAACCTCCAATGAGAGAGAGTCCACAAGTGTTCAAGGCAGACGGTTCCAATGGCAGGCAGCCCTTACAGTTAGGAAATTCGTCTTCATCTCCAGCCTAAATCTAATTCCCTGTAGTTTCAACTCATTGGTTCTAGTCCTGCCCTCGGGAGCCACAAAGAACAAGTCCTCCCCTTCTTCTTCATGGCAGCCCTTCACATACTTGAAGACAGCGATCTTTCCTCCCCTTAGTCTCCTCTTGAACTGTTGAAAAAAAAATTAACCATTATTTGAATACGTCACGAATAATACGTGACTGGTCAGTTGGCCAAATCATTTTTGACCTGTCAACTGCCCAGCTGTTTCTCACCAAAAACATGGAGCCAAAGAATAATGAATTGAAAGACAAAATGACTTAGTGCTGGTTTATGAACGATTAAACCGCTGAACCGATCGAAAGGTCGGCAGTTCGGTTCCCGCGATGGGGTGAGCGCTCGTTGCTTGGCCAGCTCCTGCCAACCTAGCAGTTCCAAAGCATGTTAATGCGAGTAGATAAATAGGTACCGCTTGTGGGAAGGTAAACAGCGCTCCGTGTTCCAGCTGCATGCTACGCGCCGCGGCAAGGAGAGTCATGCCGGCCACATGACCACGGAGGCGTCTTTGGACAACGTTGGCTCTTCGGCTTTGAAATGGAGATGAGCACCACACCCTAGAGTTGGACACGACTGGACTTAATTGTCAGGGGATACCTTTACCTTTTTATGAACTCTTGGGCAAGTGTTAGCTGAATGGTTTTTGCAGTTCAGCACCACAATGCATCAAGAGTTGCCTCATAATACAAGAACTATGGTGAACAAGGCTTTTGTAGCTGGACCATAAGCAAAGACCCATTGAGGAATGTCTCGGAAGGTGTAGAATAGATGGTCAAATCTGGTCAGTGTTCAGCACCATCGATAGCTCCAAGGGAACAAGTTGCACTGAAAAAAGTCAAACATACTAAGGCCTCAAACATATACTAAGGCCTCCATGGTGAGGCTACTCTCCTAAGCTCACTCTCCCTGCTTGTCCCAACATGTGGGACAAAGTTTGCCCGCCCAGAAAATCACCTCTGTGCCCCCCCCCCCCCGGTGCTGCCACTGAATACAAAGCAAGAACAACCTGAGTTTAGGTGGCTTCCTGTGTTTAAAGTCAATAATATACATCTTTCTGCATTTCTGACAAGCTTTCTTTGAATGACATACAAAAGTTAACAGTACTCAGTCTGCGTTCCGAAGAGAGAAAAAGCTTGAGCTGTGAGAGCTGTGCTCTGGACCAGTAGCCAGCATCTGAGTAATAGGATTCCTAGAGCTGATGAGTGCTGTGGTGCCAAGCGAGAGGTTAATTGAGAGATATATTTAGTTCCCCTGCGTGTGCTTGCATGCCATTTGTTTTAATTGTGGGAAATGTCTGTTATTGAAGTCAATAGGACTGACGTGGCTTCAATCTATTTCTCTGGTTTAAGATCAGACTGCTTGGATGAGGCTTGTAAAGTTAAAGACTGCTGGGCAGAGCCGGCTCATCTATGAGGCTCCCTGAGGCAGTCACCTCAGGCAACGAATTCAAAAGAGGGCACCCAACTCGGTCTGCCCACTGCTCCTTCTCCTGCAGGTCGCTGGATTTGAAAAGGGGGTGACCACCAAGGACCCACACCCATTACAGGGTCCACCTAGATGGGCTGAACCCACAGGTGATAGTGGTAGTGGCTAATGTGCCATTGGGGTGGTCAAGAGTGAGCCATGGAAGGCGCAATACAAGGCTTTACCCCATTGGCATCACCAGGGGGATGCAGGGGGTGCAGCCCACACCAGGTGACACACATTTGAGGGGTGACATGGTGGAGAAGCCTGCCGCTGCACCCCACCATGCCACCTAATCTCAGCCACTTTCTGCCACTCTGACTCAGCTCGGCTTGCTTGGCTCCGAGCCAAGTCGCAAAGTCAAAGCAGCAGAAAGCAGCCAAGCAAAGCTGACACCCCTCCCTGAGGGGCGCAACATCACCCTTGCTCGCCGGAGTCGCCATTTTCGCCTGCTCCAAGTTGGTGACTCAGTTCTGAGCCAAGTAGGCTGAACCAAGTCAGCGTGCTGCGAGTCGGCGTGCTGTGAGTGGAAAATAATTGGTGGGGACGTGATGAAGTGGGTGATGCCAGAGTCACCGCACTGGGTGCCCAGATGGCAAGCAATGCTGCTGCTTTACCCTAAGGCCCTTTAGTAACCTGGCACTGGTTTTGTATACTACAACATTTTGTTGTGAGTTCCCAACACCAACACCAACACCACCACTATAATAGTAGGAAATTAGTAGTTGTATACTATACTAGTGTACCATTAGTAGTAGTGTAGTAGTATAAAGGTAAAGGTGACCCCTGACAATTAAGTCCAGTCGTGTCCGACTCTAGGGTGTGGTGCTCATCTCCATTTCAAAGCCGAAGAGCCAGTGTTGTCCGAAGACGCCTCCGTGGTCATGTGGCCGGCATGACTCTCCTTGCCGCAGTGCGTAGCATGCGGCTGGAACACGGAGCGCTGTTTACCTTCCCGCAAGCGGTACCTATTTATCTACTCGCATTAACATGCTTTGGAACTGCTAGGTTGGCAGGAGCTGACCAAGCAACGAGAGCTCACCCCGACGCAGATTCGAACTGCCGACCTTTCGATCGACAGCTCATGGTTCAGTGGTTTAACCCACTGCGCCACCCACTGTATACAACCACTGTAACAGTAGTAGTATAACGATTAGTAGTATAGTGTTACACTGTTAGTAGTAGTATAGTACTATACTATAATACAGTAGTATAGTATAGTAGTAGTATACTACTTCTATAATATTATTTTGATGATGATGATGTCAAGAAACTAGAGAGCTCACATTTTAGAGCAATGCCCTGAAAAGTCATATGAAAGGAAGCTCCTTCTTCTCTCTACTAAGATTTACCTTACTGGAACCTTTATCCTTAGTGCAGAACTGCACCTTCTTTTCCCAACACTCTACCCATCTGCAGGGTGATCAGATTTTATCTACACATGGCAGGTAATCAGACCTGTGAATTCCCCAAGACGACACATGCCAAGTAATTTGTAGCAGTCTTTCATTTTTAGTTTAATGACAGACGTGTAAGAAGATGAACGCTCCCTTCCTTGCGCTTTGGAGCCAAGAGGCTACCCATCGCCAGCGTTTAAAGCGAGCTGAAATGTAACAGGAAACAATGTGCGGGGCCTCACCCTTGCCAGCAAAATGCAATGCACATGCTCACCCTTTGGTTTTCTGCATTGCTGATTAGCATCATAACAAATCCATGGCTAGCCAGGACTTTCCAGATGCCCCGCTCCATTTCCTTGTGGGTTGCCAACCCAGGGTTGGCACTCAAAACTCTGCTTATAAGCACTAGGAGTGAAACAAAGCCCCTTCTGTTCCAAAGACACACTACCCCAGAAAGGATTTCAGATATCTGAGATTATCAGGTTTTGGAAATATAATGTCCAGGGAGATCTGCAGGCTTCCCCCACTGGTTTCCAGAACAATTTTTGATGCCCAGTTTGCCCAAATTCATGGTCATTTATTCATTTGTCCATTCATTCATTTCCTATTCCTCTTCAATCTCAATGATATCAAAGTGGCTCAAGCAGCACCAAATCAACCCATAGGAGAGCTCCCTGTACATACAAGTGATGTTTCTTCCATTCACAGCGCAATCCTGCCTAAAGATCCTGCTCTGGAGCAGCCCGGAGGTCACCTCGGGGGAAGGGGATGTTCGTCCCCTTCCCCCAGTGTAGAGCTGGGAGGCCCCAATGGGACTCCTTGGATTTGCGCCAGCTCAAGAGCTAGCGTAACTCCGAGGCGACCGCGTAATGGCCAGCGAGCCCAGGAACGGGATGGGAATGTGGCGGGCAACATCCCTGCCCCCTCCCAGGCCGGCTCAGGCAATCGCTGCCCTCCCCTGCCGCCTGGCCCGCCCTTGCACCCGCTGGCGGGAGACTTTGCCTTCCCCGGCAGTGGCTGGGTCGCTTCGGTGGTGGGCCGGCAGCCCTTACTCAAATGTAGTCACAAATATGTTTTACGGCATTTTTGCGACAGTTTAGAACGGCGGAGCACGTGCTCCGCCGCTCTAAACGTACGCAGGATTGCGCTCTCATTCACATGCATGTCTCAGCAGCAGACCCAGGTTCAATTCCTGGCATTTTCAACTCTGAAATTCTGCAGAGCTACTCCCAGTCAATGCAGATAATACTGAACTTAATGGATCAAGGATCCAGCTTTGTATAAAACAGCTTCCTATGTGCTGTCTGCCCACACATCAAGATCATCATCCAATGCCCTTCTCCAGGTGCCCCCATTGTCAGAGGTTAGGCAGGGGACAACTGGGGAAGAGGTCTTTTTGGTGGTGGTACCCTGACATTGGAGCACTTTTCTCGGGGCTTCTTGCCTGGCCCATAGGATGATTAATTTTAGATGACAGGTCAAGTCCTTTTTCACTTGCCTCACTTTTTAATTGGTTAGTACATTTTAATGCTGTTATGCTTCAATCTTGTTATATGGCTGTTCTACAGATTTCCATTCCAATTAAGCAGACCCATTGGCAATAGGGAATAAGGGAAAATATTTTCCCTTTCCCCTCTCAAGGCTCCCAATCCCCCCCCCCCCCCCAGCATACAGCACAGTCCATTTTGACGTGGCTGTATGCTATGGCAGGGAAAATGATAAGATTGGACTCTCTAATTCATATGGTTTCATCTGTTGTCTTAGGGCCATTCCTATCCAACATCCCAGCACTGATGCAGCTGTGCCAACATGGCATGCGCTGCATCCTACGGTGGGGGGGGGGGACAGTCACGGAGACCTCCTCAAGGTAAGGGAATGTTTGTTCCCTTTCCCTGGGGCTGTATCGGTGCTGGAAAGTTCAATATGATTGGGTCCTTAGTCTCTTTAATTGCATTGTTTTCCAGGCTGCCTTGGAGAGACCTTGATATAAAGTCTTCTATGTCAATATATTGTATGTATCTGGGTGACTCTTATGTGAAATCAGAGGCATTTCTACGGTGGGGGCGGTACTGTAAGTTGCGCCCCGTCCTAGTCCCCGTTTACAACCCGGAATGAGGAGGCCCCACCCCCTCGCCGTCAGAGCCATTCCGTGCAGCGAAAGCAACGGGCAGAGAGTCTCCTGCCCATTGCTTTCGCCGCACAGAATGGCTCCGACGGCGAGGGAGTGGGGCCTCCTCGTTCCGGGTTGTAAACGGGGACTAGGACGGGGCGCAAGTTATATTTTATTTATTTATTTTAAAAAATTATATCCCGCCTTTTCCTATGCCAAGGCAAATGCCCAAGTACCGCCCCCACCGTAGAAACGCCTATGTGTGAAATCTGCTCAACTGTTTTCTTTGCTGCAGCATCTACCAGTCGCTGCTTTCCCGCTTGCAACTGGAGCTGGCCGAGTTATGAGGCAAGGTGAGGCTGGCTGTCTCAGGCAGCAGATGGACACTGGTGGCACCATGACGGTGTCGCATGAGCCCTCCTCCTTAAAGAATGAATGAACAAAGTGTGACAATCCCAGATTAAGCACCTCATCCAAAACTGCCGCCCCTCTCTAGGGATCTGTAGTAGGGTGACGAATCTGCTCCTTTGCAGGAGTGGAATGTTGCTTGTCTCCTCTTATGCTCTTCTTGTATATTTCTAAATAAACTCAATATTACCAAGACATCCTAAGCCTCCAATGGTCTCTTCTCCAAAAGAAGTCAAACCAAGGTAGCACTGCCCCAGAATTCCTCGCCGCTTGGGTAAGTGGGGATTGCATAACTATCAAAAAGATCTTTCTGACTACTTGAAGAACACAATCTGTGTGAGTATTTGTCATGCTTCCAGTAGAGGAATTTGAAATGCCAATACAGCTCTCTCCTACTATTAGATCACTCAAAAAGGAGTTCCATTGCTCCTAGTTTCATCCAAGTTTGGCATACTGTCCTCCTGCAGTTGGGTTGGTCATGGGGTCCCTCTAGAGGCCAAGTCGCATGATTGCATCAGGTTGCACGTTTCTGCCATATAAGCGTGCCCCCCCCCCCCGAGAAAATGTTAAGTTCACTGTTAATGAATCACTAAGTTTCAGATTTGTTCCTAAAGTGGCTCCATTAAAGATGTGTGAACACAGATTAAAAGCACATGTTTTCAAGATCACTGAACGCTGAGTAGTTAATTTGATCATGGTTATCACTTGTCTGGTTTTTGGACAGGAGCAAACTCTGAATACCTCAGCCCCTGCAAGACATTTGTTCCCCTTTCATTACTTCTGAGAGGTGATTTGAGCTGCGGCGGGGGGGGGGGGCAGCGTCAACACATAGCATCCTTGGCATCTCAAACTCTCTAGCCCACCACACTCTTCTCCTTCGCACTTCCTATTTCGCTCTATTGCCCACTTCCTGTTCAAATCCAGGAGGAGCAGCACAGTGGTAATTAGAACGCCACTGGGTAGGATGGGGCAGTACTTGGCATGCTGCCCCAGATACCAGTTGGTCTTAGACTTGAACTGGGGTGGGGAGTAAAAAGTTGAAGAAACAAGATCTTGGGGACAAACTGATAAGCCTAGTTTTACTAAGCTGCCAATGACATAGCAGTAAATTTTAAAGTGCAGGATCTTGTCATGATATCCCCCATAGCCACACCCAACTAGAACTCTACAGATCAACTTAAACAAATCAACTTAAAATTTCTTCATTGGAGAGTTTTCTTGTCTTTAGTCCAACTTGGAAACTTGGAAATTAAATGTCATTTAAAGCTCATGCTCATTTAAAGCAATGCTCATTTCATCCCCAAATTGTGCGTTGGTTTGCAACAGTTTAAAACAAATGGATCCAAATTGAAAAATGGGATTTATTCCAAATAAATATCCCAAATAAATCAGGGATATTAGAGACCTAGCCTCTGCATATTTACTCAGAAATAAATCCGAGTAAATATGCATTGGGTTCTATAGAACTCTCTCCCGGGTAAATTTGCATAGGATTGTAGTCGTAACGTCATATAAGCTACACTGTGTCTCAGGCAGCCCTTGGAAAAGACAACAGTCTGGACATTAACATAACACCCTGCCTAGGCAAATGTCTCAGTTTGCTTCTTGCTGACCCTAATGCTTCTTAGCTGAGGTTCTCTGAAAAATGTTTCAAAGACAGCGATTGAGAGCTCCTGTTGCTGGTGCTGCTGCTGGGAAGGAAGACCGTTTCTGGACCTGGAAGTGAACATCTGCCTCTTTCCTGGGCAGGGTCTCAGAAGCTCCATCGCACCAAGGACTGAACTTTCTTTCTTTCTTATTTATTTATTTCCCAGTGTCACCTTGAGTTCATTTGGCCTCTTTTAATCCCCCTAAATAATTCCCCCCCTTTAAGATTAGGAGTCCCTTGGGGCTAAATGTAGGGGGGGGGATTCTGTACGTTGCTCTAGAGTCCATGGCATAAAGCAGGATATAATAATAATAATAATAATAATAATAATAATAATAATAATAATAATAATAATAAAGCAAGAAGCTTTTTTCCCAGGAATCCAGGGTCATCTAAGAAAAGTTCAGCAAGTGCCTCCGATTTTTTAGCTATATGGCTGCTGTTTCCGCTGAGATGGCAGAATGTCCCTTTGATAAGAGAGCCACAGTTCATATTTAATGCTATAAAGCAGAGAAAGGGAAGGCATGTCTGAGCAATGTTAGCAGAGACTCTGACAGGGGTTAGCAAAGGATAGCAGAAATGCTGAGGTGGGGCATTCACAATCTGTGCTGCGTTAAAAGGACTGAGTGCAGGTCTCCCTTCGCAGGAAAATAGCTTTGTCAGTGTGACAGGCTTTCAGATCTTTGACTGAGATCAAAATAAGTTCCACGTACGTTCTTGAGGTGGCATGCCAATTGCCAAATGCAGCCTGCCTTTATCTAGTGATGCACCAGCCTCTGCTCCTCCCACTCTGATGCTCTAGCAGCCCACCATCCATTCTCCTCTCTTCCACACTTCCTCTCTATGCTCCTCTGCCTTTTCCAATCCAGGGGTTAGAAAGAGGAGCAGTGGAGGTGAGTCAGTGGGAGGGTGGAGGTGCCCCCCCCCGCCAATCTGCTGCCTCAGGCGACAACCAGTCGGCCTCATGGATGGGCTGGCCCTATATCCTCTGCTCAAACACAGCCCCTGTTTTGCCTTTTTGTGAGGAGAAGCAAGGCCTGCTCTACCCATGCAGCAGAATGAGATGCAAATAGAGTCACTGGGGCAGATGCTTCTCCAGACCAGAGACTTCTGAAACAGAGCCTAGTTTTGTCACAGGGTGAGGACTGGACTTGGTGATGTCACCAGGGGGTCACACTCACTAGTCTGCCAAGTCTTGAAAAATGGGGGAGGGGAATTTGGTTACCTGTGATAGAAGAGGAAATATGGAGGAAAGGAGAATGCTTTTTCCTAGAGCGTTCGCTAGAGCATTCACTCTGGCCCACCACTCTTCTTTCCTCCACACTTCCTCTTCCACTCCATCCCTCTCTTCCTTTTCCAGTCCAGGAAGTGGCAGGAGCAGAAGCTGGCACATCACCAGATATGGGAGGTGATATGGGAGGGGCTAACATTTGGCATGCCACCTCAAACACTAGGCTAGGGGATCTAGAGCTGGTTCTGACTGAGGCTTTGTAGTATGCAAATGACCCCCCCTGGAATATTTTTATCTCATCAGCCACTCTCCCCTGAACCCCCACCTTTTTACCCCATCCAAATCCGTCAAGGAATCGCTGAGATACAGCCATTTTAAACAACCGCTTTTAAATTCGGCTTCTTTTTCCGGTTTGCGCACACTTTGACAGCCCGCGCGCGCCAGCCAGGGTCGAGAGTTCACAGGCACGCGCCCGGCACGCGCCTCCGGAACCCCCAAGAGAAGCAGCCAGCAGCAAAGTTCACTCTGTACCTACTTAATCCTCTTTACCTTTTAACCCACTAAGCCTGTAATCCCTTTTCTGGGCGTTCAGCCAACTCAGGCAGGCGGCGCGTGCCGCTTGTTACCCGGCTCGCATACCCGGCATTTTGACCGTTTGAACCTTCTCTCTCCGCTGGTTGACAGAATTAAAGGGCCAGCAACCTAATTCAAGGGAATTGTGGTAATGGGGGATTGCTGGGTTTTCTGAGGTTCCCCTTAAGGTTGTGCTACCGGATCTGCACCAAGGATCATCGGGGTCACCCCAGGGATGGGTCCTTACACAGAAGGGTCCCGATCCTCCCGATCTACTAAAGCTAATCTTGGGTTGAGTGGAGAGGCTCCTGGTAGCAGGGCAATAGGTTTGCGGCCATAAACAGCTGGGTTAGAGTCCCAGCACCCTCCCTGGGAAAGTCTGGGAAGTGTGTGGGTGCGCAAGGGTCCCAGTCCTGTCTCCTCCTCTTCGCCAGTAACCAGGGGGGTAAACGAAGGTGACACTAAGGGTGTGCCTCCTGCCAGAATCTGCCCCTGCAGGGAGTAGGGGATGACCATTTTCTGAACACAACTTTGCCTGTCAGCTACGGCTCCCACTCTGTGATGTCTCCAGGCAGCTGCCTTCTACCCAGGCACCATTGGGGGGCAAGGGAAAAGGGGGAATTCCAGGGAACTCAGCGAGAACTCAGATTGCCAACCTCTCCTGAACCCCAAATCTTTCTCTTGTTGCGTGCCTTCTCTCTGTCAACCACCGCCACCCCCCTCATCCTGGAATCATTGTCTTTGCCTTCCTTTGTTATTAGTATTCAAATGTCTATCCCGGGCTGCCAATTCCCTGATTGCAACTTGTCCCTCTGTTCATGCTACCATTATCTCGCTTCCCATTGTTCCTGCTTTGCCTGGCTACAATCATTTCAAATGCTAATCCAGTTATCTACCTTGCTCTTGCCTGACTGACAGCAATCACTCAAATGTCCTCAACTGTATGTCTGGTGCCATGGGGCAGGGACCTATTGTGTGGCACTTTTGGCTATCTAATTGGAAATACTGCCTTTTGTGTTAAGCAGGCTTCTCAAAAGGACTCATTCATAAAACTCCGGAAAACCTCGCTTCACCTGAAGTGGGGGTCTAATCCTATTACCTCCTGCCACCCAGTACCCCCACCCATCATCCCATTGGTTCCCAGTTGCACAAAGCACCACACTTTTCATTGGTTCTTTTAATAAAGTCTATCTTTTATTGGTTCAAAGATTCACAAATGCTGCTGCTGTTCTCATTGGTGTAAAGTTTCAATCCAACTTCCTATTGGCTGTATCAACGTGTAACTTCTTGGATCCTTTCCCCTGTTGGTCCGTCTTTATCCTGTATTTTCTGTAACAATGTACTCCATGATTCTGTATGGAATAATGAAATGTCTATAAGCTTTTGTAATGATTTTATATGGTACACTTTCTGCCTTGCTGATCGTGTCCTTTGCTAGCAAAGTAAAGATCTTCCCTTTTTATCCAGTACTGGTCTATCTTGAGCTCTTTTTTTTGGCGCCTCCGCTGCTAGCGGATCTCTACCTCTCTCTTTCTCTCTCTCTCTCCCTCCTCCCATCTGGTGCTGCTGTCCACAGCGGAGCTTGGTGTCCGCTCACCGAATCCCACGAGCTGAAATCACTAGCACCCTAGGGTGCTCACAACAGCTTGTTGAACCAATTCCTGGTTAACTCTTGCATAAGCTAGAATTACATGGGGGTGGGAAGGTGGGGCTTTTGTTCTATACATTTACATTTGGGGGTTAGGTGTAGGGTGTGTGTTTTTTTGTATACATCATGATCTCTTTAAAAATTCAATAAATACTTTTTTAATTGAAAGAAATGCATATATAAATATAAATTATGCATACATAAATATACTTTTAAGGTAGCATGAGTTCTCCATTTGTAAAAATGAACTGATGAACATCAGACTGATTATTATTAGTGTTTATTTGCAGGTTTTGCTGCAACGATGTTTAATGTCACATTAAAACCACAGTATATGAACCAACTTAAATGGCAATACTGGAGATTCCTAGTAGACATTTCCCCGACAACAACTGGGCTTCCTTCCCAATTATTTTTTTTTTGGGGGGGGGGAGCAAGAAACTCAGCCATCAAGCAAGCACCCAGCACCCTCTGCTGGAGAAATTCCTGCTCATTGAAGCACCAAATTGCTAAAAATTACCCGAAAGATTCTGTTGCCAAGGAAACCATGCGTTCTGCTCTTTATCGTGTTATGAACATTTACTGTGGCGGGATTACTCCTCTGTGTCTCCAACTCAAGAGCAGGGCTGAAGGATGTGGAAATCAGTAAAGGAACCGAGCTGGTGGTGTGACTTACATGCTCAGAAAAGGCTCATGCACACACAAATATGCACACGCGCACACACTCATACTCCTCCTGTCTGGCACTTGAAAACAGATACCAAAATACAAAATCTGGCACAAATACAATGTCTGGCACTTGAAAACAGATATCCAAATACAAAATCCAGGTGTGTGAAGGACTCACATGCATTGGGGACTGCTAGAATGCAGTCCCTAATGAATCCTTGCTAGAATGCAGCGACGGCGCACCTAAGGTGGTCGCTGCATCTTAGGCAGAATTCAGCCCATGCTGGCGGAACTGGAGCACTCCTTGGGAGAAAGGGACGTTTGTCCTTTTTCCCCAGGTAGTGTCCCAGCAGGCCCAGTGGGCCTCCTCGGATTTGCACTGGCAGAATGGCCAGTGCAAATCTGAGGAGCCGGTGTAAGGCCAGCCAGGCCCGGGACTGGGGATAGGATTCGGCAGAGCGATCTGCCAATGTTCCCTCCCCCTTCCTGGACCCGGTGGTCCAATATGACCCCCTGGAAGCTCAATTCCACCCTGCCCCAACCAGCGAAAAAGTTTCCTTCCCCGGTGGGCGCAGCTCCAGGTGTGGCGGAGAGTGAGCAGAGCCAACCTCTCCACCAGCGCCACTTACTCTCCAGGTGTCGAAAACAGTGCTGCACCAGCGCTTCTTTAGACAGGATTGCGCCCTTAAAAGACCAACTAAGAACAGGGCCAGCTCATCCATGAAGCTGACTTAAAGGGGTAGTTTCAGGCAATAGCTAAGTCACCTGCCTCTGTCGATCTGCCTGTCTGCCTGCCTGTATCAGTCCTTCTCCTTCTATTCCCTGGATTTGAAAAGGATGAGGGGAACGGAGCAGAAGAGGAAGTGTAGGTTGGCTAGAGCATTGGAGGTGGTCCAACCCATCACTCACCTCCACACTTCCTCTTCCACCCTTTCCCCTTTTCTGTTTGAATCTAGGGAGTGGGAGGAATGGCAGTGGTTGGCATGTCACCAGGTAAGGGATAGTGTTTTGCGCACTGCCTCAGCCCCCTCTCCCCACCCTTTAACTCCAAACAGGGCAACTGCTGAAAACAAAAATGCAGATGGTGGCAATCAGTTCCTCTACCCCTTACCTCGCTCCGTCTTTGTGCAATCCCTTCAAACAATCCAGGAAGTGCAACACACATGCTCAGTGTACTTGCAATGTGTCTCATACTTCCTGCTTTGTTTAAAGGGACCATGCAAGGAAGGAGTGAAATAAGGGTGTAGAAGACCAGATCACCACCTTCCAAAAAGTGGATCAGATCGGTTTCAACCACAGTGGGCTGGAGGGAGGCGGTGGCAGACTCAGGGTGAAAGGCACCCCAAGTCTGTTCACCGCTCTTCACAACACACTGCTCAACGCAGGTCACAACATTCACGGCCCTGCCTCTAAGGAAAATCAGGTTTTTTTTTTAATCCCCATACTACAGATGAGAAAGTTGAGTCTGAAAGGAAGTGACTTGTTTAAGGGCAGCCTCCTATGCCTGCTATTTTTAAAAAAGCAAGAGGAAAAACTCATGAGCAGCGCAATCCTATCCCCCTGCCATTCCATAGCATGCAGCTGCGCCAATGGAGCATACGCTGCATGCTATGGGGGGAGCAGATTGGAAAATCGGGGATAGGATCCGGCTTGCGCTTTTGCCACTGAGATCCACCCCTTCCAGCCTACTCCCTGCCCCCTGCCCTCCCCCAGCCCCACCCCAAACCTCCCTCGACCTCCCTGTCCTTGCCCATGACCCGCTGCCTCTGCCACCTTACCTACTCCAGTGCGGCCTGGGTGAGCCGTTGGCATGTGCAGGGAGCTGCTAGTCATTTCCACTGGTGTCTCCTTTGCACTTGGGAGCGGTGCATCATTTATGGCAATGCCGTTTACAACAGCGGGATGCGGGTTCCTCTGTCATATGTCTGTGATAGGATTGGGTCATTAATGTAATATGTATTTTGATCCACATCACAGTCTCTCTCAGCTATGCTCTGGCCTAACGGCCCAATCCTATCGAGGGTCTGTGCCGATGGAACGCATGTTCCGCCAGCACGTGCTACGCGCGGGAAGGTCAGAGCCTTTCCGATGGTGCCAGCGGAACAACAGAAGCCCACCAGAGCAGGTAGGTTCAGCGCAGGGGCAGAGGCAGGGCAGGGAGGGGGCTGAACAGGGCAGGGGAGGGCAGAACAAGGAGGAAATGGGGCAGGGTGGGTGGATCGGGCCTGGGAGGGGGCGGGATCAGCAGCGTCAGCATGTGCCAAATTCCAAGGCCCTTCCCAGGCCTGATCTGCCTGCATGGATCAATACGGACTTCACTGGCGCAGATCTGAGTTGACCCATTGCAGCTGCTGGGGCTTACCCCCGGGCAAACAGAGCAAATGTCCCCTTACCCCGAAGAGACCTCCACCAGTCCGAAATCTCCCTCGGGGTGCAGTGCAGCCGGCACCACTGCATCACCGTGCGGGGATTTAGGTTGGATTGGACTGCAAGTCTATTTAACAGCTATTCCTCCTGCTTGGTCACATGAGATCCAGGCAATATCAATGTCACATGCCATTTCCTGATCACTTGGGAGGGGAGGTTGGTATGACCAAGGCAAGAAAAGTGCTAATAAGCACAGGCAGTCCAATGCTCTCTCTGTCCTCCTGCACGGCGTGAATTCGTTTAGCCAGCTGTCATGCTGACCTTCGCAATTGCAGCAGGGATCCCAGGGTCCTGCCATGAAATAATGTTAAATTAAACATCAAATGGAAATGCTGTGGCAACCAGAAATTAACAAGAAGGACTGGAGTCCAGTCCAAAACAGGGCTGTCATTCTGTTTAAGAAACATTAGTTAGTTCATTGTATGAGTTGTCATCAATGGATCAGTTGAATCAATTAAATCTGCAAATGTGAAGGGCCTTTTCTGTTGTGGCCCCCACTTAGTGAAATTCCCTGCCCTGAGGAAATATGAATATTTACTCATAGTTTTATACCCAAGTGGTGTGGATCACCTATATGTGTCCAGCCCTACATGTATAGATGCCCCATTCAGTTCAACATGTGACGGTCCAGGCCAGGGGACAAGACTGGGAAGCATGTGCAGTGCCTGTGCCAGGTTGCTGGGGTTCTTGGTGCAATGTCCTGCATGCCCCCCCCCCCAGTGATCACTGCCAGTCCCCTGGTGGTGCAATGGGAGGGTTGAGGGTTCGCCTGGCCAAATGGGCCCTCTGGTTGACCCATGACACCACCCATGGGCAATGAGGAAGGAGGTGCCATCCTGCTTCCCCTCTCCACCTGTTGAGCGTTCCTTTTGTACCAAAGACCCTACTACTATTGTAGTTAAAATTGTTCGGGCTTAAATTGTTCAACCCTGCTACTGTTTTTGTTTCCTGCTTTATGGAATGTGTCCTTACTGCCGGAGTTTCTGCAGGTTGCACCTAGATCTTTGTGAGTGGCCTTGAATGCCCAGCAGACTGCTAGTCAATGTTTAAAAAATAAATACAATAAACGTCAGTACGCATGCAGGAGTGCATGTACGTTATATGTATGCATTGCTCTTCTTGTGCCTCAGTGCAAGGATATCCCTCTCCAATGAGCACTAGCAAGCGACTGTGGTTCCTAGCTTTCCTTATTATTTATTTATTTAAAAAAATTATATCCCGCCAAATGTCCAAGGCGGCTTACAACAAAGATTAAAACACATAATTTAAAATAATACATAAAATAAATTTAAACAATACATAACCATGCATAAACAAATTTAAAAACAATAAAATCCACGGGGGGGGGGGGCGACAGTATGGAGCAGAGAAACAGCATGGCAGAGCATCTTGAGACACGGGAGGCAGACCACGACCCATCACCCAAACGCTAGACAAAACAAAAATGTTTTGAGCCCTCGCCAAAAAGTCATGAGGGAGGGGGTGGTTCTCAGATCCCCTGGCAGGGAGTTCCACAGTTGTGGCGCCACAGCAGAGAAGGCTCGCCCACGTGTTGCCACTCCCCTAACTTGCGATAGAGGTGGCACTCGCAGGAGAGCCCCCTCAGATGACCTAAGAGAGCGGGCCGGAATGTATGGGAGAAGGCGGTCCCTCAGATATCCTGGACCCAAACCGTGAAGGGCTTTAAAGGTCATTACCAGCACCTTGAATTGGGCTCGGAAACGAATGGGCAGTCAGTGCAGCCGCTGAAGCAGCGGCTCAACAGAGTCAAACCGCCTAGCTCCAGTGACCACCCGGGCCGCTGCATTCTGCACTAATTGCAGCTTCCAAACCGTCTTCAAGGGCAGCCCCACGTAGAGCGCATTACAGTAATCCAGTCTTGAAGTCACTAAGGCGTGGACCACCGTGGTCAGGTCCGATCGACTCAAGTACAGCCGCAGCTGGTGCACCAGCCGAAGCTGGGCAAACGCACCCCTGGCCACAGCCACCACTTGGCTTTCCAAGGAGAGTTGTGAATCCAGAAGTACTCCCAAGCTGCGCACCTGTTCCTACAGGGGGAGTGAAACCCCATTCAGAACGGGCAGATGACTCAGTACCTGCATCGAAGCTTTCCTGACCAGTAGGACCTCTGTCTTTTCTGGATTCAATCTCAACCTATTAGCCCTCATCCAGACCTCAACCGCCTCCAGACAGCGCTCCAGGACTTCCACAGCCTCCCTGGAACGAGATGGCAAGGAGAGATAGAGCTAGGTGTCATCAGCATATTGGTGACACCCAACTCCAAATCCCCAGATCATTAATGGGGGATGATCTCCCCCAACGGTTTCATGTAGATGTTAAAAAGCATGGGAGACAGAATAGAACCCTGTGGCACCCCACACTGTAAGGGGCAGGGCGCCGAACAGGCATCTCCCAACATCACCATCTGGGACCTGTCAGCCAAGTAGGAACGGAACCACTGCAAGGCAGTGCCCCCTAGTCCCAACTCGGCCAGCCGACCCAGAAGGATACCATGGTCGATGGTATCAAAAGCCGCCGAGAGGTCCAAAAGGACTAGCAGGGATGCACTCCCCCTGTCCAGTCCTCGGCGATCATCCAACAGGGCGACCAAGGCTGTCTCTGTCCCAAAGCCCAGCCTGAAGCCAGACTGAAAAGGGTCCAGATACTCCGTTTCATCTAGTATCCCCTGGAGCTGAGACGCCACCACCCACTCAATCACCTTACCCAAAAAAGGCAGATTGGAAACTGGCCGATAGTTATTTAAATTGGAGGAATCCAGAGATGGGCTCACTTGTCCAGCCGTGGTTTTTTTTAATATTTTCTGTTTGTCTGGGAATACATCATTAAACCCGGATTAAATCGTCATTGTTTTCAAACTTCGGTCGGATTACTGTGTTTTTTCTTACATGGATATGGCTGCGTTACTCGTACTACCTGTTTCTCTAACTAAATCCAGAGATGGTTTTTTCAGTAGGGGGTGCACAATTGCGGTCTTCAAGATGCTAGGCATCACTCCCTCCCGCAAAGATGAATTCACAATGGGTTCCACCCAATCGGCCAGCCCAACCCGCGCAGATCATATTAGCCAAGCTGGGCAAGGGTCAAGTGGGCAGGAAGATGGTCTCAAACTACAGAGGACCCTATCCACATCCTCAGGCTGGATCCTGCCCTTATATCATATTCACACACACACACACACACACACACACACACACACACACACACACACACACAACAGAGAGAGAGAGAGAGAGAGAGAGAGAGAGGGAAAAAAACTCTGCACTTTCACATTATCAGCTACTTCAGACATCCCTAGTGCCTTTGAAATGACATGAAAGGCAGGCCGCTTGCAAGCAGCTCAAGCTTTGCTCGGGGAGACAAATGTCCTGGCACACACTTGGAGCCCTTGGATGCAACTAGATCTCTCAGTTCGGCTCTCCATGTCATGGGATGTTGGGTTTGCACTGTTCAGGAACCAATGAGGGACCATTGATGCCGTGGGCAGGTTCTTGAACCACACAATGGCTGTCATTGCGGCTTGTTGAGAGGGTGACGGCTGTGGAATCAAAGCCACTGAGAACATGGTAAGAGTGAGGGTTCTCTTACACCTAGCAGGGGGAGACAACGGCAGTAAGAGGTTGCTGGGGGTCTTGGGACCAAACCCTGCAGTCGCGCCCCCCATGGCATCCCCTGACTGCCCCCGATGGTGCACTGAAGGGGTCAGTCTAGACAGGTAGTCTCTCTGGTGGGCTTTGGCCAGAGATTCCCTTTGGGAGAGGGAATTATTTGTTTATTTTGCTCCACAACCCACTTTGTGAAGTTTTTTTTTTTAATCAAAAGCAGTCTTGAAATATTAATATTATTAACAATTACTTTTCTACTCATTAGGAGCTCCTTGGGAGAGGAATATGCAGGGATGTTGCCAAGAGGAGTCGGGGGACGCAGTGCCAGAACGTCTCCTACAGCAGGGGCAGGGATGTCACTCAGGCGCTTCGAGAAAGCATTGGCAAGAGGGTCCGTTTTAAACCAGAACTGCAGGATAGGGAGAGAAGGGTCTAACCTTTTTCCCACCAGTGCTGTGGCACCGACTCAGATCCCAAATGCTGCTATAAGCCATGGGGGAGGGAGGCACAAAAAATGATGAAAAGAAATGGCCTGGGGAAAATCACCCCCCAGAAGCAGCTATTTGCCTTCAGAGCTTCTACTGAATGCAAATAGCAATTGTAAGGCTGGTTTTCATCAGGAAAATGGAGTGTGAGGGTGGATTCAATTCCCCTGTCCTCATGCCATGATCCCAGTCCTCCATGTCTGCATTTGATTTTAAACAAGACAGGGAGAATCCCAAGCAGGGCATTCAGTCATGTTAAACATCATATCTAGTTGGACCCTGAGAAACCGACATTGTGTGTGTACAGGGGAGGGGGTCTTATTTTTTAAAAAATACAGGGGCCCCTGTATCCGTGGATCTGCTATTCACGAATTCACTTATCCGCAGAGAGCGGGAGGCCCCCCGCGCTCCACCGACCACTAATTTAATTTACCATACTAGGTTGTGTGTGTCTTCCTTTAAACAAACACTATAAGCAGCAGTATGCTGAGTGCTAGAGAGGTTAGTAAGGTAAATTAATGGCCGGTGGAGTGCATGAGAGGGTCACGGGGGGCACAGGGGGCCATTGATACCACCCCCCTATCTGCGGTTCTCTGGTATCCATGGGGAGGCTAGAACGGATCCCCATGGATATCAGGGGGGGCTGTAATATTAGAAATAGGTATCTTTAGTATGAATCACAGAACAAAACGTAGAGGGTAATAAGCTTCTTAAAAATGAAGATCCTAAGGAAAGCTCAGTTGTGCAGATGAATGCTGCATAGAGGAAAATATCCTTGAGACACATGGCATGAGCTTATTCCAGAGTCATCTTGATTATATGAGCTTCTGTAACCTACATGGAAATTCACTCAGAACCAAAGGACTTTGATCAAAACTTTCAACGCATTTGACATAACGAGAGTCTCTGCAGAGAGCCATTAACCATATAAAGCAGTTGAAGGCAGTTTCAGAGGGACTTCAACGCCAGCTGATATGCTGCTACTGCTGCCACAGTCTCGGAGGAAATCATGGTTTCTCTAATTAACAACAAAGAATGTCGCAACCACAAGGACAACATCAAAACCTGATTTGGGGAAGATGTGAAACGTCCATTCATCTGCCAAGCTTGAATCCCAAGCTCATGAGCCCAGCACAGAAAGAGAAGTGACTCTGTCCTTTGGTCTTATCTCCGTTTCCAATGCGAAGACTGAGAATCTCAACTTCTAGCCAATTTTCAGCAGGTGAAGAAGGCAAACACAGGGTGCATTCAAAAACGATGCTCAAAGCCACTTTTAGTCAGGATTCAGAATGAATCCCCGATGACACATGATAACTGCTATTTTAAAACAGAATTTTCTGTTCAGTTCAACGAGGCTCTTTCATTCAATTTACAAGGGAAATTTAAATCCCAGTATTAGAATAATTTGTGAAAGTGCTCACAGTGTTTTCTACAAAAATAAAGGGCGTGACCTCCTCCTGACCTGATGGCCTGTCAGCTGCAGTTCCTCCTCCTCTTCCCTGAAGGACAATACGGAGCAGAACAGAAGAGGAAGTGCGAAAGAGATGAGGGGGTAGATGAGAGTGTCTCTGATGCTGTTGCTAATGCCAGCATCAGTTTTCTGGGGTAAAACCCTCCACAGCACCTCTTAATGGTGCATTGAGTATCCCTACTTCAGTACTGAGGATCCAGGGGTTGGCCCAGTCGAGTGGGCCTCCTAACAGGGGTGGGCCTTCAGCTGGTGTCCAACCGTTAACCCTGACTTCACCTCTGGTTCTAGCCCACCACTCTTCTATCCTCTACATACACTTCAGCTCTGCTCCCTCACTCTTTCCTTTTGAAGCCAGGAGGAGTGCAGGAGACAGGTGGATGGGGGCAGGTGCCCTCCACCAGCCTTTCACCTCCCTCAGCCTCAGGGATGAGCCAGCCCTGGATCCCCTAAAATGGTCCCCAGCATCTTTTTTTTCACGGGGCTGCCTGATTCACAGTGGGGGATCACTGTGGGGGATCACCCCCACCACCAGTGGTAATTTCCAGGGAAGCTTTCCAGTTTTCTTTAGAAAAAACACTGGCTTCTTAAAGATGTACAGAAGCATGCCCACTGCATTTTGGACAGCTGTACAACTTTCTCCTCTGACTTGAGCTCAGGAAAATCATGGCCTGGTTTGCACAGAGTTAATTGGAAGACCCTTGTGGCAATTACAGTATATTGTTTTCAGGCACCATGAATTAACTGTGTGTACTGTCCCCTAAACTACAATATAACCCTGTGACACTGACCTCCCTTGGACTAGCAAAAACCCTGCAACAGGCAACCCCATTGAACAGTGTGAGACTAACTTTGGAATAAATTTGTTGAGGATCAGGCTCTTAGCCTGTGTGTTGTTATTTATTTGTCTGTTTTGTTTTAGCAAATGTGTTAGCTGCCCATCAACATAAGCTTCTAGGGCAGTGTCCATTGCAGAAATTAAAACAACACAATAAAAAATAACACCACCACAAAATGACAATTAAGTTCAGCAACTCAACAGTCTGGACAAGGTTGGGCAAAAAAAGGTATTGTCAAAAAGATATCTTCAGCTGGCAGAGAAATGACATTTAGGGCGCAATCCAGTCGAAGCTGCAAGAGCGAGCACTCCGCCGCCGGAAGCAGTCACAAACATGCCGGAAAGCACGTTTGCGACTATTCGGGAGCAAACTCGCTCCGTCGTCGGAACGCCCAGGCGGCCACCAGAGGTGAGTCCAGATCCGGAGGTGAGTCCGGTTTGGCAGGCGAGCAAGGGACGCCGGCCTCTGCGCCAGCCTCCCTTGCTCCTGAGTAGTCGCAAATGTGCTTTCCGGCGGGTGAGGGACGGGGGCCATTGGTCTAGTTACATGACCTCCTCTACTTCCGCTGGCGGAAATCCGAAGAGGCCCATTGGGCCGCCCCCGGTTTACACCCGGGGAAGGGGACGAGCGTCCTCTTCCCCGAGTAGACCTCCGGCCCGCCATCAGACGGGCAGCCCAGGCGCAGGATCCGGAGGGTGGCCCTTGGCCGCCTGCCGGATCCTTAGTCAGGATTGCACTGCCTGGCTGGATTCAGCTGAGCTTCAATGAGAAGGTCTCTACTGTCTTGGATTTAACTGGTAAAAAGCCATGTCGAAAATTGCAGGTATGGAATCAATATGAAACAAGAGCACTAAGGCAAATCAACGAATACATTTTTTTCTACGTTGATTTGCCTTAGCGCTCTTGTTTCATATTGATTCCATACCTGCAATTTTCGACATGGTTTTTTACCCGTTAAATCCAAGATAATCGAGCATCATTGCTGGCCATGAAAATCTTAAATCGTATTTAATGAGAAGGTCATTCTGGATTTGGGGCTCCATGACTCAAAATGCCTTTTCTCTGGCTACTACATGCCTTAACTCAGAAGGCAGAGAGACCCGGTCAAGGACCTCTGCTTATTTATTTACTTATTTAAAAGATTTATACCCCATCTTCCACCCTTGTTGAGCATAGGGTCCAGATAGGCTCATGTAGAGGGAAAAGGTCCTTTGGGTAGTCCAAAAATTGACCTAATGCAAACAGAAAAATAAATAAATACAAACAGGGGAAATGCTGCTTTATCACTATGATATAGTAACAGAGCTGTGAATGTAGAAAATTAACACTTGTCTTGAGAGCAAAAGCAAAAAGCTGCATGAGGGACATCTGTGCTTGTCATGTTGAGTTTTTCTGCCGCAGAGTTGCTTGTTCCCAGGAGAGCAGAAAATACTGTTCTCTGTGGGGAATTGCCTTTTTAGAAAGAAAATCAGGGCACTTGGAATAAACAGAATGGCTTTGCATGGCATTTTTTCTCCTCCTTCCTCTTCTTTCCGTACCTTTCCCTTTGTTTCTCTCCCTTTTGCCTCCCCCTCCTTGCCACCCCAACCTTCTTTTTTCGATTGTGCACCTTTGGGACAAGGAGTGTTTGTATAATGTGACTGCTGAACCTGAGCCCCTGGGACAGGCAGGCTGCAAATCTCGATAAGGAAATATTCCCACATGGAGCACTTGGATTCGAGATATATAAACAGAATAATTTGTTCCCTGCTGCAGCGATGTTCTTCGGCACCCTAGACAAAATACAAAACCCACAGATGCACATCTCCCTGTGTAAATGATGGTGAACAGGGATGTCATGAACTGAGAGAACATCACACCCAGTCCCAGTCCCCTATTGAAGAAGTTCAGTGGTACAGTCCAGGGTCATCTTAATGCATGGGCACGCTAGGCAGTTGCCCAGGGGCCCACAAGCATGGGGGGCATGCTAATCCTGAATTTAACGCTAATTTTTGGCACGTCCGAGATCGTGCCTCTGCTGTGGGGAAAAATGCTTTTTTTCATCATCCTTGAGGGGTGTGGTGGTGGTCCCCTAGGGGGTGCGGGGAGCCTGCGGACCCCTCAAAGCGGCTCTCCGATGCAATCGTGGCCCACTTCTGGTTTTGTTGGAAAACCGGAAGTGAGTCATGATCGCATCAGTGCCTGGGGGCCTATAATGTAGATAAGAGCACTGGTACAGCCTCTGCATTGCATGTAGAAGGTTCCAGGTTCAATCCCTGCTATCTCCAGGTAGGGCTGGAAAATATTGTCCAAGGTGGAGGACAAGGTGGTGCCCCCCCCCCAATCAACCAACACCAGTTACTGATATCTCTACGGAGCTTTGCCTCCATCCTGTCATCCCATGATGCTCCATTCTCCCATGCCCTCACCCCAGGTGACCTTTGGCTAGTCACACTGTCGCTTGGCCTAACCTCCTTCACAGGGTTGTCGTGAGGATAAAAGAGGGCAAGAAATAATCATGGACTCATCAGAATAAAATGACATGTAATGCATTAATATTGAAACAACCATCATCAAAACAGCACAATGCTGACACCACCAGTCTCTGTTTCTCTCTTTCAAACAAACACAAATAAACACTCCCCCAGATCATTCACAACTCAACTAGTGTACATAAGCAAACTATCCCTATTTATTTTTAATGGGAAAGGGAATTCTGCAGCTCATTCCCATAGGAGGTTGTCAACTCCCCCCCCCCCCCCATTTATTGTTCCATTGCTACTGTACTGTAATTGTATTGTCAGAATGGATTTTAAACAATCCAAATGCCCTTGCCATCCTCTGTTGTCAATTTTAGATTGTGAGGTCTTGCAGAAGTGGCTTGTCCTCTTATTCTCTGTAAAGTGTCATGCACACAGATGCTACTAAGCAAACAAACAATGTCTGTTTTATTGGTTTTACAAAATTGCTTAACCTGAGAGCTGCCAGTAGATGGACCACTAGCCTGACTCAGTAGAAGGCAGTTTCATTGGTTCCTCTGCATTTACCGGGTAGCTAAAGAGAGAGGGAGCATCCCTCTCACACACTCCCCGAGACACAGATGGAGGCTGTGCAGCAAGAGACTAGCAGCAGACTGCCCAGCTGTTACTAAGTGCTCTTTTTTTTCCTAGCAAGTGCTAGTCGAAACAACGCAAAGACATTGGAATAGTTCATAAAGTCTTTTCCTGAATGTCTGCCACAATAGAATCTTTCCTATATGGAGACATCAATGCTACAAACTTAAACAGGCTTATAATCATTCCTGCTCCTCAAGGAATCATGAGAGCTGCAATTCGGGGGGGGGGGGGACACCAGGATTCTAACAGATCATTCATGACATCAAACTACAATTCCCAGGATTCCTGAGGAGAGGAGCCAGAACATTTAAACTGGTTTGCAGTGTGGTCACTTAAGGAGTGAAGCAATGATGAACAACTAGAGCAATTCAAATTCCTACATTTTTAACTTAGGAAGGCAGATGAGGCAGTAGCCTCAGGTGGCAGATTAATGGTGGGGGCACTGATGCACCTCCATCGCTCCTCCTGCAATCTGGACTTGAAAAGGAGGAGGGGAATGGAGTGGAGGTGTGGAGGAGAAGAGAGTGGTGGGCTAGAGTAACAAAGATGCTCTAGCCCACCACTTAATAACTTTTGAGCTGGCAGTCACCTGGAGATCAGGGCTGATTCTGGTATACTCCAGACCAATCCGGAAGAGTTGGCAATCCTAATGTTTGGAGTTCTCAGATCCTTGGAGATCTCAGGATAGAGTGACCTTCTGGCAACAGTGGATCCTTCTGTCTGCTATCATTGCTACTGCCATGGAATCCTCGGTCCCATGAGATCGAGGCGATATCAATTTCACAGCAGCAAGAATGATAGGTCCTTCTAGCTCCGACTAGCTCCATTGAAATCCTAACATATAGAGAGCTTGCAGCAGCAATGGATTCTTCTATCCCCAGCCCCTTTTGCTCTGTGACCCAGGACTAAGATATTCCGTTGGTTCTCCATCTCTACTACATCTTTCTTGGAAGCTCTGCTGTCCAGCCAGTTATTCTCCATTTTATATGTGCTTATTCATTCATATGTGTAACACATTGCAATGATCCTGTTGAATGTTATTATGTTGTAGCCTGCTGAGCACAGATTATTTCCATTTCCAAAGACTATTGTTTCTTTAAATCAATATATCTCAAGTTTTAAGCTTTTCTCATTAGCAGATCATATAGGTTGTTGTTGTTGTTGTTGTTCAGTCGTTAAGTCGTGTCCGACCCTTCGTGATCCCATGAACCATATCCCGCCAGGCCTTCCTATCCTCCACTATCTTCCTGAGTTCGCTCATTTTCATGTTCGTTGCATCGGTGATGCTGTCTAACCATCTCATCCTTTGCCTTCCCCTTCTCCTTTTGCCTTCAATCTTTCCCAGCATCAGAGTCTTCTCCAGAGAGTCCTCTCTTCGCATTAGGTGGCCAAAATATTTGAGTTTCAGCCTTAGTACCTGTCCCTCCAGGGAACAGTCAGGGTTGATTTCATTTAGGATTGACTGATTTGATCTCCTAGCAGTCCAAGGGACTCTCAGGAGTCTTCTCCAGCTCCACAGTTCAAAAGCATCTATTCTTCGGCGCTCAGCCTTCCTTATGGTCCAACTCTCGCAACCATACATTGCTACTGAGAACACCATCACCCTGACTATGCGAACTTTTGTTGGGATGGTGATATCTCTGCTTTTTATTATGCTATCTAAATTTGCCATAGCTTTCCTTCCAAGGAGTAAGCGTCTTTTAATTTCATGGCTGCTGTCTCCGTCTGCAGTTATCTTGGAACCCAAAAAAGTAAAATCTGTTACTGCTTCCATTTCTGCCCCTTCTATTTGCCAGGAATTGATGGGACCAGATGCCATGATCTTAGTTTTATTAATGTTGAGTTTCAAGCCAACTTTTGCACTCTCCTCTTTCACTCTCATCAAGAGGCTCTTTAGTTCTTCTTCACTTTCTGCCATTAGTGTGGTATCGTCTGCATATCTGAGGTTGTTGATGTTTCTCCCAGCAATCTTAATTCCGGCTTGCGATTCATTCAGCCCTGCATTTCTCATAATGTACTCTGCATATAAGTTAAATAAGTAGGGTGACAATATACAGCCTTGCCGTACTCCCTTCCCAATGTTGAACCAATCGGTTGTTCCATGGCCGGTTCGAACTGTTGCTTCTTGACCCGCATACAGGTTTCTCAGGAGACAGGTAAAGTGGTCTGGTACCCCCATCTCTTTAAGAATTTGCCACAGTTTGTTGTGATCCACACAATCAAAGGCTTTTGCGTAGTCAATGAAGCAGAAGTAGGTGTGTTTTTGGAACTCTCGTGCTTTCTCCATGATCCAGCGCATGTTGGCAATTTGATCTCTAGTTCCTCTGCCTCTTCGAAACCCAGCTTGTACGTCCGGTAGTTCTCGGTCCACGTATCATATAGGACTAGCTCATAAATCACAGATCACAGATCTGATCACAGATCATATAGGTCTCACAGATCATATAGGACTAGCTCATAAATCTTGCTGAAATCTATAATGAAAATTCATTAATGTACTGTATACAGCTGGTGCTTCCTCGACTTGCCCAGTGGGCTCCTTCAGAATTCTTAGTTGAAGATCATTAGGCCCTTCTGACTTCAATTCATTAAGAATGACCAAGTCTTCTTGAGCATGCCATTGATCATTCCAGCTTGTGACTTTTCCTATTTGTTTTTTGCCCACTATTACCAAACACCTTCTCACAGCTCTTTATTTGGAAAGGCAAGTGCAGGATTGATTATTTTTGCCTTCTGAGAGCATCTCTTGGTTGAGATGGGCAGCCCAATCCTATCATTACAGCCCAATCCGAGCGTTCCGCCGGTCGAAGACGTTGCAAACGTGCCATAAGGCACATTTGCGACGACTCACAGGCAGGGAAGGCCGGCCTCCCCTGCTCTGCTGACGGAGCGCCCAAAGGACCACCAGCGGACCCAGTTAAGGATCCAGCTGGCAGGGGGTGGGGCGGCCTGGCGGTAGCAGGACGGCGGCCATAGGCCCAGCCAGTCGGGGAGGGGGCAGGGGACGGCTTTGGCCGAATCCTGTCCCCCGCCGATCGGCTAAGCTGTTACACGGCCTCCTCCGACTTCTGCCAGCAAAATAGCTGGTGGAATTCTGAGACCAATTGGCCCCAGCACCCTTTACACCCAGGGAAGGGGATGAGCGTCCCCTTCCCCGAGGAGACTTTCTGCAGCGGGGTGCCTGTCCGCGGCGGAGCTCAGGATCTGGTGGGCGGCCTGGGCCACCCGGCGGATCCTTACGTTAGGATTGCGCCCTGAGTTGAGCAATGGCCCCAGCATATCCTGTGTCTTCTTTTTTTTGCTTCTGACTTAATTATAAATGCTCTTCTCGCAGTTTCTCAGATTTCTTGCTAGTCACAACCAATAATTTGTGCCTCTGTTGTGTTAATTTTGCTCTGACATGTTCATGCCATACCAATCTTCTTGTCTTGGAGAAAGAGTGAAGACATGGAAAAGTTACAGGTTGATGTTGCTGGGAACATCATTCCCTGAACTGCGTTCTTGGTGAACAACATGCTCACATATATACCTCTAAATATATACTGTATGTGCACATCTCTCTCTCTCTCTCTCTCTCTCTCTCTCTCTCTCTCTCTCTCTCTCTCTCTCTCTCTCTCTTGTGTAGCTGTACAGTATATGTGTTATGAGTTCTTGCAAGGAGGGGATAGGGAATGACATAGTTGAACTGCTGGTGTTCATGACTGTACAGAACTGACAACTGTGATGCAGAAAGACAGACAAGAAGGGATCTAATGAGTACAAGCTGTTGGGAGCTTTCCATTGGAATCAGGGCTGTATCCTTGCGCACAAGTGTCACTGTCGGGAGGACAGTGTATTAGGGATGCACAACATAGATCTTTTCTTTTCTCACTAGTGGTACCACAGCTGCGGAATGCCCTCTCAAGGGATACCCAACTGCTTCCATTGCAGCTGGCCTTCATGGCTCTTTGGCAGAACATTTGAGGGAGAATTTAACAGTGATGCTGTTTTTGTGGTTTTGAGTGCTCAACTGTACTTGTTGTTGATGGTGATTATTTGTGTGTCAGTTGTTACTGTTGTTTCAAACAGCACAATCCTATGCATTTCTACTCAGAAGTAAGCCCCACTCAGTTCAATGGGACTTACAACACAATCCGATTCATGTCTACTCAGATGTAAGTCTCACTGAGTTCAGTGGGACTTACTCCAAGGCCCATGTGCATAGGATTGCAGCCTTACTCTTAAATAAGTGTGTTGTTTCAAAATGTTGACAGCACAATGTCTGACAGCACAATCCTAGGCATGCTTACTCAGAAGTAAATCCCATTGTGTTCAGTGGGGCTTACTCCCAGGAAGTGTGGATAGGATTGCAGCCTGAGTTATTATTGGTCCTTCACCTCTCAGACCAAGGACTCTCAAAGCGGTTTACACAAGTTAAACAAAAAATAAAGTTGGTTGGCCTGCTGCTCAAGGCTCCTAAAAAAACTGCAACAGGTCCAAATTAAACACTCCACATAATTAGAAATGCTAATATTAAAAGACAGGGAATCTTGACTTGAGCACAATGGGGACCAGCTGTGCGCAGATCCCATTCATTCATGAGGCTTACCAGATCGCCGCTGGGACGGGAGCGGTCTACCCTTAAGGGGGCGGGGCGTGGGGGCCCCAGAACGCGTCTACCCTTAAGGGTAGACCGCTCCCGTCCCGGCGGCGATCTGGTAAGCCTGTTCATGAGTCATAATGAACCCAGGTAAGAATGAATAAGATTGAAGCCATAGAGCGCAAGCTTATGCACGTGTACTCAGAAGTAAGCCCCACTTAGTTCAATGGGACTTGCTTCTAGGAAAGTGTGTATAGGATTGCAGGCAAAGACAAGGGATCCTTGGCATGGCTCAGATTTTTGAAATTCTGGTTAGGGGCTTGTTATGCAGCGGAGCAGAATATTCTGCTCAGAAACACCTTATCTGACTCTACCCTCTCTCCGGGCTTAGCATTATTTTACAAAAAATCTGCTTTCTATTGGCTTATCCTCTGATACTAGGGGGTTCACCTTTATCAGCTTTTAAAAAAAATATTCAGACACACCTATTTGACATTGAAAATCAGGATTTGCATGTGGTGGTTCTCAAATCTTGCTCACCTTTACATTTCGGTTTTGTGTGGCCCTTGAACTCGCCCCCCCAGTTATCTTGGTGCTTTATTTACCCCTTCGGTGCGTCGAGCTTTTACCATGGCAAAGTTTAATGTATTTCCTTCAAATGTTTTACGACCCAGATTTGGTAGATCAGTGGAGTGTACCCTGGCCTGTTCATGTGATTCGCTTACACCCGAGTCTTTACCCCACATGATTCTTCATTGTCCCCCTGATCTGCGTCAACAGTTTCTTTTGCCAATTCTGACCTTTTCTTTTGGGTCTGATATTGTTGACACTATCTGTTTTCTATTGGACGGGAAAAATGAGAATTGCACTCAGTTGGTAGCCAAATATCTTCATTTAATCTGGAGCAGACGCACCTCTGATTGTAATTCTGCCTCTGTGTAAGCGAGTGACAAGGGTTATAGACATTTGTATTTGTATTGTTATTTTATGTGTGTGTGTGTGTGTGTGTGTGTGTGTGTGTGTGTGTGTGTGTGTGTGTGTTGTGTGTTTAAGTATTTGTTTGGAAATTGTATTTGTTGGGTTGGCGGGCTCTTGATATTTGTTCTGTAGTTATTTTATGCCATTAAAGGTTTTGACTTTGACTTTGGATCCTGAGAAGAATCACTGTTCGGGTTTATAAGCCACAGTTTATTAAAACAAAAGCTTTTTTCTCCTAATGTTTCACCCCTGTGAGGAGCATTATCAAAGGTATTGCGTTCTGCTGTCTCCTCTAGTTCTTCCTAGACAGCAGAACACCATACCTTTGATAATGCTCCTCACAGTTAGGGGAGAAATGTTAGGAGAAAAAAGTTGTGTTTTTTTGCACAAAGTCTTTCGGGTTTTAAGGCCATGTTAAAATTAAACTTAAACGCACTAAAATCCTACATTTCGCTGACAATTTTAGTCAGCTTCTTCAGGGAAATTGTTTTGAAGCTGTTTCCTGGATTGTAGTGTGGCTAGAGAGCTGTACCTCAGCTTTTTGAGACCTCAACTAAAATAGTCAGCGAAACACAGGATTTCAGTGTGTTTAAGTTTAATTTTAACATGGCCTTAAATAAAACCAGACAGACATACTGGCCATGAAAGCCTAAGTAGTCAAAAAAAGTTTTGTTTTAATAAACTGTGGCTTATAAACCCAAACAGTGATTTTTCTCATTTTATGGGTAATTCTGGCCAAGAAAGCCTGAGTATGTATGTATGTATGTATGTATGTATGTATGTATGTATGTATGAGTATGTATGTATGAGCTGATTTGAGAGCTGCTGAGCACAATGGAGATCAGTCGGGTGCTGGGTGCAGATCCCATTCATTTCACTGGATCGGGATCAGCTTCATTTGGATACTAGCCCTTATGGCTTATTATAATATTTATTTATCACATTTTTATGCCACCTTCCTCCAAGGAGCTCAGGGTGGTGTACATAGCTCCTCCCCTCCTTTTGTCCTCACAACAACCCTGTGAGGTAGGTAAGGCTGAGAGTTACTGGCCCCCCAAGGTCACCCAGGAAGCCTGGCTGACGGGGGATTTGAACCTGGGTCTTCCAGGTCGAAGTCCAACTCCCGAACCATCCTGACTCTCCAGTTATTATTATTATTATTATTATTATTATGGTTGTGTGCTTGATTGCTTGATGCTTGGGGGGGGGGGAAGCTCCCAACCAACCGCCTCCAGCGCGGCGCCTGAGGGGCTATCACTGCGACGCGGGGTAGGAGGCCACCGGCTGCGGGGGGGGGCTGGGTGTCTTCATCGCCGCCCTCCCCCTTTGCTGCCGCGCGCGCGCAGGGAGGCGACTGCCGGCCGGGCGCTTTCCCGCGTCTTCCTGACAGGCCGGGCTGCCCGTCGCGTCCTGAGGGGGCGGCGCTGGGCCGCGCGAGGAGCTTTCCAGCCCGCCCCGCTCCTCCTCCTCCCCTCGCTCCCCCTCCCGCCACCAGCACCTCACTCGCTTCGGAACATGGCGGCGGCGACGATAACGGTGGCAGCGGGGAGGGAGTGAGCGGGTGAGGGAGGCAGCCCTGGCGTGCGGCCTCAGGTGAGCGGGCGGCTGCGGAGCCCTCGGAGGCCTCTCGTCGCACCGGGCACGGCCTTGCCTGGCAGGGGCACTGGGAGGGGGGCTCTTTCCCCCCAGCCCGGCCCTACAGGGGCAGCCGAGTTCGTCCTGGCGGAATGACAGTGCCTGGCCCGCCGGGTCCCCCCTCTGCTTTCTCTCCTTCTCCCCTACCCGGCCTGCATGGGTTTGCTGCTGTGTTGGGGGGCACCTCTGCGACTCCCCGCCTGGCCTCCTTGGAGTGTCAGGCTCGGATCCACAGAGCTGACTGGAGGAGGATTAAATTAGGTGGGAGGGAAATCGTGTGCTGGTGTTGTGATGGTGTGTGCCCCCCCAGGCCTCAATCAGTGGGGAGGAGAAATCATGTGCTGTTATTGTTATGCTTATGCTGGCTGCGCCCCTCCAAGAAGACCTCATTGGGGGGAGGGGGAAGAAACTCGTGTGTTTTTATTGTAATGGTGGGTGCCCCCCCCAAAGCATCAGTGGGGAGGAAGAAATCATGTGATATTGCAATGGTTGGTGCACCCCAAAAAGCATCAGTGGGGGGAATAAATTGTGTACTGGTATTGTAATGGTGGGTGCCCCCTCCCCAAGAAGGCCTCGGTGAGGAGGATGGGGGGAGAAATCGTGTGCTGGCATTGTGATGGTGGACGTCCCCCCCAAAAGCATCAGTGGGGAGGCGGGGGGGGGAGAAATCATGTGCTATTATTAAAACGGTGGGTGCCTCTCCCCAAAAAAGCCTCAATGGATGAGGGAGATTTTGCTGTTGCTTTGGTGGTGGTGTCTCTCACCTTCCTTTTTTCATTACTGGTATTATCATTTTTCTCAAGGTGTACTAAGATGCCTCCCTCCACCTCTTCTTCCTCCCCCCCCCTCATGCTTCCTAGCACACTGGGCTTTTTCTGGAGGATCCTTCAGCATGACACCACCAAGTTATGATGTGTGGCATTGGCTACCACATGTCAGATGCTGCCTTGCTTTTGAAAGGGGGTTGAGACAGTACTCTCAAGGAGGAGAGATCAATCCATAGCTAATTAAAGCATGACAGGTGTGCCGAGTGGGGCTTCCATGGTCAGAGGCAGTGTACCTTTGCTGGAGGTACCTGGGCAAAGGCAGAGGTGTTGCTTTCAAGGCCAGCTTTTCAGCTTCCCAGAGGCTGCTGGATGGCCGCTGTGTCAAAGCAGATGCTGGGCTAGGTGGCCTTTTGGTCTGATCCAGCAGGGCTGTTTCTTATTTATTAAAAATAAAATTATCTTCTAAGCCAAAATTTGGGGATCCATCAACTAGGGTCCTCCCTCCTTTTTCTTCACCTGACTGAGGCTGACAAGGAACTCAGAGATACTAAATTTATCTGGGTTGGACAACTGTCAAATGCACACTTCTGGTTAGTTCCCCCCCCCCTACTTTCTTTCAACTTAACTCTATAATGTGTTTTACATTAGGATTAGTTGAGCATTACTGCTTGTGTGTTTTGATTTGCTTCACTATGGCTGCCTCTGTGAGTTTGAGTTTGTGAAAATGACTGAGGCTGTTGGAAAATGGAGCAGTGGCATATGGATGTGGAATTGTTTACAGATTTTGTTGCTTAAAAATAGTGTGTTTTATTGGTACAAAGACATCCTTGAATGTGGGTTTGATGACCTTGCACATTGCTCCCCAGTGTCTGGCATTCTCATCCTAAATGTGCTGTGGAGATATATGTGCAGTTGGCATAAATTAGGTTTCATTAGAACATGATGAATTTGGGAAATGATTTACAATTTATTGTAATTGAATACTTGTGGAATATATTATATATGTTGTCTGATGCATGTGTGTATTTTGGACCATCAATATATGCACAACATACCGTATTGTCCCGAGTATAAGACGCACCTGATTATAAGACGCACCCTTAAAGTTTGGTGCTATTAAAAAAAATTAATTAAATCACTGGCATTATTGCAACAGCCTGATTATAAGATGCACCCCTAGTTTAAAAACTTAAATTAGGAGAAAAACATGAGTCTTATACTCAGACCAATACGGTATTTGCTTTTTCTTACATTTTAAAAACCTAATCTATGAGCCAACATAAGCCTGCTACTGTTTGGAATTTATACGGTTAATCTTTGGGAGTTTGAATTTTTTTTAACTCAGTAATTCATAAGTTTAGTGTGGTTACGACTTTATAAAAAAACAAAACACCCAAACTGTGTGACAGCCATGTGCATATATGGCACTGTTTCTTTTTGGGACACTGGTTCAGGTTCAAAGTAAAGTTTTAAAACGGAGCTGACTGCCATTGAAGTATGAGCACTTTGCTTTCCATGCAGTTGATTTTAAGATTGAGTCATTTTAAAACTAAGATACACGCGGAACTATTTTAAGTGTAGCTTGCAGAAATCATTGTTTCAAATGTGCGTACACCGTTGATAGGTTTGTCTTAGTTGTCTCTTTGATTCTTAACACTTGTTTGGGCTTTGACGTCTGTTTGGTGATTTGCTGAACAGTTAACTCTAGAACGTGGCTATCAGAAACGTTTCATGCATTCTCTTCTCTTTTAAGATTAAGATATTGGCTAAACACATTTGTTATGGTTATGGAGCCTTCTCTCTGAAAAAGGCAATTGGACATTACTAGGAGGAGGATTATATGAATGGATAGGTAACTAACAATATCTTGTGTAGTTCAGCTTATCTGAAATTCTATACAGTACTATGCAATGGCAAAGGATGAGATGGTTAGATAGCATCACCGATGCAACGAACATGAAAATGAGCGAACTCAGGAAGATAGTGGAGGACAGGAGGGCCTGGCGGGATATGGTTCATGGGATCACGAAGGGTCGGACACGACTGAACAACAACAACAATTACTGAGACTACTTGATGACAGATATACAGTAGCCAATGAACTAGTATAGTATAGTTAAGATTGTGCCAATTTTTTCCCCAAAATGCAGGGTAGAAATATAGGAGGTTGTAATTTTTGTGTGGTGGAAGGGACAAATATGATCCTTTCCTGCTGGCCATCTTTCTGCACAGAATCTCCCCTCCCCCCACATAATTCCAAATGCTTATTTACAAGGATAAATATGCCTGTAGAACCCTCAATTCTCTTATGAAAGAAGAGACAGTTGTACTTTTAGCCTTTTGAGCACAGTAAAGGAAGAGATTTTAGCTGAACAAAAGGAAAAGCTTACTAATTTAAGGGGTTTTTTTATAGTCTGACTAGAAAGACTGTGGTGTTGCCATCCTTGGAGGTTTTGAAGAAAATCTGTGGTTTTAGCTGTGATTACTTTCTAAAAAAAAAAAATTGCTTGGTCTCCAACTTCCTGAAAGACAGGCCCTTTGACGTGGAAGCCATAACCCCTAATCCCAGATATTTGGAAACTGACTTCGGTTACTCATAGTGAGATAAAAGTAGCTTTCTGTGCCCAGAGGCGTTGTTTTTAAAATACTGTAGTGCTTCATATATGGTAGGATTATAACCTGGTATTGAAAAAAAGTATCAAGGCAGGGACCCAGTTTAAATAACACTCTGTTGAAGAACCTTTGAGTCCAGGATTAAGTTTAAGTTGAGATGATCCATTGGACCAATGCCCAACTCTTACCTTATTAATATTAAATATGACATTATGACAGCCTTGCGAATATACCCCCCAAACTTCTCACTAGCCTGTTTGCCTACACGTACCTAGGTTAGCCATTTGTGACACCGGAAGAGACCTAAATGAAAAAGACACGCACACACCCAGTTTACAAAAGCTTTCCTGCCTAGTTGAGATTCTTTCCTGTCATATACACAACCATGCAAGTTGCTTTCTGCAGATCTGTACGATGAGGTGAAAGAGGAAAAACATTTGTCTTCGCTTTTCTTCCACCAGAGTGTTCACAAACTGGAAGGCAGTCTGTAGATACAGTATAAGCATGTTGTGGATGGTATGGTCTACTAACAGAACAGAGGAGTAAGGCACTGAGGTGTAGACCTGCAGAAATCTGCCAAGGTTTGTGTAGGAATGGACATGCAGGAAAATCCCACCTAGCCTGTTTTCCCCCTGTTTTCTCATCCAGCATGTCTGAAAATTGGAAGAGTGGTTTATTTTTCCCATGATGATGGAGACGTTTCCAAAGAAACACCTGCTGAAGCTGTTACCTGTGGAATGCTGCTTTTTGCAACTGTCAGCTCCCCTAAGAATAAGAGGGAGAAGCAGTGGAAAGGGTAGAAGGCAGAGTAATACTCAAAGCTTACTGTTATTGCAAAGTACAGCTAGTTAAAAAAGCAGTTGGGAAAACATTATATGATGGAGTACTAGTGCAAAATGCAAAGAAGTTATAGAGAAGGAAACGAGGGATGTGAAGAGATTTGAAATCTTGATTCTGTGCTCAAAACGCTGTTCTTGGGCTCAAGGCTCTTGGTGTAAGAGGGCCTAGTCTCATTTCTCCAATATTGAGAGCTGCCCTCCTGTGCCAAAGCATTGGCAGTCATCTGCATTTCTGTTTTGTTGAATGGAGAGGGGTGGGGTGATGGAGAAATTCTTTCGCCAGGTTGGGACAAGTGTCTTGTTAACACTAACAACGCAATCCTGCCTAACTATAGACCGCTTTGCCGGCCTAGGGTGTTGTAAACGTGCCAGAAAAGATGTTTTTGGCACCCAGAGAGTAAGTGGTGGTGTGGAGGCCTGCTCCGCTCACTCTGCTGCCATTTCATACCTTCACAGGTTGCCACGGTCGGGCATGTAGAGGGCAGGCAGGGGTGGCGACGGAGGGGGCCATTGGCTGGGAGTGGGCGGGAATATCGGCGCTAGGTTGCGCCGATATCCTATGCCCCATTGCAGCCCAGGCCGGCCTTACACGGCCTCCCCAGTTGTGCACCAGCTTCAGAGCTGATGTACATCTGAGGAGGCCCAAATGTCCACTTCTCCTGAGATGAGCCTGACCCACGCCGGTGCAAGCCGCAATGCGCACAGGATGCAGGGGCTGGCCGTGCATATTTGCGTAGGATTGCACTGCTGTAAGGAGAATATAAGATTACCAGAAGTTCCTGGCTTCCCATCCTTAGATTTAAATAGTGGGCTCAAAGCCTCTGACATGAGCCCAACCATGTGCTAGATAGGAGCTATAGGAAGGGGATTCTTCTTTGCTTTTAGAGGCAATTGAAACATAAGAAGAGCCCTGCTGGATCAGGCCAAAAGCCCATCTAGTCCAGCTTCCTGTATCACACAGTGGCCCCACCAGATGCCTCAGGGAGCACACAGCCAACAAGATAACCTGTTTCCTGTTGACACTCCCTTGCACCTGGCACAGAGAAAACCCACTTCTAAAACCAGGAGGTTGCTTATGGCTTGTAACCTGTGATGGTCTTTTCCTCCATGAATCTGTCCAAACCCCTTTTAAAGGCATCTAGGCCAGGTGCCATCACCGCATCCTGTGGCAAGGAGTTCCACAGATGAATTACACGCTGGGTAAATAAATATTTTCTTTTGTCTGTTCTAACTCTCCCTCCACTCAATTTTAGTGCATATCCCCTGGTTCTGGTGTTGTGCGAGAGGAGAAGAATTTCCCTCTATCCACTCTCTCCATCCCATGCATAATTTTATACGTCTCAATCATGTCACCCCTCAGGCGCCTTTTTTCTAGGCTGAAAAGCCCCAGATGCTGTAGCCTTTCCTCATAAGGGAGGTGCTCCAGCCCACGAATCATTCTGGTCGCTCTTTTCTGCATCTTTTCCAATTCAACTATATCCTTTTTGAGGTGTGGTGACCAGAACTGGACACAATACTCCAGATGCGGCCTTACCATCGATTTGTACAAAGGCATAATGATATTGGCTGTTTTATTCTCAATCCCTTTTTTAATGATCCCGAGCATGGAATTGGCCTCCTTCACAGCCGCTGCACACTGGGTCGACACTTTCATCGACCTGTCCACCAGCACCCCAAGATCTCTCTCTTGATCCGTCACAGACAACTCATACGCTAATGGGTACTATGTGAAATTTTGGTTTCTTGCCCCAGTGTGCATCACTTTGCACTTACTTACATTGAAGCGCATCTGCCATTTTGCTGCCCATTCTCCCAGTTTGGAGAGATCCTTCTGGAGCTCTTCACAATCACTGCTGGTCTTCACCACCCGGAAAAGTTTAGTATCATCTGCAAACTTGGCCACCTCACTGCCTATCCCCGACTCCAGGTCATTTATGAATAAGTTGAAAAGCACCGGTCCCAAGACTGATCCTTGGGGTACACCGCTTTTCACCTCTCGCCATTGTGAAAATTGCCCATTGACTCCCACTTGCTGTTTCTTGGTCTTCAACCAGTTCCTAATCCACAAGAGGACCTGCCCTCTTATTCCCTGACTGTGGAGTTTCCTCAGGAGCCTTTCATGAGGGACTGTGTCAAATGCCTTCTGACTCTCTGGCCTTGAACAGGATGCTGTGGTCAAGGAACATTTTTCAAGGACCCATTGGGATGCAAAAAGGGTACTTGTGGGCTTTTGGATATCAGGACAGGGTTACATGAATTATGGACCATGAAAGGAAGCTGCTTCACTGCTTCTGGAATTGAAACTGATCAGAAGTTTCCATTATCCCCTTGCATTCTGTATGGATTTTGAACGGTTTCAGTGAAGCTGCTGCCTTGAATTAGTGGCAGCTTCAGAAGTATAAAAACTCATTTTATACACATGTGCAGCATACTGCATCTGCACATAGTGTAAGACGACAGCTTTCGCAAGATCAAAAGTCTTGGCTCAGTCATATTTCTTGGCAGCAGTATAAGATGATGGTTGCAGTGATCCATCCATATGAGTGGTGGTGTGATTCAGGGTATTGACTCACATCAGCATAATGCTGTGAGTGATCGAGCTGGGAGTCAGAGGGAGCTTTGTTGGTGGGGGGGGGGTCAGAACTGAAAGATTCAGCAAACATTGTCTTTATGTTTGACTTGCACCCATGCATAAAATTATGCATATTTGGTGAGAGTGAATACAGAGAATTTCTTCTCTGCCTCCTATATATCAGTATAATTTGGGGTCTAGTAATGGCCACTACCCTAGTCGACTTCAAAAAAGAATTGGACAAATTAATGAAAGAGATGTCTATTTACAACTATTGGCCTTAACAGCTAAATAAAACCTCCGGGTCCAAAATCAGTATGCCACTTGGTGTGAGTACAGGAGCAAGGGGGCATTATTACCTTCACCTCTTGCTGGTGGGCTTCCTGGAAGCATCTGGCTAGCCACTGTGGGAAATGGGATGCTGGGCTGGATGGATCTTTCATCAGGTCCACAAAGGGCTCGTATGATCAGGAGTACTGACGTTGAAATGTTCTTTGAGTGCTAGGAAACGCTGAGCGCTGCTTGATTACACCGGACAACATGAAATTGACCCTAAAATGAAAACAGCTATGGTAATCTTTACTAATTTCCCAATTCCCAATTCAAAGTGCTAGTTTTGACCTTTAAAGTCCTATATGGCCTGAGGCCAGGATATTTGATATACCGCCTACTTCTATATAGTCCGGCCCGTCGCCTTAGGTCATCAGAGAAGGCCCTCTTGCGGGTACCGTCACCCATGGAGGTGCGAGGGGCGGCGGCTAGAAATAGGGCCTTCTCAATAGTGGCACCAACCTTATGGAATTCCCTCCCTTTTGACTTATGAACTGCTCCCTCCTTGGAGACTTTCCTGCGAGGCCTGAAAACTTTCTTGTTTAAAGAAGCCTTCTGAGTCTTGGCCTTTTTTAAACATCCAGCGGTTACAGGTGTGGTGCTGCTGTTCTTGTACTCTTGTTTCTTAAATTGTAATAATGGTCTTTTTATCATTTTAGATTGTTGTTTATGAGTTTTTAATTAACTGTTTTATTGTTTTTAAAGGTGATTGTTTTTGTAATTGTTTTTTTCCTGTTTTTGTAAGCCGCGTTGGGTCCCTTTGGGGAGAAAGGTGGGATAAAAATATTGTAAATAAATAAATTTTGATGTGCTGAAAACGAAAATGACAATACAATCTGTCGATTTGCTCTAGTTTAGGAGAAGCAGTCCACATTGTGTGCATAGGTGTTGTAAGTGCTGTCAGTCATTTACCAATGGAACTATCTATTGCGGATCTCTCACAAACCGTAGCCAATTTTCATATTCATGTTCAGCACCTCAAAATCTATAAGAAATTACTAATTTAATCTTGGGGGCATGACCTTTGTTAAAATTATTTGTCCAGTGTTATTAATAGTTATTGGGCATGATCCAGTCAGTGCACTTTTAAGATCACTTAATCTTATTGTGAGAGGTGTGTGCTGACATCAGTGGCATTTAAAAGGTCTTACCTGTGTCTTCGGGGATGGTCAACCCTTTTTGGCCAATATGTCATCAAGCCCAAAATATGTGAGAGCACTATTCTGGTGTACACTGAGCCCCCTGTGGTCTGGGGTGACTTTGTCTAGCCTGCTGAACTGTGGAGAAGGTATTGGTAGCAGTGCAGCATAGGAGAGACAAATGGGAGTGTCTATAGCCCTGACATTTATGTGGGAGCTAGACGTGTGGGTACATTTGCTTCCTGTGTTGCTTGAGGCACCGTGTTGCAGGTTGGCCACTCTTCCCAAAAAATGAAAGCAGAAAGAGAGATTTAAAGATGTAGTGATGCCCAATCCCTTTTTTAATGATCCCGAGCATGGAATTGGCCTTCTTATTATGGTAATTATTAGCTTAGATTTATTTAAGGGAAAATTCTACAAATTCATGGAAGATAAAAGCTCTGTCAATTGTGAAGATTAGCCATGATGGCTAAATGAATCTTCCACCTTCGGAGGAAGTCCGTCACTGAATAGCAGCTGCTGGAGAGCAACCACAGAGTGGAGGAAGTCTGTAGCCTGCAACGTTCTGGTTATGGAGCTCCTGGAGGCATCTGGTTGGCCACTGTGGGAAGCAAGATGTGGTCTGATCCAGCAGAGCTTTCCTTATATTTTCAAAATGAGTCTCTAAAAGCAACAATGGTTATGCCAACTTCTCTGACCATTAACCAACTTTTTTTTTCTCTTTCCTAGAAAATAGGCACGCTGTCTTCTCTTCAGATCAGCCCTTTGAGATGCTGGCGAAGGCCACCTATTTGGTTGGTATATATTGATGATGGACATTGCTGTTACTGGAGTGTCAGCCTTTAAAAATGTGGGCTCTTCCTCCTTAGGTCTGGTTTGAAGTAAATGTACTGTATTCTCGTGAGGTGAGTGAGTGAGTGAGAGAAAATTTCCACAAGTGGCTTGTTTTGCTGTGTTACCATTTTTGATAAGAGGATGTGGGGGAAATTGGTTTTTCTTCATTCCAGAATGAGACAAAAATGTTAAGACCCATTTAACACCATATTTATAGCTGGACAGTGTTCTGTGCATGAGAAATCAGTATATTACTCATTGGCTTTTAACTCTTCTTAGCCTTCAGATTCTCTAATTTCTAAAAGGCTAGTGGAAATAACCAGTGGTGATCACGGTGCCTGTTAATAGACCTCAGAACAATCTAAATTCACACTCTCTCCTTTGAGGCTGCTGCCTCTTCTCCACTCTAGCTGGCTCTTGTGCAGTCATCCAAAACGTTGGCTCCTGCTGGAGCTTGCTCTCATGGCCTGCAACAGCATGATCAGTCCAGAAATCTTTTCACGGTTTGGTTTTTTCTGGCACGACCATGCCACTGTTGACCGTGCAAGTATGTGTGGCTGTTAGCTCTTCTCCCATTCAAAAAATACACAGCGCTGCTCTACTGTTGAAACATCTGACACTGTGCCAGAGATTGCATGAGGCTCCTACGCTTTTGTGATAACAGTATCTGGGGAACTGTTCCAATTCATGAATTGCTGGGTTTGCTGCTGTCCTGTTGCGCACATTAAGAGCAAACATAGTGTGGTGCTTCTAATGTTATGGTGTTGCCGCCTCTAGTGTGTAGAAGGATGTAAATAATGATGTGGAGGGAGGCTTTACCAATAAGAAGGTTAAATGTTGCAAGTGCATGTTCTAGTTTTGGGAGTCAGAAATGAATGTACTTATTCAAGCACATTACTTCTTTGTCATGCCCTTGGCCTCTACTGTATCCTTTGACATTAAGGACGAGGCTGAAAGAGATGAGCCAAGAATGTCTTCCTTTCTTGTTATGACTTAATCTTTTTCAACTTACTCCCTAGTCAAGGATCCTGCTTTCCCTTGTAAGTTTCAAAATATGTCTTTTCTCTCTCCCTCCAGTACTTTAGCATGCATAGCTCCCCTAGGCTTGATTCCAAATTGTGGAATGCTCAGTGAGGAGAACGACTCAATAGGCAGGGAAACTTATGCTCTCTAGTCTCTGCCTCCTGCCATGCGTGTTAACTTGGAGCCTGCCTGGGCTGCCTGCCAGAAGCTGTTTGCCCTGTTCTGCCCTTCCAGTATCCCCCACTGTTTGACAGTCTTGAGGCCAGAAAGAAGTGTGCACAGCAACTTAGAAGGGCTTTGAGAAGGCAAACGTGGTTTGCATTGTTCAGGATATGTAGACCATTTGGGACACCCTCGCACACATTTCTTATATCCTACTATTGTCTCTGGTCAGTCAGGTTTGTATTTATTAGTATTTGTATGCCGCTTTTTCACTGATAAGGCTTTCAGAGCAGCAGCTTGCATTAAAAACAAAAATACACAATAACTAAAAGGATAAAACACAGTAGCAACAAAAAATCTTTGCTGAAAGTTTCAGGTTTCCGAAACCATACAAAAGCCTGTTTAGCAGAGATAAAAGTAGGGTGGATATATAAACCACAAAGAGCAAACCATCTGAAATTAACATGCACACTTTAACATGCACACATCTGAAATTAACATGCACACAGATGGGGGGGGGATAAACAACCTCTGTTATCCCCTAGCCACTCTTAATTTTAATTGAATATTATGTCACTTCAGTGTGAATAACATGGTTTTATTGTTGATTGGTTTGTTGTTAAAAAATTGTTACCCACCAAAGCCTGAGCAAATCTGAGTTCTTAAGACTGAGAATGTCCCATGCATACTGTACTTATTTGGAGTAAGTCCTTTTGAAGGCAGTGGACGTTACGTCTGTATATTTATTTAAAGTATTTTATACGATGCTTTTCAACAACAACAACACTAATAATAATAATATTCACGAAGCAAAAAGGTGGTTCTCTGTCCCAAAGGGGCTCAATCTTAAAAAGAAGTGCAAGAGGGAGCCCCCAACAAATAGCCACTGGAAAAGATGTTGTGCTGGGTGAATAGGAACAGTTGCTATCCCCTTGTTGAATATATAAAGAACATCCACTTTAAAAGGTAGTGTATCTTTATCTCATTGACAGGGATATATACAAACAGGCTTAAAATTGAGTTGCAAATAAATTTCCAACAATGACTGAGGTGCGATGGGGCCCACACAGAAATATTGTTTGGGATTCAGAATCTAAATGGCTGGTTGCTGTAACTTTGCTAACTACTCTTCTTTTTTCACATTCTTTTAATTATCAGGTTTGTTTGCCTCGTTGTCAGCAGCCAAGAGTAGAAATCCACTTGGGATCCAATGTAGAAAAGCAGACATATGCTGCTACTGTTAATTTATTCTGCTGCCAATCTCAGTTGTTAAATTTAAAGTTGTTGGGATGTTAAGAGGAAAAGAAGTTTTATTTTTGGTGATGAAAAGAGTGGAGTCCTTGAATTAAGCAGACTATGTTTATCATAGGTTTGGCTTCTTGCTTGTTTCAGAGGGCTGTTGGTTTATTTTTGTCACAGACCCTGAAACCTTGCTGAAAATTATGCAACTTCAATTGAAAAGCTGCATTTCTAGCATTCATAACTGGAAAGCATTATTGATGTGTGAGCTCTCAGAAATGAGAAGTCATAGTAATGCAGTTAAGAGAGGAAAAAACACGTTTAAGTCAATCACAAGATTTCTGAGGCATGAGTTATATTTTTATAAAACGTTTGCAGCTGGTATATGACATAAAGGGCCCAGTCTTATCCAACTTTCCAGCGCTGATGCAGCTGTGCCAATGGTGTGTGCACTGCATCCTGCAGTGAGGGGGCAGTCATGGAGGCCTCCTTAAGGTAAGGGAATATTTGCATTGCGGCTGCAACAGCGCTGGAAAGTTGGATAGGATTGGGCCCTTAAGTTTGGTATGAAAGGGGACTTAGGTTGCAAAACCTAAACTTACTTTCCTGGGAATAAGCCCCACTGAAAACAATGGGACTTACTTCTGAGTAGATATACTTTGGCTTGTGCTGTTACTTTCCTGTCTGCTTAAAATTTGATTCCCCACCTCCTCTCAAAAAAACCCAAATTATTTATTTCCTTCTATTTCCTTTTTGCCCCCCAGGTACCTTCGGAGTAGTGAACCTGAGCCAGTTCCAGGGTGAGGACCTGTAACGGGTAGTATAATGCGGAAGCCAAGCCCTCAGAAAGGTATGCGCTAATCCTCAGCCCAAAGTGAAGTTTTTTGTGGCCATTCAGTTATCTGGGAGTGTATTGAGGTATCCATTCAACAAATAGGACCAGAGACAAAGGGTTGTGTGTGTTTTAAAATATCTGGATAGGATTGAGGGTTACATTCAGATCTTTGGATAGATAACCACCTCAGACTTACAAGCTGACCAAGCTTGTCCGTTTTCTCTGTGTGTTCATGGGGTCTCTTTCAGACCAGGCAAAATTTCTTACACAGGCATTGTTACTTCAGCTTATATGATGAATGCATTGTGAGTGTCTTTTTACAGTGGGGCCCACTCTGAAGTAAATTAGTATAGGATTGCATGTAATGAAAACTGTTTCAAACTTGGAATATTGCTCTAATATAGTGTCCCAAAAGAACATCTGCTGCAGAGCTAGTCAGATGTTATTACTGATGGTGTTATTTTCACAAGCATAGAGTGAGCATCCCCTTCAAATGTAAGCACAACTTTTTGTCCTGCTTGCTTTACCCTTGTGAAGCCTGGGATGAATGTGAGATGTTGTTCTTTGAGACAAATTTGGCAGGTGTCGTCAAATCCGAGAGCTCATGATCAAGTTTGATAGCCTGCAAGTTGTTGCTGTTGCGCTGTGCGTGCACATATCCTGCAGGTTAGCAGCCTGCTTGCTGAGAACCAACCCATACACTTTTCAAAGAGAAGCGTTGCATGAACAATAAAAAGTGAGAAGTGCAAATAGGTCTTCTCGAGCTGCATATAGGTCTGTTCTCAGTGAGCTGGTTCTGTGCTTGTACAGCTTCCACTGAGTTTGAGGAGTATTTTGCTATTAAGACACTCTCTGTAGAGAGAGCGTCTTCCGTATGCATATAGTCTTCACTTCCAATATGCATCTGGTAGCCGGAAATGAAATCTTTTGGCCTTACTTGGTGGTGAGCCTCCTGCACTACTTGGAGAGAGTGTAGTCCAACCCTTTCTTGCCAGAGTTGTTTATCATGTGGAGACCACACTGCAAGAAGAACCACATTCAAGTAAACGATGAGCAGCCATGCATGAGTTAAAAAAAAAAATTAAACCAGCATTTGTGGGGTTTCAGCATCAGATGTTTGGATGTATGCCCCTTGTGAGCAACTACATGTTGTGTGATTCCATGATTCTTTTCACAAAAGGCAACCACTGTGGCTGCAATTTGAAGAGGAAGATCAGTTGGGGGGGGAGGGAGGGAAGAAAGCTTCATAACTATTTCCCTTCAAGCTACTCTCCTGCTAAAAATCCCCCTCCCCCCCCCACTGAGAAAAAAAATATATAGGTGCCTATATCTTTTCCCCAGAAAATCTTGGAGAGAGGTAACTTGTAGCAGAAAAGGGGTTAGTAAGTCCTTCCTCCCTGATTCTCCCTGTCAAAGTTTCAGCCTCAGCTGCTGAATTTTATTATATCATTTCCTTGACTGTGTTGCTTACCGGTAGTTGTAAACAGAATTTGGCCTTCCTCACATACCCACTTTTCTGAGCACAAATGAACTTTTCTGCCCTTAATTATTATTATTTTAAATGGGAAACCTTCTTGCTGTTCTGCTAACAGACAAGGCCAGCTGAAAGGAGCTTTTGTGATTCTGGGTTGCTGCTTTGGCACCATCTGCTTAAACTCCCAGCGTGGTGCAAGCCGGTGCTATGCTGGCAGATGCATCCTTTCCTTTAATGAGGCATGAAACCAGTAACCAGCCTACCTCATGGCCCTTTTCCTCTCGTGGCCATAGTCTTTCCTCTCACTGCAAGGCAACTGATTTTGGGCACAGGAAACACTCCACTGGGCTCACATGCAACATACAACAAAACCATACGCTTTTAACAGGCTGTCTGTGGCATAAGCATTTAAGAGGCAGTTAAAAAAAAAACCTGTATTACTTTTGAAAAAATCAAAAACTTTCATGGCCTGCTACAATGTACAAAGAGGTTGGATTTACAGGATTAAAAGTCAAGTGAAAAAAGTATACTTTATGTTTAAAAACACGTAAAAAAACCAAGTTTAAAAACAGTAAAACAGTAAAAAAAAAATGTTTCGTCCACGAACTGTGGACCTCCTCAGATGTAACAGCAGCGGGCTGCCAGGATGTTAACACACCAAATGGCAGTGGCTGCAATTTGAAGAATAGGTGCCGAAAGCAAAAAAGCTCTATACAGAGAATTGCTAGTCAAATTGTATTGCTTTCCTTCTGCTTCTTTCTCCAGAGATCATTTGACTAGCAATTCTCTGTATAGAGCAGAAGAGAGAATTTCAGTATAAAAGGCATTATCCTTTACCACTTTTTATTTACATCTGCCATGCAAAGCACAAAAGTTATCGCAATACACTTTCATGTTTTTCTTGCTGTTTCCTTCTCTCCTTCCTTTTCTTTTTCAATTGCTTCTACATCTCCATGTGCCCATCATACAGAAGCATTGGCCTCTCTCTAGCACCACTTGTTCTTTATTAAAGAGAAATAAATGGAGGAAAGCAGAAAAGAAGCCCATGTGAGCATGCTGAGAGGCAGCTGGAGAGCCTGAAAATAAAGGTGCTTGGTTGATGAGTCAGCAGTGTGGTGGCCTCAGCTTTGATTCCAGCCTTGTGTTCAGCGTGTCCTCATTTGCTTCATGGGCCCTGACTCCTTCAGCCGATGTTTCTGTTGTGACCTCTGGTTATGCACACATATGTTGCAAACCCAGCCACCTGTGCATGTGAACCAGGCAGTTTCCTGTCAGTACAGATGGCTTGCTAAAAGTAAACAAACAAAAATCATCATTATTTTAGCGTTAATTAACGCTAAATCTTGGACATTAACTCCCTGGGTTCTGCAGTCGTCGTCCCCCATTTTGCTACTTTTTACATCTACTCAAATAATGAAGGTTGATTCATTTAAAAATTAATAGCAGCTAACATGACTTCTTCTTTAGCATGCTAGATAATTGGCTGCTAGAGGTAATGAGCGTAAAAATGTACTGCAGGGCATTCTTAAAAAGAAGACAGTATGGGGATACCTAATCTGCACAGAGGTTTTTGTTGTTAGAAGATGGAGAAGCTTTCCCCCAATTTACAGAGAGTCAGTTCTGGCATGATTGTTCTACCAGCCTGAATATTCAGCTGCTCTAGGGCTTGTGCTGTTCATGTTCTCCCTCCCCCATTCATTCTCCACTCCCCTCATGTTCTCCCCTCCCCCATTCCTAGCATCATATAATCAGGGGCAGCTTAATGAGAATATAGGCACCTTTTCCCAGCACATCCCTGTTCTGAGGGTAGAAAGAGAGGCAACTGATTGCACAATCTGCACTGGACCAGTTCAAGGTTCTGTTAGCTAGCTACTGGTATGTGGACCACCCAAGAACTAGCACAGAATGAAACATCCCATGTAGGATTCAGAAGGGCTTAAAGTAGTGCGCTCTCTCTCTCTCTCTCTCTCTCTCTCTCTCTCTTTCTCTCCCCCCCCCCCAACATGAGTTTTAAATGTGAACAGATTGTCCAGATCCACTTTGCATGTTGCACTTTCTAATGGGAATAGCAAGTCTGCATCCCAGGCTTTGTCTGTGCTTACTGTGTGAGTGACAAAAGTCCAGTGTAAATGGGTCTTGTAGGAGGGAGGGGAATATGAGCAGAACTGCTTCTTCATTCCAAACTGCCCAGCCATTCTTTTATGACAGAGTGCACATGTTTCAAGTAAGGAGAACTGTTGCAGTATCCATATCTACAGATTGAGAAAGATAAATTAATTTGAAAATAGATTTTGTTAATGATAGAGTAATTGAACTCTTGAGAAACTAGGCAAAGGAAACTAGTAGCCACCTAGTTTTGTGCAAAATATAATAATGACGCTTATTATAAATAGCTTCAAATTATATTTTCCCTTGTCCCCTCCTCCTTGAAATCATGCCAAATATTGTTCCTTAAAATTAAAGGAATGCTACAATGACTGTTCCGAGTTTGCTGTCTCCCATTTTAGGCCATCACAAGCAAAATACTGTATTATCCCATACTGCATCTACTTGCATACTGATGCTTCAGAAGGATTGTAAATTGAATGATATTGGGCGGGGTGTGTGCATGTGGAGATTGTAGGGTTGTTCTGTTTTGGGGTTGTTGGTTTTTTTTTTTTTTTTTTTTTGCACTTCTCAGCAGTGTCTTTGCTGTTTTTTTTTCAGCTGACAGATTTCTGAGAAATAAACAGAGACTATGGAAAACAACAATTTCCCCCACTGACTGATTCCTGATTGCCATGACCTTTGTAGAAAAGGGCAGATCTCTCGATTTGCTTTGGCCTCTGAAACCCATCAGTTTGAACCAATCTTATGATGCTTTAATATGTGGTTGGTTTTAATTACTTTTTGCTTAATTTATCTGAACCAACTGAAGGAAGCTCTTGTCATTTACACTGGAGGTTAAAATTGGTTCAGCAAGAAGTAGAGGGCAGTGTGGGGCGTAATTGCTTATTTATGGAGAAAAGATGGAGTGAACTTAATTTCCAGCGTACATGTTTGTGGAGTTCTTTTTTCTCTCTCACTTAGCAATAGACTGGAAAGATGGTAAAAAGAACAAGTATGGACGCCTGTCAGAACCTCCTTCTCAGTATCAAGGTATGAACCAAATTCTTCCTTTTTTCATTCTTCTTTGTAAGAAGAATAGAAGGTGATTCTTCTGCTGGTTCCAAAGGACAAGGGGATACAGAGTAGATCATCTTTTAATAGACCAATTTAGATTGATGTCAGCATATGAAAGGTTTGGAGTTCTACAGCATTCTTCACTGTGCAGCTGCACCTTGTTTGATGAATTTGTGACTGTTAGTACAGAGATATTCTGCTATGCTGGTTTGGAAGATGTCATTACTGTAATGGAGGCAATTCCAGACAAATATGTTTGATAAAAGGAACGGTATTTATACAAGAAGGGCATACAAGGTTGGCTCATGTGTTCGTGTGTGTCACCTGATGACTTGCAGCTTAATGTACAAGTGGACTCAGTGAAAAGCATTGATGTTTGAAGTGATGGAAGGTGATGGAGTTTTGGGCTGGCTCATGCTCATAGGCAAATCTTCACTTAGATGTTGCAATGAGCATAGCATGTGTGCGCCAGCCAAGTGAGACATACTATTCTCTCTGGCTGCTCCACAATTATGGAATCTTCTTGTCCTGGAGAATTGTTGGAGTCAGGAACACAGATAGAGGAAAACAAAGATTCCAATGAGCATCTGAACCAGAACTTCTGCTAATAATCAAACTTTGGCAAAAGGCCTATTTTAAATATAACCATGTAGCTGACAATGTAGACATAAACAAGTCAGGGAGCTTAGTAGTTTCCTGTAGGTGTCATGGTTTGACTTTTTCTTGTGTGAAGGCAGTAATTCCATCAGTGTGTTTCAGCTGCCTCTGTAGGAACGTTGCTGTTCTCTTTTAGTGTTGGGGTGCTCAAACTCTCACAGGAATGAGTGATCATTCAGACTTGCATCATTCAGACTTGCGCAAGCACATGATGCATCCTGTAGCTTGTGCAGAGTTTGTGACTCCTGAGAAAATAAAAAGAACAGCAGAAAGAAGACCATTCTGATGAACTGGGTTCTCATTCCTTTATTTCTCTGATAATTATCAGTACAAGCTAGATTGTTAGTGCCAGCCTAATTTGTTTGAATTTAATATTGTTGATAAGCCACTTTGAATAATAAGAAAAGGAGATAACACAGAAGAAAGTAGAACATAAGAGCCCTGCTGGATCAGGCCAAAGACCCATCTAGTTCAGCTTCCCGTATCTCACAGTGGCCCACCAGATGCCTCAGGGAGCACACAAGACAACAATATACCTGTATCCGGTCACCACTTCCTTACATCTGGCATTAAGAGATATTCTATTACTAAAACCAAGAGGTTGCATATACCCATCATGGCTTGTAACCTGTGATGGACATTTCCTCCATAAATCTGTTCAATCCCCCTTTAAAGACATCCGGGCCAGGCGCCATCACCACATCCTGTGGCAAGGAGTTCCACAGATGAATTACACAGATTAATTACAAAAGAAATATTTCTTTTGTCTGTTCTAATTCTTCTGCCACTCAATTTTAGTGAATGTTCCCTAGTTCTAGTGTTGTGCGAGAGGAAAAAGAACTTCTCTCTATCCACTCTCGCCATCCCATGCATTGGACCCAGAGATTAGAAGAAAGATCTTTCTTACCTATTGCAAGCAGTTTATTTTGTACAGAAAGACCAAATTAATACTGGTCTAAGACCCCTTTGAGTCGGGGGCAGCCCAATCCTATGTGACTCCCTGCGCGGTGATGCAGTGGTGCCAATGCGGTTTCCGCTGTATCCTGCAGGGAGGTTTTGGCATGTTGAGGACTCCTCCCTCGCCACCCGGACTGCCCATGTGGCCGCCTGCGGAAGCCTTACTCCGACTGCCGCATGGATGTCCCGGCGGTGGAGTGAGGGCGGGTGGCCTTGCGTCGGCCTCCCTTACTCGCGAGTCATAGCGAACGTGCCTTACGGCACATTTGCAGCGGCTTCTGGCGACGGAACGCTTGTTCCATCGCCGTATCTGTGCACAGGATTGCTCTCTTGGAATACTTCAAAACTATGCATACCTTTTTATAATGACTTGTTGATTCACATGAGGTTTGCAATTGTTTGTAAATGTAATTGCATGTGATTTTCTTGCCATTCTGGCCAAGGGAGAGAACTGCCCAACAATAGCTAACAAAATTCTAAATCTTTCACTTGGATTCTAATGCATACTATTTTGCAAAAATGTTCTCAAAGCTTCCATTACAATCAAACCTTCCCCCCCCCCTCTCTATACAGGTCACTTCACCTGGGATAAATACTTGAAAGAGACATGTTCCATCCCAGCTCCCGCCCATTGCTTCAAGCAGGTAATGGAGCATTTTGTGTTTTTAAAAGATGAAGGGTCTGCTGCTGGTCGGCTCATAGACAAGTGTGGAATAGATTCCTGCATCTTCTCTTGGTGGGGAAGCAGAAATAAATAGCCCTTATAGTTAATGAAATACTTCAGGGAAGTTAGTTCACAGGTGGCTGTGAACAAGAACTCTCAATCTGATATACATAAAAACTGAGTCATTGCTTATGCTGACATAGGTTTTATGTTTCATCTTCATTAGCTAAATTAAACAGAATTTCTGCTCTCTCACATTTGCCTTGATGGAGAGGTTTCCTACAGTCCCCTCTGTTGTTTCAGGTATGTATTGAGATAATGGCATTGGCAGTTGGGGAAGAGAGAAACATCAAGGGAGTTATTATAAGAGAATTGGATGCTACCAGGAGGCTGCTTATAGGAGGATTGGCTGCATAAGAAGTTGGATTTACATGCAGACAATGCTGTGGTGTTGTATTTTTCTTAAAAATTAACCTATCGCTGAAGACACTGATGCAGTTGTTAGAGAGGTTTGTATGTAGCTTTGTCAGATTACAAGTTCAACACAACAAAGTCAGAAATGATTATACATATCAAGGAAAAAATTAAGTAGCACGTTTAAGAGCTATGAGGATATGCAATATTTGCAGTAGGTTTGGCAAAATTTGCTTGCTTGGCAAATATAAATATTCCACTGTCAGAATAGATTATGATGAGTAAACAAAATAGGAGAAAGTATGAGCAAGGGGATAAGTGCCAGGCCTGTTGCCTGGGGAAAGGTGGTATAGAAATCTCCTAAATAAATAATATGGTACGAAAATCAATTGAAGTGATTTGAGATAAATATAGTTGTGTGTTAACTCTTTGATATCTTCCTTTTTGTGTCATAAAGACTTTGAGATTATAAGGAAGGTATATGACTTTTCAAATTGAGAAAATGCAGATTGCATTAGTTATGTAACCATATGCCAAGCAAGCCAATTAATGAGCTGAGAGAAAAATTACAACCATAGGCAGCAAATGAACAATTTAGTCACAAGGCCACTGCATAATAATGATCATATGGCAATAAAAGTTACTGAGGTGGGGGGGGGGATTAATGTCAAGAGCTCCTCTCAAATATTTATGTCATTTTGGAGAAACAGAGCATTGATTGGAACTCATACAGCCTGAAATGGGAAAGTATCTAGGGTATAAATCCAGAATTGGAGATAAATATGTGTAAATTGGCGACTGAACATTCTCTTATGTTGCTATAAAAGAAAATGCTTATAAGATGTTGTTGCTGTGGTACTTGACACCTAAGAAAATTCAACAGTTCTCTAAAAATATGTCAGGAAGGTGTTAGAAACAGGGAACTAAATGCAGGCTGTTTGCACATTTGGCAGAATTGTGAAAAGGTACAGGACTATTTGGAAGATGGTTAAAAACTAGAAGAATTAACAGGAGAAAATAATCCTAGTGTAATCTCGGTGGATGATTTTGGGGTGGGGGTGTTGAAGGAAAAATCAGTGTTTAATATGTAGCAATTAGAATGTTAGTAGCTAGATGCTGGAATACTAATACAATTTCAAGAAGAGGACAATGGTGGAGGAAAATACGGTGGTTTATGTTGTGTAAATTAGCAGCACTAAAACTACTTGGCGATTAGGGTGAGAAATGCGCTGGAAACATTCCATAACAAGTCTATAAACTATTGAAACTACTGAAATGTAAACTATGCTCATGGGAATTTGCAGGGTCAATTATTGACAGTATTTTGATCTGTGGAATTAAATTCCATTTTTTCTAGTGGATGGAATAGAGGGTGGAACGTGGAAAAATCAAATAGGAAGAGCAGGGCAGAGATAAGTCAGTATATATAGATTAAGCATAAACAAAGGCACATAGGAAGATGATACTTATGTTAACGTAGAGTGAGCCTTTATTTATTGCAAAGGATGTTGTGTGTGTGTTTTGTGATAGATTTGAATTAATGTGAAAAAGATGTTATGGGGAACAATGCATTTTTAACTTTTAATTTAAAAAAAATTATCTCCCTGAGATGAAAGGTGATCATCGTGTTGGATTAGGATTTGCAAATGCTTTCTGATGAAGGCAACTGTGACATAAATGGGAGTGTGCTGCAATGGTGCAACTGCAGAAAAAAAATGAAGCCTTGACAAAATGTATGCACCTATGAACGTAGCACGGTTCCTGACTTTAATCTACTACTTAAATTGTAAATTTAAAATTTTATTTACTGCTTAAATTTAATAACAGCCCAATCCTGCGTAAGATGCACTGACCTGCCTAAATGGCCAGTCGCTGCATCCTATGCAGGATGCGGCCCGTGCCGGCAGGGCTGGGGCTCACCTCAGTCTAAGCCCCGGTGGCCCCAATGGGCCTTTTCAGATGTGCGCCAGTTAATTAGCAGCTGCACAACAGGGGAGGCCATATAAGGCCGGCTAGGCCTGGGAAGGGGTTTAGAATATTGGTGCTGCATGACACCGATATCCCCTCCCTGGCCTGGCCAATCACCCGCCACCCCAGCCCACCCTTCCACCGCCCGGCACAGGACTTCCTGTGTCTGCCCACAGGATCGGTGCCCGAGAGCCCATAATGCAGTTAAGACTGCACTGAGCTGCATTTGATGTTTGAAGCAAAAGGAAATTGGGAAGGCCTTTGGGAAGCTGTCCAAAATTAGCCTTTTAGAGGAGAGTTATAACTACTTTATAGTGTGGACTCTTTCACTTGCTCCCTACCCTGTTTCCATCTTGTTACCTGCTGTGAAAATCAGACTCTGAAGGATCCTTGTGGCTTCCATGTGCCAGGAGCCATTCAGGCAGGTTTGGGAAAGTACAAAAACGTGTGCTGCTGGTTCTAAGTCTGATTGAGAGCCTTGTTCTCCTTAGTCATACACCCCACCTACCAATGAATTCAAGATCAGCATGAAACTAGAAGCCCAGGACCCCAGAAACACCACTTCCACTTGCATTGCTACTGTAGTGGGGTTGACAGGTGCCCGTCTCCGATTGCGCCTGGATGGCAGCGACAATAAGAATGACTTTTGGCGTCTGGTGGACTCTGCAGAAATTCAGCCCATTGGGAACTGTGAGAAGAATGGAGGAATGCTGCAGCCTCCTCTGGGTGAGTCGAAACCCTGATCTTAATTCATTCAGCTTTAGTTTCCAGCCATGCATGATTGTAATTGCTCTACAACTTAGCAGACAGAGAAATATCAGTGTTTCTTTTTACATTTGGGCTAGTTTCAGCTTAATAAAGTGAACCATTTATGGCAATATGTTGATTTCTTTCACTGGCCTTTGTAGCCATCCATTATTTATGTCTCTCTCTCTCTCTTTTCCTCTGCTCTGGCCTTTGTAGCCATCCATTATTTATGATACACACACCCCTCTTCCTCTGCTCTTTCACTTTAAATCAAGCTTGGCAGACACTGAGATGCAGTGTGAGCCAGCAAATTCAGGGGACAGCTCTCTCCAAGTTCTTCCCAGTGCTTGGAGAAGAATTGGGCCTCTCTTTGTGCTGAGCATAAAGTTGTCACCAGATAGAGATTGATAGTTGCTGCTGGCCACTCGTTGACTATGATTGTGAACCCCTGGCTTGCTTCCCCATCTTTGAATAATCTTGCTAATTCCTCCTGATATCCTGCTTGGCTTTCCCATATCTTCCTTAAAATGTGGGCATTAGAACTGAGAACAGTACTTAAGAATTATTTCTTCCAGTCACCTGTTTAGAGTGGGCATTCCGTTCGCCTGCATTTGTAATATGAGGGTTTTGTAATCTAAGCAACTCTGGAAAAAATGAAAGTTATTCTGTTATGTCTTCCACTAGAGGGCAGGCAGTATAATCATGAACCAGACTCATAGCTGATTGCATTTCTTTAGCCTTGATCCACACCAAGGAAAAATAGTTAAGGCAGTCTTGTAATCAAGTTCATAGATGTTACCAGCCTGTAGGGGAGTGGTTATTTGTCCCTAGCCCGCTGGTACACACTGCTTCATTGATGTGTTAGTCATTTGTGACCAAAACTCCATTTTTTGGTAGGCTTTTGATAAAAGGAGGTTGGTGGATGCTCATAAGCTGCAGCTCTTTGTTGTAATCACTCCTTTCCTTTTAAGCATGCCTGTTTTGACGCATCTCCTCTCTTTCCCCTTTCTTTGTTAATCACACACTTAACATAAGCTGGTCTATTTTAGAGGGAAATTCCTACTCTATTTCAGTGCACCACAAATGTAGTGTGCACACCTCCCCCTGTACACACCAGAAAATGTCCTAAATTAGTTCCAATATATTCATGCATTGTCTTCTTCCTGAATGGAGACCAGGAGGGCAGACTATTGCAAGAAGGAAAAAACACACACTTGAACTTACTGGGGCTGGTTTGGCCTGGCCTAGCCTCTTACTGGTTGGCTTACAGATTTGTCATTGCAGATTTTCAGAGCTAGTGTTTGCATATGGGAGGTCACTTTCTATATTTGCAGGTAAGATGTCTCCCAAACAGTCTTAAGGATCCACATTTGCAGCAGATGACCAGACTAGTGACTATTTGTGAACTTGAATTAAGAATGGATGCAGAAGAGTACAGTACATAGTATGATTCTCCACATAAGTGTACTATGGAGTACATATGGGGGATTGCCTGTTTGAAAGCATCTTCACTCAATAGGTGAATTGGAGCTGGAGTTGATAAAGTTCTTATTTCTCTCCTTACCCCATCCTCAGAGGTCACTGGAAAATTGTGGAAGCCTTCATGCTGCTAAGCCCTCTGCGAAACATGCTATGAATCAGCAACTGCCACCACCAAATCAAGCAACGTAAAACTGCCAATATGTGTCTGTTACACTGGATCAGACATCTGTAGCAGGATGATTGAGTTCAGAATCTCTCTGCTTCCCAGTTTCTATTCCCACTACTGTAGTATAGCTAAATAATTGGGCAATAACACGAGGTAAACGGAGGGTTTATTTTTTAAATTTCAGTACTGGAATTTCTCAAGTTGTAGTGAACAAGTCTTCTGTGAGAATTTATTGAATGCTGTGATGGAAACATCAAGGTGTGTTTATTGTGAAAGGTTGACTGGTATGGAAAAGATGTCTTCACTTGTTTCTACTACACTTTAATCTCTCCACTGTCCCTGTTTGTTTCAGGATTTCGGTTGAATGCCTCTTCTTGGCCCATGTTTCTCCTGAAGACTCTGAATGGAGCTGAAATGGCTCCTGTTCGGATTTTTCATAAGGTACTGTAGTGTGTAGCCTACATCACTCCCTACCGTGACATCCATGTAGCTGAATCCAGTGTGATAAAAGTTTGGTTACCTCTCTGCTTGATGCTTGGGAACCAAAGCAGATGCAGGAGACCCATAATTTACAGCACAATCCTGCCTAACTATGTGGCGGGCGGCCCTGGGCTGCCCACCGGATCCTATCCCTGCTCCGGGCCGCTCTGGAGTGGCCTGGATATCTACTCGGGGATAGGGGACGTTTGTCCCCTTCAAAACCGGGAAAGGCCCAATGGGCCTCCTCGGATTTCCGCCAGCTATTTAGCTGGCGGAAGTAAGAGGAGGCCATGTAAAGGCCACGCCGGGAGGGAGACGGGGATATGGCTGGCTTGGCCAAGGGCCCCCCTCCCTCACCACCCCCACGTCCGCCGGAACTGGACATACCTTCTCTGGCGGCCGCAGGGACGGTCTGGTGCCGGAGTGAGTGCGGCTGGCCTTTGCACTGGCCGCCCTTACTCCTGAGCCGTTGCAAATGTGCTTTATGGCACGTTTGCAACGGCTTCTGGCGGCAGAGCACTTGCTCCGCCGCCGGATAGTTGCACAGGATTATGCTCTGACTCTCCCAATGGCCATGGAGTGACTGTTAGTTCGATTAGGGAAGCGTTGCAGAAAGCAAGGTGTTTAACCTGTTCCCTTCACACAGCTGCTGTTAGTATATTAGAAAAATATACAGATACCTATATTAGTGGAGCAGGGAATCCCAGAAGGGCTAATAACAGCTTTTAGTTGGGAGGAAACTTGGATCAGAAAAATGGTGTGGGCAAAGTGTTAACAAAAAGTAGCTGGGGAGGGATATTTATCAAATTCGATTTTAGGTTTTCATGGCCTGCAATAATTCTTGAATTTACTGGGAAAAAAACGGGTGTAGAGCCATGGCACAAAAAGTTTTAAAATGGTATCAATTTAGTCTCCTCGTTTTTATTGATACCATTTTAAAACTTTTTGTGCCATGGCTCTACACCCATTTTTTCCAGTAAATTCAAGGATTTATCAAATTAGTCTCCCACAGTTGAAGTACAGAAAAGAAAGAGTCCTCAGTTTCTGTGGAAAGTGCTAGAATGGAAATTTTGCTCCATTAATGGAAATCAAGGTACGTAGATGGACGTAGATGGCAGAATCCTATTTTTCTGCTAAAAGCATTATGTTTGAGTGGGGCCCATAATTCTGATATGAAATTGTATGGCTGACATACTTGTAATACCTTTTATGAGGATGGGAAATTTGTGTGAGACAGACAGAAAGGAGGAGGGGGAAAGTATATTTAGGATTTGGTGTTCAATGTATTTGGATCTGAGTAGAGGATAGAATGGGATCCAGCTCGGAGGAGAGGCAAGAATGAAAGGGAAGCGGGTCTTAATATGCAGAGAAGATCATTGTCCAATGTACTTCTAGTATTGTAACTGCATCAGGGACAAGTGTAATTCAGTTCTTCTAAGGAGAGACCAGAACTGTCTCCAGCAGACATTTTGCTAAAAATAACCACTTCAAGGGATGGGAGTAAGGAGGGGCTTTTCAGCAGGAAAAGGATGCAGGCAGGGCAAAAATCCAAACAAAATCTCACCACCCCCGTGGCTGCTTTTCTATTTTAGTTATTTATTTAAGGGATTCTTCCCTATCCACTTTGTTTTAATGACTTAATATTGCATGTAATTTGGTCCAGCAGCTAATGAGTCTACAGCAGACCAATCTGTTCCAGGTTTACTTTTGTATAGGTCAGCACAGTATATGGCTGCAGAGTGGTCTGTGTCTGAGCTAGTTGAACTGTGACTCATACCTTCCTTATGGGTTCTTCCCCTTCCCTAGGAACCACCGTCTCCATCCCAGAACTTCTTTAAGATGGGGATGAAACTGGAAGCTGTAGACAGGAAGAACCCACACTTCATCTGCCCAGCCACCATCGGTGAAGTGCGAGGTTCTGAGGTCCTCATCACTTTTGATGGCTGGAGGGGGGCCTTTGATTACTGGTGCCGCTATGACTCTCGTGACATCTTTCCTGTTGGCTGGTGTTCACTGACTGGAGACAACTTGCAGCCCCCTGGAACAAAAGGTAAGAGACCGTCAGAGCCCTGCCACATCTGTGCTTATCCCTGCAAAGGGAAGTAAGTGACTGTGGGCTGGTATTGTAGTGATAATTACATGTGAAGAATTACTAATTGTGTCATGACAGGTTTTTTAAAAGTAGGATCAATTTAGATGACTGACAAGGGCCAGTTTGCTCATTTATCTGGCTTCCTAACAGTCCCCATAACAGCAGATCTGCCACACTTCTTTCCACTGCATAAAAGGCAGCCTTCCAGCTTTCCTAGGAATAACTTGGAGCCAAGAAGCTGGGGACTTGTCCTCTACAGGTTTTTGACTTATGGGAGCTGTCGTTGGGCAACTTCATCAGTGCGAAAGCAGGATTCTGTAAAGAATTGCTTAAATTTTATAAAATACACAGACACAGCCTTTCTCCATTTTTCCACAGCATTCAAGGCGGTTTATACAGGCAGGGTTTCTACAATATTGTTCTGTGGAACTTGCAATACTTTCCCCTTGTATCCTAAACCCATTTCTTTTTGTAACCTTGGGTTTTATGAATACCCAGCTGAAGGGATTTTGGGGAACTCTCCCAGTACAGTCAGATTTTTGCTGGAGGCTATAGCCAACATCAAAGTCTTCTGCCATCTGTCCATGCTTCCTACCACTATCCTAAAGAGTACTGCAGCTTCTGTCCTCCCCAGACATTTCTGGCTGTCTCCTCATATCAGCTTCCCATATTACTGGGTTTGAACTAGAGCACTAAACCATGAATTTTGAAAATGGGTCCACACGTTTTGGTTCAGCTTGGTAGGCAGCCACTATTTTGTGGTCTCTTCTAATCTTTCCCCTCCCCCAAATTATCTGGCGCACTTGGAAAACTCTGTGGAAGTGTGGGGGTGGAAGTATCATGTGTTTCTGCGGAGGTTTGGAGTAGATACATGCAAAACACTTGGGAAATGGGTTGACATGGGCCGTAGAATTTGGAGCAGGCTGAAGATCCCCCCTGCCCCCCCCCCCAGATTCTCTGCAGTTGCTGAAAACTCATGAGGGGGGATGGGCTTATTAGTCAGGGCAGGGACTGTTGCTAGCGGACCAGGGACGTTCTTATGTAGAGAACTGATGGCTGGGTTTGTAGAAATTTGGCTGCAGGCTTGTCTTAAAAAGAAGGTACAGGATTGGACAGAATTCTGCACAACCTTCTCACCACAATGTATTGCTTGTCTTGTTCCACCTTTACTGGTCCCACTTTTCCCCATTAACTGCTCAAACTAGAGGGAAATCAAGACGGACTGGCACATCTCCCATATGGCTCATGCTTGTCAACTTTGCTAAACCTATTGCTTCTGAAGTACAGGAACTCCCTTCAACAGGAGGTTTCTCTTATCTTCAAAGTTGGGCAGTTCTTCAAGAAACAGATACTGATCTTTGTCAGTGATCTCCATTTTAATTGTCAAAGAGCTATCGGATATGAATTGACAGGCATGACCAATGTTGCAAGTGGGTGCATCGTTATTTTCTTCTTTGTTTTGTTCCCTTCATTTCTGACCTTCATGTTTCTGCATCAGTGAAGCTTTGTATAATGGAGAACAGTGAATTTTCTATATGTCAAGGTTACCACCAGTCTGCATATGTTCCTTCTAAATGGCTCAGCTAATATTGCATCATACAAATTCAAAAAACCTCTGTTGGAAAGTAGGCAGTATGCTTATGTTCTGTAGATGTGGATTTAATTAATACTGTATTACCGGATTCGTATTAACTTGGGATGCAATCTTGTATGTGCTTACCTGGAAGCAAATCCCATTGAACTCAGTGGGGCCTACTTTTGAGTAGACACACCTAGTGTTGCACTGTAATTGATTGCTTTTGCTGTCCTATGGTTCTTATGATGTTGAGAGCCAACCTGGAACCATAGGGTACATTTTTTAGCGTGTAGTTTTCTAACCCCATCTCAAAGCTCAGCTTGGTTAGCAACAAAATCTTTGGAGCACTTTTGCTTCTTTAGTGCTAGAAAGAGCAGAGTATCCATTAGCCAGTCTTTAGACTCGGAGAAGCCATCAGCTTTAGATACTTAATGTTGACAAGTGAGATATGTCCTTGCTTTATCTAGGAGAGAGTTCTGATGATCAGAGCCACGTTTCAGTGATCCTAATGCTCAGTCTTGTGTGTGCATAATGGTAACAACCAGCATCTAAGTGAATTGACATTGCAGGAGGACAGTGGGAAGTGCCAGAAAATTCTCATGCTAGTAAATCTGAAGAATGACCAATCTGTTCATTCCTGCCTTTTGGTATATATTGACATTTAGCAAGGCACTTGATCATCAGTGCCCAGAACAAGCCTAACAATAGCATTTACTGATATTCTTGGGAATATCTCAAGAACCTCTTGGTGCCTTCAAAAAACGATCCAGTTTCACTCTCTTCCTCTCTTGATCTGCATTGAGAAAGGAGGGTGGCAGGCCAAGGACTCAAAACACATCCCCTTGCCCAGCTGCAGATCCTTCGCATCCCTTTTTTGCTTCTGCCCACCTAGTCCAGTATCCTGTTGCCCCCAGTGGCCAGCCTAGTCTCTCTAGGAATCCCCCAAGCAGGAGACGAGGATGTACCCCTCTCCTGCCATTTCCAAGCATGGCTCTCCCTCAGTTGGTATTTAGGGACATTCCGCCATCATGACTAGCCATTGATAGAGTTGTCCTCCATGAATTTGTGGCCATCGCCATATTTTGTAGTAGCAAATTCCATAAATTAATTATGCGCTGTAGGAAGAAGTACTTTTTTCCCCATCCTAAGTCTCCTACCAGTTTCATTGGATGTTATCAGAGAGGGGAAATAATGTATTTCTACCCACTTTTTCCACATCATGCATAATTCTGTAAGCCTCAGTCATGTTTCTCCCCATTACCTTTTTTGTAAAATAAAAAGCCCCAAACATTTCCTTGTAGCCTTTGTTTGTTTGTTTATTGTGGTATTTATATACCACCTTTTCTATACAGACTCAAGGTGGTTTATGTAGGCAGGCAATCCTAAACCCCATGTTTTAAAATGGTTTTTTTTTTTTTTACAAGTATTGTTCTATAGAACCCTCAATTCCCAGATGTTTTCTTTCAAAGTGCAGCCATGTCCTTTCTTGTAAGTAGTGTTTTCTAGCTATTTTGTTACATAAAGGATAGAAGGGAGGGAACTTTTGGGAATGTGCTTTAAATTAAATCACTAGACAAAAGCTCCAATTGGTGGTGAGTGATAGTCGTTTCTGTTGACTTTTAAAATGTTAAAAATTACTGGTAAATGTCATTGTTCAGAGAGTTTCTGACTATTTGACATAACAAATGCATTACTGGATTGCAGTCCTCACACTTGGATTGAGGTTTGTGATAACCACTCCTAGAAGAGGTCAGCACTAATAGAGCTGAAGTTTTCTTGTGTGTAGCAGCTGGATGGCAGCTCTACAAGAGTTAACTGTCTTTGGACAGACTGTGAAACAAAGGCAGACTTCTACTTTATCTAGAGATCTGGAATGTAGAGGAGTGGAGTTTCAGTCTTGGCACCATCCCAGCTGGCAGAGATGCACTGAAGTTCTGCCAAGCAAAGGAGACCTAAGAAAGGATGTACCCTCCTCCCGGGTTGCTGTGCCAAGGGCAAAGAACATTTCAATGGGTACAGTAGAGATTGTAATCGCAGACAATTGCCCCACTTCCCTTTGTTCCCATTAATGCAGTCAGACTATTCAAGACAACTTTACTTTGCTCGACAGGCAAGCAAAAGTTAATTGTTTTTAAGTTACCATGGAGATGTTTTAAGTGGCACCCATACATTCTTCTTGTACATGTCAGCCATTATTCCAAACAATTGTATACAGATTAAGGACCTGGCGAACTTTAATTCATTTGGCTGAAAGGAAGAATAACTTCAGGTGGCTGCAAGAAATTTAGGCAAGAGGAACACCCCCCCCCTAAGAAGATCTGTAAGTGTCTGTCCCTCCTTTCTACCGAGGATAGTATGTCTTCAGTTGGACTACTAGGTACTGAATAAGCCAAAGTAACCCTGTAGAATTGCCTCTAAGGACACAAAGGTAATAGATTTTGTCATTTTTCTGTAGTTGTATTTCTTATGCTCCCTGTTTTCTCTTCCTTTCAGAGGTGGGGTCTCTGACTGGCTTATGGGGGGCAAAGAAGAGGATTTAAAATTCTTCAGTCCTTGTTGTAAGATTTGTTAACTGTTAAGTTTGTAAGATTGTTAACTGTTAAGCCTTTGCTTGCAGTTTAAAATGAATGGGAATCCTGTGATCTGGCAGCTTGGTAAGCTGCGTTGAGTCAAGAGTATTTAGGAGTCTCCCACTGCTAGAAGCAATGTCCTTGAACAATTTTAAAACAGACAGTATCTGTATGTGCTGGATTTCTGCATTCAGGAATGTTCTGCAGAGGATTATTTTCCTATCTGGAAAGCACAAATCTGAGAGTTGAGATTTACCTCTGACTTTAAGTTTATTGTTGGAAGTGAACCAGGCAGATCTTGAGAATTTTATCCCTAAGTACCCTCTTTTGTTCAATAAATGATCGTATCTGAAGCTCTCTGTTGCATATCCCTTCATTTATATCATGAGTGCCCTTCAGTAGGTGAAGGCAGAGCTCTGATAACTCTGGCATGGTTCTGGGGACACTCTTGTACCAGTACCGCATGAATCCAGATGACGGGCTGTTTGCTTACTGGCAAATTAGGATTATAGTAACCTAAAAAGATCAGATCAGATCAAAGGTTTGCCCAGCTCAGCATCCTGCTTCTTAGTAGCCAGCTAAGCGTCTCTTGGAAACCCACAAACAGGTGGGTGACAATTGTGCCACCTTCTGTTACCCACCCACCGCACAAGTAGTGTTCCATGGCATGTTGCCTCTGAACAGGGAGATTTCATACAGATATAATGACTAAAAGCCACTAACCTAGGTGACTTTAAAAGAGAATTAAACAAATTCAAGAAGCAAGCTTTTCCGGAAAGAAACTACATACCGGTATTTGTTTCTTGGTACCACGGCGGGATTTTGTCCTCAGTGAAATTTTGTTTTGGAGGAAGAGGGTGCTTAATGGTTAGGGCATATACCTCCACGTGTTTATGATCTGGAGAATTTGCTTTAAGCAACTAAGAATTGTACCAATCTGCCCTGCCCTGTCTCCTATATAACTATTATATAGACTATATAACAAGGGCCTGAAACGGTGTATAAGGGACACTAGAAGTCGTAGTAAATGTGGAGGCAGGATTTGGAATATGAAAGGGGTAGCAGATTGTCCAAGTGAGACTTGCCTTGTGGTAAGCTGAGAGGCAGCAAGAGCATGGATCTCCTTCTGGGGTTAGTATAAGGAAATGACTGGGGTTAGTATTATCCATTCTGTCCTTACATGGGACTCCACAATTTTCTTGGAACAAAACTTAGTTATTTGTGTTGCATCAATTTAGCATAGACATGACCAGGCATAGGGTTGTGGGTTTCACTGGAATGTCTGCATAGACTGTATAGAACTCTCTGTGTATGGGACCCTGATATTGTGTCACAGATTCTGCCCTAGAGTTGTTTTGGGTGTTTGTTTTTTGTTTTGTTATTTTAATGAGCAAATTGCCACATAAAGCAACTTTTAGATGACTGCTAATAGAAATTGAACCCTGTCCTTGAGGCAGGTACAGAGCATTAGCATTATCTTGAAGATTGCCTATGACCATCCTGGGATTTATTTAAATAGCTGTTTATGGCCAGTCAGGTTGCACAACGTTGTCTTGTACCATATTCATATTTTAACCAGTTAAGTGTTTATATACATACAGTACTTCTGAAGCCTCATAGTTGAATGTGTGTGGCATTTTTGCACAACCATTAGCCAGAGGGAAAATAAGTGTACTTTGGTATGGAATTGTTTCTTTGGCAGTAAGGAAGAAGGTGCTAGGGCAAGCACCTTGATGGGTAGTGTATGTTTTTTGTTGTTTGTTTTAACTTTCATCCAGACATACAGCTTGAAATATGCAAATTCAGGTTCCATGGATACCTGTACTGATTTCCTGATATTTTCAGTGGAGATAGTGCAGACTAACTGCAGGCTAGGTCAGCCAACTGTTTGTAGTACAGGCCATGAGGCTGTTCCCATCGCTTCCTACTTGTAAATTACTAATACCAAAATTAATATCTTTTGACACATTAGATCCTACCAACATGTGGGTGTTGAGAAGGGGCAACAATAGCAGCAAGGAGTCCTGAGATCTAGCCAAGCTCAAGCCTTCAAAGATAAATTCAGTTCCTTCCCTTCGACCACAGAAACCATTTATTTAAGAAGAGTGTATATGATTATTTATATTTATGATGATGAGCCTTGCTTCAGTTTTGAATTTTTCAGTGAAATCTTCCTCTTAAAGCTCCATGCAAACTTTTAAAAAATGATAAAATTTGTGGACAAGACCCTTCTTCATCAGCTGTCTTTTTAATTAAGATTTCTCAAAAGACTCATCTTTGTTATTGTTGTAATAGACTAACATGATTAGCCCTCTGGAATTCATCATGCAAAATTAGTTGTCCACAAGGCCAGTTGGTCTCCCGGTCTATGGGGAAAGGAAGTCTTATGGCACTGAGGACTTTGGGTGTACATTGGGTAGCAGCTACATGCTGACTATATGGTGAAAATCGTCTACTTTTATGGTGCTGCTTCAAGGTTCCTGGCTTTTGGTGGTTAGATATATGGATGCTTTTGCATGAGCTTATGGTAGTTTATGATTGTTTTCTCTCCTTCCTCTCCTGTGGTAGTGGTGATTCCTAAGAGCCCCTTCCCTGCCCCTGACGTGATCTCAGACAAGAGCAGCATGCACAGTGGCACAAAGGCCATCCTGGAACACCAGCCTGGACAAAGGGGTCGCAAACCGGGTCGTAAACGAGGCCGGACACCCAAGGCTCTGACTAACCACCCCATCCCCGCCCCCTCTAAGGCAGTGGAGCCTTTGAAATTCCCCAAAAAGAGGGGACCAAAGCCTGGCAGTAAGGTAGGTGGTGGATGTGCATGGCTGAGCTTTGGGACGTGTGCCTCCACAGTTGGGAGCAGTTCTTCTTAGGTGTATTCCACAATAGAAACTTAGCACTGTTCAGAGTTTGTGTTAAAGCCGGGCATCCAGCATTAAGAACTGGGTATATTGCACAGATGATTGAGTTACACCCAAACAAGGCATTGCCTAGTACCTGCTGATAAAGTTCCATCTCTAAAGCAAAGCAGGCCTCAGTCCTGCCAATGGAGCCTGTCTTTGCACCCTTTGTATGCTGCTATGAGGTCTTTAAGGGAAGAGCAGGGTGCAAATATAACCAATTGGTGAGTCTTCCTAAAATTTCAGTCACTGAGTTCACCATGGCTGCCCTTGCTAGTCGCGGTTATGTTGTGTTATTTTTATCCCTTGTCTGCTTTTCTAAATTTTTATCACTAAATCATCTCCTCCTCCTGACCTTGAGATGAAGATCTTGGTGCCAGGTTATCAGGATATAACAGCTTCTTCCCTCTGTCCAGTAGATTTGCTTTTCCGATTAAGACTTTTAACATGATCCCTTTTTGCAGAGAAAGCCTCGAACTTTGCTGAATCCAGCACCCACCTCCCCTACAACCAGCACTCCTGAACCTGACACAAGTACAGTACCGCAAGATGCAGCTACTATCCCCAGTTCTGCCATGCAGGCCCCTACAGGTGAGGAACTTAGCTCATTCTCTTACCTGGGTGTGGTAGTTTGCTGCAGGAGTAGGGAGACAGGAATAACTGTGATGCAAAACGAGGGCACTCTAAAACACGTGACTAGAGGGTGGGGCTTTAAGTTGATCTGTGGCCCATAGTTGTAACTTTTGTAAATTGGGGTTGCTTTGTACTCTACTATCATGGAATGGGAAACTGACCAGCCCCTGCATCGCGAGGTCATCTTTGTGTACAAATATATGCTACAGATGTCTCTGATCTGCGGGGTTTGGCTCTGCCCTCCACATATACCACAGTTGCTGGAAACCCAGACACCCAATGCTGTAATAACTTACCAGATCCTGCCGGGGGGGGGGGGGGCGCACAGGCCTTTTTCATGTTGCGCCAGGCTTGCAACCCCTTCCATAGGCCTCTACAGGCCTCAGAACACTTCTCCAGAAGTGACTTTGGAGACGTGTTCTGAGGCCCACAGAGGCCTATGGAGGGGGTTGCAGGCCCAGCGTAATGTGGAAGAGGCCTCTGGGCTCAGCATTCATGGATAGTGAAATCCATGAATGCTGAGCTCGCAGATAGCGAGGGACGACTGTACTTATTTTACTGCTGTTCTATTCCTGTAATGCCAAAGAGAAATACTTAATGAAAGGATTACTTTTTTTTTTTTTGCAGCTAGCGTCATGCTAAAGGCAACCCACCCCCGTTGTAGTTTCTGTGATTGATTTTGGGGTACCTTGGGACCCCCCCCCATGCCAAATTAGTGAAGTACACTTTTCATTTGGGCAGTGATTTTAAATGGTGCAAGGTTTTTTCAGGTATTGATGCCATAGTTCTCAACTGTTTTGAATGGGGACTGATGCTGATTGTGATGCTTCCTTGCTGAATTCCTGCAGCTCAGACGTGAAACTCCTTTCTCGCCTCCCTTTGATAGCACACTTAGCCCTCTGTTCTTAGCAGTGGGAGCCTAAACCTGCATTGCATATACAAGTGCAGACAAGACAATGTCAACTGCTCTATCTTCCAGAGGTTTAGTTTGGTTCTCTTACTGTACCTTTGTATCTGGGCTGTCTGAAAATGGTTCATATAGCAGTTTTTGGCAGAGAATGGAATTCTTCCTCCCTAGCTCAACTGGCTGTTGTTGGATAAGGATAAAGTTCTCTGTATGTTTGGGTGTCAATCTGGTGAGGCAGCATCAGGATTAGTCCTCTGGGACTGAGACAAACTAGATGACTGGTCCTTGGCGGTGGTTCCAAAGCCTTTTTACCCTATCTGACACTGCAAGGAAGTAATTTCCAGAATGTAATAGTGATACCAGTTCCAGGAAAATCATTTAATGACTGAAGGCTTCTGTCTCTGCTCCATAGTTTGTATTTACTTGAACAAGAATGGCAGCACTGGGCCTCACCTGGACAAAAAGAAAGTCCAGCAGCTGCCAGATCACTTTGGACCAGCTCGAGCATCTGTCGTCCTGCAGCAGGCAGTCCAGGCTTGCATTGATTGTGCTTACCATCAGAAAACAGTCTTCTCATTCCTGAAGCAGGGCCATGGAGGCGAGATCATTTCAGGTGAATGGAGCCATTGGCCTGCCTGTCCCACCCTGTTTTGAGCAGTACCCTGTAGGGAGACATTTGCATAAAAACCATAGTTCAGTCAGGGTACACTCATACTAGGGAAGTGAGTGGATTGCTGTGTAGCTTTGTAGATGTGGTTTATCTGCCAAACTAGGTTAGGCGCCATTTCTCAGTTTTAATTGTATACAAAACAAATACTTATCGAGTAGTAAAACCAGTCTTTTTGGAGACTGAGGGAGTGATTTTTTTTTTTAGCCCCCTTTCCCTTGAATAGATCTGCTGACTTCAGTGGTACTACACCAGCTATATCCAGGGTTCCTGAATACTAGCCATTATCCCTATTGGCACATTGTGCAGAATTGGTAACTGCTTCAGAGAAGCAAAATGTTGGGTGGATGATGGGGCCTTAGAACCCATGTATAAACTCTCTGATGCCAGCCCTCATGCAGATCAGATATCTTTACCATCATCTTGCTCATCTTTTACCCTATCTGACACTGCAAGGAAGTAATTTCCAGAATGTAATAGTGATACCAGTTATTTACCCTACACTTGGTGTACACCGAGTTCTACACCTTGCTCATACTACACGGGAGAACAAAGAGTTGGCAGGGGAAAGGGCAAGCTAGTTTCTGACCCTCCCCAGCTGTTAGCTTGACTAGAAGATAGCATCAGCCTAGTTCTCTCTGCTTCTTGGTCTGTGCAATCTAGGAGACTGCTTCTCCTTGACCTTGCATGCCTTTCACATAAAGATTCCTGCAACCATAGTCATTTGTTGGGTGATGTTAAGTGCAGCAGACAGGGCTCTGACTAGTCCAGTGGAAGCAAGGACAGAAACTACAGTTCCAGTTTTTCTTTAGACTGAATTTCAGGAGGGGCCTATGTGATCCAACAGTTCCAGTCTCTCTCTCTCCTACACTTGGCTTCATTTTCTGTCCTTCACCAGCTGTGTTCGATCATGAGCAGCATACCCTGAACTTACCAGCCGTCAACAGCATTACTTACGTCCTCCGCTTCCTTGAAAAACTCTGCCACAACCTGCGCAGCGACAACCTTTTTGGGAACCAGCCATTCACTCAGCACCATGTGCAGCATTCCCGCGAGTACGATCACGACAGGTACCTACCAGGTAGGAGCCGGGGGTTGAGATGAGTTGTTACGTTAACCACAGCAAATGAAGAAGGTTCCATCAAGCTCAATTCTAAGGCAGTGGAAAAGCCCAGCAGTGCAGCTATGCATATTTTCAAGAAAAGTAATTCAGTGTTTGGCATGTGCTGCCCACTGGCTATTCCTTGTGTGCTGCTCCCAAACTTTAAGTTAAAGCTGCATTAAGTTTTACTGGAGTGCTTAAAATGCATCTTTTAGCTGGGCTGTGTACTCTATGCTCTATCATCCCAGTGGATATAGTCCATGGGCATATGATACAACCACTTCACTGTGGGGAACCCTATGCACCTTGCGTTAAAGAACATACACCCTAAGCCTTGAGTTGCATGGTGGAAGAAATGAGGGATATAAATGTGATCCTGTGTTGTGAATATATTATGTAAAGCAAACTTACAAATACAGGGGTGGTCCTTGGGTTGGAGCAAGGCCCTGCTTTACATGTCAGAGTGGAGCACTGTTTAACCAGTGGCAGGCAGCCGCACACCTCTTAGTCCTCTGTGCTCTTGCCGAGGATTGTGAGGCAAGTTCAGAAACCACCCAGCTTGGAAGCTCATAATGTCTGCCGCTTCTGATCTGGCTGGGAGGCTTCGACAAAGTGAGGGTTTGCTCCAGAGTCCTTGGTGATGGTGCAGAAGAGCAAGGGCAATTAAGCCATGCTTGGCGGAACATCCTCTGGCTCAAAGTAGCTCCAGTATTAAAAATTCTTGATCCTCTGCTGACCAGATAGAGCAGTAAGTAGAGGCACACCACGAACCTCAAATGCATTGAATGACTTAGCTGGTGGCAGGTTCGTCTTCCCAGAGAAAAACACACTTGTGTGAAATGCTGTCTAGCAAGGGGCGTATTTATGAGATCACATATCCAGGTGGTTGCTCCCTCTGCCCTGTTCAGAGTGCTATAGCATTCAGCCAAGGTAGAGTACAGGAAGTGTCTTGGGGAAAGGCCGGTGAATTCACCGTTGCTTTAGGAAAGGGTTGAGTCATCGGGAATGGCAGCTACCAGTATGAGCTGAAGCACCATACAATTCTGGAATGTGGGAGTCAGAACTGCTGAAATAGTATTTCGTCTGCACAGCCAGAGCCATCCAGAAGTGCCACGTTTGACAACTTGTATTGGCCTGTGCTCCTGTCTCAAAACTGCCACGATAACTTCTTCATTGATTGAAAAGGTGGGAAATAAAGGTCATTGTATTTCTGAAATTCACAGGGGATTCTGTATAAAGGAAATTGCGGGTATCTGTGACACAGCAAAACCTGGAGATTAGGATGGAATTGCAGTCTAAAAGCAGGGTTAGACATTGTCATTCAGTAGGTTGTTACCTGTGGTTGTGGTCCCATAGGTACTGGAGGTTGTTTGGGACAGGAGGAATCAGTGCAGCAAAGAAAGTATTATTGTGCCAATGAAACAATGGGTGATTGCTTCAAGTTTTGTGAGCATTTTGGCTTTGCATGGTTCTGATCTCTTTATTAAACGTTGCTCCTTATCGCTGCTCAAAGATAAAGTATAAACTGAAATACTAGCAACTAACTTTTCATCCTTAAACACACCCACTGTGAAACCCAAGAGCCCAATTCCCTACTGTGTTTTCCAGTATTGTACTCCAAACTCGAGTCAATAACCTTTGTGAAGCCACTTTGAAAAGCACCAAAAGATCAAGGCATAACAGCAGGTAATAAGCTCCCTGTGAACACGCAGTGAGAAATCATGCAAGTGATGTGATTAAGGTCCCTGTAAAGAGGTGTTTAATCCATCAGCCACATAGATCTTATGCTCTCATTTAAATTGGTGCTGTGGCCACATATTTGAAAGCTCCCTGTAGTTTGAAAAATTGAGCCTTATGTGGAGGACATTCATGGATTTTACAAAATCCAAAGCACTAAAGGAGTATAATGTTAGAAAGCTCTTTTTCTAGATGTCACACATGTGTTGAGCGAAACAATAGAGTGAAAATAATGAATAATTTAGGGTGGGCTGATTTCTGTAATAAGAAGCAACCCTTACTCACGGAGCTGCCTGGCTAAGCACACACACAGCTTTTTGAAGGATTGATCAGACTGGAAGTGCTCTTGCCCTTCTCACAAAGTGGCCTTCTTTATTGAGTGGATCAGAGGGCCTAGCAGGTGTGATTTGCCCCGCCCCACCCACAGTAATGCAGTTTTACAACTCTGCTGGCTGAGTTATGGGCCACTGGTCTGTGTGGGAAATAACTGGGGAACTCAGGCAGGGCTGGATTTCCAAGGAAGATTCCAATCCTAAGCAGGGCTTGTTCTCTCTTCCTAGACAGAAGCATTTCGTTAGACGGCTCTCTGCAGGGACCTTGCCGGGGTACAAAGAGATATTCCCAAGATTCCCCTCCATACAGTGCTCCTCTCTCCCCCAAGTTACCAAAGAATGACCGTCACCCTTTGGAAGGTGAGCACAGTATCTCATCCTCAGCCTGGCCGTTCCTAATGAATATTAACCAGCATAGGCTGATGGAGCTGTCTGTTTGAAGATATGTGGTAGGTCTAATATTCTGCCTCCAGCCAGGCCGTTCATTGCTTAGGGCACATCCAGATAGTGGCTTCCTGCCCTTCTGAATCAACGACTAGGATGCACGACTAGGATTGCAAGAAGTGCCCCAGGAAGGTGGAAGTACCTTTTTCCTCAGGGCTGGACTGCATGGTCTGTATAGATCCCTGCCAGTTATGTCTCCCTCATCAGATTCAGCAGGCCAGCTCTTCCTAAACATTGCTGAAATCACAATGACAAGGGTGGGAATTCCTCCCCTATCCCTTCCAGAGAGCACTGCATTCATTGAAGCAACCTGTGTTTTGAACTAGCAGTTCAGTGTTAGTCCATGCAAGAGCCCATTTGGGCTGCTTCAGGAATGAAGGTATTGCTCTTCTTGCATTCTCACTTAAGCGTGGTAGTTCCTTCCCAGTGACAGGAATATGTAGACTGGAAATATGTAGGAAAAGGAATATGTAGAAAAAGCAGGAATATGTAGACTGAAGGTTCATCTGGGCTACACTCTTTGTACATTTGTCTTGAGTGCAACACAAGAAGTTGTCCAAAGCAGACACTTGTCTCTGCCAATGGTATGGATCAGTGCAGCTGAACCCACCACCTTTGGGCTGTGTCAGTAGCACACTCAACTCTATGAAACTAGAGCTTTTTTGGACATGCCTTAAGATTTTCATTAACTTAATGTTTGTAAACCGCAAAATGGGGCACACGCTATTACACAGCCCAACAAAAAAATATTTTTTTTCTGGTGCTTCGGAAGTTAGACCTATTCTTGAGTATATTTGGGGCGCTGATTCCAAAAATGGCATTAGTTTTAACTTACCACCTTATATGCAGATTCAAGCAGCTTCCTCACGAGGGAGCTGCTTGAATCCTCATATAAGGTGGCTATGCCGTATCTCCAAAACTAGAGCTGATAGGTTAAAACTGATGCCATTTTTTGAATCAGCGCCCCAAATATACCCAAGAATAGGTCTAAGGCACCAAAATATGTGTTGGGTTGTATTACATTCTGCCTTGCTATTGTCCCTGAGTTAGAAGTATAGGCCAGGCAACCTCCAATGTTCTGAGATCAGAGAGTGCAAGATTAGCAGCTAGTTCTTAACAGTCTCACTGCTACATCAGTGGAAACTTTGGTCTGATCTGAAGAGTGTGTTCATTACCTGCTTCTGACCCCTGAATACTAGGCATGGGTGCCACTGAACTTAAGATGCTATGTTTTGTAGGCAAGACTCACGAAGCCCAACAACATGGCCTCAGTAGGAGAATTTGGCCTTCATTCTGTGTTTCACTGATTCAAACCTATATGCATGGCTAGCAAATGTTGTTGTGTGAATCCTTAACTATATTCTGGTATATGTCCTATACTCCTTGTCTTACGCTTGCCAACTATTTATTTAAATGACCACCTTCAGCTTTAAGCAGGATCAGTTTCTCGCTTCTCTCAAAAAGCAGTCTCCATCCTTAGAATAGTGGTAGATCACATGCTTTGCATGCAGAAGATCCCAGATTCAATTTCTGGACAATAGTATGCTAGATGGAGCAGTGGTCTGGGCACTGTAAGGCAGCTTCATGTGCTCCTATGTTCCTCAGTGATGGTACTGAATCAGCAGCACATAGGAAATTCCCATTGGCCTAACCTTTGGCTTGAGTTCTGACCATTGGCTTTGAAGGCAGAGGGCTCTGGCTTCTTTCTAAATAGTTCACAGTACCAGATGGCTTGTTGTTGTTGTTCAGTCGTTAAGTCGTGTCCGACCCTTTGTGATCCCATGAACCACATCCCTCCAGGCCTTCCTATCCTCCACTATCTTCCTGAGTTCGCTCATTTTCATGTTCGTTGCATCGGTGATGCTGTCTAACCATCTCATCCTTTGCCTTCCCCTTCTCCTTTTGCCTTCAATCTTTCCCAGCATCAGTCTTCTCCAGAGAGTCCTCTCTTCGCATTAGGTGGCCAAAATATTTGAGCTTCAGCCTCAGTACCTGTCCTTCCAGGGAACAGTCAGGGTTGATTTCATTTAGGATTGACTGATTTGATCTGCTAGCAGTCCAAGGGACTCTCAGGAGTCTTCTCCAGCACCATAGTTCAAAAGCATCTATTCTTCGGCGCTCAGCCTTCCGTATGGTCCAACTCTCGCAACCATACATTGCTACTGGGAACACCATCACCCTGACTATACGAACTTTTGTTGGCATGGTGATATCTCTGCTTTTTATTATGCTATCTAAATTTGCCATAGCTTTCCTTCCAAGGAGTAAGCGTCTTTTAATTTCATGGCTGCTGTCTCCATCTGCAGTGATCTTGGAACCCAAAAAAGTAAAATCTGTTACTGCTTCCATTTCTGCCCCATTAAGATCAACACAAATAAAAGTAGTGAATAAGTTTAAGTCCCCTACAGCTCTTCTTCAGGCTGGATGTCAACCGAGAGCAAGAACCTCTAAGACAGCTATCACTTAACCCAGTTGCATGCCCTCTTTGCAGCTCTGTTACATTATGGCTTAGATCAGTGTTTCCCAAACTTTTTCGACCTGCGACTCCCTTGATTATTGGTGACCATTGGCTGCGGCTCCCCGTTACATTATGTTGATGCCTGCCAATTGGCATTGCACTGTTTTTCGAGAGGACTCCACAGCCCCCCTGGCTGGTTTCTGCAGCTCCCCTGGGAGCCGCACCTCCCAGTTTGGGAACCACTGGCTTAGATCTTTTGTGGAAGGGGCTTGAAGCCTCTTCCTGTCTCTCTGACTGCTCAGCTGGCTGTCTTGATGGCATTTTTCATTTTAATTTTATTCCCCCATAAAGTGTGTTAGGGGAAAAACTTGATTCCCTCTACTGGTCAGCAGCAGAGAAAGGTTTATGAAAGTCATCCATCCATTTCTATCACTGCTGCTGCTACCATTGAACAATAGCCTAGGGAGTGGCCAACTTGAGCTCTAAGTTTCCAACAAGAATTCTCTTTCATACGATTCTTCTTTTGTTTGCTATGATTTTTGCTCTGCTTTGTTGTAGCTGTTTTGTGCAATGGTAGCCTTGTTAGCTGCCTCGAGCATGCCCACGTAAAGGTGGAATTAATCAGCTCTGTATCTTGGAACCATACTTGAGAGTCAGTCCAGATGTTGCCCATACCTCAGCTGTTTCTTAGGTTCTCTCCAGCATATGCAAATTATGTTGTGTCATGCATGTTATGCCAGAGAGGTGGAAGCCCATTATGGGGAAGCAACTGGGGCACAGGTAAAAAGCCATGTCTAGATTGACAGTTGTTCCAATATTAAGAAGCGCAGGCAGGAGGGGCAAAGGCACTGAAGTGATGGCACCAGGCTCACTTTAACATCAATAAAAGCAGGGACCAGGGAATGCAATCATTTTCATGGCTGCCAGATAATAGTGCATTTTCTGTCTATCTGCATGCTAACTCACAAAGCTGAGAGGTTGTGATAAAGCAGCGTCAAGGAGGTTCTGGCATTCTCACTGCTCCATGTTAACACCTTCCCACCATGCTGGGTTAAAATAGTGTCTCCATTGCCAGTAAATGAGCCTCTTTCCTGTGCTGGGCCGATTAGGATGTGCTCCAGAATGAATATACAAAGACAAGTGCAACTCTGTCAGCTGACATTTTGGAATCTTCCAGTTTAATTTGAATTTCTGCCTTGAACAAAGTGGCCATTTATCCCTTGCTATTATCCGCATATATGCAGCTTGGCTGGATATTTACGTAGCAGCCAAATATGCTTTACAGCACATAGAATGCAAGTGGCTGAGAGGTTTGGACTAGTAAATACAACTAATGGGGGAGACGAGATCTCCTCAAAAGAAAATGGCACTCCGTTATGAGTTAGTGCTCCTCTTCCACTTCCCTCGCCACCGCCCCATGACTTCCTGTGTTGCTAGCTTTTATACACCTCTCATCAGTTGCACACATGTCTTCCAGGTGAAACTTTTGTTCTGAGCGATGGCCTGCCAGGGCCCTTGGAGCCTCGCCTAGACCCCATGGACTCAGCCTTGAATGCTGTCAACGCCTCCAGTCCCAGCAGGAACTTGAGAGACTACCGACTTCAGGGGTACAGACACCTGCACCAGCCCTCCAGCCTCACACAGTGCGGTACTTCTGCCTTGCATAGGCTTAGTGCTGGGGGTAAGACACCTAAAGCAACTTCTCTAGGAAACCCCTCTGGCACCACTCTAAAGCAATTCTAATGTTGTTAAGCAATGTTACTACGGTAGCAGGAGATACTTGCAGGCTTGGTGCATCTTGGGCTGGGCAGACGACATCACTCAGCATTCCTTTTATGGTTATTTTGTTTTGGTTGGCATGGATTTCCAGAGGGCTTGGCATTTTTTATTCACAAATGTAACCACAGTCCTTTCTTGCTCAACTCTGTTGCAGGGGCTGCCTTTTTTTTTATTTATTTAACTAAAAGTCATTAGAGTGGAAAAGTAAAATAACAGACTGTACAATCATATACTAATTTTAGCTGCTTATGTACAGGTTACATCCTAGGGAGTCTTCCTCCCACAAAAGGAAGGAAACCTTAAGATATACATCCCCTTGGTTGTTGTTGTTGGTTTTTTTTTTTTTTGGAATACACGTGGTGGCATATAACTCCTGTATTTATTGGCGTATAAGACGCACCTTCCTTTTGGCCCTGCTGTTCAAAGAAAAAAAGTTTTAAAGCATTTTCGGGGCACTTGGCCGCTTACCACGTTGTTGTTTAGCACCTCCAATCTTCGTCCTGCGTTGCCGGCTGCATCACGGCTCTGCTGAGACTGCCCCCGGTCAGCAGCTCGAAGACGCTGCACCTTCGCTTCTTCTACAAGCAAGACGCGAGCCTCCCAGACGCTGAGATGTTGGGCGTGACTTCAAAGCCCTCTGGAAACATCCGAGTTACTCCAATGTTTCCGGAGGGCTTTGAAGTCACGCCCAACGTCTCAGCGTCTGGGAGGCTCGCGTCTTGCTTGTAGAAGAAGCGAAGGTGCAGCGTCTTCGAGCTGCTGACCGGGGGCAATCTCAGCAGAGCCGTGATGCAGCCGGCAACGCAGGACGAAGATTGGAGGTGCTAAACAACAACGCGGTAAGCGGCCAAGTGGCCCGAAAATGCTTTAAAACGGCCGGGGGGGCCGGAAGAGGGATTTTTAGTATCGGCGTATAAGACGCACCCTACTATTTTTGGGTCACAAATTTAGACAAAAAAGTGCTTCTTATACGCCGATAAATATGGTATTTACTATTCCTATGAGACAGCATTCAGGCAAGAGTGTCAGATCCTAAATCCCTCTCATCTTCTTAAGCATGTGTTGTACAATTAATTACTCTTTCTGCTGCATGCTAGACTTCAATCAGGAGTTCCTTGAGAGCTGGTACCAACTTTGATTCCGGTATTTGGCACACGTGATTTTTGCTGATCAATATAATTATTTTTTTAAATCTCCCACTTGTATGCATCAGAGTTCTTGAAGGTTTTTGTTAGCACTGTATCTTCCCTCCTCTCATTAATGCACACATTTTTGCTTGTTTCGGGACAAATTGTGCAGGTGGGCTTGTTCAGTGCCGTCTTCCTCCTTGCTCCTCAACCACTGATTCTGTTCATGTTTATCCTTGACATGACACATTTTATTTCAATTTAGAAATCTCACATGGGTGAGCAGTTCAGTTACTCGGGAAAGCTGAGGTATATAAATCAGTTGTGCCCTATGTAAATCTCTGGGTCATTTTGGTGAGCCCAAACCAGGTCACATGACCAAATCCACTTATCAGACTAGCTTTTGATCATTTTAACACTCTGAAACATTTCTTTCCCTGAGTATGGTAGAAGTTGGGCAGGGAGAAGAGAAGTGGTGACGCTTGCCATTGATCCTATGGAAGAAGTGTGTTCGGTGCTAGTCGGACAGTGACAAAACACGTGTCAAGGAGGGGGAAGAAATCTGGAAAGGTCTGGAAATCTGGAAATCTCTGGCAAGGTCAGAGAGCCTTGTGCTCCCACTACACATGTATAGATGTTTCTTGCTTTTGTCTCCTCTAGGCTCAGAGAGATACCTTGGCCCTCGAGACACTTCACGGTTGGGCACCCGGGACCCCTCTGCCTGGACAGTGGAAGATGTCATGCAGTTCGTGAGAGAAGCTGATCCCCAACTAGGACCCCATGCAGACCTCTTCCGAAAACATGTAAGTATGACCTGTCCTTTTGGAAAGGTCTCTGGCACAGATCCTGTCAGAGAAAGCAAAACTCTGGCAAATCACCTCACTAATTATATGACTATCAAATGTTGACCAAAGGCCAAAGAACAGTGGCATCGTAACGCATGGCGATGACGCCCCCTGTGGTGGAAGCCATGCCCCCAGGGGGTGACGTCAGCTGGAAGCCATGCCCCTGGGTGACATCAGTGGCCTGTTACTGACTGGCTGAAAACATCACCTCGGGAGGGCAGGGAACACCTCCCCCACCCTCAGGAAGCCTCGTCAGCGGCACAGAAAAATAAAGAGGCACGAAAAGACTCGCCGCCGCCGATTTGCCGCCCTTAGCGGCGGTCGTGCACCCACCCACCCCGGCGTGCCGCCCGGGGGTAAACTGCCCCTGCCCCCCCAATCCTACACCACTGCCAAAGAACACGCCTGCTGCATATGCACACTACAGGCTGATATAAGTGGCAGGTTTGAAATGTGGGGGTCTGCTGCTCCCTAGAGCTTTACCCCATGAGTTCTGCCAGAAGGCCCTCTTGGCTTGTCAGTCTTAATCAAAAGTGGCATGCTCACTTTGATTTTGAACTAAGCCAGGCAGAATGTCTTTTATTGCTCAACAAAATGTTTGTTCTACACTTGCAACTCCAGCTGTTCAGAGAGAGGTACCTGGGTAGTAAGGAAGCTGTATTTGCATTCTCCCCAGTGTTCCTAAGGATGTATAAATGTTGTGCTAGGTAGGATATCAGGTTCTCATGGCCGGCAACAATTAGTTTAGATAAAAATTTATTTTTGGGTTCAGAGACCATGGTCACAATTTAAAAGCAAAATAAGTTAAACTTAAAGCGCAACGTTTCATCTAGGTTTCACTAGACTTTTTCAAGCGGGTGGCTCAGAGACATGAGGTACGCCTGATGGTATAAGGTTCAGCTTGCACTTCACATACACTTAAATAGTGAGACATACAAGCTAATGATTAGCCAGCAAGCACAGTAACACTATATTCAAGTCAAACCGGGAGCTGACTTTAGTGTAGTGCAGTGGTTCCCAAACGTTTTTGACTTGCGGCTCCCTTGACCTCCCTCACCGTTAGCTGTGACTCCCCATTACAGTGCATGGAAGAAACAGGCACTCTTTACATGCTCAGAGGCACCCTTTCTTATATGTATGTGTATATGTATGTGTATATTCCCAAAACGAGCCCTAAAGTGGATTTTCCATGCTTATGCTGAGCAGCAGCTAAGCCAGGAGTGCGCAGGGTGGGGTTGGGATGCTGCCCTCCCTCCATTGGCAGGCACTGATGTCGTCTGTGTTAGTCCTATTCATGGCAAGAGAAACATCAAAGCATGGGAGGGAAGCATTGGTCATGCCCCACCCCAGTTGTAAGAGAGAGAAAGCTAGCTCCTTTTGGTAGCATCTTTGCAAGATGAAAAACAGATTCTTATACTGCCTGGCAGTTTCCGGGGGGGGGGGGGGGGGGTTTGTCCCAGCAAATAGAGTGGGGAACTAACTTTGCAAACCTGCAATGTCTGAATGAAACCTGAATGAAAATACCTTATCTGCAAACCTGCAATGAAACAGGATGCTGTCTCATCTCCAGGAGCTCAACTTAGCGGCTTATCAATTGAGTTGTTAATTGTTCTTTAACATAAGATAAGCAAGGGTTTCTCTCAAGCTGTGGTTAAAAACAAGACCTGGAAACTGCCTACAAACCTGAAGTGTTTTGAAATGAACTTTGAGTGACCCGATGTGAAGAGGCAGCTTTTCCCGGGTCTTTGTTTTTGCTCTCTCTCTCTCTCTCTCTTGCAAGCAAGAATATGTGTTAATTAAAAGACTAACGCAACGCCCCTGGCTGCTTTCGATGACGCACTTGGGAGTCGCGCCTCCCACTTAGGGAACCTCTGGTGTAGTGTTACCTTGCTTGCTGGCTAATCATTAGCTTCAGCCGAGTTCAGCTTGTATGTCTTACTATTTAAGTGTATGTGAAGTGCAAGCTGAACCTTATACCATCAGGCGTAGCTCAGGTCTGTGAGCCACCAGCTTGAAAAAGTCTAGTGAAACATAGATTGCGCTTTAAGGTTTTTTTTTTAACTTATTTTGCTTTTAAATTTTCTCTAAACCAACTGTTGTGTTCTTTATCAAGGGTGGTGTGACACATGAGGGAAGACATTTGAACGAAGCCAGCAGAGAAAAGGTAGAGGCTGAGTAATAAGCCTGGTTGTTGGGGGAATAGGCTGATAGCAGTTGGCTCTGCCAGTCAGGGAATGACTTGCTGCAAGGTAGCTTCACGTGTTCATGAATCTAATAATACAGATCTTGGTATTAATAAAAAAAACTGCTAAGTTCTCTAAGGGCACCTCTTCAGCTCAGGAGAGTAAATGAACTTGTACAGTCTCTCTAGAAGGTGAGAAGACTCTAAAAAGAGTTGAGGGTGAGACTTTGTTCCCATTGGCCCCAAAGTCTTTGCTATGACTTTATTCATATGTATGTGGAAAGGGAGAAAGTGAAGCCAACCTGAACAGTTCAAGCAGGAAAAAATGGTTTGAAGGGCAGACTGCCTCAGGAGGAGGAGGAGGGTGATGACAGGAGACAGAGAAAGGGGTGTCCTCACAAACATGGAATGAGGGACTGGATGCCAGATTCAGCTTTTAGCCCACTGGAGTGAAAGTGCCACTTGAAAGTGCATATAGGCATGACTGAACAGGATCTCCAGGATTTTGGCTGGTGCTAATTGTCATGTTACACACAGTTATGTTGCAGAGCTTTGAAAAAGCAGCTAGCAAAGTTCTCTGTTCTGCACAATTGGTGTCTGGCCATTCCTGCCATAAGATTACCCAGAATTAGTGTTCTCTCCGTGTGTGTGTGTGTGTGTGTGTGTGTGTGTGTGTGTGTGTGTGTGTGTGTGTGTGTTCGTTCCAGTCTTCCAGGTTGAGTGAGCAAGCACAAGAGTCAGTCAGGCACTAATGTGGTTCCTTCTGTATTGTGGTGCCAGGAGATCGACGGTAAGGCCTTGCTCTTGTTGCGCAGCGACATGATGATGAAATACATGGGCTTGAAGCTGGGGCCAGCACTGAAGCTCACCTACCACATTGACAAGTTAAAGCAAGGCAAGTTCTGAAGAAGGTTCAGAAGCACAGTCTTGGCTGCAGAAGCACTCGGCTCCCCTTGCAGGCCAGGTACGTGCACCTGCATTCCTTGTGCACCACATCACAGTGCAAATGAGGACTCAACAAGACACCAGCAAGAAGAGAGAGGAGGCCTGGAAGAAGCCCAATAATCAAATGAGGCTCATTGGCTTAAAGGGACGTGTGTTTCCTCTACTGGTGGAATTTGGGACCGCAGTCCACTTACAGGGAAGAAGATGTTTCTCCATTATGGATATGGAATTCCAGCTGATCTCTTCAGAGCTGAGCTCATGTCAGACTCAGCTGTTCAGCTTATTTCTTTTCCAGATTATACGTCATCCTTTGTTGTGGCCCTCCTTGAGAAGCCTCGTCATGGTGTATAAATACTGCAGATTTTCATTCAGAATTTGGAGTATCAGAAGAAGCTGTTTCCCATTTCTTTGCCATACAGGATAGCCAGAGTGACTTCAAGGAGCCAGCTCTAGCATTAAAACAAGCAGCTGCTGCTAACCAGATCGTTCACTCCCTGGAGGATTGGAAGGGGAGGGAGGGTGTGCGGAAAAGGGTGCACCAGCCTCCTGTCCCTGTGATTTTTCAAACTGATGTCTACATCTTGGTGCTGTGATGGCTTCTTCCTTCTCCATAGAGATCTTGAGCTAGCAATCTCCAGTGTTGCTGGTGTGTGGCAGCAAGCTCAAATATTTATTTGGAACAAGGAGTATAGTTGTGATCGGCGCACCAGTGGATCTGTGTCGGTATCACAAAGAACTATTTGCCTGCCCTCAGATTTTCTGGGAGGAAACTGTAGGTCCTCTTATCCAGGTGTCAAAGGATCTCACAGCTGGGCAGCCTGATTTTTTTCCTCCCACCCCCATCCTTAACTTCCCAAACTGTTTTTGTACTTGCTATTGAAATGGCAGCAGTTTTAAACTTTTTCCTGGGGAATTAAATCTTTCTTATCCCACAATGGTACCATTAATTTACCCTTACGGTTCACTGTCAGAGCCCTCCAGTTGTACCTGTCAGATGGACGGAGAGGAGGGGAGGGAAAAGGAAACTTATCGAGATGTTTTTTTCCCCAGACTCAAGCAGAGAACAGGAATCGTTTTGTATGTATGTATTCTGAAAATGTTTAACGTATTTATTTTTATGGCACTTGAGTAGTGGCCCTTGTCTGTCTCATACCAGAGGGCTTTTTGCTGCTGGTGCTCTAAAGGCTCTGCTCCAAGTCCTCTGTTAAAGCTGCCATTGCTTCTAGAAAGCAAAGCAATGTCTTTGGGCCAAACTGAAACTAAATGCATCCTTAAGAGACGCTCAACATTGGCATTGTATGTGTGTGTATGAACAAAAAGCAGCTGATGGGGACACTGTGATTTGGTATGTGGGGAGGACTAGGCATATTACACTAGAAAGCACCTTTTCTCTCCCACCCCCTTGACAATTATTTGCTGCAAGTAGCAGTTGAGGGGCATTGATTTCTGATCTAATTATGGACAGAATATCCCTTGCAGGTGCTTTGTGGTTAAGAGAAAAAAGAGGTATTTAGCATAACTTGTGCTTTTTTAATCCTTCCGTTTTCTTCACTTGCTCCAGAGTATGGGGCCCAGTTCCATGGGATGTAGGCAGAATGGTCAGTTCTTAGCCTATCCCACCCTAGTAAATGGGAGAGGCATAAGGCTCACCTCTTTCAAAGGCAATTTTCTCTTCTTAAGTCATGCCCCGTTGCCTTTCTTGCGCGTGGTTCTGTCCCTCTCATCCCTGTGCAAGAGATAGTTTTGGGTGTGGCTCAGAGGATAAGTAGAGATGAGCTAAGGATCATGCAAGCAAACAAAACCTAGCCTCTAAGACAAGCACTGAAGATTCATAGGCAATAAGCCCATTGTGGAGAAGCCAGAGCTCACTACATTGCAACAGAGTGGTGCAACTTGCCTGGGGTGGCTCTTTTTTCTGGGGGAGGAAGGCAGTTGAGCTGTTCTCCACTGCCTAGGGCAGGTAGCAGGGAAGGCCCTACTAATATTCTTTTCTGCACTTATTCTGTTAATCTTGTTTATAAATAAAGGGGGGGAAGTAGGGTGAGTTGTGTTATGTGGCTCTCTCTTGCTTGACAACAGCAACCTCAGTGAAGGCAAAGACGTCTGACTTGTAAGAGATGGGAGGAGGTCAGGCAGCCCACGGCAAGAGGGGCAGTGCAGGTGCCTTCTGCAGTAGAGGCGAGCAGGTGAAAGATTAGAACTTACACATAGGTCTCTGGAGGATATAAAACAGATCTACAAGGGCTGCTGTCTAGATTTTAGGAATAACACTGCCAGAGATTTTTTTTTTGGGGGGGGGGAGAAAAGGCAGGAATCAAACTAGCATCTGAGAGTGCAGAACTCAGTTCTGCTGCCTGAAACAAATAGCTGAGCCATGTCCACCCTAGAGTATGTCTACCCCCAAGTCATATTTTGCACATGGCTCATTAGTGGTTCTTGGGGCTCTAGTTTAGGCTTGAAGAATCTGTTTTGTGTAACTAAATACTATCTATCCCTGCTGTAGGCTAAAGAGGAAAAGCTAGAACAAACACCATTCTTTTGAGTGGTAAAACTCATTTGTATGGAACAAGAAAGGAGGGAGATAATTCCTTCCCTTTCAAAGGGACTTGCCAGCAGAATGGAAGCAACTCCTCTCCGTTTTATACAACCACTATATATACACCATGAGATAGATGCAGGGGGTGGGTGGGTGTTGAGCTATTTTTCCTCTTCACAATTTTAACTATGTTCTCATCCAAAGAGGAGTTGTAAGGAAAGAGGTTTGTACATAGCCCTGTACATATGGGGAGGGAATGGTGGGATGGACATGTAGTTTATACTCTGCTGAAGCTCCTTTCTGTAAGGAATATGAACAGTCCCCAAACAAGTGGCAGTTTGTAGAGCAGGAACGACATTCCCACCACCAGTTTGGCATGAATTGCATGTTGATGAGATGCCCTCTGATCTCCCACCTTCCACAGGATCACCCTTCTTCCTTGGCTGCTGCAATCCAGTCATGTCCTTGCTGTGGTTCTAGAAATTCAGTCTTTACCATTCAGATTGTAGCTAGGGAAATGACATCTTCCTTCACACAGGCAAAAACAGTGTTCAGCAATGGGAGCACTGTATTCTCTCCACCATGGGATCAGCTGCAGACACAGTTGGAATTGTAACAAAAGCATCTATGACCTCACAATTTAAAACTCTATTAAAAAGACTCCAAAGGGGCAAGGTAGAGCAGGAAGTGGCCTTGCTGGACACATAAGATTTTCTGAACCACCACCCCGTTGCTGTTCAATCGAGCATGAACACCAGCTTCTTCCATGGTAAATGGAGCAGGTGTAGGAAGATCTAGCCGACAGGCCTAGAGTATTAGCATCCACACAGCCTTGCCTCATGCAAGTCCCTGCAACTAAGATAACACATCGTGGAGCTTTGCTTTCTGTTGCCAATGTTGGGGTAAAAGAACAGTCTTTTCTGATCAGGTTAAAACAAGAAGAAAAGGGTAAGAGAGTGTTCACATAAGGGAGCCCCACATGAATCTGTGTTGGGACCAGTGCTGCTAAGTTCTTCACAGATAAGCTTAGAAGTGGGGTCAGCAGCTGTATTTGTGGAGAACAGCTGGTTCTTTAGAGTGACAACATTCAAACTTTAAAAGAGCTTCAAAACAGTGACTCCCTCCAAAATAGATGAGCTGGCTCTTTTCAGCCATTGTGTAAAGTGATTTTGGGGGGGGAGAGATAGGTGACATGCTTACCTGAGCTGATGTGGCCTGAATTGTGACTGGCCAACAAGAAAACAGCAGAGTCGGGAGAAACCAATTGTAGCAAAGAGCACCAGCCAGAGGTTTATAAAACTGATATAATTTTCTCCCTACTAAGTTACAGGACCATCCAGTGGAACTGATTTGCAATAGGTTCAGGGCAAACAAAAAGGAGAAGGATATTTCACAAAACTGTGTCTTTAAACTCACTACTGCAAAATGTCCAGCAGCTTAGATGGATTTAAAAAGAAATAGCTCTCAACAGACCTATTCTCCATTGTTAAGAACATAAGAAGAGCCCTGCTGGATCAGGCCAAAAGCCCATCTAGTCCAGCTTCCTGTATCACCAGATGCCTCATGGAGCACACAAGACAACAAGATAACCTGTTTCCCGTTGACACTTCCTTGCACCTGGCACAGAGAAAACCCACTTCTAAAACCAGGAGGTTGCTTATGGCTTGTAACCTGTGATGGTCTTTTCCTCCATGAATCTGTCCAAACCCCTTTTAAAGGCATCTAGGCCAGGTGTCATCACCACATCCTGTGGCAAGGAGTTCCACAGATGAATTACACGCTGGGTAAAGAAATATTTTCTTTTGTCTGTTCTAACTCGCCCTCCACTCAATTTTAGTGCATGTCCCCTGGTTCTGGTGTTGTGCGAAAGGGAGAAGAATTTCCCTCTATCCACTCTCTCCATCCCATGCATAATTTTATACATCTCAATCATGTATAGGCTGAAAAGCCCCAGACGCTGTAGCCTTTCCTCCAGCCCACGAATCATTGTGGTCGCTCTTTTCTGCACCTTTTCCAATTCAACTATATCCTTTTTGAGGTGTGGTGACCAAAACTGGACACAATACTCCAGATGTGGCCTTACCATCGATTTGTACAAAGGCATAATGATATTGGCCGTTTTATTCTCAATCCCTTTTTTAATGATCCCGTGCATGGAATTGGCCTTCTTCACAGCCGCCGCACACTGGGTCGACACTTTCATCGACCTGTCCACCAGCACCCCAAGATCTCTCTCTTGATCCGTCACAGACAACTCATACGCTAATGGGTACTATGTGAAATTTTGGTTTCTTGCCCCAATGTGCATCACTTTGCACTTACTTACATTGAAGCACATCTGCCATTTTGCTGACCATTCTCCCAGTTTGGAGAGATCCTTCTGGAGCTCTTCACTATCCCTGCTGCTCTTCACCACCCGGAAAAGTTTAGTGTCATCTGCAAAGTTGGCCACCTCACTGCCTATCCCCGACTCCAGGTCATTTATGAATAAGTTGAAAAGCACCGGTCCCAAGACCGATCCTTGGGCCACACCGCTTTTCACCTCTCTCCATTGTGAAAATTGCCCATTGACTCCCACTCGCTGTTTCCTGGTCTTCAACCAGTTCCTAATCCACAAGAGGACCTGCCCTCTTATTCCCTGACTCTGGAGTTTTCTCAGGAGCCTTTCATGAGGGACCGTGTCAAACGCCTTCTGAAAATCCAGATATATAATATCCACGGGTTCGCTCGCATCCACATGCCTGTTGACCTTTTCAAAAAATTCTAACAGGTTTGTGAGGCAAGACTTCCCCTTGCAGAAGCCATGTTGACTCTCCCTCAGCAGAGCTTGTTCTTCTATGTATTTTAAGATTTTATCCTTAATGAGACTTTCCACCATCTTCCCTGGAACAGATGTTAGGCTGACCGGCCTGTAGTTTCCCGGGTCCCCCCTCCTTCCTTTTTTAAAGATTGGCGTGACATTAGCTATCCTCCAATCCTCTGGCACAGTGGCCGTTTTAAGGGACAAGTTGCATATTTGGGTCAAGAGGTCAGCAACTTCATTCTTGAGTTCCTTCAGAACTCTTGGGTGGATGCCATCCGGGTCTGGTGATTTATTGATCTTTATTTTGTCAAGTCTGAGACGTCTTCTCTTTTAACCTCTATTTGACTTAATTCTTTAGTCAGGGGAGACCGTTCCGGCAGCGGTATTTGCCCGAGGTCTTCTGCCGTGAAGACAGATGCAAAGAACTCATTTAATTTCTCTGCAGTCTCCAAGTCCCCTTTTATCACCCCTTTCTCTCCCTCACCATCCAGCGGACCAACTGTTTCCCTGGCAGGTTTCCTGCTTCTAACATATTTGAAGAAGCTTTTATTATTCCCTTTTATGTTGCCTGCCATACGTTCCTCAAAGTCGTTCTTGGCCTCCCGTATCATCTTTTTACATTTCTTTTGCCACAGTTTGTGCTCCTGTTTATTTTCCTCATTAGGGCAAGACTTCCATTTACGGAAGGAAGCTTCCTTGCCTTTTATAGCCTCCTTAACTGTGCTTGTTAGCCATGCCGACACCCTCCTGGACTTGGTCGAGCCCTTCCTCCTTTGTGGGATACACTCCCGCTGGGCCTCTATGACTGTTTTAAACAGCCTCCATGCACTCTGGAGAGATTGGACACTTTTCAGCTTCTTTCTAACTAGTCTCCTCATTTTGGGGAAGTCTGCCCTTCGGAAGTCAAGGGTTTTCGTGTCAGATTTGCTCGGCACTCTCCCTCCGACATGCATGGCGAAACAGATCGCAGCATGGTCACTGTTCCCCAACGGTTCGGTAACATTTACCTCCCTGATCAGATCTTGAGTGCCACACAATATCAAATCCAGAGTCACCTGTCCTCTGGTCGGTTCCATGACAAGCTGCTCTAAGGCACAGTCATTTAACATATCCATAAATCCAGTCTCTCTTTCATGACCTGAGCATGAATTGACCCAGTCGATGTGAGGATAATTGAAGTCCCCCATGACTACAACCCTGTCTCTCGTTGACACCTCCCTGATTTGCTTCCTCATTTCAAGATCCCCTTCAGGTTTTTGATCTGGAGGACGGTAGCATGCCCCTAACTATTACATCACTCTTTGAGCCTGGTAAGCTAACCCACAGTGATTCTATGGAGGAGTCAGAGCCCCCCTTCAGCTCTACTCTGGTGGATTCTACCCCCTCTTTGACATAGATGGCCACCCCACCTCCAACACGCCCCTCTCTGTCCCTCCTATAGAGTTTATATCCTGGAATTGCAGTATCCCACTGGTTCTCCGCATTCCACCAGGTTTCTGTTATACCTACTATGTCAATGTTTTCTCTAGCCACCATTGTTAGCCATGGTGGGGCTAAACGGAACCTCCAAGTTTGGAAACCAGGTGCTTGGGAGAAACGGGAAAGCTGTTGCCTTCCTCTCCTCCTTGTGAACTTCCAGGCACTCTTGGAAAACAGATGCTGGACTAGATGGGCCTTGGTATGAAGCAGCAAGGCAGAATTTAATTTAAAATACTTGATTGTCCCCTCACTATTCCATTAAAGGTATAATTAAGGCAGCTTACCCTTAAAAACCAGACCGCTTTAACAAAAATAACCTGAATAGATAATTCTAACAAAGAAAACAGCAACAAAAGCAAGAGCAAAACAGAAAAACCGCATGATTTAAACAAAACAGAATGGAGTTCAGGCATGATGCAACTAAAAGTATAGATTAGTGTGGCCAGATCTGCTTTCATCTGATGTTCTTAATTTACCCTGCAGATTATATTATGTAAATATATGCATTTTCATCCCACCTTCTAGTACCATGATGGCGAACCTATGACACGCGTGTCACAGGTGACACGAGAGGTCATTTTGGGTGACACGTCAGCATTTCCCCCAGGGTCCTGACACCTTATATTTTCGCAAACGTTTTACAAGCTTGTCTTAAACATTTAGGGCAGGGATTTTGGCAGACCTTTCAAATTATTCTTTAGTAAAACTCAGCAACAAAAAAGTCACTAATTGATGGTAAATAAAATGCAATGTGTTCTATAGTTTTCAGTTCAGTTCAAAATTACTATTACAAGTAGCAATAGTCAAAGTACTATTAAAAGTTTTTTTTTGGGGGGGGACACCAGCAGAGTCAAGTTAGGCATTTTCAAAATTTTTGACACACCAAGCCCAAATGGTTCACCATCACTATTCTAGTACAAAGTCTTCCCAAGGAAACTAGCACATTTAAAATAATTAAAATATAACCATTCAAAGTATCAGGAAAATACAGAGGTGTGCGTTCATTTGGGGATGAATACTAAAAGACTGCAAAATCCATTCAGTTATGTTCAACGGTCATCCTGAGCTTCAAAGGATCTTACCTTCTCCTACCTGGAGATGTCAGGAATTGAATCTGGGAGCTTCTGTATACAAAAGCAAATCCTCTAATGCAACAACTACAAACCAATCTCGGGAGCATTTATCCTTTCAGCAGTCCCTTACAATCAATCCTGTGTCAAAATACAATCTTCTCCCCAGAAGCCAACCATCATGACTGTTAAGTTTCTCATGGGTTGTTTCCTTACAGGCTTTGCCAGGCCTTATCAGCCATAGACCCTGTGGGGAATACGGTTTCTTCATCCCTAGCAGTAAGCTAGAAAGGAATCATGCACTAAAGAACAAGAGATTGATGTCAAACTAACAAGACAACCCATACTTCCATGCTCCAGCCAACAACATCCCAATGAGTAAGAACAAATCCCAATCCTACGTCTGGGATTTTTCAGACCAACTTGTGGTCTGACAATGGAAACAGCAACAGCTCCAGAAGTCACTGAATGTGCACTACCAGCTGGCAATCTAGATCAGTTTCCAGAAACTGCTTTGGAAAGTGCAAGAGCCGAAGAGGCAGAGGATTGCTCTGGGCAAACACGTTCCTACATCCTATACATCGGGAACCTGAACCCCAAATATTCCCGCGAAGTCCTCTGCCGTATGCTGAAAGACATCTTCGGCACAGCCAGCGTCACCCTCCAACGACACAACATCGAAGTGCTAAGGAAGCGCAAGCAGGCCTGCGCCTTTGTGCAGTTGGCAACTGAGGTCAACTTGGAGCACATCCTGAAACAGCTGCTGCTTGCCTCCGAGGCAGAGCAAGGATTGCTCAAGGAGCTGGTGAAGAAAGGAAGAACTCTAGTTGTGGGACAAGGCCAGAAGTTTGCATTTGGGACCAAAGATGACAGGGAGGTAAGGTGCAGGAACTCTTCCCCTGTGGCAAGATTTCTAAGTCAGTGGGGGAACCTTAAGTCAATAGACCTTGAGATCACATCTAACAAGAGCTATTCCTAGTAATAATGGTCCCAGAGATTGGAACCAATAGATATAAATACAGACACACTCTCCTCTTCATCAAATTGGATAATCAGGCAGTTCAGAGGGTCCTTTAAAATCTCTAATAAAGGAGAGTCAATCTTTTTTACGAACTTCCCATTGCTCACACAAATAAGTTATTTCCTGTAGTGCAGACTCAATACAGCCCCCATACGTGCAAAATGTTATCAGTAAAAGGTATCACCACAATCCAGTCCCTTTAATCGGCTTTAAATCCAATCCAAACTTGTCATGTTGCCTGAAACACCATAACGGGAAACAATTTTGTAAAGACGTGGTAGACCAAATCAGTGCTCCAGTGTGTTGGACCCCTGTGTACTTCCACTTCCACTTCATGTTTTATATAGCATTTGCCTTTCCAGACACTGGTGTATTGGTTGCTCATAACCCTTGCTACACACATGGATATCTGCCTGGAGAGCTAAGCTTCCCTCTAGGTTAGAGGCCCTGCAAGCCAACCAAGGTGTGGTACCCGTGCAATTCCAGGCATTAAGTGCCCAACATTGCCTACGATAAAGTCAAAATCTTATTCCCCAATGTTAGTGCCAAATTTGCATCTAGAATTAGTTTAATCCACAGAGACTAACACAAGGGCCACGTAGGGCCTCAAGTACATATGTACTACTTGTCGTCGTAAGAGTACACTCCAAAAAGAGTCCCTGCGTGTACACTGGGCACCAAGTCATTGCATTTACCTTAGACTTCCATGGCCTTTGACATTGGGACCTGCTCCATATCCACCTGCACGATTTTTCTGCCATATCTGCAGAGCGACTCTTTAGGGAGCGGTTCAGAATCGCCTCTGGGAGGGCAAGTGCCTCAAAGGAAGAAACAGCTATCAAATGATGCAGTACCTCCCTCCAGCCGGAAGCCTGCCCAACACGCATGGAGACTGGTGGAGCGGCCAGCAGTCTTCCTGAGCAGCGCACGTTCAGACAGCGCCATCGTCCAGAGAGAGATTGTTGGCAAAGAGCGCTTCTTCTATGGGGCTTTTATGGGCAGCGAGACCCGGAATGTGGAATTCAAGCGTGGTGGTGGAGAATATCTGGCAGGAACCCTGAAGCACCACGTGCGCAAGTATGTATGCGCTTTCCTCAACAGCGAAGGGGGCAGCCTTTTTGTGGGGATAGAGGACAGTGGTATGGTGCGTGGAGTTAGGTGTGATCATAAAGAAGAAGATAGAATCCGCCTACTTATAGACTCTCTTCTGAAAGGCTTCAAGCCACAAGTTTTTCCAGCAGCCTACACACTGAGTTTCATCCCTGTTATCAAAGCCGAAGACACTGGCATCTTCTTGAAAGTTATCCGGTTAAGTGTCCGGCCTCCCAAACACCATGGAGAACCTCTTCTTTATGAAACAGATCAAGGGGAAGTCTACCTCCGGCGAGATGGCAGCATTCAGGGCCCACTCAGTGGGAGTGCCATCCAAGAATGGTCCCGGCAGGTAATTTTCATACTCTTTTGCTCTTATCAAGTAGGCTGCTTCCCAGCCACCAGCCAGCCCCATGTTGCAGAAAATATGTTTGGTTTTGGCTCCAGGGAACCAAGATGGAAAGTACTGCCCAGCGTAGACAGCATCTATTTCATATTTAGGTTCCCATCCATCCAAGGTACACAATTTAAGCACATTAATTTTAAATCAAGTTTTTGTGCCAGTTTTTAGAAACAAGGGTCATTTATTTTTGCTGGTTTCTGAAAGGCAGATTTAAGGGTTCTGACATAACATTTTGGGGGAAAAACTATTTTGATTGCTAAAATGCCCCAAAATTAGACTTGTTCTTCATAGGAGTTTAGTCACAAATTGGCACCTCTACCACTATCTCCAAAATGTTTTGGTTTGCTCTGTAGCCAGAGGAAAACAAGGACTAACTCTAACCTAGTCCAAACCTTCAAGGCCAAATTCTTTCCCACGGTTTCTGTTGGCTGCCATTGAGGAACTCGACTCCATGGCTGCAAATCTTATGAAACTTTCTCCATACAAAAGTATGGAGACTGTTGGATAAGGAGTTCTGAAAAATCTCTTGGACAACTTCCTACCCATTTAGTGTGTCTGACTTGGTTGACAGAGATGCATTCTTCTGCATGGTTATTCTATTTTAAATGGAGTATATCCAACCCTTCCTTCTGAATAAACAGTGTCCAAGGCAACCAAGTTGTGGCAGCCAGATAAATTAGTATTTGCTGTCCTCGCATCTTGATTTTCCCCTTCGTTGGAGGATGCACTTCAGCAATATCAGTTAAAACCACAGTACTTGAGACAAACCACCTTTGGCCAAAGGGAGTGTTGCCAATTTGCTACATCCATCAACCTTTCCAGCACAACCATCACAGATCAGGTTAGAGAAAGAGGATATAATGTACCGTAGCTGCCAAGGCAGCTAAAAAGGGTAGTGAGAAAGGGAATGATTGTCATTTTGTAAATCCCCAGAAATGGATAGAAGAGATCAAGAAGCTGGAGGTGACAATAGAGAGCTTGCAGAAGGAGAAGGAGACCCTGCAGCAGCAGATACAGCAAAACACCAGAGCTAATTGCTGCGCCATCATGTAACAATTGAACAACTGCCAAACAGCCAGTTACACACCTTCGCACTAAAAGGTAGACCAATAAAGAGCTCAAGTCCAACAAGTATTTTGTCTTACTGTAGCATGCTAGTCAGACAGTAAGGATCTGCAACACCACGTAGTTTGGGTTCCTCCACTGAGCATGGGATAAGCTTTTTTTTTTTTTCTTAGTACAGGTTGATTATCCAGACATCCGAAATCCAGAAAATCAATACATTTTGGGGACTATGACTTTTAAAAAAAAAATTCCAGCAGTTGGCTGGCATAGCACAAGGCATGCTGGGGCAAAAAATTATTTAAAATATTGTATAAAGTTACCTTCAGGCTAAGGTGCATATAAGATAAATGAATTTTGTGTTTAGACTTGGGTCCCATCCCCAAGAGAACTCATTTATGCCAATATTCTGAAATCCAGACAACTTCCTCTCCCAAGCAGTCCGGATAAGGGATATTCAACCTGTACAGGATTTTACTCCCCATAATAAAATCCCAGACTTCAGTGTGTGTCCCGTCCCTCCCAGAACTACATATGTGAAATAACCTATCGGCAAGCCTTTTCAGAACAGTTCACTTTTCCGCTTGTTTCCTCCGCTGCCCATCTGCCATATTTTAATTGCATCTCTATCACCAAGTTGCACTAATTTCTGGGGACTCCACCACCCTTTAAGCAAGCTAGAAGCCTGAATTTGGCACAATACAAACATTAAAACTCCAGTCTGCAGCAACATTTACAAGCAAACGTTTTCATTGCTGGACTTACTTGAAAGCCAATTTAACTTGTGTCACTCATAATAATTCCAAGAGCAGACACTAGGATTCACCAACTGGGCATTAACTAGCATGTCAGTGGACATTAATTAGCTCCTGGTAGTTTTCCAGTTGTCCTTCAGGATAAATTAAGGTGTCATGCTTCCAGCCATGTTGATTTGTAAAGTAAAGGTCAAGCTGGAAGGGAAAACGGGCAACAGCAGAAACATCCTTTATAGCTAACCAGGTGAACAGGAAGCACTGAGATGCTTGCATGGTTGGTTCAGCAACCACAATATTCCCCATTTGCCTTCCCTTTTTCAGGCTTAATCCTTACTAGCCAAGGAGACATGAACAAAGATGAAAAATGACAGATGTCATACGGGGGGGGGGGGCAATGGCTCGGCCCCTGGGCAGCGGCACGATTCGTCGGCGTGAGGAGCAGCGGCGGGGGGGTTGGCCCTCCCGCCTGCCCTGTGCCTCGGTAGTGTCCTTAACGGCTGCAGCTGTTACGTCACTTCCGGGGGGGGGGTCCGCGCTCCGCCACTGAAAAATGATGTGGCTTGTAGCCACAGTGGCAGGAAAAGCAAGGAAAGCGAGAATCAGTATTAAATGTTTGGCTGCCCCACTGGCCAAGTTAGCTGTAGGCCACTGATATACATACAGAAGATACGTGGTGGAATTATTCCAGGGATGAGCTTAAGGATCAGGAACCACACACAGGATCAGCCTTAGGAAGTTGTATGTATACATTCACAAAAGTCACCCAGAATCAACCCCAAGATCTCAGAGTTTGTTCTAGCAACCAGCTGACCCGCCGCCGCGCGTCGCTCCTCCTTGGCCGGCTGGTTGACTCCTTCTGAAAGCGCACATGCGCAGAACGCCGTTCAGGCCTCTGCGGCGTTCTGCGCATGTGCGCTTTCAGAAGGGGTCGACCAGCTAGTCAAGGAAGAGCTGGCACTGGTGGCTCGAGGTGAGCGCTGAGCCTCCGGTCTGGGTCTCGCGCGTGCCGGACCTGATGCACTCGGGTCCGGTCTCGCATGGGCCGGACCTGATGGCCTGGGGGGCCGTAGACAGCCCACAGGCTGGAGGTTCCCCATGCCTGGTGTAAGGGGACTGTGGCCACTCAATTCATACAAAACTGAATAGCAAATTTACCAAGTACTGTATACACACCTTCCATGGTGACCCTCTGGTATCAACAAAGTTCCATCCCCGGCATACAAAATTAGTCTACAGAATAAGTAGCAAGAAAGGAGAATGAAGAACAAAAAATATATATAATCATCACACTGTTCAAGGGAAAGAGGTGGAAGGTGAGAAAGAGACCTCATCAATTCACACCAGAGGTTAATGGACAACCAGAACAGATTCTAATTGCTTTTCCCAAGTTTTAATGAACTGAAAAGTGTTTGGTCATATGGTACATTTTATAGCAAAAAAAATATTTCTCATTTTCTGGACACACAGCTTTCAACTGGCATTGGCAAAAGGACAGATGATGAACACTGGTCTCATAGAGCTCCCACCTTTGCAAAAGTCTGGCATCACCCTTTTCCTCCCATACAGGTTGGAGCAAATACTGTAAATACGCTGCTGAACTCCCCCACACACACACACATACACACACAAACGAACTGGTGCTGCATGTGAGACATGTTCCCAGCACAGCAGGAGCAACACACATTTGGAGGGCTTTGCTTACAAAATTAGGAACTTGGAACGTTCACTATAAAGCAGATCTCTCTACGAGAGTTGCAAAGGCAGCTTCTGAAAAGTCTTGTGAACACAGCCCCCTTGATGCAAGGAGTAACATCAGTCCCTACTAAAATAGGGGAAAGTTTATATACTCACATTTCAAATTACATCATTCCAGCATTGTGTGGCCCCTTTAGGACCAGAATTAACCAAAGAGCTGAAGATGTCATAAGCAAGAAAATGAGTTTCCTGAAACAAAGGTTCGGATGCAGCATCAAAGCACCAAGTTCATCATTTATTTATTTATTTTAAACAATACTTGTCAGGGTTATTCTGCTCTGGATTCCCATCACACATTCCACTAAGAAGAGGAATATCATCATTTAAACTTCCCATAAAGGAAGCAAACAGAAAGCACGAAGAAAGGGCTGCTTCTTGGCAATGCTTAGGACGCAACAATGACTTATCAAGGCCCCCCCCCCCCCCCCAGTAATCCAGAATCTGTCCTAGTCCTTGCTCAACTTCCGAAGGGTTTTCTGTTTAAGGGCACCACTGCACATGGATAGGAACCACCATGTCAGTTTTTCAGAGTAAAACATTAACAGAATGGATTAAAAACAAAACAGAAAAAGTGACATGATTTCTCAAATAAAGTTATAATAGTGACATGATTTAAGAGACTTCCAGAAGTCCAACTATTGCTGTAAGATTGCCTGAAATGTCCAAAGTAGGATCTTCAGATAGTGAGGCATACCTGGACAAAAAAAAAAAAGAGGGGGGGGAAGGGGAGAAAGATGAGACAAAAGGAATTGATAGTTGAACACTTATCAACATGACCATGAAAGTGGTCAAAGTGATCTATAATTTCACCATTACCAAGTTCAACCTCGTGATCCCTTTCCAAGTTAGGTGGGAAATATAAATATTTTAAAAACAAAAGCTGGTCAGCTCAGGGGAAGCTGCATCTTGCTTGTATTGATGCTTCAAGTTTGGAACCCCACCTCACCCTAGAAGGAATTCAAGGATCTGACCAAGGAATTCTTTTCCAGTGTACGAAACACTCCCGGGGGGGGGGGGAGAGGGGTACAGAAAGAAAGGGGAGAGAAACTGAATACCCATAACATAGAAAAGCAAACATTTACCAGCGATTACTCGTGATTCACTGTCGTGAACTTCAGTTCTGTGATCTCCGAATCCGGGGAACTACTTCCACTTCTGTCACTGTACGTATCCCTGTGAAGTTCAGTCTTCATTAGGAACATGAACAGTTTCTATCACAAATACCTCAAGGCTGCCTTGGAGTCCTCAATTCTTACTCAAACCCAGGTCACCTGGCCAGTGAGGCACGTCATATGCTACACTTTGCAAGAGACTGCTGAATACATAACTTCCCCAAACTAGTCCAGCTGGAAGCATTCTATATTCCTCAACCTTTCTATAGCTTGCCTTATATGGTTCTTAAAATGGCCTAATGTTAGTCGTATTTAGCATGGAGGACCTCTGCTTCAATGCAGGCTGACCAGAAAGCCTTCAGGATTTCTTCAGCCCATCTATTTTATTTCTGGGGGCAACTTCGGGCACTTGCATAAAAAAGTGGAAAAAAGGACAGTGTGCACCACAATATGAATGCGAAAAGCATGCCCCTTTTCCATGTTGCGCAAAAACAGGGAGATTTGGACATCATGAATAGTGGTTCCAGGCTGGGTCAGTGTAATCAGTTGGGTAGCACCTCCCTCCTGGGCAGGCAGGGTCAGATGATCCAAGTCTTCCTAGGAGGGGAGGAGCCCCCTGATCCCCAGACTACAAAAGCCTTGATCAATCGCCTCCCAATGCCTGTCACAGCCCGAGACGTCCCCAAAGGTGCACTGGAACTCCGTGTAACGGCCCGACCATCACAAGTCCACCCGCTGGTTCTGTCTGCTGGGCCTACAAAAGATGGTTAAGGGGAAAAAGAACCCTACCCCACCTACAGCCTGAGAGAACCCAGGGCGGGTACACTGACCAAGCCTGGAACCACTGAGAAGGGGAATTCACAGTAAGTCCAAATGTCCCCATTCTCCAGTGGTTCCAGGGCTGGGTCAGCGTGATCAGCTAGGATATACCCAAGCTGTGCCCCGTTCAAGGGTGGGAACTGGCCGAGGCTGCCGGTACCACACTTTGGAGAACGCGCCTGCCAAAGGCTGCACCCCCAGAGTTGAATGCATCTACTCTGTAGTGCTTGACAAAGGTATGACGGGAGCTCCAGGTCGCTGCCCAGCATACCACCTCCAGAGAAGAGAAGGTCCTATAAGCCACTGAGGTGGCAGCCCCTTGAAGACAGTAAGCCATTAAGCCCTGAGGGGGGGGGGTCTAGCCCCCTTGTTCTATAGGCCAGCGCAATAGCCTCACCCACCTAGAAATCATGAAAGGGGAACCCCATGACCCTTACGAAGAGACTTGCAGGCAATAAACATAGACTTCGACTTTCTGAATTCAGCCATTCTGGAAATGTAAAAGCTCAGGGTCCACTTCACATCTAAAGTGTGCCACTCCCTCTCCTTCGGGTGTGCTTAGGGCAAAAGGTCGGGAGAACCACCTCCTCCGACCTATGAAACTGAGATTTCACCTTAGGGATGGTAGTCAGTACGGAGGACTACCCTATCCAGTGCCATAGCTAGCCCACCAGGTGGATGGCACCCACGTGTCACCCCCTCCCATGATGTCACAAGCCCCGCCCCTCGCTCATGACACGAGCCCCACCCCTCCAGTAGTTTTTTTTAAGAAAAACATCTCCATCCCCGGTGTTTTTTCACCGGTAAACAGCCAGAATGCAGTGGATCTTGATGCATTGCCTAAGGGCCCATTTAAGATTACCTGTTTCTCCCTCAGAGAAACACCAACTGTCCTGTGAGGAGAAACTAGAGAGAACACCCCCCTTTCACTTTTGAATTCTACTAACATGTAGGGGGGAAAAACACCATAAGCTGCCTTGGGCACAGTCCGATGGGGAGGGGAAAGGCAGGATATAAATGTTTTAAAATAAATTTGCGGCCATTTCTGTATAAGAGCTCATATTCCAGCTGTTGTGTTCTAGCACAAAGTAGCGCAGTGAATCCCAATGATACTGCCTTCCAGAGAACAAATTTACTTCTTTTGCAGTTCCACAGCATTGCTGTCGGGGATACTGCTGTCCAGGCTCAAGGAAAAATAATAGTATACAGCCTGAAGGCTTTAGTGCCCAGTTGCTGAAGACAGACTAGCACATCAAATTGATCAAAAAAGATACGCAGCTGAACTCACCTGGGGGAGAGCCTGCATCCTTTCTGTAGATAATGTGTGAGCCTCCCAGCAGAAGCCAAGAGGAGGCCAAAGTAAGGAGGAGATGGCTTGATGGGCCTTGATAAGAACTCTGGATGGTACTGTACACCAACAAAGAATGGGTGCTCTAAGAAAGAAGGTACATAATTTACTAGGTGAATATCTGAAGCAATTTCATTTGATGCACCATATACAAAGCCACTCTGGACACTATCATTCTGCCTCACTTCTATTCCCAATGGGCATCTGGGCTCATCTTTGGAATTTGTTTTACATAAAACAGGACACAGATTCAAAAATTAAACTCCTAGTCAGTCTCCTGCAATGTATTTATTCCGAGGTCTCAACTCTGGAATTCTATTACTCTCTTCAATACCGACTCATGCAAAACTTATCACCTCCCTCCATCCAAAGAATGAAGAGCTGCCCATTTTATATTAATTACCGCCTAATTCTCCCCACCCCACCAGCTACTAACCCAAGTGCTCACCTTCCAGTTCCACCACCTCCATTCGCTCGCCTTCAACATCCTGGCCCACAAACTTCATACCTTTTTCTTCAAAGCTGCCTTTCAACTCTGGATTCACCTGTGGAAGGGAAAGTGATGTTACGTGATCTCTTATTCTCAGAGAAGTCAATAGAAAAAAATAGCAACCTGATCAATTATTATTAATATTTATATACCGCTTTTCAGCAAATGTTGAAAATGCTCACAATGTGCTGATTGGTACCTCAAATCTGTGTCTGTGCCTCTCTTCCAAGTAGTCACCATCACCATACAGTTTTCCTAATCCAGGGAGAAAATATAATTGTGGACCAATTCAGATTTTAAACCCCATGTCTTCCCCTCCAAGGGAAGGGATCATTCAAACTTTAAAAGGATACATGTCCTTGAAAGTCTAGATTCTATTGAAAGACAGTTCCATAAATCAATGTACCACCAAAGAACATAACAGCAACCCTGCCGGATCAAATCAAAATATGCCCATCTAGATCAGCATTTTGTGTCCCAACAGAGGCCAACCAGATACCTTTGGGAAGCACACAAGTAGGATATGAAGGCAACAGGCCTTCCCCACTAGAACCACGCAGGAACTAGTGGCACATTACCTCTGGACCCAGACTTTGCCCTCCGTGACTTTGTCTAATCCTGCTTTAAAGCCATCAAAGCTAGTGGCCATCACCAATCCTTGCAGCACTGAAGCCGTATATAATATAATTTAATTACAGCTTGCACGGAGAAGTATTTAATTCTAAGGATTTCTATCCTGCCTTTCAGTCTCCAAGAAGGGCCACCAAGGAAGCTCACATCAGATTAAAAATATACAGATACTGTAATAAACAGCACCCAGAACACAAGCCCAAATCCAGCAACTAAAAACAGAAGAGATCAACTGAGGAGACAGGGACACAAAAAAAGGAGAGGTATTCATCACCTGCTCGAACAGAAAAGCCTTTAAAAGTAGGTAGCTTTTTTTGGTCTGTTCAAAGTCTAAAAGGTAAAGGTAAAGGTGACCCCTGACAATTAAGTCCAGTCATGTCCGACTCTAGGGTGTGGTGCTCATCCCCATTTCAAAGCCGAAGAGCCAGCGTTGTCCGAAGACGCCTCCGTGGTCATGTGGCCGGCATGACTCTCCTTGCCGCAGCGCGTAGCATGCGGCTGGAACACGGAGCGCTGTTTACCTTCCCGCAAGCAGTACCTATTTATCTACTCGCATTAACATGCTTTGGAACTGCTAGGTTGGCAGGAGCTGGCCAAGCAACGAGAGCTCACCCCGTCGCGGATTCGAACTACCAACCTTTCGATCGACAGCTCATGGTTCAGCAGTTTAACCCACTGCGCCACCCGCTACTTCTGATCAATTTCTTCGGATGATTCCAAGTTCAAGTATCAGAGCGGAGAAGACATTTCCCCAGAAGTAAGGGGTGAAGGCCCATGATTCAACATGGGATTTGTTTAGGACTTTGTAAGATAAATCCTGCATCTCTACTAATCACACCACAAGTTCTAGCAAATCCCACCAATAATGGAAAGGAAGGTCAGGATGGAAAGGAAAGAAGAGAAAAAATACTAGGAAATGTCATACTCATGACTGAGTTCTTGGTTTGGAAGAGTGTTCGCCTTTTGCCAAGCCTCATGGTCCCACCCATTTGACCAGGATTATGTTCTGGCATGTCTATTACCTGAGGGAGATAATTCAAAGAGTACATTGTGACTGAAAAGAGATTAGAGGGCAAACGCTGCTGGGCCAGCACAATAAAATAGAACTGTTATCTTTGGCACAACAACCCTTCAAGGAGGCCATCAGCACCATTCTTAATTGTTAGTATTTTGAAAGACAGCAAGATAACTTAGAATGGAGCCATAAAGCTCTTACAACAGCATAGTCAGCTTATACACACACAAACAATGGATAACCATCAAGACTGCATAAATATGTACATTTAGGAGGGAAAAGAGTTTGTCTGGAGAAATATAACAGACATTTAGGCAGAAGCCCCACCAGTCCACACAAAATCAGGAAGGAAAGTGCACCAGTAGGTCTCCCCAAAGAGATCATAAAAAGTGTGGGTCACATGCCCCAAAAAAGGATCTGCAAGGTGTCCTCACCGTCCCTAGTAACACATCCAGAGAAGCTTCTGTACAAATGAACCCACCGTCACTTCCTAAAATCAACACCAAGAACTTGGTAGTTCCAACAGGCTATACCTGTGGATGGCTCAACTGGCATCCTCTGGGTTCTCTATCCAGCGGTGGGGAACCTCCAACCCACGGGCCATTTCCGGCCCCCAAGGCGATCCGGTCCGGCCCGCGCAAGACCAGACCGGACCGCCGCCAGCTTCGCGCGCCTCCTCCTTCTAAAGCACCGTTCGTGATAGTGTACATGCGCAGAACGCCGCTAAGGCCGAGAGGGCAATCTCTCTGCCTCAGCGGCATTCTGCGCATGTACACGAACACCGCTGTAGAAGGAGGTGACGCGCGGAGTCTGTGCGTCACCTCGGCGCCTCCTCCTTCTAAAGCGCCGTTCATGATCGTGTACATGAACAGAACGCCGCTGAGGCCGAGAGATTGCCCTCTCGGCCTTAGCGGCGTTCTGTGCATGTACACGATCACGTACGGCACTTTAGAAGGAGGCGCGCGGGGGAGCCTGAAGGTGAGGAGAGCGATGGGGGTGCGCGATGGGGGGGCCGGGCGCGGGCACACGTGCGCGATGGGGGGCACCAAAATTTCGGCCAGCCTCACGGCCGGCCCACAACACATTTTCCCCATGGAAAAATGGCTCTCCACCGCAAATACCCAATACGGTAGGTTCCCCACCCTTGCTCTATGCAAATGCATTCACAGAGATCGTCAGGGCACATTACACAGAGATGTAATGTGAACATGCAAACCAATCCCATTTTCTGAGCATGCAAACCAATCCCACTATTTAAGTTATCACACACCTCCTGCCTAAGACAACAGGCATGAAAACAATGGTTATATCCTAAGTTCCTTTGCTCTGCAGAGGGAGCTTCTTCTTGCAAAAGGAAGCTTAAAGGCACTTGTAGCCCCAACAGGTGTTTTTTAAGGTGTTTTACTTCCCACAAGAGACCACAGGGTACAGCTCCATTTATTTTACAAACATATTAGCTTTTTATACCCTTAACCTTTCTGCTCAGAAAAACAAAAGTTTCTAAGTTAAGAAACAAGAGGTTCCTTTTCCAGCTCCTCTCATGCGAATAGCTACTTCACAGACAGAAGATTTAAAAACCTCCCAAATTAGATTTTTAGTGCCGTGTCCAGTGTGGCCTTCAGTACACACAATGATACACACTGTACACACCTGGACGCTTGGCTTCAGTATTACGGTATATGCTCCACAACCTCTCAGTTCATCTTGATCTTTTCACATTAAACAATCATTCAATAATTTTTGTATTCTACAAGATAGGGGAGAGGATGTTTCACACCCAATGCCAAGTTGACTTCCTGTTCCAACCAATGAGTTCATTCCATATTTTTAAGATAAGGAATGCCCTTGGCAGGCATGCAAAAAGTATAACCATACTGGACTCAAATGTCACATCATACTCACCACTGGGTGTGCAGTTTTGGGGTCAAATTCTGTAGAGTTGGCATCTGTAGATTACAAGCTTTCATCAGATACAACTTGCAGAGCAAACAGATGTCTTAAAAAAATCCCAACTTCCTCTGTCCAGATGAGGCAGTTTTTCCATCAACCACACAAACTAGTACGAACATTACAATGTAGCTGTGTCGTGACACTAGAACCAGCACAGCCCCTCGGATCTTGAACACCATCCACATGCATTTTACAGCCATTACATTGCATTCGTATTTCCGAATCTTGAGTCTGAAGGCTCTCTTTGCTTTTAATGCAAATGTAAAAGCTATCAGACAGGACTAGTGTAATCTACTAACAAAGAAACTGAGCTGTGAACCACAAGTCCCCATTTCAAATTTCACTACCGCAGTCATGAGCTCACAAGGTATGTTTTCGGCAAGTCGAGATTTTTGGGAGGAGAAGAATTGGACCATGGTCATAGTGTGGGGCAGAGGGGGAGATGCAAGCCTTTCACCCCATTTGTGAATTCAATCCACCACCACCCCCATTCCAGGCTATTAACCATGGAGAGGAAAATTTACAGAATAAAAATAACCCACCAAGTTTTCAACTCTCCAGTGAATAGCAGTTGTAGGGGTGTGGTGGGGAATTTTGGACTAAAACGTTGACCAATACAGTGGGTTTGTGAAGAGGGTGAAGGGTTGCACCCCCTTGGGACTGTTTGTGAAGGAAAAAAATGTTAAACACATTAGCATTGCTGGATCAGTCCAAGGGCCCACCTAGTCCAGCTTCATGTATCTCACGGTGGCCTTTGGGATCACATAAGACAAGAAGATTCCTGTACCCTGTTGGCACTCAGAGATAGGCTACCTCTCAAACCTAGAAGTTGCATACAGTCATCATGAATTGTAGCCTGTGATGAACTTAAGGAACCTCCCTAATTCCACCCAATCCCCTTTGAAAGGCATCTAGGCCAGGTGCCATCACCTCACCACAAGGAGTTCTACAGATTAATTACACGCTCCCAATTATGTTGGAAGATCCAATGTAACATGCAACTTGGCCTTCAGTCTCCGCAATCTGGGGACAATACCAACCTACCTTACAGGCCTGCTCTAGGTTAGGGATTACCGAGATACGAACATGTAGCATTACATAAATGTTAAGCATTACACCTGGATATTTCAAGTCACCAGGCCAAAGTAGTGGAAATAAAAGGCTGCATTCCAAGTGCCCCCCCCCCAACTCCCAACTCAGAAACCAGGTCAAACCTCTTGCAGTTTTCAAAGAGGTTGATAACAATTACAAAAATGAGAGTAAACATGTGTCCTTAAGGCTGGTCCATCCCACAGCAAACACCCATCGCCAGTGAGTCCAAATATTTGCAGCGTTTAGCCCCAACAGGGTTGTTTTTTTCCTTCACCATCTTTACCTTGCCAGCCCAGGATGTTGCGTGCAAACTCCACAACAGCTAACTGCATTCCCAAGCAGACTCCTGCAGAAACGAGAGGAGGGAGAAAATAAAAACCGCACATTCATTGATTGATTGAATGTATCATATTTCCAAATTAAGATCCACACAATGTAGTTCACAAAAAACCCACACCATGACACAATATAAAAACAAGCAATAAAAATAGAACACGTTTCTGCTCATATTTAGTGTACACACAGAGAGAGAGAGAGAGAGAGAGAGAGAGAGAGAGAGAGAGAGAGAGATGGAAACTTATTCTCTCACCTAAGAAGGGCTTTTTCTGCTTTCTTGCCCAAGAAATTGCTTGTATCTTCCCTTCTGTCCCACGAACACCAAACCCACCTGGAACAAGGACGCCGCTATACAAAAAGGGGAAAAGTCAATTTAGTGAAACATGCAAGCTGGCTTTGCTTTCCCCATAACACACATTCTAGCCCTTTGAAAAGACAGTCTCTCCATTTTAGAGGCAGTGGTTCCCAAACCTTTTAGACTTGCGGCTCCCTTGACCTCCCTTGCCATTCGCCGTGGCTCCCCATTACGGTGCACTGAAGAGAGAGGCACTCTTTACATGCTCACACCCTTTCTTATATGTGTGTATTGCCAAAACGAGCCCTAAAGTGGACTTTCCAGGCTTATGCTGAACAGCAGCTAAGCCAGGAGCACACAGGGTGGAGTTGGGATGCTGCCCTCCCTCCGTTTGCAGACCTGGGGCGCCAACCTGGTACATAAGAACATAAGAGCAGCCCTGGTAGAGGGCACTGATGTCATCTGCGTTAGTCCTATTCATGGCAAGAGAAACATCAAAGCATGGGAGGGATGTCATTTCTTTTCATTGGTCATGCCTAGCCTTACCATAGTCCCCCCGACGCAGGGGGGGGGGGCGGAAGCAATGTCCGCTGGGACATGGCCGGGATGGGGGCGGGGGTGTGGCGGGGCGGGGTACCTGCACGAAGCTGGAAGCTCTCCAAAATGGCCCGAATGAACATTTCGGAGAGCTTCCAGCCTCGTTGCATACTCGCGCAAAGCTAATAGCCCGTGTTCACTCGGGCCGTTTCGGAGAGTTTCTAGCCTCGTGCGAGAACGCGACGAGACTGGAAGCACTTTGAAAAGGTCCGAGTTCACTCGGATGTTTTCAAAGCACTTGCAGCCTCGCGAGACTGGAAAAAGCAGTGTATTAGCGCTGCGTAAGGGGCAAGACCCAGCTGGCCGGGACAATGAGATCAGCCAGAAGCCTGGGATTTGGGCTCCCGAACCTGATTGTCCCGGCCAGAACCAAGACTATGGTAAGGCTAGTCATGCCCTACCCCAGTTGCACGAGAGAAGGCTACTTTAGGTAGCATCTTTGCAAGATGAAAAAAAGATTCTTACATACTGCCCGGCAGTCTCCAATGGAAGGGGGGGGGGGGTTGTCCCAGCAAATAGAGTAGGGAGCTAACTTAGAGGTGGGTCAAAAAGCAGCAAAGGAGGAAGGAGAGAGATCCTAATAATTAATCAACCAAACATAGCAGCTGCCTCCTCTTCCTCTGGCTTAAACAAGGGAGACAGCTCAGTCAACAGCAAGCAACTTACTTATGCCTCTTGCACCTCTCTTCTTGAGGCTCCCTGCAAAGTGCTTAATGAGGTGTTCTTTGACTATGATAAGCACGGGCTCTGCTCATCTCTGTTAAAAAAAAATGTGGAAGAGCTGACTGCAAACCTGAAGTCTTTTGAAGTGAACTTTGAGTGACCCGATGTGAAGAGGCAGTTTTTCCAGGTCTTTGTTTTTGCCTAAATTTCTCTCTTGCAAGCAAGAATATATGGTAATTAAAAGACTAATGTGATGCCCCTGGCTGCTTTCCACTACGCAGTTGGGAGTCGCGACGCACACTTTGGGAACCTCTGCCTGATGGAAACCTAGGGTCTTACATGCCAGATCTCTGCCAAACAGCTGCAAAACAGAAGAATGCGATATAAGGCTAAGAAGCCAAGGTGGAGGAAGTGTATGCGCCTGCCTCTGCATGCATGGTAAAACCCTCCCCCCCAGCCACCTCTTTCCCCTTGCAACCCCATTCTTTAGCAAACAGCCTGATCCTGCATAAGTGCAGCATCCTGCGTCCTTCCTGGGCCACTCCGGCATGGCACAGGGACTCATCGGGAAAAGGCGACATTCCCAATGGGCCTCCTCGAATGTACGTTGGCTCTCGAGCAGACATACATTCAGGGTGGCGGGGTAAGGGCCACCGAGGCTGGGAATGGCTGCAGGATATCAGTGGAGTTCACCACAGATATCCCCCCCCCAGCCCGGCTAGCCCAACGGCTGCCCTCCCTCGCCACCCGGCCTGCCTACCCCGTGCATTTCCTCCCTGCTTCGGCGACTGCAGCGTCGGTTTGGAGGCGAAGTAAGGGCTGCTGGCCTGCTCACCAGTGGCCCTTAATCCCCTTAAGTAGAGAACTGGGTTTCCAGACCTGGAGGCCTGCTGAATGTCTAGTTCTGCTTGGACAAACACTTCGTAGGTATGGTTGCTTTATGTGAACAGTCCCGCTGAAGTCGGACAATAGAGCATTCCTCTTAGTAAGACAGGGCTGGCTCAAGGACAGCCTACGAAGGCTGCAATCAATGCTCCTTTCTCTCCAAAGGACAGAGGAGTTCAGGTGCTCTGCCTGAACAGCAAATATCAGATATGACGGGAGAAACACCAATCAAGTTTCACACCACTGACAAATAAAAGTAAATCGCAATTAATTCTGCGACAAAACGGTCTGGCTAAGATACCCATTGGACGCTTTGAGCATAACATGTACAAGTAGCAATTTTTGCAAGTCACGCCATAATGGAATCATGTTACCATTTATTGTACTATGCCTGTTCCTTTAAACTTCCCTGGAAGTGGCTCCAATCAGATGGGAGAGCTAACTGCTTGCAACCGTCCATTATCACGCCCCTCATCACCCCAGATTTCCAAGCAGCCACAGAAGAATACTTGTCTGTGCTGCTGGAAGCCACCAATGGCCAGCTCTCCACCCAGGGCCAACACAGGCAAGATTTTCAGAGTTCACAACTTGGTAAGCGTTTGTCCAGCTTCACCCCTAGTGTTCCTTCCTTACTTTTATGATTCCTCCTGTACTCACATGGTATCCTCCCCTCCTCTCATATCTTCCAAATTTTACACTGCATGTAATTCTTCACCCAATCGCCGAGTAACTGCACATGCCTGGCAAATAGTCTACTCGAGTCATGAGATGGAATGCAAAACTTGGTCTTTCCAATTCTGCAGTCAAATGGGCCTGACCAGCTAGGACGCTGGACCAAGCAGGGAACCACGTGAACCCTATAAGGATAGCAGGTGCTTTCTCTCAAAAGGACAGCAAGGTTAGGAAGGCCTTACTCAGCACTGCAAAGTTTCTGCCAGGCCTCATGGTATCGAACTGGCTCCTCTTGCAGAGTAGCTGGTTCCAAGTCCGCAGAATCAATGTACTAGGAAGAAAATCGGTAAATTTCTATTTATATATAAATAGCGCAGCAGAATTTATTTTTATTTCAATGTATCTTGACCCCACTCAATATAAAATATTCAAAACAGCTAAGAGTGTAACAGAATACGAAACTACTTAACATTATTAAAATGCATAAAAAACATCAAAACGTCTCCTTTAAACATCAAAACAGCACACCAACTCAATACATAGAACATTAGACAAAAACCAAAAGCCTCCTGAAATAAAGTTAACTGCTCTATAGAAGACAAGGAACAATGAAGCCAGGGGGACGTCACTGATCAATCATTGTACTTTTTATGTCAGATTTCAACACAGATTAAATATCACTGTGTAACAAAATTTGAACAATTTTAGCTTAATATTTTGATGTATCTTGCTTAATTTTGGTGTGAGGATTTCAAAAATGCCACTATTTTTGGCATAGCATAAATAGTTCCAATGGCGTCACTAGGACGTGTGTCACCCCAAGGCGGGGGGGCGCACGTCACCCTAGCGAGGCTTTGACATCCGCGATTTGGGGGGGGCGACCCGGCTGCACCCTGCCCCAGGTGCCTCACCCCGCCCCGCCCTCCAGACGCTCCGAGGCCGGCCCGGCCTTTCCATCTGAAAGAAGGCCCATGCAGCGCGTTAATACGGGTATTTTTACAATTTTCGCGCATGCGCAGAGACCGTTTTGAGGGCATTTTGAGGGCCGGCCTCGGAGCGTCCGGAGGGCAACGCGCATCCGGAGGGCGACGCGCGTCACGGAGGTGACGCGCGTGGGGGTGCGCGCGTCACCCCGTGGCGGCCCGCCCCCCCCCGCCACGCTCCAGTGACGCCAGTGAATAGTTCAGCCATAATTTACGCTACTTGGGGAGAGCTTACAACCGATTGCCATGGCCATGTTTACCCTGGTGTAAAGGCAAATGACAGTGTTTCAATACCAACACAAAATTTAAGGTAACTAACAGCGCAATCCTAACCAACTTTCCAGCGCCAATTTCCAGTGCCAACAGGGTGCACACTGCATTTTGCAGTGCAGGGGCAGTCATGGAGGCCTCCTCAAGGTGAGGGAACATTTGTTCCTTTACCTTGTAGCTGCCTTGCGGCTGCACCAGCACTAGAAAGTTGGTTAGGATTGCACTGTAAAAAAAGTTTGGATGATACAAAAACCCTTAGAGTACCATTGGAATCAGCGCCTCTGAATTGTATAAGAAACATTTAGAAATAATCAATGTTTGGGTTACGGTGTCTATCAAATTTTCTGTATTTATTTTGGATGGACATGCATATACTAGGAGTTTTGAGAACAACTTTCCCCTCCTTCCTGCATCTGAAGTAGCTTGATGCTGCCATTCTACTGGCCTCATCCTTTTGGCATTCGTCCCTCTTGCTGATTCCAGCAGGCCAGTAAGTGCTGTGCTTCTCTCCAATGTCACCTAAATGAGATTCAAAATGGACTGCATTTTTGCTGAACTAAAGATGAGGGGTGTGTGTTTGTTTTTTGTTTTTTTGCCTTGCAATCCCAGAAGTATCCATCAACTGCTTCACCACACTCAAAACAGGAAGGCGCAGGCCTCTCTCTTGCTGCTTTCAGCCTTAAACACCGATAAAAGGGAGGCAAATTCTGCTGAGTCTGGTGGAAAGAAAAACACACCAACCTTGATTTCAAGTTTGTGATTGATAGCCAGGGCAGAATGTTCCAAAGCTTTAATGACAGAAGCGTAGGAATCAGAAAACTTTGTGTATTTGCCGACAAGAGCAATGGAGCAGGTCTCCAACAAACGATCATATCTGCGTAAAACAAAAATGTTACACACAGAGAGAGAAGATGGCACAGTAGACACTTCAGACTGCAGGGGGAGGGGACACTATTATTTTTTCACAGGGGACCATTAAAAATACTCCCTTTGTACAGCAAATGCTTTTCCCCCTTTTGTGCTAGGTTTTCTTTTTCTTTTTTAACTTGCAGAAAAAAAATTTTCACATAAGGAAAGCCTTTCAAAGCAGCCTTCCCCACCTGTAAGCTGAAGTGGTGCAGTCTACTCTGCCAACTCATACAGCTGCATGCGTAGACCTGTTGGAAATACGCTAACTTGCATATACTGTATTTATAGCGGGTGTTTAACTAACTCAATGAGGACATTTTTAAACTTGAAAGTACTCATTCCCCGATTCTAAAGGATATGCATTCAGCAACATTCTGACCAAGGCAAGTCCCTCTTGCTGGGCTGCGTTTCAGTTCCAATACTGGTTTAGCACAGCAGAGGGTCACAGGTGGCTCTGCTGGGGCCAAGATACCATTTAGGACTCCAAGTCTTGCCCTGCTACCATGCCACTTCTCCACCCATCGCCACGCTGCAGGACCAACATGTAACATGGAGCCCACCTGTCAGCCATCTCCTTCCACTTCATAAGCAATCTCCTCGGCTGCTTCTCAATGGGAAGGTCAAGCCTGTGTCGAAAGTAATCAACTACCCCCTGCTCCTCTAGCAACAGAGGCACCCGATAGATCGAAGAGACATCATGAACACAAATAACCTGTTTAATAAAAAGAGGGGGGGGGGAGAAATGAGGTTGCATCTTTGCATCGAGGCAAAGCACAAACTGCACTGGAGATACCAGTTCACGCTTCTGCCTGTCATTCCAATATATACTTGACCGCAGGAGCATGGCATTTGATAGACACCAGGCAGTGACAACTACTATTAAGAGTCATGGCTGGGGCAGTTAAACAAGAACTCTCCAGCCAGAAGCTGTGAAAGGGCAGTGAATGCCTTTGATCCATACTTCTGAAGAAGCTCCGTGCAAATTCCAGAGTGAAACAATAAGACACTGGTGCTTTTTAAGAACTGACCAACACGGTCATTAAACCCCTAATTTAATTTTAAATTTAGTAAATATGGACTGTGAATCACTAAGACATTATATACTGATTCTTTTAGTTAAAGAGTGCGTGTGCGTGTGCGTGTGCGTGTGCGTGTGCGTGTGCGTGTGCGTGTGCGTGTGCGTGTGCGTGTGCGTGTGCGTGTGCGTGTGCGTGTGCGTGTGCGTGTGCGTGTGCGTGTGCGTGTGCGTGTGCGTGTGCGTGTGCGTGTGCGTGTGCGTGTGCGTGTGCGTGTGCGTGTGCGTGTGCGTGTGCGAGAGAGAGACACACACATACACACACACACACACTTAAGGGCACAACCGCGACTCAATTCACTCTCGAGCTTCAGATTTACAGATCAACCTTGTCTAACAAACAAAATCTAGTAGCTCATGCAGAGCTCCAAAATCAAAGAAAAACCAAATTCCCCAGCTAGTCCCAAAAATGTCCCCCTCAGTCTTACCTCAGAAATGAGTTAGAGATGCACCACCAAGGCCATAATTCACAGATCTGACATACACAGTTAAAATCTAGTACTTAAAATGAAACTCTGCACTAAGCAGACAGGCACATTCATGGCAACAAATCAGTCTACTGGAACAGTTTTTTACCTGCTCTGGTTCTACATGGCAGAACATGGAAATCTTCTCCTTGACTGAGGTGTCTAGAGGTGTGGAGCATCTGCACACAATCTAGCAAAAAAAAAACAAACCACAATGATTTATGAAACAAAACTGTACCAAGCTTTAATGGAATGTGCAATACATTCCTGCATACATTCCTGCAGACCGCTACACATCTTTTGGGGTAATTTGCTTTATGACGACATGGCTGTAAACACAGATCTCACCATCCCAAGCCCTACAGGGACCAGAATTTTCTGTGAAATCCAGTGCATGCCATTTTCCATGTGTCACAGAAATACTTACCAGATCTGGCGAGAGACCAAGACCCCGGAGCTCCCGAACACTATTCTGAGTGGGTTTTGTCTTCTGCTCTCCTGTAGAGCTTGGCTAGTAGACAAGAGTCAGGAAATGCATTTATTAGAAGACACCACAGCATATCAAGACCTTCCAAAATAGCACACCACAGTATCTAGAAGAGACCGACATCTGGGTTTTAATAACCTCTCTAATAAATCATCGCAAAAGGGAGACGTGAAGCAATGGCGGCCAAGTACAGAAGTGTCACTTTTCATCAGCAGGGTTTTCCAATCATGTTAGCATCTGATCATTTTGACAAAACAAGACTTTACGCGGAACTTTAATCAAAGGGCTTACTAAACAATTTGGTATTACATGTACCTATGCAAATAGTAAGCATATCCGTTGTGATCAGGACGACATCTTGCTCTTATTTGAAAGACAAGCAAAGCTCAAAGGGTCTTTAAGACAGAAACAAGGACTCTGATAAATATACCGGTAATCATTAAGATGCAGGTCACCTTTCCCTTTTACTTCAAACCTTTTTGTTGGTGTTTTTTTTTTAATTAAAACTATTGTTACTATTTTAACCTGTCTGGTTACAGTTCAATTGGAAGGGAATTGGTTGCCCTGTCTTACCGTCAGCATTCACTACAGCTTATAATGGGGGCCCCAGGGATTTGGGAGCGTTCTTCTGGGAGGGAGGATCCGCCCAAGACAGCCCCCTTCTGTCTGCTTTTCTCTGGTCTTGGGACTCCCAAATTGGGAGGCAGCCGCCATCTACCCTTCCAGTTTAAAACCAGTTGCAGGACAGAATGGGCTGGGAGCACGCCTGGTCGCTAGGCACTGTAACTCTGCACTTGTCCATCTGACAGCCGCAGGCTTCAGAAATGGCCCCCCTCCCAATGGACATTCCAGTATGGCCACCAGTTACGTCTACTGAGATTAAGCGACTGATTAGCCAATTGAAGGCAAGTAAAGCCTCGGGCCCAGATTTGGCACCTTCTTTGCTATTTAAGTCTGACCCTGACTGGTGGGCTCCCCTTTTGGCAAAGTTATTTACAGCTGTAGATAGACACGGGGTTATGCCTAGAGCATGGACACAGGCAACAGTAACACCAATTTTTTTAAAAGGGGACAAATATTGTCCAGCCAATTATCAACCAATAAGTCTGTAATCTATATTAGGGAAGATGTATGCAAACCATCTGCGCTCTAAACTTCAAGATTGGCTAAATGAATCCAACATCTTGGGAGCCGAACAGGCCAGCTTTAGAGCAGGGAAGTCCATTTTGGATCACTGTCTGGTACTTTCCCATTTAGCCTATAAAGAAGTCGCATCTCTATGCTGCTTTTTTAGACCTCAGGGGCGCCTTTGATTCCATCAGGCTTACTCTGGCACAAATTGCAGAACAGTGCTCCGTGTTCCAGCTGCATGCTACGCGCTGCAGCAAGGAGAGTCATGCCGGCCACATGACCACGGAGGCGTCTTTGGACAACGCTGGCTCTTCGGCTTTGAAATGGGGATGAGCACCACACCCTAGAGTCGGACACGACTGGACTTAATTGTCAGTGGTAACCTTTACCTTTACCTAAATGCGCCAATTATTTTGATTTTTTTGGACTGGCCATTAAAGCGCTGGGCTCTGACTTTGGAAGGCACTACAATGTAGGGCCTTCAAACCTGCTATTCAGCTGCTTTTGGCGGGATAGCCTCTAATTTTACAACAATACTGTAAAGACCCTTATCAGGTCTAGGATAGCCTGCCTATGTAAACCGCCTTGAATAAATCTGATGATGAGAAAGATGATATATAAATACAGAAAATAAATAAATTTGAGAGTTTGTATATGCAGCAGGGATGAACCAGAATCCTTACAACACATGGTTCTTTACTGCGACAGATATAGTGAGCTGCGCAGGCGGTATTTAGATGAGTTTTTGTCCTCTCACTCCAGTTGGTCTGATGAGTCAAATATCCGCTATATGATCGGAGGTTCTGAAAGACTGTTCACCTGTTTGGCTGCCCAATTTATGTATTTGGTAATCCAAATCTGACGGAATCTTTCCTTTTGGGGGCTCTGAGATCAAACTCTGATTATTATGGGGGAGCTGGTATCTTGGATTATGTGGGTGGGTAGGGAATGTGAACTGCTGATGGGGGACTTTGGTGTTGATGTTTGGATGTGAAATGTATTGTTATGTATTGTATTGTTTGTTTATGCCAATAAAGGTTATGGTATGGTATGGTAACTATAACTTCCATATGATAATCTAAACTACTATATTTTACCTTTTTATGCTTCCCATATTTAACGTTAAGCACTATTATTTACACTGCTAAAAAAGGAATCTTTTTGCAGCTTCCAAGAACAGGGTTTTACTAATCCCACTTGTAGCAGCATTAGGAAACCAGGCATTGCCCCAAACGGGTCACAATTTATAATCATTCGTGTTTTATGCAGACTTGCTTCCAAATTTCCCTCAAATGCTCCAGGCATGTTATAATGCACCATGTAATACAACATTAGTTTAGGATCCGCACACACACCAAACGGCTTTCCAGAGCCTTACCTGGGGTACCAGACTGACATGAATATTACAAAAGTTCTCTCGCTTGACTTTGAACTGAAACTGGCGGAATGCCTCAATGAAGGGCATGCTTTCGATGTCTCCAACAGTTCCGCCGAGCTAAAAGACAGGCAGTTAGAATTAAGCACAGCACTCTGTTCTTCGACCGCATTGCCTGGGTCAATGTCACTCTGTCAACAGCTCTGCTGAAAGCACCCCATGTACAGTAATAAGATGCTGGGTGATGCAATTCATAGTGCTTTGTTGCTTTCAGACAGCTCATCAAGGTCAATAAGAGTCCCAACAACTCCTCACTTCTAATTCTAACTAACCAATATTCTTCTACATACTCCTGGATTGCAATAAAATATTCTCTTCTCAGAAAACCAGCATTGTTGTAGATTGAGAATACAGGCCTGACTTCAATGCCTGAAGACAATACTTAGCATCAGTATAGTACTTTGAGTGCATAAAGTGCTTCATGTACATTGCCTGGACATAGTCCTGACAACAACCCTTTAAGTATTATTATCCCCATATGGCAGACGGGGAAGACTGAGGCTGAGAAGGTGGCTTGCCTAAGGCTGAGTGAGTTCACAAAAGAAGAAAGGTTCAAACCAAGGATGTCTTGATCCACATCTGAGACCCATACCAGACATGCAGTCAATCCATGGGGAAATAACATCCAAGAGTTTCAACCCGCATGGGATTTGCAATTGCACATTCAGTCCAATCCAAGGGGTTATCTGTGGAAAAAGCCACGATAGTTCTTCCTCCAGCACTGTCAATAACCCTTCAGCTGTTTTTCTGTGTCTGCCTGTATCTCAGCAGCACTTGCCTACCAAAAGGGATGGGAACTTCCTCCTGAGTGTTTGCCCTTCTGAGGTAGTAAACTCTGTGGTCCTACAAACCTTCCCTTGGAGACAGTCTGGGACACAATCTCACCTTCCCCGAGGACTCAAAACTCATGGATATCGGACAAGCACCTGAGTTTTCCAACCAGACGTTCAAACCCATATGGAAGATTCCGAACAGATTAAGAAGTGAAAAAAACACACTGATAACAGAGATGAGGATTCCTCCTTGCCCCCACCCCCAAAAAACCATGAGCTCATCCAAACATGAGCTACATTCATGGGAAACATCTATTATTTCCATGTGGGGTTTTGCGCACTGGTTCTGGGCCTCAGCCTCTTAGCCACAATGCTACACCAGTTCTCTAAAGGGCTGACAATGCCTTAATTCAGATACCACACCCCAGGGGAATGACAGATCAGAAGCATTTTCATCCCTATCAAAAGAGAATATCGCAACTATGCATAGTTCCCTCCAAAGAGGATAGCCTTTCTTTAAGCCCAGCAAAAGAACACACAGAATGGATACCAACCTCAATCACACAGACTTGAGGTTCTATGCCATCTTCATCAACAGGAATTTGTGCCTGCCTCATCACCCACTCCTGGATAGCATCTGTAATATGGGGCACAACTGCAAAAACAAGGGAAGAATCAAGCCTAACCTGTCTGTTTCCAATCTTACCACAGAACCAATATCTTGTCACTCACTTGCCCTTATGCTTCATCCACACAGTATCCTAACAAAAACTTTGCCTATCTCAGCATGATCCAATTAACCAACGGACTAACAAGCAGGTGACTTTCAGCCAACACGGCACCTGGGGCTGAAGCTTAAAACCTGCTGCAACAGGAAATACTGTTAACTTAGAAATATGGATTGATAACACATATTTTGAGAACCAGAGAGAGACAGAAAAAAAAGGTCCTCCACATAAACAGACTTAGGAAAAGCTGTAATCAAGATCTGGCACACAAATGCTTAAAACTGAAATGAAGCAATAATCTCTGCAGCACATTTTAGCTTTGAAAAATTTAGAAGCTTCAAGAAGATATGAAAATGAATATGAAAAATATGAATATGAAAAAATAGTAATGAGAAAGAACAAAATCAGCTATGTCAGGGAAGATTAAATATACAAATGTTGATGGAAGGAGAGATTACATTTGGAAAATACAGGCAGAGGCTTAGGTAAACAGGATGCAACATATCAAAACAGTCAAAGCAACACTCTCAGAAAAATCAGACCAACTTGTCTTTAAAGTTCACTGCATCAGCGAGTCAGGCCTCAATACTTAAACTAATCTGGGTTTCCAGCTAAGCAACATTCATTTTTAGAAATGTTGGTAACCAAGTGATTCCAAGCCAGGGTTGGCATGTTATTTACGACAGCAGTTTTTACTGCCCCAGCTAGCCCCACGTGAGACTAGATGGTCTGGCTTTAATACGACCCTGTTTGCTTTGTTTTTAGTCTTTAGAAAAGTCACTAAAATGAGAACATGTGGTCAACCTTTGATGCCTTGCATATACTTTTTATAAATGGAACAACTTGTTTCCACTCCCTTGAGGATATTAGCCAATTGTATTGCTTAATTGCTACATTATGCTGACTGTAAGCTGCCTTGGGTGTGCTTTTGAGTAGAAACAAATTTAAACCAAATTCTCACAATAACGCAGCTTTAGTTTTGGTGCTGTTTAAATTATTTTAGTGGCTGTTTTACATTTATTTATAATTTCTATGGATTTCAAACCGTATGGGAGCCCTGTTACGAACAAGCATTGCAAGTCAGATATGCAAGTCAGTACATTTTATAGCACTTCATATCTTTGCAAGCTACAGGCCTTAAATAACATTTTATAAATCAACTTAAGGATACCTAGAACAAAGAATTACTGTCCTCGTTCAAAAAACAAGAGCCGCATCAAAATAACAGAGACACAGATATGTCACAGAACCTTACCAAGACTATTTAAAGCAGAGCAGGCCCATTTCCAATAGTTTACCTTGAACCGTTTTGCCCAGGTAGTCTCCCTTCCTTTCTTTGTTGATCACGGACTGATAGATCTTCCCCGTGGTCAGGTTATTGTCTTTGGTGAGACGGATGTCAAGAAAGCGTTCGTAGTTACCCAGATCCAGATCGACTTCCCCTCCATCGTCCAACACAAACACCTCACCTTGCAGTCAAGAATGACATTCACAGATGATTTGCTTGACACAATAACTACTTCCTGCCCTATGTCCCACCTCACTCCTCTGAATGCCCTCTTTATTACTGCATCTGCGCACGCAAGATCATATGTCAAGGCCATTCGGAGTACTTTCTCAGTGGTGGCTTGAAGAGTTTCAGAATTCACTCCCTATGCACAACACTGATAGGTAGCCTTACCAGAGTCCCGGAAATGACCGGGATTGTCCCTGTAACCAGGATCATCCCGGTCATCCCGGGCTGCCCTCCCAAGCATCCCGGTTGCCGCACAGCTTCCCAGCACTTCAAACAGCTCTAAAAAAAATTTTAAAACCCGATTCACAGCAACTTCTGGTTTCGCATTGTAACCAGAAGTCGCTGTGAATTGGCTTTTTAAAAAACTCTTTAGAGCCGTTTGAAGCACTGGGAAGCAGCGCGAGCTCTAAAGAGTAAAAAAAATACGTGATTCACAGGACGTGACTGGGGGCGGGGACAGGAGCACTTGGAAAGCATCCGAGTGAACTCGGACACTTCCCAAGTGCTCGTCCCACCCTCCCAGTGACATCACATTCCCAGCCACGGTGACACCCACCCCGCCTCCGATGACATCACTTCTACCCGCTTGCGTCGGGGGGGGGGCAATCTGGTAAGGCTACTGATAGGCTCACTTTTTACTCTCAATCCAGAGGGAAATTCCTAGCGTCACATCTGTTTTTCCCATATCAACATTGCTGGCACTATTGCTACTATTAACACTGTCCCAGCAGCATACCTAACTTTTACCTAAAAATATAAAATCTGCCACCCACCGGCTACCCATAGCATGTGGCAATTTCAAACCTTAATACCAGTGAGAAAGTCTGAGTGCAATCCCGCAGATTTATTGCAAAATACTTCCTAGGCACTATTTCATTCTTAAATGAAACTTGGAGCATTTGCTTGTTTATTACACACAACGAACATAGTAAGTATTCTCCACATCTTACCGTGCTCATAAGGAGAGAAAGTGCCGGCATCAATGTTAATGTATGGATCGATTTTAATGGACGTGACTCGCAATCCACATGATTTGAGAATTGTTCCAACGCTGCTGGCAATGATCCCTTTCCCAATTCCAGAGATAACACCGCCCGTTACCAGAATGTACTTCATTTGCTTTAATGGCTGAAAAAGAAAACATTAAACACAGTGAAGCATCTCTGCCTCATCAAGTTGGGATGCCCACGTCTTTTAATCCTACCAGAGCAGCAGTGTTTAGAATGAAAGGGAAAACGTCAAAGTACTTATACACTGGAAGCCATCTCAAAACCACCAACATGGCATGAAAAGCCCCCTTTGCAGTTACAAGTGCAACTGACACAGAAATGCGTCTAATTCAGGGGTTCTCAACCAATGGTACTCGTACCACCAGTGGTTCTTTGGCCGACTGCTGGTGGTACTCGGACCGCCGGACCATCAGAAACTTGCGTTTTCACTCCCGAGAGGCTCCTACCTTTGGCTGATTATCTCAGGAATGCTGAGAAGGGCCCTCCCACCTGCCCAGAGTCTCCTACCTGCGTTTTCTGGCCTCTGAAAACCCAAAAGTAACAGGCGATGATGTAATCGCCAGTCACTTCTGGTAGTAAGCAGCAGGAGAGTGGTGCAGGAGGTGGTACTCGGCCGGAAAGGGGTTGAGAACCCCTGGTCTACTCAAAACTCTCACACAGGCAGACCAATTGTGCCTTTGTGAAATCTACCGAAATCTACCCCCTTAAATTATACTGAACCCCTTGTTCTAAGACACAGTGAGACAGAAAGTCATAAACGCCCCTCAATCTGTGCAAAGGGAAGGGGGAAAGTACAAAGGTTGTACTTTGATAACAGCCCTTTCAATAAAGCATGGCAGGACCGTGTGTTATGACCCCAATGGGGCTGCTTGAAAGGGCAGTGTGTGAAAAGCACACGTTTCCTACTGTGGTCAGTCCAGGGTCCTCAGGCATGGACGTGCGCATAGATACCCAAAAGGGAGAAGCAATGTGGATGTGGGGATAGGACAGGAGAAAAGAAGAAGGAGTTCCACTGATAGAGAACAGATGCAAGGAGTAAGAACTGGGGGGGGGGGGGGAGAGAAGGGAAGAAGAAAAAATTGAATACATTTAGAACTAGAAAAGGGACATGATGTGCACACATATTTATTTTTCACATTTTTATACCGCCCCTTCCTCCAAGGAGCTCAGAGTGGTGTACATATTTCCTCCCCTCCTTTTTGTCCTCACAACAACCCTGTGAGGTAGGTGGGGCTGAGAGATAGTGACTGGCCCAAGGTCACCCAGGAAGCTTCGTGGCTGAGCGGGGATTTGAACCTGGATCTTCCAGGTCTAAGTCTGACTCCCAAACCACTACACCATCCCTGTGGTAATTTCGTAAGCGTTGTAAGAAGCCCTGCCACAATGCACTGGAGATTTAACCGGAATGCATGTCATGCCTGCCAACCTAATTTCACAAGGCACATCACCTAATTAAGTATAAGTGTTTACTGTATGAAAAATATCTTCAGAGAGCTATAGAGATAAGGGATACAAGGGGGGAGGGCAGCGAGGGCGAAGGATAGCAAAGGATAGCAAAGAGAATCTAGCAAATCTATATCTAGAAAGCAGAAAAAGAACATTTCACAAAGCTTTGACAGAAACCAAGAGGACTCTTTGAGGCATCTTAAGAACAAAAAATTTACAGTATTATGAATCTGATTTACGACTAACGGGAATGTATGCCCCAGGCCCATTAAAATGTGCCACAAGATTCTCCAGTGTTTGCTGTAACTAACACAGATCCCCTTCTGCAACAAACATTTTGAAAAGCACAAATTAGGTCTCCCCAGCACAGCATCTAATTAAGGTAGGACTGTCTGCAACAAGAAATGTTTCCGCCCTGGTGAAAAGGGGAGTGTAGGGGCCAAGTAGGTTTCTGGAGTGGAGAGAACAAGCAAAAGACCTAGTAAAGCCGGAGCTACACCGCACACGTTCGCATTCTGTATGCTCAACTTTAACCGCGTTTGCATTTTGTTCAGCCAATCAGAGCCCATTGTTTGACCTGGGGGTGGGACACCAGACGCATATGGAACGCAAACGCGTGCAGTCTAGCTCCGGCTTAAGTATACTGTATCTAGAAAAGGGCAGAGAGATAATTAAATGAGTGTGTTTTAAGAAACACTGGCATAAGGAATTGAAGGTATGCCTGGAATGGCATAGCAGCCAAACTCTCAGGGACAGCATCTAATCAAGCTTGTGATAAGAAAGTTATTTTGGGAAAGAAGGGGAGGGGGGCAGTGCCATGACTCAGCCAGAGCCACCTCAGCAGCAATATTCTAACTTACAGGAGAAGGCTGGCAGGCCAGAGAGACCAATAAGATGAACAACTTCCGCTGTATTTCAACTAGATCTCACCATTTTGCTAGGTTTTAGAAGTCTCACTCACACACAAAACTTTATCATCTGTATATAAGGGTGCAGCACCAGGAACCCATGAAGACGCCTTATGAATTTAAAGACACCCGAAATGTAAAGATGACCAGGGGAGGAGGTTTGTGAAGCTAACATGAATATTTTTTTAATCAAGTTCTGCTTTAAGTTTTTTTGTTTGTTTTTAAACAGCCTGATTTCAGAAGAACAGAAGGAAAACTAGGTGGACCAGACCTAAGGCCCATCTAGCCCAATACCCTGTTTCCCACAGAAACCCACCAACTGCCTCTGGGAAGCCTGCAAGTAGGAAACAATGAACAGGTATTTGGTGCCTACTCTCTAGGATTCCATGAGTTCTGCCACCATGCCCATGCTGCAAGCCACTCTTAGGGTCAGAAATGATTTTCTATTAAAAACAGGCTCCCCCGAGGGTACCAGTGTGGTGTAATGACCCCCAACCAGGGCTACATCACAGTCATGACCTAAAGTGGGCTGGAGCGAGTCAATTAGAGAAAATGTACTTAAACTAAGAATTTTCACAAAAGGAGAAAAATCATTTGCAGTGCAGGGCTGCTTTCTGAATCTCTCAGCAACAGCAACCCAGCCCAGCAGCTTTCATCTGGGGGAGGAGGAAGATGCATGGTGGCAGGTGGGGAGGAGGGGGGGCACATGCAATTTAGAATCCCACTCGGCTAAGTGGGGTGTGTGTGAAAATGTGTTGATGGGCCGGATGTGGTTTGCAGGGTTAGAGCACTAGACTAAGGAGGTACAGGAGCGAACATGGGGAGGAACATTATAATTAAAATGCCACTTGGTTCATCAGGAGGACTCAAATTGTGTTGGTGAGTCAGATGTGGTCTGCAGGTTAAAACACTGAACTAAAATGGGGGGGGGGGTTTTCCATACAAGTTCCAAACACCCTCAGCTATCAAGTTGTCACTGGGCGATTTGAGGCCAACCCCGATTCCTCAGCCTAGCCAGTCTACCTCGCAGAATAAAGAGGGGGGGGGGGGGAAGGAAGAAAAGAAAGCCACCGAGGATTTAAAAAAAAAAGAGAGGAATGGGGGGAGGAACCCATCCATGCAGTGGGCCAAAAATATAATCCACAAGCAGACATGAAATGCTATGAAATAAAAACAGATGCCTGCAAACAAACTACTATGCAATAAAACAATACAAAACAACAATAACTGCATCAAAATACCAGTAATGATGTTAATGCTAATAATAAATTGGGGGTGGGAGGGGGGCACAAGGAAGCTGGTCTTCTTTCCCCCCCCCCGCCTGCTAGCTTGGGCGTTGCCACGCGCCTGTCATCCTTGGGGGGGGGCACCAGGCAATTCAGGCACACGCGGGGGCCCCGACTGTCAGCCAATTGGCCAGAGTGTCTTGCCCACCCAGGGACCCTCGCCCGCCCCCCCCGACCCTGACCCCCACGACCCCTCCGGCGAGACCGCCTACCCGCTCCGCAGCGCGCGCGCAAGCCGCCAGTCCAGGCCGGGGGCGCGCAGGGAACCCTCCAGGGAGAGGCAGCAGGGGCGACGAGGGGCAAAGCGGGCAGCGCGTGGTGGAACGCGTGGGAAAAGGGGAGGAGCCAAGGACCAGCGGGCGGGCGGGCAGAGCACCACAAAGGGCGGGAGGGAAAGGAAGAGGCAAAGGGAAGCAGAAATACGTCTGCGCGAAGGGGCCGGGCCGGGCTTTCTCGGCGCGATTTCGGATAGGCTGGAGCTTGGGGGAGGGAGGGGCTAGAGGCGGGAGGAAGAGCCAGGGGTCGTTCGGTGAATGAATTAATGAATAGATGAATGAAGAAAGGAAGGAATGGCGCGCGAATGCAACGCCTGTCTCCGCAGGAAACACCCATTCAATTCAACGAGACTCTTGCGCGTGTTTACGCGGGAGGAAGTTCCGCCGTGTTCAATCTTAGTTTTATAGCTTTACAGCGGCTTCGCTTACACACTTCCCTGGGAGTAAGACCCGGTGAATTCGGGGGGGGGGGGGGGGCTTACTTCTGAGTATAGGTGCAGAAGATTGCGCAGTAGTATCCTGATTCGAATAATTGGTCTTTCTGTTATTAAACCTGCGTTTCATTTAATAAGCCTAGTCATTTGTTTATATTATTTGTTAGTGCATGTATATTTATTGTTGTGTGTATGATATGGGTGCACTTATACAGTATTGTATATATCTTGTTCTGTACACTAAGACCACAATCCTAAAAAGTGTGCCCATTGTGTTCAGTGAGCTTACTCCCAGGAAAAGTATGTACTATAGAATTGCACACTAACAGCCCAATCCTATCCTTCTCCCCCACTGGTGCAACCAGCAACAGAAGCTACGAGGAAAAGGTCAAATGAATTAAAAATAAAAAGCATTTCAATCAGTGTAAAAAATAAGCTAGAGTGGATGCAGAAGCAGAACTCAACTCCTGTGGGAGGGAGTTCCAAGGACCACCACAGAGAATGCCCTTTCATACATCACTACTGGATGTACTTCTGTCAGCAAAGGGTCATCCCACACAAGATTTCAGGGAAAGGGCAGCTTCAAGCAGGAAGAGGCAGTCCTTCAAGCACTCTGGGCCAGAGTCATTTAGGACTTTTAAAAGTTAACACCAGCACCTTGAATTGCTCTCAGCTGACTCCCAACACAGGGGGAAGACACAGATGTGTTCTGTGATATGTTCTACCTTCCTTGTGCTGGTCAGCAATCATGCAGCAGCATTTTGCACTAGCTGAAGTTTCAGAATGGTCTTCAAGGGCAGCCACATGTAGAGCATATTACAGTAATCCAAGCAGGACATAACCATTGTATGGACAGCCATAGTTAGGTAGGTCTGCTCCAGTTCATTTGGCCTATTCTAATCCTCCCCAAACCAGTTTGAAAAATTTGCTCTGTTTTTCTTTCTCTCTAGCCAGAATCAAAGCAGTACTGTCTTTCCTTGCCTCCAGTCAAAGTCCAGACCTGGCTTTCAGCTCCCACCCAGGCAGATGGATATGACATTTCTAGCGGGCTTTTTTCCCCACAAAGAACACTTTGATGGCTTAGCTTTCATTGTCAATAGCTAAGCCGTGTCAAAAAGAAAGAGAGACTGAACAGCAGGACAGTGTGGCCTAGGTGACAGGGTAATTGTGGCAGGCAAAGCACAGCAAGGATTGAAAAGTTAAGCGTGTGGCATGACACATAAATAGCTGCAGAACTAGCAGTGGAAGAAAAATGCAGTGGATGGGAATGGAAGGAAAGGAAAATGCAATGGAAGGAAAATTAAACATTTCCAATTCTGAATGGAAAATTGTAACATTTTCCATAAGGAAACACTAGAATAAGGTTGCTTTAAACAACACAACAAGAGCACACTCATCATGCAGCCTCCCTAGACTCTCCTAAAGCAGCATCAGTCCCCCAAAGCAACAGCATGTTCTTTCTACTGAAGCAACATCAGGCTGAGGCTGCAATCCTATAGCACTTTTCTAGGAGTAAGCCCCATTGAACATAATGGGACTTACTTTTGAGTAGACATGCATAGGATTGCTGTGTCAGTCTCCTAAAACACAGCTTACTGTTGCTGTACTGCTTCGGAGTTGCTTGCTAGCAAGGCCTGCTGTTGTTAGCAGGAGTGGCAGCCATTACACTGAAGGGCAAACCAAAGGAAAACCGAGTGCTGAGAACTAGAAATGCAACAAAAAGATGCTAGTAATGCAGATACAGTACTTGAGTACTGTATATCCAATAAACCTCTGAGGTCTTGGAGAAGCATGATTGTGCACTAGTGAATCTGACCACTAGATGGCAGGCTTGAACCATAAAACATTATAGGCACCTGGAAAAAAGCTAAACAAAGAGGTCATCCAATACAGTAGTAGTGTTAGCCAGGTGTGCTATCCCTAGGCAGCAGTGGTGTAAATGCATATTCTACAGCTAGTAGCCAGGAAAACGAGCAGGTTCTCTATTGTGCTAGCTTTCTACAGTCAAGGGGTTTTGTTTGAAACAAAAAAATAGGGGAACATTAAAAAATGTGATTCCTCTACCCAGGGCTGGCCCAAGATCTTTTAGTGCCTGAGAAGCCATGCCAATTGCTATCTCCTAGTTATGTGCCAGAAGCCCCTACCACCCCTCTCCAGGTCTACCACCCCTCTCCAATAGACACATTCACAGATGATCAGGAAACAGGATATACCAGTAAACTGCAAATGCACTGAATTTATTTATTTTTGTGAAAGATCTCAGTCTGATAAAAGACTGTGCTCCTAACAATTTGAAGGCTGCAATCCTATACACACGACATGGGAGTAACTCAGTATTGTATGCCTGAGGCTGTGACTACAGAATTCTCAAGGAGGATCATTTCCCAGCATGACCTGCGGGGCCAGTTAGGCCATGCAGGGGGGGGGGGCCCTCAGCTATGTCAAGCTTATGTCAAGAAGCCCCATTCCACCACATTGCCATGTATCAGCACAATCCTACGCATGTTTACTCAGAAGTAAGTACCACTGTATTCAGTGAGGCTTACTCCCAGGAAAGGGTTGTAGCAGGGGTGGCCTCTTTGACCTATAATGTACGGCTCTCGGAAATATGTTGGCTGAGCTCCTTTTTGCATCACAGTTAATATAAAAGGTAAATAAGACATTTTCCATTTTTGATTATTTACCAGGTATAAACCAAAGAATAGATGCTTTCGAACTGTGGTGCTGGAGAAGACTCCTGAGAGTCCCTTGGACTGCTAGGAGATCAAATCAGTCAATTCTAAATGAAATCAACCCTGACTGTTCCCTGGAAGGACAGGTACTGAGGCTGAAGCTCAAATATTTTGGCCACCTAATGCGAAGAGAGGACTCTCTGGAGAAGACTCTGATGCTGGGAAAGATTGAAGGCAAAAGGAGAAGGGGAAGGCAAAGGATGAGATGGTTAGACAGCATCACCGATGCAACGAACATGAAAATGAGCGAACTCAGGAAGATAGTGGAGGACAGGAAGGCCTGGCGGGATATGGTTCATGGGATCACGAAGGGTCGGACACGACTTAACGACTGAACAACAACAATAAACTGAGAGTCCACAGAATTAAAACATAGGTTTAATGTTCATGGTGAGTAAATATATTTAAGAATTTAAATGCTTCTTAATATTGCAGCTCTCAAACATCTGAAGTTTATCATATGTGGCTCTTACGTTAAGCAAATTTGGCCACCTATAGTGGAAATCGTGGAAGAACGGCGAGGCCTTAGTGGTGTTAGCAGTGGTCCCCTGTTTTGAACAATCTGGAAAAGAAGGGGTTAAAACCCAGGCTCCATAAGTAGGCAGACTACACAGCTGCAGCTACTAGAAACTGCAGCAGGTCCTGAAGTATAAAAAGCAAAAAAAAAGGCCCCTGTAAAAAATGGCCTTAGTTAAAAAGCCTCGGGGGGTGGGGGGTTTGCTGGTATGTTGAACTCTGGCTGGATGAAGAAGACGCACCACTGAACTTGAAGAAGATAGGACGCCGTGGCCGCGCTTTGCCCCACACGCACCTTGCTTCTGGTCGTCTTCCCCGCATGCGCACTGGAACGTACTTCTTGCAAGCGCACTGGCCTCAGACATCCATGCACGCGTGAAGTACGTGGATGTCTGAGGCCAGTGCACATGCGAGACGTACGTTCCAGTGCGCATGCAGGGAAGACGACCAGAATAAGCATGGTGCATGTGGGGCAAGGCGCAGCCGTGGCTTTCTTCAACTCTTCTTCAAGTTCAGTGGTGCCTCTTCTTTATCCAACTGAACCTCACCACACCAGCACCCCCCTAAAAGCGGCCTAAAAACCGCGCCAGGGTGCTTTTTTGCTGCAACACCCCTGCAAATGACCTAAAAGCGGCTGTGTGCTTTTTTTGACCCTAGGGTGCAAATCCGGTGGATTTTTTTGCACACACCCCCGAGTGTTGCCCCCGACACCCGGGGGACAACCGCCCCCTGCCCACCTAATGATGCCTCTGTTTGTATCTGAATGCCTTTTTCACATGTGTTGATTCATTGTAACCTGGGGACTAGTCTTTGTCTGAGCCACTCCTATACTTCCATATCTTGATGTCTCTCACCCATAGTCCCGGTACATGCAGATTTCTCTTTTGTTACCCAGATGGAGGGGGGAGAGAGTCACCCAAAGGTGTAGCCACATCTGCAGCCCAGCTCCCATTGGTTAATAATTCATACTAGTACAACATTGTTCATTGATTTTTCATCAGGATCTATCTATTGGTTGCCTTTATAAAATGTACTGTACACTTACAATTGGCAGATTGTTTGAATCTAAGTTTTTACTGGTTGCTTTCCATGAATTTTCACTGTATCCTTCTGTCCATTGGCTCTCTTTGTATGTATGTATCCTTGTGTTCACCTAGGTACAAAGTTTCAAATCTAAAGTATATAAATCCCTGTATTTCCTTTGTAAACACAACTTGCTGCAGTCATTTTGTGTCCTTTGCGCGCAAAGTAAAAGATCTCTTTTTGTTTTTGAACCAGTGCTGTGTTTTCCATCTTTTGAGTTCATGTTTGGCACCCTGCTTTTAAGCAGCTTTATCCCTTTTTACTTCCCGGAGCTCTGAGAGGCTGCCTATCCGTCCTGCCTGCCAGGCAAATGAGCTGAAATCACTGGTGCACACAACACACTGGAAAGTTGGATAGGATTGGACCCAGTTAGTTTATTATTCTAACAGAAAGGACAAAGAAAACAGAAACAGTCCAGCTTTATTTATTTATTTATTTGAAGAATTTCTGCCCCGCCTTTCTCCCAACAAGGGCAATCAAGGCGGCTTACAGATAAAAATGTTAAAATACATATACACATTAAAAATGATTAAAAACAAGTAATTAAAACAATTAAAACAAACAGACCCAGTGGGTCACCTATATTTACATTTGTTAAAAAGCCAGCCCACCATGTCAGACATCGAATGCCAACCTGAATAAAAATGTCTTGAGGCCCTGCCGAAAGGTCTCTAAGGAGGAAGCCGTTCTTAATTCCAGGGGGAGGGAATTCCATAGTTGGGGCGCCACCGCTGAGAAGGTCCTATTCCTTGCCACTGTCCCCCTCACCTCTGTCAATGGCAGCACGGTTAACGCCCCCCCCCCCGAGTATGGGTCGGATTATAAGAAAGGAGGCGGTCCCTCAAATACCCTGGACCCGAGCCGTTAAGGGCTTTAAAAGTCAAAACTAGCACTTTGAATTGTGCCCGGAAACGAACCGGCAGCCAGTGTAGCCGCTGAAGCAATGGTCTGACTGAGTCGAACCGACAAGCCCCGGCAACCACCCGGGCAGCCGCATTCTGCACTGGTTGCAGTTTCCAAACAGTCTTCAAAGGCAGCCCCACGTAGAGCGCATTGCAGTAATCTAGTCTAGATGTCACTAGGTCACTGTGGCCAGGTCTGCACGATCCAAGTACAGGCGCAGCTGGCGCACCAGCCGAAGCTGGGCAAAAGCCCCCCTGGCCACAGCTTCCACCTGGGAATCCAGGAGCACCTGCGCATCCAGGAGAACCCCCAAGCTGCGGACCTGCTCCTTCAGAGGGAGTACAACCCCATTCAGAGCAGGACGATGATCCAATACCTGAGTCGTAGACTTCTGGACCAGAAGAACCTCCGTCTTATCAGGATTTAATTTCAGCTTGTTTATTTGCATAAACTCATGTCCTGCTTGAAATGTTTGTACAGCAAGTCAACGTCCTCTCAGAGACCCTGGCAGTGGGTCTCCTCACTTAAAGTCATTTCATTAGAAGTCGTTTCATTTTAAAGTTGTTGAGGAAAAAAAATCGATTCCCGGCTGGGGCTGCTGTTTGTGTGGAGTTTGAACTTTCTCCCCATATCTGCGTGGGTTTTCTCTAGCCCCGAAAGCTCACATTTATTTCAGTGTTTTACTTTAGGTCTTTATTTAGAACTTTGGTGATGTTTTTTGTGACCAGTAATATGCTGTAAACTCTTGTTTATGTATATTAGCCTACGGTAAAATTGGTTTTGTGATGTCCTTTCGCTTAAAGTTGCAGTTTCCAACAACCTGTCGACAACTTAAGTGAGGACTTGCTGTACTTGGAGGTCCTGCTGCACTAAAGCTTTCTTAGCTTGCAGATACCTCTGACCCTGCCTAGCTAGAGACGCCAGGGGCAGGAGCGTCACTAGGTGCGCGTCACCCCCCCCCTGCCCTAGGGTGACCCCCCCAACACCCCCTCACCGGAACTCGGCCTCAGCTCCGAGGCCGGAGCGTCCAGCCCCGCCGGCGCTCCAGGGCCTTCTGAAGGCCCGATGGCTCAAAACGTAAAGTTTTCGGGTTTTGCACATGCGAAGTACATTTTCTGAGGGCAAAGGGCTGCCCATTTGCCCTCAGAAAAGTACTGCGCATGCGCGAAAAACGTAAAACTTTACGTTTTGAGCCATCGGGCCTTCAGAAGGCCCTGGAGCACCGGTGGGGCCGGACGCTCCGGCCTCGGAGCTGAGGCCGAGTTCCGGTGAGGGGGTGTTGGGGGGGTCACCCTAGGGCAGGGGGGGTGACGGAGCGTCCGGAGGGTGACGCGCTGGTGACGCGCGTCACGGAGGTGACGCGCGCTTGAACCTGGGCGGGCCCTTATGCCAGGGCCTCTGAGAGGAATTTGATCAGGGTACAGAGGGTACAAAGTTTATTTTGGGCCCCTTCTCAAGGGGAGGGCGGGGGCAAATATAGGGTGGGGGCAGTAATGGCCCAGAAAGTCTCTGGAGCCCTGGTCTACCAGACTTCCCGATGTGGTACCTGCCTGATAGACCTGGCCTCCCGGTTGGCCCATGGTCTGTCTTTCACTCTCCATGAGGCTAGCTGAAATCTCAGGAATTTTCTGGGGGCCCTCCTTTGTCTCCTGGGCCCCCTTTTGACCCTGGTCCCTGGTACAAGTTACCCCTTTTACCCCCTCTCATGGGCCCTGCCTTCTGCATGGAAAGTACAGGCTTTACCACTGAACGTCAACCCGTCTCATTCGGGCTCCACTTGGTCTGGTGAGCTTCCTCAAACCCACCCACCCCTGAAATGTGCCTGCAGCCTCATTGCATGCTGTGGCTGAGGTTGATAAACAACAACAACGCTGCCCTGATTTCGGCCATCAACGTTAAAATAAACAAATGTTGTGTGCTAAGCAAATGATAGATGGATATCTTTGTCCTTCAAGGAAGCAGAGCTCGTTGCAAGGCATGGTGGCTGAAGGTGCAAAAGCAAAGCACAGGAACAGAAAGGGAGGGGGAATGGCTTTTCTGCAGTGCCACTTGGCGAGTGAGCTGTTCTTCTGTGGGTTATATGCAGCAGAACGTGAACATTGGCAACCAGAGCGCAGCGCCGTCCACAAAGGTAAGACGGACAGTCTCTCTGGGACTCCAATCGTATCAGTGGAACCCCATCCCCTGCATTGGCAGAGAGGTGCCTGCCACTCTTGGCAGAGGAACGACTGCGTGAGCGAGCAGCCCCCAAACAAGCAGCATTGCACTTCATTCCACGTCATTCCAGCTGACCCGCCTGCTACTTGCGCTGCCTTCCATTTTCAGATGCGGAACAAACGCAGCCAGCTGGAGGCAGTGATGCCTCGGCAGACTGCCATTCGAGGACAGTTCAGATTCAGACCTTTCTGTCGGATTGTTCATCCGGGAGCCAATTGGGCAGTGCCCTGTCCTGATGGGAGGAACAAAGTGGGCCTGCCAGGGAAACCGTTGATCCGCTGGATGGTGAGGGAGAGAAAGGGGTGATAAAAGGGGACTTGGAGACTGCAGAGAAATTAAATGAGTTCTTTGCAATAGTGTAACTAGGGTGGAGCGCGTGGTTCAGTCGAACCAGGCGCCCACCCTGCGGGGGCGCCGCACACCCATGCCTGACTCGGACACTCGAGTCTCCGAGTCGGGCCGGCCCCCTCAATTGGGAGAGCCGGCTCGGGGACGTCCTCCCCAGCCGGCTGCCCGGGGCCTTCTAAGGAAGGCCCGCGCGAGAACGGTATTTACACCGTTCTTCGCGCATGCTCAGACTGTTACTGAGGGAAAAGGGCTGCCCTTTAATACCGTTCTCGCGCGGGCCTTCCTTAGAAGGCCCCGGGCAGGTGGCCGGGGTGGACGTCCCCGAGCCGGCTCTCCCAACTGAGGGGGCAATTGAGGGGGCTCCTGTCGGGTGCCCGGAGCGGCGACACAGGTCGCCCCCTCCGGAGCACGGCACCCCGCCCTCCGGAGCACGGCGCCCCACCCTCCGGAGCACAGGAGCCCCACCCTCCGGCGCTATTTTGAACCGGGCGCCGAAAGCGGATGTTATGCCGCTGGTTCTTTGCATCTGTCTTCACAGCAGAAGACCTTGGGCAAATACCGCTGCCAGAATGGTCTCCCTTGACTAAAGAATTAAGTCAAATAGAGGTTAAAAGAGAAGACGTCTCAGACTTAATTGACAAAATAAAGATCAATAAATCACCAGGCCCGGATGGCATCCACCCAACAGTTCTGAAGGAACTCAAGAATGAAGTTGCTGACCTATTGACCAAAATATGCAACTTGTCCCTTAAAACAGCCACTGTGCCAGAGGATTGGAGGATAGCTAATGTCACGCCAATCTTTAAAAAAGGAAGGAGGGGGGACCCAGGAAACTACAGGCCGGTCAGCCTAACATCTGTTCCAGGGAAGATGGTGGAAAGTCTCATTAAGGATAAAATCTTAAAATACATAGAAGAACAAGCTCTGCTGAGGGAGAGTCAGCGTGGTTTCTGCAAGGGGAAGTCTTGCCTCACAAACCTGTTAGAATTTTTTGAAAAGGTCAACAGGCATGTGGATGCGAGTGAACCCATGGATATTATATATCTGGATTTTCAGAAGGCGTTTGACACAGTCCCTCATGAAAGGCTCCTGAGAAAACTCCAGAGTCAGGGAATAAGAGGGCAGGTCCTCTTGTGGATTAGGAACTGGTTGAAGACCAGGAAACAGCAAGTGGGAGTCAATGGGCAATTTTCACAATGGAGAGAGGTGAAAAGCAGTGTGCCCTAAGGATCGGTCTTGGGACCGGTGCTTTTCAACTTATTCATAAATGACCTGGAGTCGGGGATAGGCAGTGAGGTGGCCAACCTTGCAGATGACACTAAACTTTTCCGGGTGGTGAAGAGCAGCAGGGATTGTGAAGAGCTCCAGAAGGATCTCTCCAAACTGGGAGAATGGGCAGCAAAATGGCAGATGTGCTTCAATGTAAGTAAGTGCAAAGTGATGCACACTGGGGCAAGAAACCAAAATTTCACATAGTACCCATTAGCGTATGAGTTGTCTGTGACGGATCAAGAGAGAGATGTTGGGGTGCTGGTGGACAGGTCGATGAAAGTGTCGACCCAGTGTGCGGCGGCTGTGAAGAAGGCCAATTCCATGATCGGGATCATTAAAAAAGGGATTGAGAATAAAATGGCCAATATCATTATGCCTTTGTACAAATCGATGGTAAGGCCACATCTGGAGTATTGTGTCCAGTTCTGGTCACCACACCTCAAAAAGGATATAGTTGAATTGGAAAAGGTGCAGAAAAGAGCGACCAGAATGATTCGTGGGCTGGAGCACCTCCCTTATGAGGAAAGGCTACAGCGTCTGGGGCTTTTCAGCCTAGAAAAAAGGTGCCTGAGGGGGGACATGATTGAGACTTATAAAATTATGCATGGGATGGAGAGAGTGGATAGAGGGAAATTCTTCTCCCTCTCGCACAACACCAGAACCAGGGGACATGCACTAAAATTGAGTGGAGGGAGAGTTAGAACAGACAAAAGAAAATATTTCTTTACCCAGCGTGTAATTCATCTGTGGAACTCCTTGCCACAGGATGTGGTGATGGCACCTGGCCTAGATGCCTTTAAAAGGGGTTTGGACAGATTCATGGAGGAAAAGACCATCACAGGTTATAAGCCATAAGCAACCTCCTGGTTTTAGAAGTGGGTTTTCTCTGTGCCAGGTGCAAGGGAGTGTCAACGGGAAACAGGTTATCTTGTTGTCTTGTGCTCCCTGAGGCATCTGGTGGGGCCACTGTGTGATACAGGAAGCTGGACTGTAGCCCCATCTGGGCTTTTGGCCTGATCCAGCAGGGCTCTTCTTATGTTCTTATGTTCTTATGGCCTTCGCACCGGCGCTGTATCGCTTGCAAGGGAAGCTGGAGATGCCCCATCAGCTGTTACTGTTCACAGATAACCATAAAGTGGGGTTAAAGATATGCAAAGATATGTCTGCCTTTGGTCAGTGATGTGATGGAAAAGTCCATTACCCCAAGCGGGTCAGAACACAGAGTGAGCTTTCCAGGAGCCATGATCAAATCAGCCAGCCAGTTGAGCCCGTGATTGAATTAGCCAGAAGGCAATGGTTTCCTCCTGCAAATCACAGAGGTGACTAATCCAATAGTTTAAGGTCCCCAAATAATTTGGGGGTCTTAAACTATTAAATTAGTCACCTCTATAATATCCCCCATGAGATGCATCCATGGTTCGAGTGAGAATGTGTGAATGATAAGGGGTGTGTTTTTCTCCATACACTCTCCTCTTTGCAATTCCAGAGGGACAACAAAATCAATTTAGTGCAGGGGTTCTCAACCCTTTCCCAGCCGAGTACCACCTCCAGTGCCACTCTCCTGCTGCGTACCACCAGAAGTGACTGGCTATGACATCATTGCCAGTTACTTTCGGGTTTTTGGAGGCCAGAAAACACAGGTAGGAGGCTCTGGGCAGATAGGAGGGTCCTTTTCAGTATTCCTGAGAGGCTTAGCCAAAAGCAGGAGCCTCTTGGGAGCAAAAATGTGGCGCCAAAAGTGCTGCATTGGAGCGGGGTTCCAGTGGTCTAAGTACCACCAGAGGTCCAATGGTGGTACCACTGGTTGAGAACTCCTGATCTAGTGGATCTCTTTCATTCCAACTTTGCACACATGTGCAGAGGAAAGATATTGCAGGTGTTTTATGGTGCGTTCATAGGGCTGGATCCAAAAGTACCCTTCTGCTAGCGGAAAGCCTCTTCTAGACTAGTGGAAGGCATCTTCCATTCACATAAGGACTGTTTCTGTCAGCAGAAGCACATTGCCTGACAAAAGTGACCCCAAATCCAGAGCAGCTCTTCTCTTTTCTCGTGGACTTTGGCGCATGACAAGACCATTTATGACTCACTAGAAGGTACTCAAAACAGTCTGTATTTTTCCTTACATGTTTCATGCTATCAGGCAGCTCTCCATATACGGTGGCACTGCACTGCATGCAGAGACAGAGAGATGCTGCTGTGGCTCAGTGGTAGAGCACCTCTTCTGCATGCAAACGTTTCAACCCCTGGCAGCACCTGCAGATTGGGCAGCGAAAGACCGCTGAGTGTGGAAGAGCAGCTCCAGTCCTGCCTGTTGATGCTGTCCTGATTTCATGCCTCCCATCTCAGCCAGGCTTTGATTGTCTTCTAGCCTTGCATGCAAAATTGGGGAAGCAACAGCACACATCTCAGGTCCCTACTATCTTTTCACAGACAATACTGAGTGAAGCGAACCAATGGCCTGACTCAGCTTCCTACATTCCTCACAGTGTGCAATCTTATGCATGTCTACTCAAAAAGAAGTCCCATTGACTTCAATGGGGCTTACTCTCATGGAAGTGTGCATAGGATTGCAGCCGGGCAGCCCAATCCTGCATAAGATCCGCTGCAGGCCACTGAGCATGCATGCTGCACCAGACCCTAAGCAGGATCAGGCCAGTGCCAGCAGAGCTGGAGGTCACCTTGGAGGAAAGGGACATTCGTCCCTTTCCCCCAGGGAGGGCCCCAGCAGCCCCTATGGGCCTCCTCGGATGTGTGCCGACAAAATGGCCGGTGCAAATCCAGGGAGGCAGTGTAAGGCCAGCCGGGCCTGGGAAGGGGCTTTGGATATTGGTGCCAATATCCTCACCCCTCTCCCGGACCTGGCGGCCCTATCGCCCCCTCCCTGGCCCACCTACCTGCGTCCAGTGGCATGACCCCTGGCCATGGGCAGAGTGAGTGGTACCAGCCTCTGCACCAGCGCCACTTACTTACAATGTGCCTTATGGCATGTTTGCGACACCTTACCCCAGTGGAACTATCGTTCCGCCAGGATAACGTTGCGCAGGATTGCACCGCTAAGTCTTCCACCAGCACTTATACAACAGTTCATAAAATGGCAACAGGTCATTTTTCTCCTGCTCATATCTCTTTGGCTCCAAGCCATGGGGTTGAAATCGGAGTGTGGTGCAGGCAGCAGCCAATTCATACAACTGGATCGACTGGAGTCGACGCACAACACGGAGAGAAGGAGAGAAACTGATGTGCTGCCGGATGAAGTTGTCGCAGGGCAGTGTTGTGAGTAGGAAATCAGCCACTTCAAGAGGCAGGTGCAGGGCGGAATAACAAGACGAGCAGGGCTGGCCCGAGACTGTGGCAGTAAGTCAAACAAGACACTGCCTGCCTCTCCTCTACGCTTCCTCTTCCGCTCCTTTTCAAATCCATGGAAAAGAATGAGGTGTGTTGGAGCTGGGTGGGTAAATGGAAGCAGGCAACCCCCCCCCCCACACACACACACACACACCCCAATCCATTGATCAAAGGACTGCTGGATGGGCACTGTAACACTCAGACAAATGCAACCACAAGCAGCTGGCAGCTTTCCAAGAATTCAACGCTCTGTGTGTGTGTGTGTGTGTGTGTGTGTGTGTGTGTGTGTGTGTGTGCGTGTGCGTGTGCGCGCGCGCGCATGTGTTTTCTGAAGAGATTATTATTGTCCTCGTCATCATCATTCATTATTCGCAGCCCTCCCTTGCGCCGTGCAGCTGCGTCTGCACATTGTTCCTTCCTTTGCAGAAAGCGAGCACTCCTCTCGGAAAGAACAATGAGCGAAAATGACTACAGTCGAGATATTCGCCAGCATTAACATTTGTAAAGGGAGCCGAAGACAAAAGCAAAGCTGGCGACGGAGACGAACATGCAATGGAAATAAAAGCATCCTCATTATCTGGCTATAATACGGGATTGAGGCTGAACATCCCCCTGTTGAAGAAGAAAAGAACGAGCCGGTACTGGGCTGTCAGCCGTGATTTGTCCTGGAATAATGTGCCCACACTGAACGGAAAATGGGAAGGGGACAAAGGCTTCGTCTGAAGAGTGAGACAAGACCCCTATTGGCAGGGCTTTTGCCCACACACTTCTCCACCCCTGTTTTTGTAAAAAGGGACAATCGGGAAGAAAACACCTTGACGTTACAGCGCAATAAAGTACGTCAAATTGGCGATAAACGATACTTTGTGGGGACCCTCTTGTGGTAGGATATGACTCTGTGGGAGAGCACCTGCATTGCATTGCATCCCACATCCAATCCTTGTCATCTCCAGGTAGGGCTGGGAACAGCAAAGAGCAGGCCAGACAAACCTCCCTTGGGAAGGAGTTCCAAAGCATTAAGGCTGCTACCAAGAAGGCCCTGCTTCTTGGGAAAGCTAATGAAATCTTCTCGTGTTGTGGAGGTCAACATAAGAAGCTCTCCAGTGGTTGGGTGCCAAAACATTTTTATCACAGTCTTGTTTTGTAGTGCCAAGTTGCTTGGCCTGTGTGATGCTTTGTGCACTGGCATTCATTTCCTTGTCTTAGGTTTGTGGGCTGTTCTGTTCTTAAGTGCCAAGTAAGTGTAAACAACAGTTCCGCTTCTTCTTTCTCACAAACATTGCAATAGTTGCAAACCATCAGCATCCTCTCCCTCCCACCCCATAATCTTCTTTTCTTTAGGCTAAGCGTGGCTAACTCCTTGAGCCTTTCCTCATCTGACTTGCTTCCCAGACCATTTTTATCTCAGAGCTTTCCATCCTCAGATTCCTTTAAGGGAGGGGCCGTTGCTCAGCTGCTCCATAGGCAGCAGGTCGCAGCTTCAATCCCTCCCATCTGCAGGCGAAGAAAAATTCCAATCTGAACCCTTTGTCAGTTCCTTTCCAGCTTGTCAATATGCATCTTCTTGAACCAGGAGGATTAGAACTGCAAACATACACTACAACTTGTTCCTAGTGTTTACCAGCAATAAGCGCTATCTCTGGTCACACTGTCCCTATTTTGCCCTTACGGGGGCACTTATCTGTGGATAGCGGATGTCCCCACCCTGCATGCGCGACCCCCCCAATCTTACTTTTAGCTCAGCAACATTCATTTCTTCCTTAAACAAATGCGATAAGCAGCCTCCTGCTGCTGCGCTGCTTATTGCAGGGAGCCCTACAGGGGGCCCGTTGGGGGCAGGAGGTTGGAGTAAGCAATAGAATGATGCTTATGGTTTTGATAGTTCTGTTTAATCGGGATTAAAACAGTGTACACAAAGTTTAAAAAAAAAAACCAAAATGGTTATGGTTTCCTCTACGGCTTAAAGTAATTCATCTGTGGAACTCCTTGCCACAGGATGTGGTGATGGCACCTGGCCTTGATGCCTTTAAAGGGGTTTGGATAGATTCATGGAGGAAAGGACCATCACAGGTACAAGCCATAAGCAACCTCCTGGTTTTAGAAGTGGGTTTTCTCTGTGCCCGAGTGGTATGAATTTTCAACCAAATAAAAATAAAGGGGCAGAGTTGGTGGTGGCCCCAAAATGGCCTTGCTGTTGGGCATCTCATCTGTCCGTTTCAGAAAAAAAGCCAGAGAAAGAGGGTCATCATTTGGGGCAAAACTGTAGCCCGAGGGGTGAGGCTCGTGGTGACCAGAGAGAAGTGTGTTGTTACTTCCCAAAGTTGGTCGGCAGTTTGAATCTGCGACGGGGTGAGCTCTCGTTGCTTGGCCAGCTCCTGCCAACCTAGCAGTTCCAAAGCATGTTAATGCGAGTAGATAAATAGGTACCGCTTGCGGGAAGGTAAACAGCACTCCGTGTTCCAGCCGCATGCGACACGCTGCGGCAAGGAGAGTCATGCAAGACTAGAAAACAATCAAAGCCTAGCTGAGATGGGAGCTATGAAAACCAGGACAGCGTCAACGGACAGGACGCAGAGCCATGAGCAATCGACAGGGACAGCTCTGGTTCATCTCAGCTCCACCTTTTGCTATCTGGTGGGAAGATATTAGTGGAAAAAACGGTACAAAAGCAGGTACTGTCCCCATTTGATAAGGCCTAGCCTACCCTGACCCAATTAGTCTCTCAAACAACAATTGGACCACATAACTGAAGTCTCTGGCTTCTAAAGCAAATGACTTCCCTCGCTGTTTGATGCAATGGCCCTCCAGACATCTTCCAGGCAGGTGGCTCTGTCATCCCTCTTCCCTTCCAGTCAAGGGGTGGCTGCTTGCTGTCATCTGTCCTCATTCACTTTCCTTGGGGTCTCTGTTCCCTCCCTGCATGCTCCAGTCCTATCAGCACGTTGATTGTTACACAAAACTGTCTCAAGGAATTTGCTCTGAGGATTCTCCCTCTCCTGCCTCTGATTTAAACAAGCATTGTTGGGAAGGGAAGAGCAGAAAATGGGTCCTGGAAGGCAGAGCATGGTGGGGTCCAGAAACTGCAGAAGAGCATCAAGACACAGTGGTACCGGAGATGTGAGCAAAACTGGAAAGTCGTTCTCTTATTTTTCCCTCCCAATCTTTGCTGTATGGCACAAAGGCTGTAATCCTATGCATGCTTACCTACTATGAGTAGGTCCCATTGAACTCAATGGGGTTTACTTCTGAATAGACAGCCATAGGATTGCACTTCATCTTGCTTTCCATGTTTCTCGCTGTGATTTTTCTTTTGTCAGCTCAGCATCTGACAGCCCAATGGTGACTAAATTCCCTGGCACCAACGCAGTGGCGCCAGCGCAGGCTATGCTGTATCCGGTGGGGGAATTTAGGAGGCGGGAGGTCTCCTCAAGGTAGGGGGACATTTGGCCCCTTGCTCCAGGGAAATCCCCAGCCACTGATATGGTTCAACTTGGACCTGCAGCATCAACAGCGGTGGAACAACAGTGGAGCGCTCCACTGGACAACTCCAACAGCGCCCAGTGGAGCGCTCGAGCGGGAGGGCACGATCGGGGGAACTTACGGAAGCACTGGATCGGCCCTCCCGCCCTCCCTCGAGCCCGTACGGCTCCGAAATGGCATCGATTCCAGCGGGGGGGGCGTCGACGTGATGCGACGCAGGCCCTGCCCCCCGCGCCAGGCGCCGTGCAGGCTTCCGACATCTCTGAGCAGCAATATCGCTGGCGCAAGTCCGAGTTGATTCATTTTGGTGGCTCAGGCCTGGGGAGGGGGATAGGATGCAGTGCACGCCAGCATCATCGCTCCTACCCCATTCCCAGGCCAAATCTGCCCACCCCATGCTCCCATTGGCACCCCACCCCTGAGCTGGCCAGTGCAGACCTTGCCTTGTCTGGCGGGCATCCCTCTGTACGCTGGCGCTGATGGTACGCTGTTGAGAAGCACTTTCCAGCACTTTGGCGACAGCGGAGCATGTTCTCCGCTGGCACTAGTAACGGTTAGGACTGGGTCGTTACGCTGCATCCCTATACACATTTTCCTCAGAGTAAGACCCATTGACTTGCTTCTTCTGAGTAGACATGCATAGGAGTGTGCCATTAGGAAGTCAAATACTACACAAGAATGAAAAGGTGTCCCCCATTTTATTATTATTCCTCTAGCTAGGTTTTTTCTTTTTTGCCTGTGTTCTATTCCTCCCAAATTTAAGTTCCACTAGGAAAATTTATAATATTACTTCCAAAATTCTTTGCCACAGCTTTCAGTTCATTTGCATCATTTTCTTCAGTTACCATTGTGCACAGGTGTGTTGATGAAAACATTGCCAGAAAACAGTCTGGATGTGATTGGCCATATGATCGCATCAAGATTCTTTCAATGTATTGTTTTTTTTGTTGTTGTTGCACATATGCACTCCTGCACATTGGGAACATCACCAGGCAAAAATAACAAAATCTTGATACAACAGTGGGCATGATCACATCAAGACTGGGGCTTTTGCATGCTTTACCAGTGCATGCATATGCGCAAGTAATGTCAGAGAAAGAAGGCGTGAAGGAACTGGACGTTGTGGCAAGCCACACGCACACAAGTTCTCTGAACACAGTTCTGGAAATAAAAAACACAGGCCCATGGAGGATTTTCGATGCATCAGTTTCACTTTGGAAACACACCCAGGTCATTTGGAACTCCAAAATCCAGGGGAGGCATTCAGATGAGGAGAAGAAGGGTGGCCCAGTCATGAGGCTGGTTGAATCCCTTGCTTCAAGTGGCAGGCAAGCTGACCGGAGATGCTCCACCACACCTATCCACCAGGTCCCCTGGCCTGTCATGCACCCACCAGCTCTACCTGCTACCTGCCTACCCCCTCCATCCAAGAGGAGGATGGACGGCTCCTCCTCCTCCTCCTCTAGTCACACTGCCACCACCTCCTTCCCATCCACTTCTTGTAAAGTGGTCAAGTGGAGGGAATGTGGATCCTCCATGGCGGCCACTTGGGGGGGGGGTGCCCTGGCAGCAACAGCAATAGTAGATCAGTACCAAGGTGCACACTGGTGGGGGTGGCAGATCAGTTTGGACTACCTCTGGAGGAGAATTTCAGAAACACCTAAATCCCAAATTGTGCCCTCCATAAATGAATTCATCAGTGCACATAGGTTTATCTTCTCCGGGGAATGCAGTAGATGTGGCACGATTAACAACCACGTTGTGGCTTGAGAAAGGCTCCTTTTGCTGGCAGAGAAGGAATAAAATATAGCCACACCTTGACTAATGTTCTGGATTGGTTGCAGGCAAAGGACCATCAACCTATTAACATTATTACCCGACTGGCCACATCAGTCCTTCTCCAGAACAATGGAACATCTTGTCTCCCAAACTCTGGCCCAGGAGACCATATATAAAAAATTGTCTCCTTATAAAATGCTGACAAGGCTTGGCCATTGCTCAGCCGGCTGTAAAAAGAAAAGCTGTAACTCACACCCTGAAGCTTCAGTCTTCCCTTGCTAGTGTTTATCAACATGAGTCAGTAGATATATTTGGAAAGAGGTGGGGCTCATGGCAGGAAGCATCCGTCCATTAGGAGACATAAGAGAAAAGGTGGGAGGAACTGAGCTTGTTTTAGTTAGAGCAAAGACTGAGAGGGAGGGAAGAATATAAGATAGTACTTTGTGCATATCTAAAAAAAGGTCACCATACAAATGTAGATTCAGGCAGCAGTGTCGCTGCAGGGGGGCGGAGCTCTAAGTTCCGCCGCGGTCCGACCCTCCGTTACACGGGTGCACGAAGCGGCCCCGCCCCCTCGCCTTCAGAACCATTCAAGTCGGTGAAAGCAATGCGCAGGAGACTCCCTGGGCGTTGCTTTCACCGACTTGAATGGCATGCACCCGTGTAACGGAGGGTCGGACCGTGGCGGAACTTAGAGCTCCGCCCCCCTGCTGCAGCGACGCTAGTGGATTCAGGAAGGGCGTGGGAGGGGTGGGCAGGTGCGGCGAGGGAGGGGGCCATTGGCTGGCCCGAGCTGGGAGGGGGCAGGAATATCAGCACTGGGCTACGCTGATATCCTATGCCCCGTTGTAACCAGGGTCGGCCTTACACGGCCTCCCCTGTTATGCACCAGCTTCAGAGCTGTCGTGCATCTGAGGAGGCCCATTACACAGCACCGCTTACACTGCGCTGCTTACACCAAATGTCCCCTTCCCCTGAGGTGAGCCCGGTCTGCCCCGGTGCAGCCCGCTATAAGCCTAGGATACAGCAGCTGGACATTTAGGTCGACCATGCAAAGTTACACAGGATTGCACAGTGAGTGATGTAACCAGGGCGAGGCCATCTATGAGTCTGACTGAGATGGCTGCTTCACCTCTCAACCACATTTCCTTTTCCTTTCTGTCCCCCTCGTCCTTTTCCAATCCAGGGAGTGGAAGGAAAAGGAGGAGCAGTGGAGGCAAGCAGGCAGACAGTGCCCCCACCCCTGCTGCCTGAGGCAACTGTCTCAGTTGGTCTCCTGGATGGGCCAGTCCAGCATGCAGCCACTGTGACTAGTAGCTAGTGATAGATTTGTCCTTCATGAATGGATCTGATTCCCTTTGAAAGCCATCTAAGCTAGTGGCTGTCCCCACACCTTGTGGCAGCGAAGGCTACAGATCCAGTGACCGTCTTTCCACAGGTCCATCAACATGCGAAAAAGAGATTATCTTGGCTTCAAAGAGGTTGGCAGCAGAAAGGGGTCTGCAGAATTTTCTTCTTTGCGATCGCTGACCTGGCAGAACCAAGCAGGAGTCTGAAGGGCAGGGAGAGGGAGGGAGGGAAAGCTGAATGAGGAAATGCCTTTGGCGATGGGGCTTTTGTCACAACTCCTCACCAGGACCTCATGTCTTATTTAAAAATGCCGGATCTCTTTCAGGCTGTGTCAACAAACGTGACACAGTAGGGGGACATAGCACTGAAATCCTATTTGCCTGACTATTTCTATGCCAGCATTAATCTTCTCTTTCATTCATTCATCCGTCCAGATCTGGTGGCCCTTGGGACGTCTCTGCTAGCCACCGCTCTGAAGACAGCTTTATGTTTCTGTTTGGAAAGACACTCACAACAATCTATATTATTTTGAGAAGCTTTTTGATAGCTCAACCCAGGAGATCAACAAACAGAGTCAATATCGTGACTCCTTGAGGAAGCTCTGACCAGCCAACAATATGTCGCTAACAAAACAGCCTACTACTTAATAACACTGGACAACAAATTTTAACAAGGGTCATGCCCCCAAGGTTAAATTAGTCATTTATTATAGATGTTGAGGTGCTGAACATGAATATGACAATGAAAATGCAAAATTGGCTATGGTTTGTGAGAGATCCGCAATGGATGGTTCCATTGGTAATGCCTGATGGCACGTACAACAGCTATGTATGCAATGCCAATCGACAGATTGTATTGTCATTTTCGTTTTCTGCACAGCGAAATTAGTAAAGATGATCTCTTTCATTTCAGGACCAATTTTGAGTCTTACCACACAAAGAACAGTGTAAACATTATCATGCATCATGAAGAGCATCGCACCAACACTGAGACCTCCATACCCAGGAGAAGATGCCCACTTAATTCCCCCCCCCCAAGCCATCTCTGTGACCCTGTACTGAGCTGGTGCAGCTCGACAGGTCTTAGTGGGAAGACAAATTATGCCTCATGACTAGAGTGGCGAACCCAGCCTCAAGCAGCTTCTGCTCAAACGTCTTCAGATGTCTCCATTATGTATTTATGCTAGATGTTCCTCTTCTACTGACCTTTGTGGTTTTCCACTCGGCCTCCTTTGAAGCAAGAAGTCCACTTACAAATGGTTCTTTGAAGAAGGAGTGTTTCTCTGAATTTCTTCATTTCACAGACATCCATCTTGGTATTCTCGACTTGAATTCCATCTAGCCAAATGTTATTCAAATGGCTTTGTCGGCTAACCTGCCGCCTCAACAGGAAGTGGCCAAGAGTAAGCAAATGGACAGCTTCAGCTGGTTTTCTTGAAGTGGATGGTAGGGATGTCAGGGGCTTAAGAACCAGATGGACCAAAGCTGAGGACCACCAGCAATGCATTCTGGGAGGAAACTCACTTTCCTGAACGTGGCAGGCCCTGAAGCCTAAGATAAGATGCCAGAGGGATCATGTGCAACTTGCCACACAGGATTTAAAGAGCCTGGTCTAGCAGAGCAAAGAGGACATAATCCGAAAGGCTTAGCAGTGTGAGGAATAAGGGTGTTGTTGTTGTTGTTGTTGTTCAGTCGTTAAGTCGTGTCCAACCCTTCGTGATCCCATGAACCATATCCCGCCAGGCCTTCCTGTCCTCCACTATCTTCCTGAGTTCGCTCATTTTCATGTTTGTTGCATCGGTGATGCTGTCTAACCATCTCATCCTTTGCCTTCCCCTTCTCCTTTTGCCTTCAATTTTTCCCAGCATCAGAGTCTTCTTCAGAGAGTCCTCTCTTCGCATTAGGTGGCCAAAATATTTGAGTTTCAGCCTTAGTATCTGTCCTTCCAGGGAACAGTCAGGGTTGATTTCATTTAGAATTGACTGATTTGATCTCCTAGCAGTCCAAGGGACTCTCAGAAGTCTTCTCCAGCACCACAGTTCAAAAGCATCTATTCTTCGGCGCTCAGCCTTCCTTATGGTCCAACTCTCGCAACCATACATTGCTACTGGGAACACCATCGCCCTGACTATGCGAACTTTTGTTGGCATGGTGATATCTCTGCTTTTTATTATGCTGTCTAAGTTTGCCATAGCTTTCCTTCCAAGGAGTAAGCGTCTTTTAATTTCATGGCTGCTGTCTCCGTCTGCAGTGATCTTGGAGCCCAGAAAAGTAAAATCTGTTACTGCTTCCATTTCTGCCCCTTCTATTTGCCAGGAATTGATGGAACCAGATGCCATGATCTTGGTTTTATTAATGTTGAGTTTCAAGCCAACTTTTGCACTCTCCTCTTTCACCCTCATCAAGAGTCTCTTTAGTTCTTCTTCACTTTCTGCCATTAGGGTGGTATCGTCTGCATATCTGAGGTTGTTGATGTTTCTCCCGGCAATCTTGATTCCGGCTTGCGATTCATTCAGCCCTGCATTTCACATAATGTACTCTGCATATAAGTTAAATAAGCAGGGTGATAATATACAGCCTTGCCGTACTCCCTTCCCAATTTTGAACCAATCGGTTGTTCCATGGCCGGTTCGAACTGTTGCTTCTTGACCCGCATACAGGTTTCTCAGGAGACAGGTAAGGTGGTCTGGTACCCGCATCTCTTTAAGAATTTGCCACAGTTTGTTGTGATCCACGCAATCAAAGGCTTTTGCGTAGTCAATGAAGCAGAAGTAGGTGTTTTTTTGGAACTCTTGTGCTTTCTCCATGATCCAGCGCATGTTGGCAATTTGATCTCTAGATCCTCTGCCTCTTCGAAACCCAGCTTGTACGTCCGGTAGTTCTCGGTCCACGTACTGCTGAAGCCTAGCTTGTAGGATTTTGAGCATAACCTTGCTAGCATGTGAAATGAGTGCAATTGTACGATAGTTTGAGCACTCTTTGGCACTGCCCTTCTTTGGAATTGGAACGTAAACTGACCTTTTCCAATCCTTTGGCCACTGCTGAGTTTTCCAAATTTGTTGGCATATTGAGTGCAGCACTTTCACAGCATCATCATTTAGGATTTTAAGTAGCTCAGCTGGGATATTATCATCTCCACTAGCTTTGTTGTTAGTAAGGCCCACTTGACTACACTCTCTAGGATGTCCGGCTCTGGGTCAGTGACCACACCAGCGTGGTCATCAGGAACATTAAGATCTTTCTTGTATAGTTCTTCTGTGTATTCTTGCCATCTCTTCTTAATCTCTTCTGCTTCTGTTAGGTCTCTGCCTTTTTTGTCCTTTATCATGCCCATCTTTGCACAAAACGTTCCCTTGATATCTCCAATTTTCTTGAAGAGATCTCTAGTCCTCCTCATTCTGTTGTTTTCCTCGATTTCCTTGCATTGTTCATTTAAGAAGGCCTTCTTGTCTCTCCTTGCTATTCTCTGGAAATCTGCATTCAGTTGTTTATATCTTTCCCTTTCACCCTTGCTTTTTGCATTCCTTCTTTCCACAGCTATTTGTAAAGCCTCATCTGACAGCCACTTTGCTTTCTTGCATTTCTTTTTCTTTGGGATGGTTTTAGTTGCTGCCTCCTGTACAATGTTACGAACTTCCGTCCATAGTTCTTCAGGCACTCTGTCTACCAGGTCTAATGCCCTAAATCTATTCTTCACCTCCACTGTATACTCATAAGGGATATGGTTTAGGCCATATCTGACTGGTCTAGTGGTGTTCCCTACATTCTTCAATTTAAGCCTGAATTTTGCAATAAGAAGCTCATGATCTGAGCCACAGTCAGCTCCAGGTCTTGTTTTTACTGATTGTATAGAGCTTCTCCATCTTTGGCTGCAAAGCACATAATCTATCTGGTTTCGGTATTGACCATCTGGTGATGTCCATGTGTAGAGTCGCCTCTTGTGTTGTTGGAAAAGAGTGTTTGCTATGACCAGCGTGTTCTCTTGACAGAACTCCGTTAGCCTTTGCCCTGCTTCATTTTGCGCTCCAAGGCCAAACTTGCCTGTTGTTCCGTTTATTTCTTGATTTCCTACTTTAGCATTCCAGTCTCCTATGATGTAAAGGACATCTTTTTTGGGTGCTAGTTCTAGAAGGTGTTGTAGGTCTTCATAGAACCGGTCAACTTCATCTTCTTCGGCATCAGTGGTTGGGGCATACACTTGGATTACTGTAATGTTGAATGGTTTGCCTTGGATTCAAACTGAAATCATTCTGTCGTTTTTGAGGTTGCACCCCAGTACTGCCTTTCCCACTCTTTTATTGACTATGAGGGCTACTCCATTTCTTCTAAGGGATTCATGCCCACAGTAGTAGATATGATGGTCACCTGACTTAAATTCGCCCATGCCCGTCCATTTTAGTTCGCTGATTCCCAAGATGTCAATGTTCAATCTTATCATCTCATTTTTGACCACATCCAGCTTGCCTTGATTCATAGACCTCACATTCCATGTTCCTAAGCAGTATTTCTCCTTGCAGCATTGGATTTTCCTTTCAACCTCAGACACATCCACAGCTGGACGTCCTATTGGCTTTGGCCCAACCGCTTCATTCTTTCTGGGTCTGCTTGGAATAGTCCGGAGGAACTATTCTTCCTCAGTAGCATATTGGACACCTTCCGACCTGAGGGTCTCATCTTCCGGCGTCATATCTTTTAGCTTTTTGGTACTGTTCATGGGATTTTCTTGGCAAGGTTACTGGAGTGGGTTGCCATTTCCTTCTCCAGTGGATCACTTTTAGTCAGAACTCTCTGCTACGACCTGTCCGTCTTGGGTGTCCCTGCACGGCATAGCTCATGGCTTCATTGAGTTACGCAAGCCCCTTCGCCACGACAAGGCAATGATCCATGAAGGAGCTCTTCGCATTAGGTGGCCAGAATATTTGAGCTTCAGCCTCAGTACCTGTCCTTCCAGGGAACAGTCAGAGTTGATTTCATTTAGGATTGACTGATTTGATCTCCTAGCAGTCCAAGGGACTCTCAGGAGTCTTCTCCAGCACCACAGTTCGAAAGCATCTATTCTTCGGTGCTCAGCCTTCCTTATAGTCCAACTCTCGCAACCATACATTGCTACTGGGAACACCATGGCCCTGACTATACGAACTTTTGTTGGCATGGTGATATCTCTGCTTTTTATTATGCTGTCTAAGTTTGCCATAGCTTTCCTTCCAAGGAGTAAGCGTCTTTTAATTTCATGTCTGCTGTCTCCGTCTGCAGTGATCTTGGAGCCCAGAAAAGTAAAATATGTTACTGCTTCCATTTCTGCCCCTTCTGTTTGCCAGGAATTGATGGGACCAGATGCCATGATCTTAGTTTTATTAATGTTGAGTTTCAAGCCAACTTTTGCACTCTCCTCTTTCACTCTCATCAAGAGGGGGACAAAGAGGAAATGTGGAGGGGAGGAGAGTGCTGAGCTAGAACGTTGGAGAATGAGAGGAGCAGAGAGGAGAGAGGCTGGTGCATCACAGATTATGGGTAGGGGGGGAAGCATTGGCATGTTGGTTCAGGCATAAGGAGGTCTTGGACTAGCCCCGACAGCACCTGAATGAAGATAATTTGTTAGAGGTATGCAGAGTCTCAAAACATTCTCAAAAACTATCTTGGACATGAGGAGAAATTGGCCTAATTCCAACATTTGCCACCAATCTGTTTCCACCCTCGTCCCACAGGACTTCTGTCTGCATCTGTCTAGCTCCGGAGACCTACTTTCTTTAAAATTGTCAGCTTGTTTGGTACGGCCTCCATGGGAGCCTCCATTTCTGAGAGAAACGCTGCTTTATTGCTAGAAAAAAGTACTCTCAATGGAAACATCTTTCCAGCAGAGGCCGAAGGCAAGGAATTGGTTATTTCCTAAGGAACGATTTTATCACCTCAACTGCTAAAATCAGGCTAACCTCCAGGCCCCACCCAGCCTTCCTCCTGACTCTAATAATTCAGCAGTTCTGGTAAATGTTTCTGTTGTCATTTGTTTGTTTTCTTCCACCATAACTCTCCTTCTTCAACCTCTTGTTGCTATCTACTCTGTGCTTTTTTTCAGGAGACATGTTTTCGGAGGTGAATAATGTTTTGGAAAAGGCAGATTCCAGTGTGTGTGTGTGTGTGTGTGTGTGTGTGTGTGTGTGTGTGTGTGTGTGTGTGTGTGTGTGTGTGTGTGTGTCCGAGGTTGCCAGCCCCAAAAGATCCAAATACTGTACCTGAGATTTCTGAAGTGGGGGCCTGATGATGTCACAATACATTCAATCAGGGGCAGCCCATTCATTAGGTGAGGTGATCAGTGGCAGAGTGCGGACCGCCCCCCCCCATGCCGGAAGTGACATAACGGCTCCAGTCGTTAAGGACACGACTGAGGTGCAGGGCAGGCAGGCCGCCACTGGTCCTCGTTCGCCCCGACGAATGGAGTGAGTCGCGCTGCCACTGGCCACCCTAACCCCCCCTCCCCGCCTGCTGCCCGGGGCCCTGATCCCGCCACCCGGGGGCCCGCCACCCCATCACCCCCCGAACGACAGGAGGACCCGCCCGCACTGCAACCCCCAAAACACTTTAACAGGGGATACGCGGGGGTATGCTGGGGCAGCCAGTCCTGGGGTACGCGGGGCAACCGGAAGTCTGCGTAGGGTGTACATGGGCCTCCAAAGGTTGGGAACCCCTGGGTTAGACTTATTCACAGCAGAAAAATCTGACACCTGCTATTAGCCTGTAATAAATAAGTGGGACTTCCACCTTTAAAGACTGCCATGGCACTTGGACTGTAACATATGAAGCTGTTTCATATAGAGTCGGTCTGTTTAGCATAGTGCTCTCAGCAACTCTGCGACAGAAGTCTTTCCCGTCACCTGATACCTACCTGATCTTTTCTCTGGACATGCCAGGGGGCCTTCTGCATGCAAAGCATGTGGTCTACCGCTGAGCCACAACCAAGCCCTTCGCTGCAGGCCAACTTATTGTGGCATAAATATTTCATGGACTAGAGTCAAACCCAAATCCCCATGCAGTATACTGCGAAACGCCAAATACTGAGCACAAATAACAGGGGAGGGCTGGCTGCGGCCTTCAAGGCCTGTTTGGTTTGTGAGCCTCCCAGAAGGGCAGGATATGAATGAAATATGGTTTGTGAGCCTCCCAGATGCTGCCCACTGTCAGAAACTGGATGCTGGAGTAGATGTGCGGATCCAGCAGTGTCCATAAATTCCTTCTCTACATGACTCCAGATCTCAAATCGGTTCTTGTTCCAAATTTCAAAGCAGCTCTTGGGTTGGGTGCAAGGGCAGAAGCAACAAAATGACAATTCCCGGGGGGGGGGGGCAATGGGTTAGGGTGCATCAACTTCCATGCGGCAACATCACTAGTTGGGAGAGAAGAAACAAAAAACAGACAAGCTATTCTCAAGAATTCTTTGAGAAAGCTCAGAAATATCAAATGGAGCTGAAGGGGGTTCGCTCATTGCTGTCCAGCAATATGAAACAATCCTACCCCTGTGCACTGGGAATCAGTCACTAGTGCAGAAATAGATCCAGAAGGTGTCACTTTCTGGTTTAAACCAGTCACCATGTGCTCCGTGCAAGCAACTGCAACAGAACATTTTCTATCAAAGCTTTCCTTGGAACTACTGAGACAGACAAAAGTGCTTAGCTTTCCTCTCCCTTTGTAGGGGGTGAGATTTCCTGACAACTTCAATGCATGCCAGGCACATATTCTAGGTGGCAGATAAGAAACTGGTTTTCAGTGCTCCTTGTACCACAGTGAACTGTCTCCTTAACCTGAATTGTCCACATTGGGGTTAACTAGCAGCCTTCTTCCACCATGGGCAAGAAAGCAGGTGGTCCCTTTCACCCTTCGCATGGCAGGAAATGATGGCTGTGGCAATATAGCAGGTGAATGCTCAGCATGCGCAGAGCAGCATGTGCCAATCTGGCACCCTACTCAGCCTGCCGCAAGGTGAATCCTGAATGCTGATGACAAAGAGAAGCTGCAGAGCCTGCTACGAATGCAACCAGTTTGTTACCTAGTTGCCACCACATTAGCCCACAGGTTCGTGAGCAAGGTCCTAGTGCTCCTTTGTTCATGGTGTATTGCTGTGGCGTTCTTTTTACGGATCAAAACACGTGTTGTTGCCTACACACAAAAATCTGGGGCGGGGCTAGCCCAAGATCTCCTGGCTCTTGAGGTAGTGCACAAACTTCGTGTGACCCCCCCCCCCCCCGATTCCTTGCTGACCTCACTATCTTCCTCCTCCCTGGATTATAAAGGAGAGAGAGGAATGAAGTAGAAGAGGAGAAGAGAGCTAAAGCTAGAGCAAGAGCATCTGGGCTAGAGAGCACATTGCTGGCATTAAGCAGTCTGGGTGGGAGACTACCTGAAAACCCTGTAGACCAGTGGTTTCCAAATTCACCGTGACTCCCTTCCACTGGCGCAGGTCACGGAAACCTGGAAGAAAGTGTGATGACGCGTTTATGCATGAAGTGATGACATCATTGGCACTTTCTTCTGGCTTCCGCAACCAGGAAGTAGTGCTAAAATGAAACATAAGGAGGTCAGGGAGGGCAGGAGGGCTCGAAAACCACGCTGCTGGCTAGCTCAGCAACGCCCCTGGTGGTTCGTCGTGGCACAGTTTGGGGAACGCTGCTGTAGACACGGCCCTGAAGTACATGATGGAGAAGGGCAGGATATGAATGAAATACATTGATAAATGATCCATCCAAAGCTGCTGCTATTTATTTGGGGGGATTTGTTGGTTACGGTTTTATGATGGTTGAGATACCTGCTTTGAGGGTCCCGTTTTGGGGGATAGAAAGTGGGATTATAAATATTTCAATAAATAACTGAAATATTAAACAACCTTAAGTCCCATGGGTGTCAGTGGAAAGGTATGGCATTTCTATAACTCTTGGAACCAAAATTAACACGAATGAAATGAAAACTTTGGCTAGATTGGACCACATTATGCAATTCATACATAAGAGTTTTGAGCCAGATAAACATGAAATGGTTTTCTCTGTAACCTCATGCTTGCCCTTCCTTAGATCCAGCGAAATAGCTAAAACCTTGGAGCAACAGTGATGCTGTTGGAGCAACAGTGAAGCGGAACTACTGCCCCTCTAACCACCTACTGAATGGATTTAAAAAGACAGAGACCTACATGTTAATCTGTCGACAGCTAAATCGTGGCGACCAATTGGCTCAACAAAAGTTCACCTTTCAGCGGGGAGAGCTGCCCTTTCAATCCCATAAATCTTGTCTTGACCCAGTGATGACACCTGTTTGATGGAATTGAATTCGGGAGCATGTGTCTTCCAAGCGATGGGGCTGGACCGTTCCTGTTCCAACGGTACTGAGAGACAGGGGCACCATGGTTAAGTCTTGTGCCTTCTGCTGTAATTCTTTCAATGACGAGGACATGAATGGGGGCACCATCGCTAAGAGAAAGACGAGGGCCAGCTTTGGCTAGGTGGCGGTAGGAGTGTGGGAGGGTCAACGAACACCACTGGAAAAGGGATTGCTATAGCATTGGCCTGCTTATCAATACTTCCCTAAGTGAGAACGTTCTGGTGTTAATAATTAACCAGGATCCGGAGAAAATAGCTGCATTGCATGGCAGGAGCACCGAGTCAGTATTCTGCATGTATCGTCCTCCCTATTCACCCCGGTTACTGTGGCAACAGTACATCTGCTTCCACAATATCCTCCATTAATCATTGACATGCAAGGGGGAAAGTAAGTTAGAGGAGCCAGCCGTACTGCACAAGTTATTTCTACTGCTTGCCCCAACAAGCACGATGAAGGCGCTTCTTCGTTCAAATACTGGAAATATGCAAACACAAGTCCCCTGTACATGCCAGCAGTCAAGGAATCTCCTGTTTTATATGGTTTTGGTTGGGTCAGTCCTGAACTTTGTGACTTTTCAGAGGATGGAAGGGCCAGGTCAGGAGCTGCTGGAGCTAGGACCCGGAACCCACATGTCTGTGTGTTGCTGCTGCCCCAAGTGGTGGGGCAAGAGGAACTACAAGTTAGAGTAGTAAATAACTGCCTTGGGCAGTAAATGGGTCAGGAATGACTCAACCCACCCAAGCCAGCCATTGGTTCTCTCTGACCTGGAAAGACTATAAATACTTCCAGGTCAAGGCTAGTTAATTCTAAGATAACTAGTATGGTGTTGGGTTGGAGAGATGCAGGGTCAAATTCCCATTTGGACTACTAAGCTCACTGGGTGACATTGGGCCCATCACTGGGGGGAGGGGTAAGCCAGCTAAGTATGTCGCCTTGGGCTTCTTGAAGGAAGGGTTTGAGAGATAAATGTGGATAAAACTAACGTTTCACTCCCAGTTCTCATTCTGCAGCCCAATGCTGGCAGATGGTGACCTGATGCCGCCTTAATTAATGGAACTTTGTTTAATGACTGCTGAGAGTTTGGATTCAGTCTTTCAACTCTAGCAGCTGCTGACCCAGTCCCATCCTCTAAAGACTCCAGAACTCTTAACAACTCATGAACCACATACTTTGCACACACGTTCCTCTAGAAAATCTCTCCCAACATGAGTCTGCTGGCCCTCTTCACTCAACAAATGGGGCCTGCTCTGTGCTCCCCCTCCTTCTGAGATTTGGTTGGCAAAGGGGAATGTGTGACAGGGCCTTTTCAGTTGCAGCCCCCAGGCTCTGGAATTCTGGAAGTTCGACTGGCGCCCTCATTTAATTGTATTAAATACATTTAAATTTATGTGTATTTTAATTGTTGCAAGCCACCTAGTGGGCCTCTTAGGAGAAGAAAAGGCAGAGTAGAAATTCTTAAGAGAGAGAGAGAGAGAGAGAGAGAGAGAGAGAGGGGGAGGGAGGGAGGGAGGGAGGGAGCGTACAACATAGAACTTTACTAACCTGTTTTTCCTCAGACGTAGAACCTTCCTAAGGCTGCGCAAGCTTACTAGACCTATGCATGCTTACAAGAACTAGCCTCACTGAACACTGCAGAATTTTCTTCCAAGTAAATATGCATAATTATGTTGTAACACAGTGTTTCTCAAACTGTGGGTCAGGACCCATTTGGTGGGCCATGACCTGATTTCTGGTGGGTCCCAGGAGATGGAAAGATCAGATAAGTAATTGCCACAAGCCCTGAGGCTATTCAAAAATCAGATAGCTGCTAATTGCCCTTCAAAGAGCTGAGCTCCTGCAGTTTGCAAGCTTGTGTAAATATAGGGAGACAAATGTTTGAGCATTTTGTAAAGCTAGGTGGGTCCCGATACAGTGTCATTTTAAAAGTGGGTCCTGGTGCTAAAAAGTCTGAGAACGACTGTTGTAACAGATTCAAGCTAGAAGCAAGCAGTTCTTGATATTTCCAGAAGGAGCTGCCTGTGTAGAGTGTTGATTGGCTGTCCCTTGTGGGAATCGCCTCCCTCCCTCCCCAGCTGGCTGTATGCACTGTGTCGTTAGGGGGGCCGTGGGGTGCATGATTCGGCAGCACTGGGGCAACGGCAGCAGCAGAAACGGCATTTACCCATCCTTCGTGCACTTACCCAGCCTTGTTGCAGAGCCTCTCTAGTTCCTTGTCTTGCTGGCTGGAGACTAGGAGCTAGAAAGGCTCTGCAAGGTTGTGCAGCAGGCGCAGCCTCTCTAGCGCCTAGCTGGGCAACAAGAAGGCTGCATCCGGGTTTGCGGGGATGCACAAAGGCTAGATAAGTGCCGTTTCTGCCGCCGCCATCACCCTAGCACTGCCGGCTCATGCACCCCCGGTGACCTTTTAGGCCTAAAACCAGACTAAAAACCCCTAGGTGTGCTTTCACGCCACCTATTTGCTGCTGAATTTCGGCAGTGCAAAAGTGACGTCACGCAATTTTAATTAATTAATTATATTTTTGACTCAATTAATTAATTATTTGACTTGCCTGTCCTGTCCCGCCGCTGCCATTCTGCCGCCATCTTCGCTGCCAGCACTGCCACTCTACAATGCCACTCTACAATGCCCGGTGCCCTTGCTGCTGCCTACAATGCCTGCCACTCTATGCCACTCTACAATGCCTGCCACTCTACAATGCCCGGTGCCCTTGCTGCTGCCTACAATGCCTGCCACTCTATGCCACTCTACAATGCCTGCCACTCTACAATGCCCGGTGCCCTTGCTGCTGCCTACAATGCCTGCCACTCTAATGCCACTCTACAATGCCTGCCACTCTACAATGCCCGGTGCCCTCGCTGCTGCCGCTGCCGCTTTTAAGAGACTTGAAAATTTAAAACTTACCATTTTTCCTGTCGGCCATCTTGGATCTCACGAAATCTCACGAGATCCAAGATGGTGGCGGCCAAATCTCGTGAGGGCACATGTGCCCTTACGAGATTTGGGTGCCGCCATCTTGGATCTCGCGAGATTTCACAAGATCCAAGATGGCTGCCGACAGGAAAAAAGGTACGTTTTAAATTTTCAAGCCTCTTAAAAGCGGCGGTGGCAGCAGCGAGTGCTTCACCAGGCCCGGAAAGCCCGGGACAGATCCGGGACTGGAGCCCGGTTTCTGGGACCGTCCCGGGTTTTCCAGGATGGGTCGCAAGCCTACCTATGGGCCTCCTTGAATGTGCGCCGGCAAAATGGCCAGCGCAAATCCGGGGAAGCCGTGTAAGGCTGGCCAGGCCCGGGAAGGGAGTTAGGATATTGGCAGAGTGCGCAGCCGATATCCCCGCCCCCGTCCCTAGCCTGGCTGGTCAATTGCCCTCTCCCCTGCCACCCTGGCCCGTCCTACCCATGCCCTCCCTCCGCCCACTGCAGGACCTACCTGCGTCCAGCGGCTCGGTTCTCTGCTGCCGGTGGAGTGAGCGGCGCCTTACGGCACGTTTGCAACACCCTGCGTCAGCAAAGTGCTCACTCAGTCAGTGCAAAGATGCGCAGGATATTGGATGTGGAATTTCTTTTGGTATTACCTCAGAGAACCCTAACCCTAACCTGATTAGGATCAGAGGTTCAACTAATTTGAGATAGCAAGCCCCTAAAGTTGGCTCGCCCTGCAGGCTTTGTGCTTAAAATGGTGGAGGCATCAGAGGCCTTGGTCTGGACATCTTGACAAACCAGCAGTCAGGAGAAGAAGGGCAGAAAAAGAGAGGGAAAGAGCTAGGCTTACCATCTGTCCTGGAAAACACAGGCCCGTCCCAGGTTCCGGGCTCCGGTCCTGGGTCGGTCCCGAGATTTCCGGGCCCGGTGAAACCTCTGCCGCTTTTAAAATTTAAAAAACTGGTGGCAGCGACAGCGATGACGACGATGGTGGTGGTGGTGGCAGCCACAGCTGCAGCTGGCAGCGAAGATGATGGCAAAATGGTGGCAATGGTGGTGGCGGCGGAAGAATGGTGGCGGTGGGACAGGACAGGCAATTAATTAATTAATTAATTTAGCATAAATAAATAAATCTTTGGGCCACCCAAAAAGGGCAGTTATGCCACACCCCTCAAGGAACATAGAGAGAACAGGCAAGAAGGGTCTGGGTCACTGGGCATTAGTTGCCCCCTTTGTATATCAGTCTGCCCCCTTCTGGATAGAGACGGAGTTGTACCAATTCCAACACAGGATTGCACTGTTAGAATCCTACTCCTGGCCTAGCTCTTAAAGAGGCAATGCACAACGCACCATTCACTGTCCATCCATCCATCCATCCATCCATCCATCCATCTCCACCTGTCTCTGCTGCTTCTCCTGCTCCTTGTATTTGAAAAGAGAAGGTGAACGGTGCAGAAGAGGAAGTGTGGAGGAGAGGAGAGGGGAGTGATGGGCTAGAACATCGAAGACTCTTCTCTCCTCCTCAGTTCCTCTACGACTCTATTCCCTTCTTCCTTTTTGAATCCTTTTGAATTCTGAGAAGAAGAAGGGATGATATACGAAGAGGCGGCTTGGCCACTGGATTAGTAAGAGGAAGCATTTGGCTCACTGCTGCAGGTTCAAACAGGTCTTGAGCTAGCTCTGTGCGCTTGAATTTAACTGTTGTGGTTTTCCAGCAGCCAATAAGCAGTGTCTCTAAGTGCATGATTAGACTTTGCGCCTTCCGACTCTACATTTGCACATAAATATTCAAGGCTGTGACTATTCAGGATTCCCATTTATGGTGAAATGATAAATTAATTAAACGTAGTTTCCCTTCCCTGCAGCGTCATTCAACCTTTATCTCACAGGGAGCTGGATGAAACGGGTCTTTGTTTCCCGGTTTACTTTTCTTAAAAAAAAGAGGTTGATGAGGAAGAAATGCTCCCTTTGAAAGCCTTTCTATCTCCCATTTAAATTAAGAAGAAATGACGAGGCACAAAGGCTCACAGAAAGGCTTTTGTATCAAAATATAGAATGAATAATGAATGTGAAATCATATCTGCATGAGAGATTGTCAACTTAGATACAGTTAGCCATGTGACCTGCGCTCTCCCCCTCCCCCCTCACCTTTTGAAGGTGTGCTTTTCCTGGCTCCAGTTTTATAAACAGTGGCACCTTTCTCCTTGGCTTGCTCAAAGGTGTAAAAACGTTGGTATTCCCTTCACTGACTTGATCACACGCACCAGGCGATCCACTTATGGCGCAATTCTGGGTAAATGGTGTGCAGGGTGTCATAAATGCGCCGCCCATAAAGCGAGGCGAGTAAGGACCACCGGTGCAGCGGCCCTTACCCGGGCTCCTGCCTGGCCCTGCGCCCACCGGAGCAGGTAAGTCCTACCCCAGCCGGGGCAGGGAGGGAGGGCGGTCCGGGAACTCGATACAGCGTCCGGTCCTTTAGGCCGGGCGCCGTATCTTACACAGGATTGGGCTGCCCATGTTAGTCTTGATGCAGAAAAATATTTTCCTGGTTTCTGTTCATATATGCCTCCCCAGGTCACAGGAAAAACCCCACATTTGGCAAACTTAATCTTTCCTCCTTTCAAGGAGAGCATACACATTAGGCTGACTCTGGGTGCAGGGAGACTCCGAGAGCTAACTCAATTAAGTCTCCCAGAACTCAAGGATCGGACCATCAAGGACCATCAAGGACCATCAAGGGTCCTCTGACTAGCGCAGCTCACTATTGTTCCCATTGTGTTCTGTAAAATGTAAATCAAAAGTCTCTTGTTTTTCCTGTATGACTCTGTGACTATGCACATTCTCAGCAACCATGTGATATTCTGCTTGGAAATGTATAAAAACTGTTCTCACATGGAGCAAAGGGTCAGTGCCCCTCTTGGGGTGCTGTCCACTGCGCTGCGTAACAATAAACCCATACTTTTTCCTTGTTCACCAGTCTTCCTGGTCCTATTAATTATCAGTCTGCTTAAAATTCCGCTACAGTCTCCATTTAATTAATGGTTTTTGAGCATCTGAAGCATGAATAGAGGAGGCAAGGATAAGCAGGAGAATATGCAAGTGTTTCAGGGATTATTAAGCTTAATAATACTGGGAAATGGGGCCTAAGGCACCTGGAAAGGTGGCTTTTAAGAAGGGATTTAATCATTCGAAGGAAGCAAGTGAGGAAGGGTCTTGCACAGGAATGGCCCATCCATGAGGCCAACTGAGGTAGTTGCTTCAGGCAGCAGATTGGCGGGGGACGTTCACTCTTGTCCACACACTCACCTTCCACTGTTGCTGCTCCTCCCCCCACTGCCTGGATTGGAAAAGTGAGAGGAGGGGCGGGGGGGGGGTGGAACTGAAGAAGAAGGGCAGAGGACAGCTTTTCCTTTTCCAATCCAGGGATTGGGAGGAACAGAGGTTGGCACATCACTAGGTGTAGGAGGGGTGGCATTTGGCACACCACCTGAAGCGCCAGGTGGTCTTAGGCCAGCCCTGATCCTGCAGGTATCTCAGGAAGTCCAAGGAGCAGCAAAGGACAAAAGAAGGAGCTGTTTGTGGGAATAGGACACTTTTGGATCATTGAGAATGGTGGAGCCAGATGAGCAAAGTTGAGGTTTTTAAAAAAAATGACATTGAATGATAATTTCTTCTGCATGAGAAAATCAGTCATTGTAGCAGACCACCAGTTGGGATGATTTTAAAACTGTAATTTGTGTTATAGTAGTTTAGTATTTGGCAGTATCTTTCTAGGATTTGGAGTCTCCTTGTTTGCAGTGCAGTTGAAGTTGTTCTGAAAATGAAGCAAAAGCTGAAATACACAACCCATCATCCATTCTGCAACATTAACAAAGACAATGTTGTCACTGTTGTTAACTCAACAATGAGTTGTTGGGTTACCTGTACCCTCCTTAAGGAAACACACACCTTCAAAAGCAGAATAACTGGTCAAACCTTTTTTTTAAATTAAGCAGAACATCCCCTGAAAGCCCAACAACATAATACGTTATTGAATGCAAGCGCCTTGGATGCCAGATGCCCTAATTTGGAAAGCCACCACAGATGGTTGCACACGATTAAGAAACCAGAATTCGGCAACGGCAACAAAGAAGCTCAAACAACCTGTTGCGAAACATCTTAATTCAATCACAGAAGCGTGAACAGCTAGCTGCAAAATATTGTAGTTCTGGTAGCCACAAGTTTTTCAACTTGGAAATATTCCCTGTAGAATTAGCATCTAATCAAGATGCAAGACTCCAGGCCAGAAGGCCCCCCCCCCCCACAGCGCTAGGGTAATCTACGGTATTTACTTTTCAAAGGTAATCTACACATTTTGTTTCTTGTAGGCTTACCTGTTTGCAATTTTAAAATGTGGTTAGATCCATTTGGTCCATTAACTCACGTGCACTTTTTAAGCGCACATTTTGATGGCTTTCCATTCTACCGTAGAGATATAAAGTCTATACTAACTTTTATTTTTATCCGTAAGATTCTACAGAGTTTGGCTGTGAACCTGGGGCCCTGCAAAAACTGTTTCCAATGAGGCTCCGCAGTTCCTAAGGCCAGTTCTGGTGGATATTCAAGGTCTCATTTCTGCTTTGGCCCTTGTTGAAGTGAGTTGCGCTCTTGTATCTCTCCAGCGTTCTCCAGCCTCGCCTCACCTTGCCTTGTGGGCATCTTCTTGGGGGACAAGATATCACTGTGATATGCATTGTGATATGCAATGTGATATCATTGTTCTCTGCATTGATTGTTAACTAGTAAAGGTAAAGGCATCTCCTGCTCGAAAGCCAGTCATGTCCGACTCTAGGGTGTGGTGCTCATCTCCGTTTCTAAGGCCGAAGAGCCAGCGCTGTCTGAAGACGCTTCTGTGGTCATGTGACCAGCATGACTAGCGGAACACTGTTACCTTCCCACCGCAGCGGTACCTATTCAACTACTTGCAATTTATTGCTTTCGAACTGCTAGGTTGGCAGGAGCTGGGACAGGAGACAGGAGCCCACTCCGTCACGTGGCACTCGGGTCTCGAACTGCTGTCCTACCGACCTTCCGGTCTGCAGTTCAGCGTCTTAACCACTAGGCCACTGCAGCCCCACGGTGTTAACTAAACCATAGCAAAACATCAGTATCAATCAACTTTACATGATATCTCACGTTTACAAAATTAACCACATTTTTTTGCAAAATGTTCCTTCATGTAATTTCCCATCCCTTGACCTCACATATCCAGTTAGTTTGGCCGTGTTTCCATCCATTTCCAAAACTTCATCAGCCATTCCTTCAATGTCAGTGGAGCTTCATTGTGCCAATATTTTGCAATCAAAATCTTGGCTGCTGTCAATAAACTCCACACAAAATGTTCCACCAAGGCCCTGGTGCCTTCGATATAATCCAATAACGCTGTGACAGGACTCGGGGAGATGGCATATCCAATCATCAGACTCACAACGTTCGCTAGAACTATTTTATCGATGGAGAAAGCCAGTACATCTGAAAGCCCCCCAAATCTGCTTTACCGTGTACATTTCCAACACTTATCCTTGCCAGTCTTATAGATTTTCTGATTTCCCTTTTAAACTAGCCTTGTGAGCTATTACCTATGGACCCATATAATGTGGACAAATTCCCTTAGCCCGTTAAAGAGGCTTGCAGCCAAGGCTCCCAGCAGCTGCTACTTAATACAGAAAACGGCAAGGCTTCCCCAGCAAACAACGGAACATCTCCTGGGAGGGGTCATGATCCGGCTGTTGCTTGTTGAAACACAAGGACTGCCACTATCTCGGAGACTATACACTTTGCATCACTTGTAGCCCTTATCTGTTCTCTCATTGTTACTGGGCAGGAATTCGAGTGAATGCAAAATAACCCTTGCAATCACTGTGAAAGGATCTTCCTACAAAGAAAAGTGTAATGAATACAGGGAGACTGAGAAAAGGGCAGTTGAGCTGGCTCCCTCCACACAGATCTAAACCCTGATGTTCTGTTGCTCTCGACCAAGCCTCAGGCAAATGCAGTTTTCACAGTTTCCTGCAGTTTTTTGAGTTTTGCAAATTTAAGCACTACATGGATTGAAATGGATGTGTTAGTTCAGAATTGCTCTCTTCCTGTTTTCCATTGTGCTTTTTAAAAACGTTTCTGGAAGGTCATTATTAATTTGAATGGTCACAATAGAACAGAGGGAGAAGACATATGGGGAGAGAGAACATTAAGGAGTGAGGGATAATGATATGGGGAGATCAGGATATGGTCTTCTTTATACAGCAAGTCCTCGCTCGTTTCATTATATATAAAGTTGTAGAGAAAAAGAATCGATTCCTGGCCTGGGCCACTGTCTGTGTGGAGTTTAAACATTCTCCCCATGTCTGCGTGGGTTTTCTCTGGACTGGAAAGCTCACATATATTTCAATGTTTAATATTAGAAGTGTCTTGGGTCTTTATTTAGAAGTTTGGTGATACATTTGGAGAAAAATGGGGTGGCTTTATATATTAAAATATTTGAAGCGGGAATTAAGATTTTTAGATGATAAAGGAAAAGTTAATCTTTTTGTGAATATTTGGATACCACTTATAGATTCTTTAAGAGAGAGAGAGAGAGAGAGAGAGAGAGAGAGAGAGAGAGAGAGAGAGAGAGAGAAGTGATGAAGTGTGGATTTAATGAATAGTATATTAGAGATATAGGCTTAGTTAGATATTATAAGTAGAAAATATATAATAGTATACAAGTAGGATTTATTGCTTCGCGCTTGCTGTAATCTTTTGTAGTATGTTGTATTGTTTTGTTTTATTGTTTTGTTTTGTTTTGTTTGGTAGTTTACTAATAAAATTAAATATATGGCTAAAAAAAAAAAAGAAGTTTGGTGATGTTAATGTGACCAGAAATATGCAGTAAACTTTTGTTTATGTACAGGCAGTCCTCACTTACCGTAATTTCAGTATCCGTGCAGCTACTTCTGGGTCGGGACCCACTGCCTGGTCTTAGTCTTGCCCCAGAATGCCTTGCAAGGCATTCTGAGGCAAGAAGAAAGCCTTGGAAGTGAGTCACGGTCCCAGAAGCGGCTTTTGCAGCCCACCAGAGCCCCCTGGAGTGTCACTGAGTTGCCAGTAAGCATTTGTTTTATTATACATTGTTTTCACTTAACATTGCGGTTTCAAGGACCCTATCCGCGATGTTAAGTGTATATCAATTAGCCTATGGTAAAATTGGTTTCGTTATAAGCAGAAATGACGGGCGCCCTCACGTCGACGCCCCCCCGCCCGTTTTGAGCTCATTTTGGAGCCGAATGGGCTCCAGGGAGGGTGGGCAGGCCGACACAATGCGGCGCTTCGCATCGGTAAGTGCCCTGAGCGCGCCCCCCTCCCCGCCTGAGCGCCTGGAGCTCCTGGAGCTCCTGCTCCACGCGCTCCACCCAAGTTCTGCCGCTGGTTATAAGCCGTTTCACTTAAAGTTGCAGTTTCCAAGATCCTATTGACAGCTTTAAATGAGAACTTGCTTTATATCAAAAAGGGCAACGAGTGTGCTGTTAATCCCACTTTATCAAAGTTCACAGATAATGTGAGCAAAGCTCCAACAAGGCTGACTCTAGACCTCCTAGCAGCTGAGACGGTGCTGCCCTCCTGATCTGGTGGCATGCCAGACTCTGCCCTCCTCCTCCTCCTCTTCCTGACCTCTGGATTTGAAAAGAAAGATGGGAATGAAGCAGAAGAAAAAATATGAAGGAACATTTCTAATTCTTTAGCCCACCACTCTTCTCTCCTCCACACTTCCTCTTCTGTTCCATTATTTTCCTTATTAAATCCAGGAAGCAGGAGGAGGCCAGTGGCAGGTAATCCCTGCCAACTGCAGCGGCCTCAGTCAACCCCATGGAGGAGGAGCCAGCCCTGAGCTCTCGTGTGTTCCTTAGTGTCACAAACAGAAATAATCTAAACGAATACAGGTGGGCCCCCACAGAGACGTATTTACGATGGAGCGGAGGGAGCAATGGCTCCAGGCAGCAAGTCAGGCTGGGGGGGGGGGCGAAACGCTGCGCCGTCCTGATTTGCCGCCCGCCCTCCGCTCGCCCGCCCTGTCTCGCCCGCCGTGTAGCTACACGGCAGGCGAGACAGGGCAGCGGGAGGCCGCCCAACCGGCCCCCGGAGGCTCCGCCGGGTCCGCGCAGCTCCGGAGGCCAGGAGAGAGCGTCCTCCCCTCACGCCGGCTCAGCCCCTACTGCCCAGGCCTGAGCCGGCGATTTCGCACATGCGTACAACACCGATGCGTTGTACGCATGTGCGAAATCGCCGGCTCAGGCCTGGGCAGTAGGGGCCGAGCCGGCGTGAGGGGAGGACGCTCTCTCCCAGCCTCCGGAGTCGCGCGGACCCGGAGGGAGAGGCGGCGGGCGGGCGGGCACCGGGTCGCCCCCCCCCAATTGCAGGCGGTTATGCTGCCCGGAGCTAGGGGTGTGTTGGCCACCCTCAGGGCGGCCAACACCCTCTAGCTCTGGGTGGCATAACCGCTAGCCTCGCCTCTGGGCCCCCATATCCACTGATTCGCTATCCACGGTTTCAGTTATCCACGGATCGTGGGGACACCCCCCCCCCCAGGCTTTTACTTTTTTCCCAGTTAGCTCCATTTCTTCCTTAAAGAAACAGGAGAAGCAGCCAAAGGCTGCTTATTGCAGGCAAGTAGAACGAGACTAAGTCCTAATGAGGCTCTGCAAGGTTAACAGAAACCTTGCAGAGCCTCTCTCGGACTTAGTCTCGTTCTACTTGCCTGCATTGGAGGCTGCTTCTCTGTTTGTTTTAAGGAAGAAACAAAGCTTGCTGAAAGAAAAATAAGAGCTGGGGGGGTGCACACGCCTGCCCGCAGGGGAGGCAGGGCGGGGGGGCCTCAGGAAACCATGGAGGGGGTGTTCGCTCTTATCCACTGTTTCAAGTATCCACGGAGGGGCCTGGAACATATCCCCAGGGGATATGGGGTCCCACCTGTATTTCATAGGGCTGTGCTAAATGTTAACTTGTTTTAATGAAAAGGGGGGCTTTGGGGTGGCCCAAAATATTCCCCTCAAACTCCTCAAATACTCTTTTCTTGCACATGTTCTCTGCCCCTCTAGGCAGTTGATTCCTTATCATCTGTTTGCCATCTATTTTCCAAACATGTTCAACTTCTAGTTGGCTATGAGATCTCATCCAAACATGGAACACACAGCCAACACGATGATGCCACAACTCCATGTAGCAATCAAATCTGGCCATGTGATGGTGTCATGAAGTCCATTCAGAGGGAGGGCAATGTTTCCAGCCCTCATTCTGAATGGGCACCACTACAATGCTCCTCACCAATTAAATTTAGCTGTGATGGCATCACAAAGCCAATTCAGAGCAAAACAGGAAGCAGTGTCCTCACTCTGAATGGATGCACACTTTTGCCCTTTTTCACAGTGTAGTGATGGAGAGAGATGGACAGACTCCCCATGTGTCATGCTACTCCTGGCACCAGGCAGCATACACGCAGGCGCCAGGATCTTGAGGCCACAACTTGAATTTAGCTTCTCTTTTTTTGTTGTTTATTGGCACAAGTGTTAGTGTGTGGTCTCCATCACCTCATATGAGCTGGCCAGAACCGCCCCGCCAGGCCAGATGAACCAAATGATTCTTACCTGTTTCCTCCTCCATCTTCACTCTTCTCTGTTTTGAAGTAGGGCAGCAAAGCAGGCCAGATCAAGGATGTCAGGAGAAGCACCGTTCGTTCCATTTCTCCCAAAGGGTGTCCAATCTGCATCCAACTGTCACCCAAGGCAGACCTCCTCCTCACCATGTGTGGGCAGCCCGGATGGCCATCTGATGGGCAGGGAGCTCCATTTTGAAATCATAAGAACATAAGAAGAGCCCTGCTGGATCAGGCCAAAGGCCCATCTAGTCCAGCTTCCTGTATCACACAGTGGCCCTACCAGATGCCTCAGTGAGCACAAGACAAGAAGATACCTGTATCCTGTCGCCACTCCCTTGCACCTGGCACAAAGAAAACCTACTCCTACAACCAGGAGGTTGCTTATCCCCATCATGGCTTGTAAGCTGTGATGGACTTTTCCTCCATAAATCTGTCCAATCCCCTTTTAAAGGCATCCAGGCCAGGTGCCATCACCACCTCCTGTGGCAAGGAGTTCCACAAACCAATTACACATTGGGTAAAGAAATATTTTCTTTTGATTCCCGTATTTGTGCAACATGTGTGTGTAACGACGAGCCATGAAAGTTTTCGATCTAAACTTTCTTTTGTCTGTTTTAATACACCCTCCACTCAATTTGAGTGGATGTCCCCTAGTTCTAGTGTTGTGTGAGAGGGAAAAGAACTTCTCTCTATCCACTCTCTCCATCCCATGCAGAATTTTATACATCTCAATCATGTCCCCCCTCAACCACCTTTTTTCTAGACTGAAGAGCCCCAAACGCTGTAGCCTTTCCTCATAAGGTAGATGCCCCCAGCCCACTAATCATTTTGGTCGCTCTCTTCTGCACCTTTTCCAGTTCCACTATATCGTTTTTGAGATGCGGAGACCAACTCAGATCACGGTTGACGTGTTCCCATTCACTGTGTTTGTGGGATCACCTTATTTTTTCCCCTGGAGGTGGAAATCCAAAGTAGCAAAGTGAGGGATTATTTTGAACAAGCAAATGGTGAGAAGAAAAAGATTTAAGTAGCCACTCCTCCTCCCTTGATTTCAGCTGTCTGCGGTTGCTTTTCATTTTTAAAAAAATCAATAGGAAGAAACACAGACCTGCACATCACTTGTCATTTGGCCCTTTAGCTGTTTGATGGCTTTGTTCTGTCTCCCACCAACCGAGTTGAAGAAAGGGGAGTGGGGTTAACTATTCAGTGGCTGAAATTGAGAAGCCCTGTCAGTAGCATAATTTGCAGAGATTCCGGCTTGTGCCCGGTTTAAGAGTATGAAGCATATGGCTTTGGTTTCCCCATCCCCTTTCTCTCCCTCGCTCACGTATGGACAGAGCAGCCTATGCTCGTCTACACTGTGTATCAGGAACTCACCATGTGAATCAGTTACGTGACAACACAATAGAGGGAACCAAGTCAGTGACATGACATCAAACATTGTCAAAGGGAGATTCAGCTTGGAGATTCAGATTCTCAACTTCCTTCTGTTTGAAACACAATGAACCTATATGTATGGCCTATCGAGATACCTTACCTGGGACAGCTTGCATTTAACCTTTACCTGTACATCTATCAAAATGCAAACAACAACAACAACACCCAAATACCAAAAACCACCAAGCACTATTCAGATTTTTTTGAAAAAAAAAAATTAGCCAGACAAATGCATGCAAATAAACTAGCAGCACAATCCTATGCATGTCTACTCAGAAGCAAGTCCCACTGTGTTCAATGGGGCTTACACTCCCAGGGTGTATAGGGCTGCAACCGAACTCTGATATGGAGAGGCTGAATCTGGCATCTCTGCTTTGTGTTAAAAGCCATTTATAGGATACGTGCCACCTTGGCCATATGAGAGCATCTCTTTTGCACTCTGAAATGCTAGTTTCATACCTTCTGCATGTAAAATATGAGTGCTGTACTGTACCTCACGTCACTGGGAGCCACTGGGAACTCTACCTGCATAGCTCCCTCCCTACATCTACACCGTCTAGTCCTAGGTTCTGTTTCTTAACCAGACTAGAATGTGACCAAGGGGAAGCCATAGCTCAGTGGCAGAGAACAGAAAGACAGAAATTCCTGCATGTAGAAAGTACACTGAATATTTTGCAATGTTGGGAATAGCCAGTCGTTAGTTAAGACTCACAATTTGCATTCAATATGAGATCTTTCCCTCTCATTTCATGTTTAAAAAAGGGAAGATACTCAGATCGGGGAGACTTTGTCATCAGCTCCTAGAAAGACCATAAACAGTCTAAAATGACATGAATTTAAAACCTTTTCTAATATTTTTGGTATTCTAATATTAGAAATTGCCTTGGGTGCCCTGGCAAATGCAGAATGGTAGTGTATGAATGCAATCAATCAATCAATCAAGAGATGGAAAATGGAATGAGGCATTTTTGTGAAAACGACTGGAGGCCAGGACAGGGGGAAAGTCTAATCTGTGATGTGAATTTACAGCTCCATCAAAATATTCAGCATGTACTTTGAGTCTGCTTGAGGAGGACTGCGATTAGAAGAAATGCAGTCGGGGGGGGGGGGGGACTCAAGGTACCAAGGGGAAATCCAGACCTTCTGTCTGGGCTTAAAGCGGAAAGAAGATGACAAATGTGCTAAATATATCTGCTGAGGATAAGAGCATCTCAGAGAACGTTTCAAGCCTCGCAGCATTTTTCTTCCTCTTAAGCACAATCCTTTCAACAGCACACACAGTTTGCCATCCATCTCTCATCCATACACACCTCTTACAGCTCTGAGAAGAAGCCTTGGTCTTGCGCTTGTGTCCATTTTATAGCTGAGCAACTGACCCAGAGAAGAACTTGCCCTTCATCAGTTAATTGTTTGTTTCTTTGCTTGCTTGCTTATTTATCTGCAACATTTGTCCCCTGCCCATTATTTGATTTAGATGTCCCGGTTTCTCTTCCTCCTCTGTGGTTGCCGCTTTCCGTCTACCCAGCAGCAATGAGCAGAGGTAAGGAAGCAGGGGGACAAGTCTGGGGGGAACGGGGGGGTCGCACCTCCACCTCCTGTCCAGGGTCAGAGGAAAATGAGATGGATATTATCTGTATACTGAAGATACTTCAGCCCAAAGTTCCATACAGCCTCTCTCAGAGCAGTTTCATGTAAACAACAACATCAATCCAGCGGTAGCTTCCTGTGGTGCTGAACGCACAATTCAGTGTGAAACAGGAGATGGTGGAATAAACAGGACCAGTTCCAGAGAGTGGCAGCTAGCAAAGCTGGCGATTTGCCAGGGTTCCCGTCACTGCAAAGGGTCCAGCACCCCAAATATGCCATAGTCTGTATTGTCTCATAAAATCATGTTGGTCCAGTCAAAGACAAAATCCAACATTGGAAGCAGGTTAATGCTTTCATTCAGACCAATTAAAAAAGTGACCAGGGATCAAATAGCAAGCTTTCAGGTTCTACAGGAGTCTTCATCAGGCAGATGGCAAGCAAAAGGACAGGGGAGAACTGGGGCACATTGTAGGAGCCCAAATACGCTACCATGTCACTTGCAGTCAGTTCTAATCAAGACATTATGTTATTTTGGACTGGCCGTTGTTACTGTGCAACTGCTTTGTTCGGGTGTGCAATGAGGCAAAGGAAAAAGGAGAAATGAAGGGAAAAGGAAATATTTCTTTACCCTGCACATAACTAATCCATGGAACTCCTTGCCACAGGATGTTGTGATGGCACCTGCTGGCCTAGATGCCTTTAAAAGGGGATTGGACAGATTGATGGAGGAAACGTCCATCACAGGTTACAAGTCAGAATGACTGTATGCAACCTCCTGATTTTAGAGGTAGCCTATCTCTGAATGCCAAGTGTGAGGGATGCAGGTATCTTGTTGTCTGTGTGCTCTCAGAGGCATCTGGTGGGGCCACTGTGAGATACAGGAAGCTGGACTAGATGGGCCTTGGCCTGATCCAGCAGGGCTCTTCTGATGTTCGTCTGAGATCAAGAGTACCAATCACTGGCCAAAAATGTCCACCTAGAATCGCCCTGAATCGACACATTCAGAAAACCAACGGTTCATGGAGTTGCACTTCAATATCTTGGCATGGCTCCACCATTCGTGAAGAGATGCCTTTCCTTCTGCCCTGTTAGTGACATCACTGCAAGCAACCAAAGGAGGGCCGTGTCTTGTTCATGAGCCTTTGCTCTGCAAGTGGGTATATAATTTCTCGTGACAAGACAAGCAGTCGTGCCCGCTCATGTTCGTGCAAAGAGGGTTGTGGCTACGTTGCCATGAAAGACTCCCTGCCAACATGCAGCCAGTGGGGGCGTTTACACCCGTGCCGTCAAACCCCACCCCACCCCTGAATCCCCATCTTCAGCAAAGGCTGAACAGCAAGCTGCTGTTTGTGAGTGATTTAGCTGTCAAGCGTAAGTTATGCCTCTTGCCCTCCAGGTAAAGGGAAGCAGAGGTGGGGAGCGATCTAGCTAAACATGTTTGTACACACACAAGATCTGGAAATACCCAGAATGCAAGAGTTTTAAAAGTCTATGAGGAAAGAGAGTTTGGAGTGGAACAAGTTGCATCATCGCTCTCCCCATCAGTAGCAGAGGATCCTTGTGGACAAACTGAGTTTGCTTGTGAATGATTTGCCTCTGGGACTTGTACACACAGCAGTACAATTGCCCAGTTGTGTGGGAAGTGGAAGAAACCTCCAACTTAGGGTGCAGCCATTGTGACTCCTGTCCACTGCATGCAGTTCAGGGTTTGGGGGTAAAAGGCTGGTGTGGAAGAAACTGACTGTGAAGGCAGTGATTTCCTTCTGTACTCCCCTGTTCAGATAACTCAAAATGTGGGAGAGAGAGGATTTTGAACCTGGCTATTTTGCTCTCTGTTTCCAGTTGCAGTGAGTTCCACAAGAGAGTAAGGGACAAGCTAATACAGGTGGGCCCCCATATCCACGGATTCGCTATCCATGGTTTCAGTTATCCACGGATCACAGGGACACCCCCCCCCCAGGCTGTTACTTTTTCCCCAGTAAGCTTTGTTTCTTCCTTAAAACAGAGAAGCAGCCTCCATTGCAGGCAAGTAGAACTAACAGAAAACCTTGCAAAGCCTCTCTAGGACTTAATCTTGTTCTACTTGACTGCAATGGAGGCTGCTTCTCTGTTTGTTTTAAGGAAGAAACAAAGCTTGCTGAAAAAAAAATAAGAGCGGGGGGGGGGTGCGCACGTCTGCCCGCAGGGCGGGGGCCCCTCAGGAAACCATGGAGGGGGTGTTCACTCCTATCCATGGTTTCAAGTATCCATATCAATATATTGATTGATTGATTGATTGATTGATTGATTGATTGATTGATTGATTGATTGATTGATTGATTGATTGATTGAGTATCCACGGAGGGGCCTGGAACATATCCCCAGCGGATATGGGGGGGGGGGAAGTACTGTAGTTAGAACTGAAGAAGAGCTCTGCTGCTGAGGGCCCAGGGTCCATTGGATCTAGCATCCTCACAGTGACCAGCTGTGGGTGTTTGAACAGGGCTAGCATTTTGTATAGGGCTTTCTGAGTGCACAAAGTGCCATAGGCTTCTGTGGTCTTCGCACCGCGCAGCGGCGGTGAATGCCAGCAAGCTGTCAATGCAGGCCATAATGCACTTGTTTGTAATAAGAGGTAATTTACATATCCCCTCTGCCCCTAAGACCTTCAATGCCAAAGTTATAGCTCAATTGCTCTATGGAATTCCAGCTTGGATGCTAGGGTTTACCCAGTTGGTAGAAAGAGTGCAGGCAGCTTTTCTATTTAAGATATTTGCTGTCCCACGCTGTGTACCCTATGCAGCCTTGTGTTTAGAGGTAGGTCAACACAAGGTAGAGACAGTTTCCTGGCTGAGATTTCTTCTATGCTGGCTAAACATCTGCTTTCTAGCAGACAAAGACCCTCTCCTTAGTGAACTCTTGTCAGACCCCTTCCCTTCCCCAGGGCTACAACAGTTTTATACAAAGATACAGCAACTTGGGCTGTCAGTGGGTCATCTGGGTTCTTCTGCGTCCTTACCATCCGCCAAGGCTATGCTAAAAACTAGGCTGTGGGATATTGAACGCCAAGAACTAATTGTAGCAGCACAGAAAACATGTTCCCCTCTCTGTTTTCAACTTTCTTGGGCACATGAAATTAAATACAATTATTTCCAATTTTTGTTCAACCCACAAGAAAGAAGGGCATTTTCTTCGCTGGCTAGGTTCAATTCTAACCCATCAAACCTCCTTTGGGGTAGGTTTGCGAGTATGGTAGAAGGAGATAGGATTTGCCCATGTGATGGTCACTTGGTGGAAACTTTAGCACACATGGTTCTGTACGATGATCTCCGTCAACAATATTTAGATCAATTTTGCATTCCCACCTGGAAACCAGAGATGGAGGTCATACGTTTTTTATTATATGGGAAAGACCAGGAGCTCACCAAGATAGTGGCTAAATATCTTTATTTGGTTTTCTGCCACCGAAGTGCATTACAGACTTCTAGCCTTACAAACGTCCTAGAGATGTAAAAATATACTGTTTTTTCTTTTCTTTTTTCCTCTTTTATCCAATAGTTTGTGTCACTGGAATGATGGTATTGGTATATTGGTATTGGTATATTTAACTTGTATGTTTGTTTGTGATGCCAATAAAGGTTTGATTGATTGCAAAGTGCTTCGTAGGTTTTCTCTTGATGTGGTCAACGACGACAACCCACGGTCCTGAAAATGACCCCCCAAAAAAACCTTTGTATGTATGTTATGTATGTGGGCTTTTCAAAAAGAAAAATCTCTTTGTCCCACACAAGGTTGCCCAAAGCAGCAGGAGGTGGGATCAGTTGTTTCTCCTCTTGCACAAGGGTGTGTGTGTGTGTGTGTGTGTGTGTGTGTGTGTGTGTGTGTGTGTGTGTGTGTGTGTGTGTGTGTGTGTGTGTGTGTGTGTGTGTGTGTGATATGCTACTGGAGTTGGTGTAAACCTGGTATGTTGAAGAAGAGGGAGGGAATCAGGCCCATGGGCTCCATTCTCCAAGGCCTAATCTCCAGGAGTGCTGATTCCTGCTTGAAACATTTCTCATTAGCTGCTCATTCAGGCAGCGGAACGGCTTCTGCCAGCTCAGCAGAACGTATGGCACATTTTTGGCTCTGCAGCAAGAGGCAGGCAGCTTTATTCCCTCATAATCATGTGAGCTGTCTCCAGCCGCTTCCTTAAGTTTCACGGTAATGAGGGTCCTTGGTTTTATTGCAGGTCTGTCCACCACTCCCCGCCCCCAAAAAACCATCCTGACATTTTGCAACCTGGAAAACCTAATGCTGCAAGTTCCCAGAGGCACTATAGTGGAGTTGATCCCGTCAAGCAATCCAACGTCCTGCATGAAACACACCGTGAGGTTATGTACTCGGTCCCAATGGCAGAACAATACAAGGATGGAAGAACAGAGAGTGATATGGGCCTCGTGGGATGCTGGCAGAACTGGTGCGGCCATCAGCTCCAGGGAGAGACAGCAAGGGGGTGATTTTGAGGGGGAGACAGAGAAATCCTGAGAACATTTCAGAAAATTCAGAGGGAGGTCACAACTGCTTCCTGACAGGCCTTTAAATTTGTCCTCCCCCCCATCACCTGTTTTTAGTAGTGGTGGTTTGGAGCCATTCTTTCTCAGTCCAGCTTCCATGAATCCTTCCCCCCCCCCCCCCGCCGAAAGCCTCCTTCCCTTTTGTCTTGTCTTAGGAGGGCTAATATCACATCCTTTCACTAGGTGTCACTGTTTCACAATGACTCTGGGTCATTCCAAGGGGCTCCTGGGGGAAAAATGGCACTTGCCCATGAACTGAGAAATTTCTCAGCCCCTACCCCCCCCCCATTGCTGAAATGGCCTCCACCGCTGTTTTTGCTGCCTGGATCAGTCTGGCCTAGATGCCTTTAAAAGGAGATTGGATAGATTCATGGAGGAAAAGTCCATCCAGTGGCGTTCCTCCGGTAGGGGCCTGACCGTAAGTCGCGCCCCGTCCTAGTACCGCGTTCACCGGAGTGAGGAGGCCCCGCCCCCTCGCCGTCGGAGCCATTCCGCGCAGTGAAGCCGAACGGGCAGGCTGCCCGTTTGGCTTCGCTGCGCGGAATGGCTCCGACGGAGAGGGGGCAGGGCCTCCTCGCTCCGGTTCGTGAATGCGGTACTAGGACGAGGCGCAACTTACGGTCGGCCCCTACCAGAGGAACACCACAAGTTACAAGCCATAATAAGCAACCTCCGGTTTTAGAAGTAGGTTTTCTCTGTATGCCAGGTGCAAGGGAGTGGCAAACCAGATGCAGGTCTCTTGTTGTGTTGTATGCTTCCATCCTGAGGCATCTGGTGGGGCCACTGTGAGATACAGGAAGCTGAGTTAGATGGGCCTTTGGCCTGATCCAGCAGAGCTCTTCTTATGTCCTTATCTTCTTATCCCATCTGCAAGAATAGGAAGCCATGTTAGTTTAAGGCTTGTGTGGAAATATAGCAATATTTTGTATCTTCAGACTATAACCCATTTGGGCAAAGACAGACTGCTTGGGCTGAAGACAGACATAATATAAAGAGTACCCAGTGCAGATTCACAATACCACCTCCACCTCCCAGCCTCTTTATTCCACCTGGGCCTTTGATTATATTAAAACCTAAAGGGATGAAAAACACGACACCTACTACAAACACTTTCAACTCCTCTCTTTTTTTCTGAACATCTTTACATATGGATCTGTTCCAGCACTTGCCCAAGAATGGCTGTTTGAATTTGGCCATTTACTCACACAGAACCGGACAGGTTTGTCTCATTCCAGAATAGCATCGCTATTGGAAAAGAACAGCAGTTATTGGGAGGCCTTTCCTTGTGTTGTGTCTTCTCATTGGTTTTAGAAGAGCTAATACCATATTCTTTCACTAGGTGTTGCTGTTTCACATTTGTCACTTGTTTGGAAGAGATTTAGAATAGCACAACTTGCCCTGATTGGGACATTTAGATTTAAATTAGCAAGTGGGAGGCCACGAAATAGGCAAAAGAACAAGCAGGGAGATGGGGGCTTTAGTAGTTTGCCACTGGGACTTAGATCCCAATCATAGACACCCCCCAGCTATTTTATTTTTTAAAATGTCCACTGAAATCAAATAGAAGGGTCTTTATATTTTATTTGGCTTTTGGCAAGCACAATTGGGATAAAAATTACACAGCCCAATCCTATACTCACCGGCCACTGGCAACGCTCCTCTTCTGCTGGCGCTGACTGCCATACAGCAGTCACCACCAGTTGTAAAGGAGCTCAGGCAGAGCACAAAGCAGCACCCAGCGGGAAGACTGGAGCCTTCCCACGTGCACTGGAGCAGTGCAAAGACGACGACAGAGGTACGTCGGTGGGGGGAAAGGGAGGGTGGGGAGGGAGGTACAGGGGCAGGGGCGGAATGGGGCAACAATGGGGGCAGGGGATGGACGGATCAGGTCCAGGAAGGGGGAGGGTTCGGTAGCAGCAGTGGCCGCAGAATCCTAACCCCCTTCCCGGATCCGATCCCACAGTATGGGTCCACGCGGACCTGTGCCAGCTATTTGACTAGCACATATCCAAGTAGACACACACCGCCACACCGCAGAGGCTTACCCCTGGGTAAGGTAATTATTGTTCCCTTACCCAGAGGAAACTTCCTGGACTGCCCATCACCACAGGATGCAGCAGTAGCCATTTTGGCACCGCTGCATCAGCAGGGGGAAAACAATAGGATTGGGCTCACCACGTATTAAACTACTAAAGCAAAGGCCTCCTGCTAGCTCCCACCATTGTCCTGTTTCACAGCCCGCTGCTTACCCCCCACTTGCTAATTAAACCCCAATCAGAGCAAGTTGCACAATTAAGTACAGGTCTAGCTGAATACCTATATAGTCAACTTCTCTCCACTCCCCCACATTTCATAGCAGTTACCCCTGCTAACTGGGCAAGAGGCACTTCTTCAAGGGAGAGTAACTGCCAGGGGACTACTCTCCACTACTCTCCAGGGGAGAGTAACTGCCCCCCTTTCACCCCCAGCACAGTGTCTTTTCTGGTGGCTCTTTGCTAGTGGTGTTCTGCATCTTTTTTAGACAGTGAGCCCTTCTGGGACAGGGAGCCATTTCATCATTTGATTTTGTCTGTAAACCACTTTGTGAACTTTTTGTTGAAAAGTGGAATATAAATACTGTTAATAATAATTCATAATTTCCTCTTCCTTTTCCAGTCCAAGGAGCAGAGGCTGGTGCATCACCAGGGGGCAGCATTTGGCACTGCATGTCAGGCACGGGGCAGTTTTGAGCTGGCCCAGACACACATACAGTTTGTCAGTGCATCAGCCCTTTGAGCACATCCTGCCAAACACAGGAGGGATGGCCGGGCTAGTAGCAGTGATCCTCCTAGAACCACAGATTTGATTCATGCATTTCAGTTCTTGATTTTATAAAAACTAGGCTTCGAATCCTCACACCATGCTAGAGAGTATATCTGACTATATACACATTTGCATAACAGGCTCTTGATTTGCTGTTGCATTTCAAATTGTGAATTTAGATTTCCTCAGTATCTTCTTCAAGCCTGCAAGTCAGAACTCCTCCACTCCTACCATGTCTTGCCTTTCAGGAATGGCCTTTCTCTGATCAGCTGATGGGAACACAGACCTTGCCATGTAATAGGATTACACAACCACTTATATAAGCAGAATGCATCAGTCACTCTCAGGAAGGACTCCATCTTTGTCAGTCCTTCCTTGGAATGCTAGAATTCCTTGCATATTCAACCAGCCATGCTTCAAAGAAGTGAGTGCCCTGGTCAATGTTGAATGATAGCAGAAGAATCAGACTTATGCTCCTGCAGGGCTGGCTCATCTATGGCTAGGCTTACCAGATCTCCAACCGGGACAGAGTGCTAGACCTTTAGGAGAAGGAATGTAGGCAGGTGTAGCTTGTTAAACCTTAGAGCACAATCCTAGGCATCCATGGGGCGTGCTTCTGAATAGACATGCCTAGGATTGTGCTCTAAGGTTTAACAAGCTACACCTGCCCACATTCCTTCTCCTAAAGGTCTAGCACTCTGTCCCGGTTGGAGATCTGGTAAGCCTATCTATGGCCATCATGAGATGGTCGCCTCAGGTAGCGGACTGGTGGTGGTGCCGGTCGTCCACCACCACCCTCCTCCCTCTGCTGCTGCTGCTGCTCCCCCCTCCACTCCCTAGAAGAGAGGGAAAAGAAGAGAGGAATTGAGCATCTGAGGGAGTATGCTCATCTACATAGATTTAGGATAGACTCACTTGAAGAACTTCTTCACTGGTGTCCAGCACTGGAACAGCCTGCCTCGCGCAGTTGGGGACTCTCCCTCATTAGACAGTTTCAAGCAGAGACTGGGTTGCCATCCTATCAAGGATGCTGTAGTCATCCTGTACTGAGCAGGGGTTGGACTAGATGGCCTCCAAGGCCCCTTCTGCCTAGACTCTGTTCTGAATTTCTGGTGCATGCACAGAGATTGGGAGCAGAGCCAGTGGGTGCAATCCTGACCCCCCTCCCTTCTCCCACGTACTGGTTGTCTTGCCATGTTGTCTGAAATAGCACTATTCAAACGTGTAATGGATGCAACAGAGGGGCAGGAGAGAAGGATAATACTGGCATTAAATAGAAAGGGCAAAGTTGACGTGCACGTCCTTAATCGAAGCTGACAGCAGAATATCCTCCTTTGCTCCCGAGCCACTCAGGGAGCAGCAAAAGCACCCCAGGCTGCAGGTTGTACAGAATCCGCTTGCCTGCCTCACCGCCATCCCTGTTTATTATTAGGTACTGCGAAAGAGACATTGGTGCCAAGCAGCCCCCTGCAGCCAAACACAACCTTTCTGGAGTGAGAGAAAGAGAGCGTGCAGGAGGCCGTGATCGCTTAGCTGCAGCGGTTGATGGAACGGGCCCAGCAGATTGATTGCAAGCTGGGTGGACTTTGCTCTGTCCTGCTGCTGCTGCTGCTGCTGCCACAGGCTTCGTTCTGCATCTCCTTAGGGCAGGCAGCACAGGGTCTCGTGCTCTCTGTCTTGCAGAGCCACTGGTCGAGGGCCCACCATGTGCCCAGCAGAGGATGCGTCTGACAAGGCCGATCGCTGAGCCCGCAGTACTGGTGGGAATGGCAGCGTCGTCCAGTGTGCCATCAGGGCAGGGGGGGCTTGTGGGGTGTTATTATGTTGACAGGGCTCTGCCAGCAATCTGGAAAAGCAATGCCTGGGATTTGACAAAAGAGAGAACTGCCCACCACCTCCATTTTCCTCCCGAGCTGCTTGTTCGCATGTGTGCGGCTTTGCGAGCTGCACGCATGCGCACAAGCGGCCTGGAAGCCCTTTATAACGAAGGGCTTCCAGGCCGAGCCGCACGTGCCTGGAAGCCCTCGTTCTGAAGGGCTCCCCAGCTGCTTGTGCGCAGCAATCAGGATGAAAATGGCGGCAGCGACGACGACAGCGACAGCAGCAGCAGCACAGCAGCAGCGAGGCTGCAGAAAAAGCGACGGAGGCGGACACAGTAAGGGGGCCAATAATTAATAAAAATTAAAACCGATTTAAAGAAAAAAAACAGAAAATTTTAAAAAAAATGCTCCCCAAAATATCGGGGTGTGTGTGTGTGTGTCCCAGATTGGGTCATCAAAAATATGGTAAGCCTATCTCAGGGCATGGTCTAAGGACACAAGTTGAAGCTAAGCAGGTCGCAGTTTGTTCAGTGCCTGGAGGGGAGACCACATAGGAACTCTGTGTTTGCTGTCCTGAACTCCATGGTAGAAGAAAGTTGGGCTGTAAACGTCACTAAAATAAACAGAACCTCCATTCTCACAAAATACCAACTGCTGGGGAAGAACTCCCCAGTTCTTGGGAGTTGGCTGGAGCACCTCCCTTAGGAGGAAAGGCTACAGCGTTTGGGGCTTTTCAGTCTAGAAAAAAAGGCGCCTGAGGGCCGGCGGGGACATGATTGAGACATATAAAATTATGCATGGGCTGGAGAGAGTGGATAGAGGGAAATTCTTCTCCCTCTCGCACAACACCAGAACCAGGGGACACACACTAAAACTGAGTGGAGGGAGAGTTAAAAAGGTAAAGGTATCCCATAACAGTTAAGTCGTGTCCAACTCTAGGGTGTGGTGCTCATCTCCATTTCAAAGCCAAAGAGCCAGCGTTGTCCGAAGACGCCTATGTGGTCATGTGGCCGGCATGACTCTCCTTGCCGCAGCGCGTAGCATGCAGCTGGAACACGGAGCGCTGTTTACCTTCCCGCAAGCGGTACCTATTTATCTACTCGCATTGACATGCTTTGGAACTGCTAGGTCGGCAGGAGCTGGCCAAGCAACGAGAGCTCACCCCGTCACGGGAATCGAACTGCCGACCTTTCGATCGACAGCTTATGGTTCAGCGGTTTAACCCGCTGCGCCACCCGCTGGCCGGAGGGAGAGTTAGAAGAGACAAAATAAAATATTTCTTCACCCAGCGTGTAGTTCATCTGTGGAACTCCTTGCCACAGAATGTGGTGATGGCACCTGGCCTAGTTGCCATTAAAAGGGGGTTGGACAGATTTATGGAGGAAAAGTCCATCACAGGTTACAAGCCATAAAGCAACCTCCTGGCTATAGAAGTGGGTTATCTCTGTGCCAGGTGCAAGGGAGTGACATGGTTGCACCGGCACTGGAAAATTGGATAGGATTGGGGGTGCCAAAGCAGGAGCACAGCAAGGGGGAAAGCAATATCAGCACCCCCAAAGCTGCCTTTGCCAGTCAGCGCCAGGCTCAAGGCATTTCTGCTTTTTCCTACTACTACTGTACTTGCCTTGGTAATTCTCCTGCACCAAGCCACACCTTGGCAAGCGGGTGTGACCAGCATTCCAGGTGCTCAGAACATCAGTGGCCTATTAATGCTCATTAAGCAAGCATCAGTAGGTATCAGACTATCCGAAGCCTAGAGGGATGGTGGCCCTCTCTTTGCACAATGGTGGAAGAGCATGATTTGAATACAGATTGTTCAAGGTTTACATAAGGTTAACCATACTTGACAATGCCCAGATATTTACAAAGGCAGGTGGGAGCTACTTTTAAATACTATAACAAATGCAAGATTTGAGCTTTTACATTATCCTGTGTAAACCTCTGGTTTCAACAGTGGATGAATAAACACCAATCATTCATGAATTGCGTTTGTTCTCTAAGCCTGAAATTGTTGGCAGCTTATTCATAATATTACATTCCAGGTTTTTCCAGCCATTCTCTCAACAAAGGGACTTTAATGGGCTCCAATTTTTTTGCAGCTAAAATCTTGCTAGTCCTAATGATCCTGTTTTCCTTGTCTACAATATCACTACCCTAGCACTCATTTAGGAGTTAAGACTGTCCTTCCCCCCCCCAAAAAAAAACTTTTCACACAACTTTCCAACATTTCTTAATTTGGCCACTTCCCACCAAATATGTATAAAATCAGTTGTATTTGAACATTTCCAACAATCGGTATATCTTCAGTTGCACATTTTTCTCAAGATGAATGAGGGTGTATAAGATTGCTGATATACAGTTTTTAACAGTGCAATCCTATGCATGTCAGGAATAAGTCCCATTGTGTTCAATGAGCCTTACTCCCAGGAAAGTGTGTATAGGATTACACACTTTCCCAGGAGTAAGTCCCATTGAGTTTAATGAGCCTTTGTTCTGAATAGATATGGCATAGAATTATGCTGCAAGAAACTGAGTGTTAGTGGGGAGGCATTCCAACACAGCAGCAGATCTCACAACTCCCCCCCCCGCTCTCTCTCTCTAGCTAGCACCACCCATCCCTGTCTATAAAAAGGTAAAGGTGACCCCTGACAATTAAGTCCAGTCTGTCCGACTCTAGGGTGTGGTGCTCATCCCCATTTCAAAGCCGAAGAGCCAGCGTTGTCCGAAGATGCCTCCGTGGTCATGTGGCCAGCATGACTCTCCTTACCGCAGCGCGTAGCATGCGGCTGGAACATGGAGCACTGTACTCTGTAATGAGAGGTCAGATCTTTGCCCTGAGGGGCTTACAATCTAGTTATTGTCAGAAGAGAGGCAACAGAGGAAGGGGAAGGGGAAATAAAGCAGAAGTAAACAGCAGTAAATATGCAATGTGATTGCTTCAATAATCCCATGTACTTAAACTGAGTTACAGTGGGCATGGCAGGGGACTGAGGTGTTCTGCCACAGGCTGCATGGTTGGAAAAGGAGGGTTTTAACTTGAGAGATGATTTGAAGGAAAGTAAGAGAGAAGCCATTGTTCAGGTGTTCCAGGAGGTAGTTCAAACTAGCATAAGGGGAAGCAAGGGGGAAAGGGCAGAGATATTTGAGGGAGGGGCAGCCCAATCCTATTTAACTCCCTGCGCAATGATGCAGTGGCGCCAATGCGGCATCTGCTGCATCCCGTAGTAGGGGAGTTTTGGCCTCGGGAGGACTCCTCAGGGTAAGGGAACATTCACCTGGCCACGCCCCCTCCAGCGTTGGAAAGCGCCATTATGTCACCACCAGAACACATGTTCCGGCAGTCTAATGGCTGTAGGAGACTGAGCTGCCTTGAGTGCATTGGCAGGAAATTGGTCCATAACTAGTGTAGTAAGGAAATAATAAAATAATACAAAGGGGCCAAATGTACACTGAGAAGTAGGACAGCAGGGGATCTGTCCTACAGGGGGCAGGGGGGCATTCATCATTTGCTCTGCCTGCTGCCAGCTTAGGGAATGCTAACACTGATGCCCACAAGGAAAGAGGGGCATAGAGCCTTTAATAAAATGACTTCTTTTGGGAAATCAAGTATCATGTTGCTATCTTTGGGGAGGGTACTTTTAGAAAAAAAATGCAATATGGGAGGAAAGAAATTCAGAAAAATGACTGGTGAATCGGTAAGGCAAGGATGTCTTATAATTTAAAATATCCTTAATTCATTCTGGCGAGGGAACCTTAACTTGCTAATCAAGCTATTAATTGCCAGGCATTGCAGAGACGGGGTCAGAGTATCCCCCAGAGCCAAATAGGATATATGTATGCGTGGAATACATATCTGGACCAAGTCCCAAACAGAGCTTCGTCTCATTAGACTTGTGCTCATTTTAAATAGATTCTCAGATGTGTCCCTGGGCATGGTTGGATTTCTTTATCTGTGCTGATAAAGAAAGGAGGGCAGTAATCCCGGCAAAGGAAACCTGGCACAGCAGAGTGGCTTTCTGGAGTCAGGACTGAACTTTCTGGAGTCAGGACTGAAAGCCCTTTCACACAACCGTTTTTAATGAAATGAAACTACCATGAGTTGACTTGGGAAAGGAAGAGTTGGACCTAAGGAAGTGTGTCTTGTGAACGCCCCAGACCAAGGACAAGGTGCATAAAATCTGGAATACACACAGGGGACACAGGCAAAGGGGAGGGGAATGATGCCAAGGTAAATGGGGAAGAATATGCCATTATTTCATGTACATGTTGGCTTAAGTTTACAGGTAAAGTAGGGTCGTTTGGTGGCACTCATCTTTCAGAGTTTGTTCCACAAACCCTGATCTGAAGACCTCAATACATTTGCTAACTGCATCGCATTTAGCATGAAAACAGCTTGCCTGCTTAATTTAATCTGCTTAATTTAATCTGCCTTATTACTTTCCTGTTTAAAAATCTCATTGAAGTGCCAAAGTTTATGAAAGCGCCAGAGCCTTTTGGTTGGTGCTGCTATGAATTTGTGGACAGAACAAACTGCATTCTACCAGCGATGAAACTCAACCCATCACTCAGGTCATTCAGCAGTTTGATTTCCACATAATTCAACTGCTAATTGTGTGTGTGTGCGCACACGCACACATGCTAACATTAACATTAATTTATAGATGCACAATTATATTGGACTTTCTCCAGCCCATTGCTCCTGGTATTCTCTTCATCCGAAATCAAAAGGGTTACTGAATGGTGACACTGAGTGAATTGATGGCCTTTGATCAGGGCTTTGTGCAGCTCTCCAGTTAAGAGTCTTGAGGTCAAATCCCTGTTCTGTAATAACTCAGAGTCCAATCCTATCCTTTTCACACCCCGCCAATGCAACAGCACCAAAATGGCAGCTGCTGCATCCTTTGTGGGGGCAGAACCAGGAGGCTTCTATTACAGGGAAGCGGGATGTGTTAATCCCCTTGCCCCTGCTTAAGCCCATGGCCTGCTATCAATGGGTCTGCTCGGGCCTAAGTTTGCTAGAGAAAAGGGGCAGGGAGGCTTCAGGGAAGGGGATAGGATCTGGTGCGGGCCTTGCACAACAGATCCTCCCCTCCCGCTCCCGTTACGCCCCCCTCTCCACCTAGTTTCATCCCCGTTCTGCCCTCCCCCACCTTCCCACCAGCTTACCTTTCCCGACGTGCCTCCAGCATGGCTGGGAAGGAGCAGGGCCTTTCCACTGGCATCCCCAGCAACGCACTGGTCAGCACACTGTTGGGGGAGGCTTTTGCGACTGGTGCTGACTGCTTTATGGGAGGCGCGCTGCCATTGGTGGCGTGCTTAGGATTGAGCTGTCAGTCACATTTGTTCTGGTAAATGCTGGTTATCCCCATGTATGTATAATAATGCTTAGCACTTGTATAGCGCTTTCTGAGTGTGAAAAACACTGTACAGTATTGGCATTATTCAGTAGCGTCACTAGGATGCGCGTCACCCTGGGGCAGGGGACGCGCATCACCCTAGTGATGCTATGATATCGGCGCGGGGGGGCGACCCGGCTCCCCCCCCCCCCCGCGTCGCCCTCCGGACGCTCCGAGGCCGGCCCAGGAACCGGCCTCGGAGCGTCCGACCCCGTTGGCGCTCAGGCAGCGCGTCCATCTGGGTATTTCCCAGATTTTCCCAGCGCGTCCATCCGGGAAATACCTGAATGGACGCACTGCATGGAAGGCCCTGGAGCGCCGACGGGGTCGGACGCTCCGAGGCCGGCTCCCAGGCCGGCCTCGGAGCGTCCGAAGGGTGTCGCGCGTCACGGAGGTGGCGCGCGTGGGGTGCGTGCGTCACCCCATGGCGCACGTCACCCGGGGGCACCCTGCCCCCCCCCCGCCACGCTCCAGCGACGCCCCTGGCATTATTTTAATGCCATTCAAGTCCCATTGAATTTAATGTACCTTACTTCTGAACAGACAGGGCATAGAATTGTGCTGTAAGAAACTGTTCCTAGTAATAGCTCCCTGCAGTAAAACAGAACAACCTATTTGGCTTCTTTTGTTTTGTGTTTTAAAAAGAGATACCATAAGATAGTTGTCTGCCTGGCCCAATTCTAGAGACCTGCAGAAGAGAGTGATGAAAAGCGGAGAACTCTGGAGTGCAAAGTCTCTAAAGCATCTCCCCAAAAGGCAAAACTGAGGGCAAAATACGTGTTGCGTATGTATGGGGTCTTTCAGAGGCAAGCTCCACAGCACTGTACTCAGAATGAAAAAGGCTATGCAAAGGAACGGGGGGGGGGGGGGGGAGAGTTTCCATTTTGCAGCAGAAGCCTGTGTTAGTGGTTGGGCCTGTATACCTCCGAAGGAACCTGGAAAGTCCTAAGCCGAGATGGACTGGAAACGAGAGACAGCCTGCAGAGACACGGAGCTTGTTTCTTATTCACCAGTCTCTGAGTTATGCACTTTTCCAGTGAGTCGTGAGCAAGAAATATTTGAGGTATTATTAGCAGGGGTCTTCCATGTGTAGCTAGGATGGTTTTTTGCAGGGACAGGAGCCAGAAAACAGGGAGTCCCCTCTTGGCAGAGTTGGAGTGTCTGCATAGACCTGTTGCATTGAACCCGGACGTGCCTACTTCAGTCCCGAGGATGAAAGCTGAAGCTTGTGGCAATATTGTGAAGCTCCAGGATGTTGATTCAGCCAACGGACTCCACCGCCACTTCCTGTTTAGATGTGCTCAAACTATTTGCATCGTTTCAAGCAAGCTGTTGTTGCAATGGATGGAGCCAGCAGCTTCTGTTGACAATGCAAGTGCTGAAGGCAACTGCAGTGCAACAGCTGGGCTGCAGCGGCTGAAACCTTTGCCATGGGAAAAAGCAGCAGTAAGAAGCCTCCTTGTTAAGCGAGCGGCTGGTGTGTGGTGCTCTGGCTTTTGATCTGTTTTGCTTTGGGGCTGTTCTCTGTAGCCACACTACAAAGGTTCCAAGCATGGCCGGCTCTTTCAGGAGGCAGATTGAGGTAGGCATGTCAGGCAGTGAATTGGCAGGGGGAGGGGGTTCCTCTGCCCACCTCCACTGTCCTCTTTCTTCATCTCTGTTGTCACCTCCATTTCCCCTCTCACACACTCACTGTATTTGAAAAAAATGGAGGAGACACTCTAGCCCACCAGTCTCCTCTCCTCCACACTTCCTCTTCCTCCGCAACCTCCTCATTTTCAAATGTATCATGTTGAAGAGAATGGAGCAGCTCTCTTTGCATGTTGCTGTTGAGTCAGGCAGTGGTAAGCAGCAGTGCAGTGGGGAAAGTGAGGTAGACAGGCGTGGGGGGGGCATTTGGTGCCACTCTTCTCTTCAGGTCAGGTGTCCAAAGGCCTTAGGGTGCCTCTGGTTTCAATACATGACTGCAATTCTGCATACAACACTGCACAGAGAGAGAGAGAGAGAGAGAGAGAGAGAGAGACTAGAGTCACTTCCATTAGTGAAAGCTTTCATTGGCCATCAGTTTCTGTGAATGCAGAGGACTCTCATTCTAGGGCTAGGCCCCAATGCTGTTAAGTAATGGCTACCAGTTGACGAAACAGTCTTGTCAGGCAGATCACTGGGTTATTATAGTCCATGAGACCAGTGGATGCCTCTGAATGGGAAGCTAACGGCTAATGGTCCTTCCAGCTAATGCAGTGTTTCCCAAACTTTTTCGACCTGCGGCTCCCTTGACCATTGGCAACTATTGGCCGTGGCTCCCCATTACATTATGTTGGTGCCTGCCAATTGGCATTGCACTGTTTTTCGAGAGGATTCCATGGCACTCCGTGGCTCCCCTGGCTGGTTTCTGTCGCTCCCCTGGAAGCCACGCCTCCCAGTTTGGGAACCACTGAGCTAATGGGAAGCTATCCTGAAGAGAGGGAATAATCATGAACCCACCATGCATGTCAGAGAGCTGTCCTGTGAGTCACAGCAGTATGAAACTCTACTCAGAAATGCATAGTGACTCTTTTTTAAAACTATTCTGCTGCTGTGACTCATGCCACAGTCAATAGCGTTGCTCCCAGAGCCCCTTGGGATAATGCTGGGTACTCTGGAAACATGCCCAATTGGCCAGTAAGGGGGGGGGGGAGAGAAGAGGGCTAGAGCAGTGGTTCCCAAACTTTTTAGCACCAGGACCCACTTTTTAAAATGACACTCTATCAGGATCCAGTTAGCTTTACGAGAGTTTTGAAAAAGGAGATCTAGAAAGAAATATTTTATGTGTTTGTTTGTTTGTTTGTTTGTTTGCAAAAAACTCCATCCATTTCTTGTAATGGGTCCTAATGAATAGCCAGTAGCAATGTATGGTTGTGAGAGTTGGACCATAAGGAAGGCTGAGCGCCAAAGAATAGATGCTTTCGAACTGTGGTGCTGGAGAAGACTCCTGAGAGTCCCTTGGACTGCTAGGAGATCAAATCAGTCAATCCTCAATGAAATCAACCCTGATTGTTCCCTGGAAGGACAGGTACTGAGACTGAAACTCAAATATTTTGGCCACCTAATGGGAAGAGAGGACTCTCTGGAAAAGACTCTGATGCTGGGAAAGATTGAAGGCAAAAGGAGAAGGGGAAGGCAAAGGATGAGATGGTTAGACAGCATCACGGATGCAACGAACATGAAAATGAGCGAACTCAGGAAGATAGTGGAGGATAGAAAGGCCTGGCGGGATATGGTTCATGGGATCACGAAGGGTCGGACACGACTTAACGACTGAACAACAACAACAAATGAATAGCCTGCAGGCTTGAGGGGCTTACTGGTAGTTACATGACCCAGACCTCACTGGCCCCCACTACCTGTCATTGACGGAGATGGAAAAAAACCCATTAAAAAGATGCTCAAATATTTATCTCCCTCACATGACCACGGAGGCGTCTTCGGACAACGCTGGCTCTTCGGCTTTGAAATGGAGATGAGCACCACACCCTAGAGTCCGACACGACTGGACTTAATTGTCAGGGGATACCTTTACCTTTTTATACACAAGCTTGCAAACTGCAGGAGCTCAACTCTTTGCAGGGCAATTAGCAGCTATCTGATTTTTGAATCGCCTCAGAGATTGAAGCAATGTTATCTGATCTTTCAGATCTTAGCAATTGTGAGCTATCTGGGGAGAAGCTCCTTCCCAAGAATGGCCTTCATCATTCTGGAAACCCAGTGTAGCTTCAGTTCTTCTTTCCGGATGCAACGGAAAATGAGCCGCTGAACAGCAGAAGTGGGCTGTTCCTTGTTCATTCCTAGAATTCGCCTTTAGCACAAAGAGGTGCCTGTGAGACAGACCGCCTCTTGTAGCAGCCCTTGCAAGAGAACTGAGTGTTACAGCACCCACAGCCACAAAGAGGTTTACAGCTCTTGCCTGAGTGGAGAGGCCACTAAGCACTTCCTTCCCCATTGGGTGAGCTGGGCCAGGGCCAAGTAGTATAGAATGAGCTGTGTGGTGTAGTGGTTAGAGTGCCAAACTGAGACTGAGGAGCTGTGGGTTCAAATTCCCACACAGCCACAAAGCTCACTGCTCACTCCATAGTCTGATTCTAGATGCGCACACCCCCACAGCTACTATTTCCTTTGTATTTTAATCTTTGCTGTTAGCCACCTTAGGCATCCCATTTTTATGGGAGGAAAGGTTGAATATAAATATTTAAAATAAAATAAATACATACATTTGCAGGAGAAATGTCAAGCATTCTAGGACCAATTACATTATTAATGCAACATGTAATTTTACAGTGTAATGTAACACATAATAAGCTCTGCAAGGGGTTACCCTACAGCAGGACTGGGCAGATTCCAGCCTTGTGGATTCTGAAGCCAATTCCCTCCTGCACCCCACAGAACAGCCCATCACACAGCCCTGTGAGCCCACAGTCCTTCTACACAAAAATCCACTCCTGGTCCGTCCCCCCCCCCCCCCGGCAAGTTTTCTTCAATTTGACAACCAGAGAGCACAATCCTGGGCAGATTAAAGCCAGCAGAACTCCTGCTCTACCGGCGTTGGGTGTCGCGAAAGTGCTGTAAAGCACTTTCGCAGCACCCAGTGAGTAAGCGGCGGCAGCACAGAGGCCGGGATCACTTACATGGCCACACTCCGAACTCCGCGCCACCGGGCAGAGGTGAATCCTGCACTGGGTGGCGGGAGGGCATGGGGAGGGAGGGCCAGGGTGGCCAGGGCGGGGATATTGGTGCTGGGTTGCGCCAATATCCCAAGCCCCTTCCCAGACCGGCCTTACACAGCCTCCCCTTACACGGCCTCCCCTCCACATCCAAGGGGCCTCCGGCACTTACACTGGGGGAAAAAAACGTTGGCGCTTACATGAATGTCCCCTTCCCCTGAGGTGAGCCCCAGCCATGCTGGCACGGGCCATTTCGGCCAGCCGACGCATCTTAGGCAGGATCGGGTTGTTATTTAGAGAAAGGGGGGAAGGCCTTTTGTTATTCCTAAACAATTGAGAGTCAGATATCTTTTCCACTCTACTGCAAATTATCCGTTCCATCTATCGGCAGACCCAATCCCCAGTTTCAGATTTCACCAGACTGTCTGCATTTTTCCAAGCTTATTCTTCCCCTTCCTCCATGAGAACTAGAAACCTGTCATTTCTTGTTTCAAACATGAATATCAAGACCTTTGGAATGCCCAGTTTCACGCCAGACAGCTGAGGCTGCATTTGCTCAGCCAAGCCAGAGAGGCATGAAATGTCTTGAGCACGTACGCCGAGATCGGCAAAACTTGTCACCTCTTGTTGGCCAGTTACATAATCTAGAGCACCCTGTAATTTTGTTTTGACTCCAAGGCCTGAGTACGGAGTGATATCACGTGAATTAATCCCGTCAATGTGACAGATCGAGGCCATAACATCGTTGAGCAACTTCACTGCTGGAATAACCTCACAAGAAGTGATGGATTCTTCATGTTTCTGTAAGTAAGCATTTCTGAAGAACGTTGAACAGGAACAACCACACACCCACTTCCCATCGTGTGTTGCAGGGAATCATGTAAAAAAGGTTATAAAAAAAACCTATTGTCTCCAAACAAACAGCTGGAACAGGATGTGGAAATGTTTTGTATGCCAATTGAGTGATTATTTATTTTACTACTACTACTAATAATAATAATAGTAGTAGAAATATAGGCCAGGATAAGAATAGAAACATAAATGGCTGCAGTTGTCTAATAAAGCATAGAATCAATACTCTCTTCCACTTGTGGCAGTGAAGCCCTTGATACCGATTGGCTGAGCCAGTCTAGTGGCACAGAATGGCACGTATTAAAGCCCTATATGGCTTGGGGCCAGGATATTTGAGAGACCGCCCGTCTTCTTAGATCATCAGAGAAGGACCTTTTGCGGGTGCTGTCGCCCAGGGAGGTACGAGGAGCGGCGGCCAGAAACAGGGCCTTCTCAGTAGTGGCACCAACCTTATGGAATTCCCTCCCCTTTGACTTACGAACTGCTCCCTCCTTGGACACTTTCCAGCGAGGCCTAAAAACCTTCTTGTTCAAAGAAGCCTTCTGAGCCCTTGCCTTTTTTAACATCTCGCTGGTACAGGTGGGGGTGCTGCTGTTTTTATGCTCCTGTTTTAATTGTAGCAATAATCTTTTTAATCGATTTTTAGATACTGTTTTTATTAATTTTCATTAATTGTTTCTTACTATTTTAAAATGTGATTATTTTTGTATTGTATTTTTTGTATTGTATTTTCTTTTTTCTGTTGTAAGCCGCCTTGGGTTCCTTCGGGGAGAAAGGCGGGATAAAAATATTGTAAATAAAAATAAAATAAATAAATGTTCATCCGCCATCATGAACATTCCAATTGATCAATGTACACAACTGTCAGAATGTTTGCAGTCCACCTTCTCTGAAGGAAGGCAAGTTGTTTGTTGGGCTTGGATTAAAACCCTGTACATGTCCTAATTTTGGGATGCAGGCTAAGGACTAGAATGAGATCGCAAGAAATAGTGAGGCTGAGGAAACAGGGAGCCCTGAGGCAACATAGCTAAAAGAATGCTACAGAGTAAGCAATAAATGGAGAAACAGGGACCTTGGAGAAGCGTAGACGAAAAAGGCCTGGAGGAAAAGCAGAGGAGACAGAGAACTGGTACAACTTCACATACTGAATTGAACTAACTAGCCAGGTTTTGGGGCTGCAGGCTTCTTGGATAGACAGAGCTGTAGTCAGACTTCCTCTCTAGGACTGTCACATTTCCAGGTGAGATTTTAAAGAAATGAATAGACAGTCTGCGATTTCCTCATAATCTAAACATATATAACTCTATTGCCAATACGAGGTGTCCATTTCAGTATCTATGTTGTTAATGTCAAGAATGTATACATTAAAACTATGGACAATTATTTTTCAGGATGACTCAAGCACAGTGAGAGTTAGTGAGATCTTGGAAAATCCACCCTGAGTCAGTAGGTATCGTATCTTGGGTGGACAAAGGTAGGGGGTCAAGTGGATGGAGCTTAGAGCACTACCACTGGAGGGGACCTCAGACACCATGCTAGCTATGTTTAAATTTGTTTTAAAATATCTTAAGTGGAGAATGTCAGTGCTGCAGGTGATGCAATGCAGCCATTAGCCCTGTAGCTAATCCTGAATCACACTCAAGAATAAAGAGTTATATAGCCGATGCAAGAAAAAAAATGCTCCATTCTTCACCTAAGTGCACTGCCACCATTGATGGCCAGCTAAGCTGATGTAGTAACATGATGGAGTTAACTTTAGAACATCCTGTTATTATGGGTTGAACCCTGTCTCTACTTTTGGTTTCTTTTCAGTGTTCTGTCGAGGCTGCAATAAAAACAAGCAAAGCATTTATTAGCCTGCAAGAGAAGTTTGAGCCCTATACAAAAGCAGAAACTTCACTGATAACTCTCAAGTGTAAATTAATCACTCGATTATTTAGCAGTGAACAATGATGGAGAGCAACTGTCCCTATTCACTCCGACATACCAACTCTCCCATTGGCTGTTTGCTGTTGCCTCTTCTGTGTCTTTTATTTATTCTCTTTTTAAAAAAAGATTGTGAGTCCTTTAACCACAGAAAACCCTCCCCCCCCTTGCTATGTTAACAGCCCAATTCTACATAAAGATTGGGCGGCCGGCCAAGACCGTCCACCCAATCCTGCTCTCTGCCACGGAAAGTCTACTTGGGGAAGGGGACGAACGTCCCCTTCCCTGAGTGTAATGGCGGTTGGAGCCAGTAGGCCTCCTCGGATTTCCGCCAGCTATTTTGCTGACGGAAGACGCAGGAGGCCGTGTAACAGCCTAGCCGCCCCGCGGGGACTGGTGGGGACCGGGATATGGCGAGCACCATGCCCCCGCCCCCGCCCGGGGCGGCTGGGCCTATGGCCGCCTCCTGACTCCGCCGTCCCTCCCCCCCATCCGCTGACTGACCCACCCGACAGTTAGATCCACACTTACCTGGGTGCGGCGGCGGGCCAAGGGCTCCGGCGGCGGAGCCGGGAAGGCCGGCCTTGTGCCGGCTTTCCCTGCTTGAAAGTAGTCTGCAAACGTGCTTTACGGCACATTTGCGACTACGGCGGGCGGTGGAATGCTAGGTCCACCGCCCGCTTGCAATTTATGTAGGATTGCACTGTAAATCACTTTGTGAATGTTTTGTTGAAAAGCAGTACAGTCGGACCTTTTTATCCGCTGGGGTTCTGTTCCTGGAACCTCAGTGGATAAGAAAATCAGTGTTATATGAAATTCGGGAGGGTGGGGTCAGGAGCAGTGCCACATTACCTTTTTCCCAGCATCTTCACCACTTCCCTCCTCCTGAGTTTGTTTAAACTGACTGAAAAAACAAAAGCCACTACTGGAAGCAACCTGTAAATGGCGCCAGAGACTCCCGACTGCATTTTTTTTTCTTTTTTTCATTCTGGGAAGCGACTGGCAGGCCCCTGACAGATTCCCGGTTGTGATTTTTTCTTTTTTTCAGCGGTTTGGACACGTGCAGGAGGCTGGAAGTGGCTGACAGGCCCCCGACAACGCTGAAAAAAGAGGTAATGTAGTGCGGTCAGACTCCCTCTTCCACAGTTTTGCCATCCGTGTTGAGTCAAATCTGTGGATTAAAAAAACGTAGATAAAAAGGTCCGACTGTACAGTATATATCAATATCTTTAACGATAATGGATGCCACTTTGCAAGTCCCTTCTCGATTTCATCGCCTCCTCCTTAGCCATCAGCCTGCAGAGGGCAGCATGCAGCTGCCCTTGAAGTATCCGGAAACTGTAACTGGTTCAGAATGTTGCAGCCAGATTGCTAATGGGAGCCACAGAGAGTGGCGGGGGGGGGGGGGCAGACAGAAGGACGGACCATATCACTCCTCTCCCGCAGGAATGGCCCTTGCTTCCCATCCGTTTATGGGCCCAGTGCAAGGTGCTGGTTGTTACCTTGAAAGCACTACGCAGACTGGGCCTTTGCAACCTTCAAGACCACGTTCTGCCATATGGGGAATTGACCCATCCCCTGTCTAAGATCTTCAAGGGAGGTTTTGCGCCACATTCTGTCATTGTGAGGTTCAATCAGCATGAATACAGGAGGTGTGCGAGTGTGAGGCCTCCCCTCTCACTTTGCTTTTAAAGAGGGACCCAAAATGCACCTGTTCCACCCCACCCCTTTTGGATTGGGAAGCTGAACTGTTCCTCTGTCTGCTGCTGCTGAAATGGTGTTTTTTTTTGGGGGGGGGGTCTGTCTCTCACTTCAGAATTTGAACCTGGGTCTCCCCGGCCTGACACACTAACCACTCCACCGTACCACATGGGCTCTCAGCTGTTTTTTTCCCAGCATGGTTGAGGCATACATGGCATACAGGCAGCATGGCATACAAAATGCACACAACTCTTTCTGTCTCTGGCTCTCACAGCTCAAGGTCAAGTGATCTCTCCAAGGGCAATCACCACCCATTTCCAAAAGCTCCTAGAGAGGCATTTGCAGAAAGAAATAGTGGCTTCCTGCTAGCACCAGGAGCACTAGAATTCTGATTTTCCTGTTGAGCATGGAAATCCCCTATCTTCTCCCCCACACACACACACACACACACCAGCCCCCTTGCACTATGCATGCCCATGCTTCAACCCTATCCAACCCGTTATGAGTTTCTGATCTGATTATTTATCCCAGGAACAATTATCTGATTATCTCCCTGGGATAAACAGCAGCTAGATCAAGACCCCTCCATGGATCTTTGCAGGGGGTTAAAAAAACCCATCATGATCTGACATGGTTCCAATTCGGGGGGGGGGGGAATCCAGCTGATACTGACTAAACTACGGAACCCCTGACCCACCAAACATATCCCACAGTCAAGACCACATGAATGTTGGCTTTGAAACCTCTGACTCATTTGACATCCTGAAAATGCACAGCAGGCAACGTCCATCCAGCCGTTCAGAGGAAAACCCTTGTTGACAACCCTGTGCGGGATTTCCCAATGTACAGACGTAAGAAGCCAACTTTCCTCAACCAAGTGGGCAGTAAAGTCCAGATAACCTGGAAATGAATCATAAGGACAGAAGCCATCCAAGTAAAGCAGACCACAGACAAAATCCTGTGCCTTCTCTGGCTGGGATCTACCGGTTCAATCTTCCATGGAATTGTCCAACCAAAACAAGTTTTGTGTGTTTAAGGGAGAGGGTTATCCTGTTATTCTTATTTTTTTAAAAGACACACACACAATAAGAACAACAACCTCTAAGGATTAAAACTTACAAGCAAACCACAATATCTACATTTTGAAACAAATCTACTTGTTGAAGAGCGCAATCCTCTGGAGTAATCCGGCAGCGGAGCGAGTGCTCCGCTGCCAGAAGCTGTCGCAAATGTGCCGTACAGCACGTTCACGACGACTCGGGAGTAAGGGCTGCCAGTGCTAGGCCAGCAGCCCTTACTCCGGCGCTGGATTGTCCATGCAGCCGCCAGAGGAAGGTAAGGGATGGGCGGTCCGGGCGGCGAGAGAGGTGGGCCATTGGCCGTGCCGGCCCGGGAGGCAGAATAGCTGGCAGAAATCTGAGGAGGCCTATAGGACCTTCCCCAGTTTACACCAGGGGAAGGGGACGAACATCCCCTTTCCCCGCGTAGACCTCCGGGCCGCTCCAGAGCAAACTCGGAGTGAACTCTGACTTTTTCAGAGTGCGTCTAGCCTCACGCAGGTGTGCGAGGCTGGAAAGACATACATACAGCATATTAGCGCTGCAGCAGGGGCAGTCCTGGATGGCTGGGACGAAAAGGAGACCAAAGTTTTCCAAGTGCTTCCAACCTTGCGCAGGCGCGCAAGACTGGGAAGAGAAAGACAAAGACGCTTTGTCTCAGAAAGGTCTCGGAAAATGTCTGAGTGAACTCGAACATTTTCCGAGTGCTTCCAGCCTCACACAGACGTGCGAGGCTGGAAAGACATAGATACAGCGTATTAGCGCTGCAGCGGGGGCAGTCCCGGACGGCTGGGACGAAGAGGAGACTGAAGTTTTCCGAGTGCTTCCAGTCTCACGCAGGTGTGCAAGGTTGGGACAAAAAAAGAGAAGAGGAAGACACAGCTTATTAGCACTGCAGCGGGGCCAGTCCTGGAGAGCCGGGACAAAGAGGAGACTGGCGCCCAGCAAGGGAGAGCGGCGGAGCCAGTCCTGGCCGCCGCAACGCAGCCAGCTGGCCAGGACGAAAACAGCGGCGGCACTCTGCATGTGCTCAGAGGCACGGGGAAAGGCAAAATATTTAACGTGATTTCATTATTTATTTAATTTAATTATTATTTAATGTTGAGTATTATTTAATGTTTAGCCAGCCGGACGCGCCCCCGTGGACACACCTCCTGTGACGTCACCTGCCCTGCATCCATGGACACGTCCCCTGTGATGTCACTTCCGACGGACGTGACATCACAGTTCCTTGGACCCCCCCCCCTGTGATGTCACTTTCGCCCCTTTCGGGGTCTCAGAAAATCTGGTAAGCCTAGTGGGGCTTATTTCTGAGTAGACATCCATAGCACCACACTATGGATCTCCCCAAATATTTATGGTTGGGGAGGCTGACTTCAATTAAAGCAGGTTTGCTTGGCAAGGAAGTATTGAAGACTTTTCCTTTGTTGTGTCATCTCCCTGATCTAAGTTCCTCCAGTGTTGTTGCTTCAATCATATCTCCCCCCCCCCCCAATACCCCAGCAACTGCTATTACTGGAGGAAAACCACAATGGGAGAGCCAGTTGCAGAACTCCCATCTCATGTGTAGTTTGAGTCTAGTCTCCCTGGAACATATGATGCTCCCTGATAATAGGTCAGACCATTCTAGCTAAGAATGGCTTTACACGTGGGGTCTGTTGGGATGTATGCCATGGGTCCCTGCCCATGCAAATCCCCTCAGACAGGGGACCCTGATGGCTTGCCCACCCATGCTACCAGCACTGCTGGAGGTGGAGAGAAGGCACAAGGGGGTTGGAGGAGGGGGAAAGCCAATTCCCCTTTCCCATCTCCACAGGTACAATGGGGGAGCCTTGGGGGTTTCATAGGAGTCCAGCAAGTCAAGATCCCATCATGCTAGTCACCCACACAAACACTACAATTTCTGGAGACAGCCAACACCCAGAACCTACACTTGGAACGTTTCCTTCAAATAGGTTAAAATTCTTCACAATCGTTACATAATCCTGGTTGGGAAAGGAACGGATTTACTGTGATGGATCCCAGCATGTTATATAATTAACTTGCAGGTGTCTGTGTGTGTGGCGGGGGGGGGGGAGTCTTCTCAGCACAGTGCTTCTCATGTCTGTTTTGATGGCAAAGGATGGTGGGCAGACTGGTAGGGCAGCCTTGTGGAGAAAAAAGCCTGAGCTAGGGTGAGGGTGCTTGGTTGTCTCCGTTTATGTCTCAACTTTGGCAGTCATGTGGAACTCCTTGCCACGGGATGTGGTGAGGGCACCTGGCCTAGATGCCTTTAAAATGGGATTAGACAGATTTATGAAGGAAACGTCCATCACAGGTTACAAGGCACTATGGACTATGGGTATATGCAACCTCCTGGCTTTAGTAGTAGGCTCTCTCTTAATGCCAGCCAGATGCAAGGGAGTGGCGACAGGTCTCTTGTGCTCCCTGAGGCCTCTGGTGGGGCCACTGTGGGATAATCCTGAGTAACTGAAGTCCCACGAATTCCAATGGGACTTAGTCATGACTTACTTTCTTTGGTTACAACCCATCAATCACTGATAACGACAAATACTCTGAGCATGTGAAAAGTGCTTTTCCTTCAAGTAACCACAGAGGTTCAGCAGGGGAGGGGGAAAGGGGGGCATGATACCTATATGGGAGACACTTGGTCTGTGACTGCCCATAGGAATTGTAAATAACGTGAATTATTGAGAGCATGCCGTTCCTTTAAAAGATTTTTTTTTCCTGCAGATTGATTCCAGTGCTGGAAGTGTTCTGCAGACAAGTGGGTCACTATCATATGGTGGAGTTGCCAGGTAGTTCAAGGTCCCCAGGCTGAGGTCTTGAGGGTAATTTATCAGAAAATAAGATCAGTTTGCATTTTGACCCTTGAGATCTCTGTTTGCCACTTTGATGGTACTTTAATATATATTTAAAAAGTACCATCAACATGGCAAATGGAGATTCCTTTCAATCACATACCGGTATATAACTATAACCTAAGAAACAACTTTATATATATATAAACCTGTTCCTTAGATGATAGACCTCTCAATTATTTATCTCACTAGCTAAGGCAGTGAGGTCTAGTGGTTAGAAAGTCAGGCTACAACCAGAAGGAAATGGCTTCCCTTTTTCAGGGTGATTTCAAGCCAGTCACCATCTCTCAACTTAGCCTTCCTCACAAGGTTGTTGTGAGGATAAATAGGAGGGAGCAAGAGAAGAATGAGGTTATCCTACCCTGACCTCCTCAGAGGAAGGGTGGGCTGTAGAAACACAATCTTTAAATCATTAAAAATGGAAGGGAACGAGCAAGCATGCCATGGGCTAAATTGGTGTCACCCAAACTGTTCAGCAATAGGTTTGCGTTTGCAAGAAAGCAGAGCTGAAATTATTTTCACAAAAGGATCCATGAATCTCCTGGCCTGGTTGCAGAGACTATGATGGCTGACGCCTGCCAGGTCACAGAGTTGTAATGTTCTTCCTTGTTCTCTTTTGAGCCCAAGTTCCTCTGTTCTATCTAGAAATAGTGTATCTCTGTGAAAATCGCAACTATGAGAGTCAATCTCTCTCTCTCTCTCTCTCTCTCTCTCTCTCTGGCACATTTTAAGTAGCAAAACAACAGTACAACCAGGAAGAGAGTTATTTTTAATCTCTCTTCGTGAGATAGTCCATCTCCAGCCCGCAGATCACTTTCCTGGAATTTTCGCCCTGATACAAGAAACTAAAAGAGTGCTCATTGACGCTGCTGGCATAAACAGCTGAGAAGATCAAAGGCCAGTCGTGCAAACCCACTTATGCGTCAAGAGTCAAGCCATGGCCTGGTCTGGAGGCACAGACATACAGATGGCTCATGGCTGGGTGTGGGTTGTGGCTGCAAGGGAGACACACACACACACACACACACACACACACACACACACACACACACACACACACACACACACACGCCACAGAACTCTGTGCACACATAGCCTTGAGTTCCATCATAGAAGAAAAGTGAGATAAAAATTACAAAATTGCAATGGGGGAATAATTTATGTACAAGTCTACACAAGTCTGGGAGCCAGCGGGTGGCACAGTGGGTTAAACCACAGAACCATGAGCTGTCGATCGAAAGGTTGGCAGTTCGAATCCGTGCGACGGCTCCTGCCAACCTAGCAGTTCGAAAGCAAGAAATTGCAAGTAGATTAATAGGTACCGCGTCAGCGGGACGGTAACAGCATTTCGTGCGCCTCGGTGTTGAGTCATGCCAGCCACATGACCATGGAAATGTCTTCGGACAGTGCTGGCTCTTTGTCTTTGAAACGGAGATGAGCACTGCTCCCTAGAGTCGGACACGACTGGACTTAATTGTCAAGGGATACCTTTACCTTTACCTTACACAAGTCTAGGAACTGGTTGAAGACCAAGAAACAGCAAGTGGGAGTCAATGGGCAATTTTCACAATGGCAAGAGGTAAAAAGCGGTGTGCCCCAAGGATCGGTCTTGGGACCGGTGCTTTTCAACTTGTTCATAAATGACCTGGAGTTGGGAATAAACAGCGAGGTGGCCAAGTTTGCGGATGACACTAAACTTTTCCGGGTGGTAAAGACCAGCAGGGATTGTGAAGAGCTCCAGAAGGATCTCTCCAAACTGGGAGAATGGGCAGCAAAATGGCAGATGCGCTTCAATGTAAGTAAGTGCAAAGTGATGTACATTGGGGCAAGAAACCAAAACTTCATATATACGCTAATGGGTTCTGAGTTGTCTGTGACGGATCAAGAGAGAGATCTTGGGGTGCTGGTGGACAAGTCGATGAAAGTGTCGACCCAGTGTGCGGCGGCTGTGAAGAAGGCCAATTCCATGCTCGGGATCATTAAAAAAGGGATTGGGAATAAAATGGTCAATATCATTCTGCCTTTGTACAAATCGATGGTAAGGCCACATCTGGAGTATTGCGTCCAATTCTGGTCACCACACCTCAAAAAGGATATAGTTGAATTGGAAAAGGTGCAGAAAAGAGCAACCAAAACGATTCATGGGCTGGAGCACCTCCCTTATGAGGAAAGGCTACAGCGTCTGGGGCTTTTCAGTCTAGAAAAAAGGCGCCTGAGGGGGGACATGATTGAGACGTATAAAATTATGCATGGGATGGAGAGAGTGGATAGAGGGAAATTCTTCTCCCTCTCGCGCAACACCGGGACCAGGGGACATGCACTAAAATTGAGTGGAGGGAGAGTTAGAACAGACAAAAGAAAATATTTCTTTACTCAGCGTGTAATTCATCTGTGGAACTCCTTGCCACAGGATGTGGTGATGGCACCTGGCCTAGATGCCTTTAAAAGGGGTTTGGACAGGTTCATGGAGGAAAAGACCATCACAGGTTACAAGCCATAAGCACCCTCCTGGCTTTGGAAGTAGGTTTTCTCTGTGCCAGGTGCAGGGGAGCGACAGCAGGAAACAGGATTTATCTTGTTGGCTGTGTGCTCCCTGAGGCATCTGGTGGGGCCACTGTGAGATACAGGAAGCTGGACTAGATGGGCCTTTGACCTGATCCAGCAAGGCTCTTCTTATGTAATGTTCTTATCTGAGCATGCTATGGGCATGGGCCCACAGCATGCTCAGATGTGTAGACTTGTACATAAATTATTCCCCCATTGCAATTTTGTAATTTATTTATTTTATTTACAGTATTTTTATCCCGCCTTTCTCCCCGAAGGGACCCAATGCACACCTGTCAGAGTGCACACCTTTCAGAGTGCTCATACCTGTTCAGTGCACTCCTGTCAGAGTGCTCACCTATCCAGGTTGACCCAGTGACGTTAGTCAGCCCAGAGACTCCTGCATCTGCTGTTGCCCTTGGCACCCCCCTCTGTAAATGGGAGTGTTCCCCCAGAAGCCCCTGTGTCATTTGGGCGTAGGGGATTCTCCCATTGGCCAGTGGGGAGGAGCGACCCCACCTGCCACTCCTGATAAGCTGCGCTTTGCCCCAGCGATGCCTCCAACCTGGAATTGGCACTTTGAGCACCCAGCCATCTTCAAGGCACAATGAAGGAGAAAAGAAAAAAGCATCTCGAATCATTAGGACCAGCTGTGATTGCTTAAAATTCACTGAGGCTGCAATTCTGTAACCACTTTCCTGGGAATAAGCCCCACTCACTAAACATGTATAGGACTGTGTCATTAATGTGTCTGTGTGCAGAGATACCTGGTTCCTTACAAGCATCAGCAACACTAATCGCTCTAATAAAAATACCCCAAACAACACTGGCAGTGGCACCCCAAATACCCATTAAGTTTTTCAGAACAAAGACATCTGAGGATCAAACAACACGATCATCTTCAGGTTTTTGTTTTGTTTTGGTTGCTGCTGTTTGTTTTCTAAACAAGAAATTGCACTCTTGGGGGAGGGATGCAGATTGGGAGCATGGTGAACACTTTTCCCCTTGTACTGGGCTCCCAAGAAAAGGCCCCTTCCTTCCCCACAGCTCTTTGCACCCATAGTAGCACTAACAGTTTCCCTCCATCACAGGGCAAATATCTGCTTATGGGAGGGCAATTCTTGCCAGGTCCATGGTGCAAGGGAGAAAGAGTTAAACCTCTTCTCCCGGTGTGTGCAGTGGTCACATCTGAACTGCCTGCATGCACGTACCACCATACAATAATATGTCTTAAGAATGGCAAAGACAAGGACGTATTTAATGTCACGTCTATTTTGGCCGAAAGAGCCTTTGGGGAGGGAAGTGTATATGACCCTGGTTATTATAATCAATTCCTAATTAATTTGAAGCATATGGGAGGCTTGGGGGGGGGGGGGGTGACTGGATTCTGTGCCCTTCCAATCTCCTCTCTAAACTGCAAACAAAAGGGAGCGACTTCCCCTCCAGTGAGCTATTTTTCCTGTGGCTAAGGGCTCTATTATCTCTCAGTTGATTAGTAGCATTCCCAACCCTTTGTGAAAGAGCATTCTTGGGAGGCCCACTAACTCTTCAGACGCCAAGCAGATATATACATAACTGGATACTAAAAGTCGGGTCAGAGAGGGAGGGGGGGAAGTAGATTAGTCACTTTGTGACAAGAACTCTTGACTTTCCCGGGGTGAGAAGGGTTAAGTGGTCTCCTGCTGCAGCAGTCTAGCTAGGTGGCTGCCTGCAGGAAACTGGTTTCATTCATGTTGAAACCAAAAGAGGGGTGTTTTTTTGCTTTGACAAATACCGGTATGTTCTCTGTTAATTGTGGCCTGAACCATGTGCAGCCGTTGGCTTGGAATGCAAAGAGCCACGGAACCCACTGGCCGGGATGTCGGGAGCTGTTTTCTGTGGAGTCACTCCAAGCTCCGTCTAGCTCAGGATTGCGTACACTGATGAACACCAACTCTCCGCCATTTCAGAGAGGGGCCATTCCCAGCCACTGGGAAACTGAACCCGGCCCTTTCCCCATACAAACTAGCATGTGGTCCTACTACCACTGAACTGCAGCCCTTCCACCATGGCCGGCCCATTCATGAGGCCACTTGATGCGGGTTGCCTCAGCGGTAGATTGCAAGAAAGGGTTCGAGGGGGTGACAGATTTGGGGGGCTTTTCACCCTGAGTCTGCTGCAGTTTCACCCTGCTTACTACCTCCCTCCAACCTGCTGCAAATACAAGCCACACTGATCTGCTTCCTGCTCGCTCGCTCGAGAAGCAAATCATTCCCCTCCTTATCATGCTCCTCGCACACTGCCGTCAAACCTGAAAGGACGAAACTTCCAGGATGGACAGCAGCATGCAAGGAACATGGTAAGGGCTTTGGTTTGTTTGTAGCGCAGAGGTGGCGAAGAACCCGAGATGCCATCAGGTGGCATTCCAAGTTGTGCCATACCTACCCTCCACTAAAGGAGGTTAAGGATTGTGAGCTATGTGTCCTCATCGTAGCTATCCCTCTTAATAGCAAGCTGATGGGTAGCAATTAGTGGTAATCTTGCTTGCTTAGCAGCAATAACAATAAAAATATTCATATACGCATTCTGAACAAAGAGTTCTTAAAGCAGTTTGCATAGCAAAAGGAATGAGAAGAGGCTTTCTTCTTGGGACATCACTGTGAACACTAGAAAGGCACTCTGCTGGGACAGAGACCGTTGCTCTCCCCTTGCTGAATATAAGAGATCCGTCACTCTAAAAGGCACCTCGCTCTTTGCCCAGTCTGCTGAGCAGATCCATGCCACGAAGAGCGTCATTTGCTGATATCGGCACAGGAGCTAGCAGAACCTTTCTTTCTGGTAAGTTGGCAACTCTGCCATACATTCATTCTAAACACCTTGGCTCTTTAAAAAGAAATATTTATGATAAACGTAAGAAAGCTGCAACAAGAAAGAAAGAAAGAAAGAAAGAAAGAAAGAAAGAAAGAAAGAAAGAAAGAAAGAAAGAAAGAAAGAAAGAAAGAAAGAAAGAAAGAAAGAAAGAAAGAAAGAAAGAAAGAAAGAAAGAGGCTTTTAGCTCCTTTGTGTCCAACCTCAACTGAAATGAGCTGAAAAGCAGCGTAATCCCTCAGGGTAACTTATTTGGCAACCGAACATGTGCAAAGTAAGACAATCACCCCTCGTGTGTTTTCCCCCACCCTACCTGTAGAAGCCTAATATTTATGCAGAACAGAAAGAGGACCCTGTGTCCCAACCATCAGCATTTTCACACACAACATACTTATTAGTAATGGGAGAGAGGACTCCTCCCCCAACCAACACGCCCTTCCAAGAATGTCTGGTGTCCCCAAATCATCAAAGAGCAGCAACCATCTGCTCCAAGGATGGCCATCCTTCTCCCTCCCCCAACAAAGGAAAGAGGCACAAAAAGAAATCAAAGCAAAACATCCAGCTTGCCAGTGACTGGAAGGAGACAAAGGCGCACAGACAGACAATTCAAGGGCAGGAGCTGAGAGCGAGCTATCTGGGGGAGGAGGAGGAGACAGCATCGGCTTCACCCTGAGGAGACAGAGGAGAACACTGAACAAGTTAGCCCCCTAGTTCCTTATTGCTGGACACTTCCAGATGGGATGTTTAGTCTCTTAGTTCATCCTCCTCATGTAGAGTGAAGTGTTTGCCTCTCAGATTTGCTGCACTTTTAACTTATTATTATAATTTTTATTGCGAGGAGAGGTGGGGCAGGGTGTCACTTTTCAGTGTGCCACCAGGGGCGCCACGTAGCCCACATAATAGCTAAAGTGTTTGTCCTTGATCCAAGTTCAGATTGACATAAGACCATCAGAAGAGCCCTGCTGGATCAGGTCAAATTAAAGGCCCCTCTAGTCCAGCTTCTTGTATCTCACAATGGCCTCACCAGATGCCTCAGGGAGCACACAAGACAACAAGAGACCTGTATCCTGTCGCCACTCCCTTGCACCTGGCATTCCGAGATGCAGAGAAAACGTACTTCTAAAACTAGGAGATTGCTTGTGGCTTGTCACTTGTGATGGACTTTTCTTCCATGAATCTATCCAATCCGCTTTTAAAGGCATCTAGGCCAGGTGCCACCACCACATCCTGTGGCAAGGAGTTCCACAGATTAATTACACACTGGGTGAAGAAATGTTTTCTTTTGTCTGTTCTGACTCTCCCTCCACTCAATTTTAGTGCATGTCCCCTGGCGTTGGTGTTGTGCGTGAGGAAAAAGAGCTTCCCTCTATCCACTCTATTGATCCCATGCATATTTTTATACGTCAGGTAGTGCAATCCTGACTAAGGATCCGGCCAGCAGCCCAGGGACGCCCCTCAGATCGTGTGCACAGGCTGCCCAGCGCGCCAGGCCGGAGGTCTACTCAGGGAAGGGGACACTCGTCCCCTTCCCCGAGTGTAAACCCGGGCCGGCCCTATCGGTCTCCTCGGATTTCCTCCAGGCGGACATAGAGGAGGCCGTGTAACAGCATAGCCGGCCCAGGCCGGTAGGGACGGGGATATGGCTGACATCATCCCCCACCCTCTCCCGGGCTGGCTAGGCCAATGGGCCCCCTCCCTCACCAGGCGGAGCACTTACCTTCCGCCGCCGTCCACGTGGAGATCCAGCGCCGGAGTGTGGGAGGTCAGCCTTGCGTCGGACTTCCTTACTCCTGAGTTGTTGAGAACATGCTTTACGGCGGCACGCTCACGATGGCTTCCGGCAACGGAACGCTCGTTCCGTCACCAGCCTCATTTCCAGGATTGCACTCTCAATCATGTCCCCCCTCAGCAGCCTTTTTTCTAGACTGAAAAGCCCCAAACACTCTCTTCCACACCTATATCCTGAAGTGTGGTGACCAGACCTGTACACAATACTCCAGATGCGGCCATCGATTTGTACGACGACATTAATGATATTGGCTGTTTTATTCTCAATCCCTTTTTTATTTAGAGACACTCTAGCCCACCGCTCTTCTGTTTCAATCCCCTCTTCCTTATTGAATCCAGGGAGCGAGAAGAGGAAGAAAAGCAACGGTAGCAGCTGGTGCCCTGTTGGGTAAGGTGGGGAGGCATGAGGTGCACGTCCCCAAGCACCAGAAGATCTTGGACTGGCTCTGTCATTCAGTCGTGAAGCTTGCTGAGTGACTTGGCCCAGTCATTCATTCTCAGCTTAGCCTACCTCTCAGGGTTGTTGTGAGGTTCAAAAGAACAACCATGTGTTCTTCACCCCCTTGGAGGAAGAGTAGGATAAATGTATAATCATAAGGTATTTGGAGCTGGCCAGGAGGGAGAGACTGTGTTTAGCATCTTACCAATCTGTCCTGGCAGACTTGCATTCTCAGAAAAATGCTGGTTGCAAGCAATCCAGTCCACTGATTTAATAGATTGTGATCCGCTTTGGGACAAGGGTATCTTCCCCTTTTCCCCATTTCTTTTGCTCTGAAAACTATTTTCTGAAGGTCTTTTTTTTAAGTGGCATACAAATATTCTTTATTCCCTACAAATTTAGGGAATAAAAATTGTCAAAGATGTAGAATTCCAAAGGTTCCAAAAGGGCTCTGCACCCCAGCCAAGCTGGCACCTGCTGCAGGTACATCCCTGCATAGGTATGTTGTATCCCTGAAGAGGTCCCTTTCAATGGGAGATGATGGGCCACCATCATATGAGAGATAGCAGCAGGGGAAATGTTTTTCTTCCTCTCACAATCAGGTCCTCCTCTGGTTGCCATCTTTTGAACCTGCCCTATAGGTTTACTTAGGGTCTGCACAAGACCTCCTGATGCCTGAGGCACCTTGCTAAGGTGGCGCAGTGGGTTAAACCGCTGAACCATGAGCTGTCGATCGAAAGGTCGGCAGTTCGAATCTGCGACGGGGTGAGCTCTCATTGCTTGGCCAGCTCCTGCCAACCTAGCAGTTCCAAAGCATGTTAATGTGAGTAGATAAATAGGTACCGCTTGTGGGAAGGTAAACAGCGCTCCGTGTTCCAGCTGCATGCTACACGCTACGGCAAGGAGAGTCATGCCGGCCACATGACCACGGAGGCATCTTCGGACAACGCTGGCTCTTCGGCTTTGAAATGGGGATGAGCACCACACCCTAGAGTCGGACACGACTGGACTTAAATGTCAGGGGATACCTTTACCTTTTATCCGATGATGTGCCAGCCTCCCTTCCCCCACTCTCCAGTGTTCTAGCTCAGCACTCTCCTCCTCTTCCTCTCTGCCCCCCTCTTCCTTTTCCAATCCCAAAAGGAGGAGCAATGAAGGCAAGTAGGTGGACAGAGATGGGCACCCCCCACCAATCTCCTGCCTGAGGCAACTGCCTTGGGTTCACCCTATAACAGCAATTTGGTCTGTAGTGATGAGCAGGTGATCGTGTTTAGCTCCATGCTGTGAACATAAGAGAGCCCCAAAGTCCATTAGGCAAGTATCTTACTTCTTCCTGCCGTGGCCACTGGCCAGCCAGATTCTCATGGAAGCCCAGCAGCATGGCATACAGGCCTGCAAAAGACAACTGTTGATTCTCTCCGAGTCTGCCCATCTTTTATCAAAACAAACGCACACTCGTGCCACTGGGCACCAACACAAGGAGTCCCAAATATCATGAGCAATCATGTGTTCAGGGAAAAAAAATCTGAAATACTGTATTTACAAGCTAAACCGGTTCTGAGATAAGGAGATATATTTAGGTAACTGAAATCAGTTAAGTGTTTTTATCAGTCCTTGCAGTGTCTCTGTAGCGACAAACAATCCTAGATCACGACCTCGCACCCAGCTGGTTTTCCTTTCAGCCTGGGATAGGTTGTTTGCTCACGCTTCAAATAAGATTGCTCGCTTTGTTATTCCCAGGAGTGGCACTTCTTCCACCAGTTGTGGTCCTTTCTTTTTGCTTTCTCTCCAAGAAGAAAAAGGCGATTTAAAAAATAAAAATCTAACATTTCTATCATTTGATGCAAAGAACTTCGTCCTTACCTCATTTCTCAGTGCTTCCCTACCTCCAAACTGCCATAGTAGAATATTACGAATATATAATAATAATACACATGTTTGAGTTTGAGTACTCAGAGCTGTCCATGAGGCCAACTGAGGCTTGTTGCCTCAGTGGGCAAATAGGTGGGGGTGCCTGCCTCCACTGCTCCTCTTCCTCAGAGTTCTAGACCAGTGTTTCTCAAACTGTGTGTTGGGACCCACTTGGTGGGTCGTGACCTGTTTTCTGGTGGGTCCCAGGTGATGGAAAGATTAGATAAGTAATTGCCACAAACCCTGAAGCTATTCAAAAATCAGATAGCTGCTAATTGCCCTTCAAAGAACTGAGCTCCTGCAGTTTGCAAGATAGCTGCTAATTACCCTGCAAACAGCTGAGCTCCTGCAGTTTGCAGGCTTGTGTAAATATAGGGAAATAAATGTTTGAGTGTCTCATAAAGCTAGGTGGGTCCCAATAGAGTGTCATTTTAAAAAGTGGGTCCTGGTGCTAAAAGGCTTGAGAACCACTGTTCTAGACCACCCGTCTCTTCTCCTGCACACTTCCTCTTCCACTCTATTCCCTACTTCCTTTTTTAATCCAGAGAGCATGAGGAGGAGAGGCAGAGGTGGCAACTGGCTCACCACTAGCAGGGACGTGCTGTCAGGAGAGGCACATGAGGCAGAGCCTCACCAAACCTAACAAGTTTTTTTTTAAAAATGTACCTTTCTGCACTGCTCCTTTCCTCTCCAGCACAGTCAACAAGTTAAGCAGCACACGCACACACATTACAATACACAAGAGCTGCCTTAGAAAGGGTGCAATCGTGGCTGCAGAGGTGTATTTCTGCCCCCACATGGGGGGGGGTCGCCGACGCACGTGACATCACTTTTGCGCGCCTGCGCAGCTCCAATCACACCCCCACACACACTGTTTTGCTGCCCATTTTGGAGCCAAACGGCTCCAGGGTGGGCGGAAGGGCCCAGCTCCAACGCGGACCTGCAGGTAACATTTTCTTCCCCCCCTTTATGTGATGAAATTCCGCCCCCCCCCCCTGAAGCAGCGCCTGGGGCCCAGGGCACCAGCCCCCCCCCCCGACGACGCTTCAGTGTGGCTGCCTTCCAATGAAAAACAGGCAGGGTAGCTGGCATCCAATGAAAAAGAGGCATCATCAATCTCCAGGGAGGCAGCAGGCAGAATTGCCTCCGTTCTGTTTAAAAGTCACTGGGGAAAAGAAAGAAGTCTGAGCACAGGGGCTCTTTAGAGCCGCAGGTGGGTGTGTCGCTCAGGGGGGCTGTCTCTCTCCATAGCTCTGAGTGGGGGAAGAAGAGGTGAGGTTTTTTAAAATTTATTTCTGAGGGAAGAGAGAGAGAGAGAGAGAGAGAGAGAGAGAGAGAGAGAGAGAGAGAGAGAGAGAGAGAGAGAGAGAATGTACTGTATGTATGTGAGAATGTATGTATGTATGTGGCTGTGCCTCTCCAGGCCTCGACCTCACTGCACATCACTGACCGCTAGGTATTTGGTGTGCTACGTTGGCCCAGGTGTCAGAGTCTCTTCATGAGCTCCATTGGCTGCTGCTAGTTTGTTTGTAAATTGTACTGTGTGCGTTCTGAAGGTGTGGGCTGTTTCTATTCCAAACTGCATTGAATGGGAAACTGAAAATGACCTGCACCTGCTCAGTGTCCTTTTTGCATGTACAAAAATATTAATACTATTGACACCGGGCAATTTGCTGCTGTTTCGATTCCTGCACTGCCAAAGGCAAATATTTAATGAAAGGCATCATGCTCAAGGCAATCCTCCCAGGTTGTTATTTTTATGACATGAGTTGGGGTACATTTCACACACACACACACACACACACACACACACACACACACACACACACACACACACACACACACACACATTTTATCCAGGTGAGGTGAAGATCAGTTTCCGTGGAGACACTAATGGTCACTTCTGAATAAGCTTTTCCCAGACTGCTCCGAATTTGTGGAACCAACTTCTTGTTGCAGGATGCCCAGTCCAAGAACTTGCCCCTTTTTTCCAGCTCACCATTATTCACAGAGGGCCTTTGGGGCATGCGATTTGCTCTAATGGTTTTATATCATGTCCCCGTTGTCCATTTTTCTTGTGTGGGTTTTATGGAGTCTATTTTTATTTTTTGCGGTAATCCCTTTTGATATATGAATCTGCAATTATATGACTCCAAGGTGAACAATGAAGGCATCTTCTGGGGAATGGTAACAACATTATTGCGAGAACAAAAATCTTAGTGGCAAAGAAAATCACCGAAGGCTTGAATGTAATAAGCAGTGACTTCTAAATGTACTTGATGCACAGTTTCTGATACGATGCTGAAGTTGGAACCTACCCAGGTCCCTGGTCCTTCTTGGTCACAAGGACATAGAGATGCATGAGCAACTTGAATCAGAAACAATATTTTCATGCCCTTCCTTGTTCCCCCAAATAAGCATTGAGCTTACCACATATCATACACGGACATTACTGAAAGAAATGTCCTCTTATGTATAAGTGTTGACAGGGGGAAGGGATCTTGCCTTGAGGCATCTTGTATCAAAGTGTTTTTGCACAAGAAACGACACTTAGGCTGATTGTTTATGCATCTCGATTTTGGGGTGTAATGGGATGAAAACATTTGGCCCAATCCTAATAGGACCTTACTTTGCCGGAACGACAGTACGCTGCTGGAACTAGCATTCTGGCAGCGTAAAGGTCCTTTACAGTTGTCTCGAAGAGCAACAGGCCATTCCACACAGCTTGACCACTGCCACAAGCAGCAAGCGACTGGGTCCACGCACCAGTGGACAGGGAAGAAGCTCAGGAGGCAGTAAGTCAGCATGGAGGGGGGGGAGGAAGGGGGGGATGAGCAGAACGGGGCAGAAAGGAGGGTGGATTGATCCGGGAGGGGGTGGTATCAGAGGCAGCAGTGCTGCCAATAGTCTATCCACCTTCCTGGCCTCGATCCGCCGTCCTAGGTCCACTCGGATTTGCACCGGATAAATTGCTGGCATACGTTCAAGTAGACCCCTTCAGACGTTGAGGTCTAAGCTCCATCAAGGGAACAAATGTTCACTTACCTGGAGGAGACCTCTGGGTCCTGAAACTCCCCGGCGGGAGGGATACAGCGTACGCTATATTGGTGCGGCTGCATCGCTACATGAGGAGTTACGTAGGATTGTTCTGTTCGTTTCTTATTCAAGTTGCTCATGCATGCTAATGACAAATAAACATAAGGAACTGGGTATGAGGGTCCGGGAACGAGGGTCCAACTTCAGCATCATGTTGACATGAAGACCAATCTATTTGAAGAAGCAACTGAAACTCTGTTTCAACACATAATACATAATTATGCAATCCATATAAGCTGTGCTAAGTTACTTTTGAGTATTTTGTTTACATGAACAAAAAGAGCAGTGGGTTGTGTCTTTCCCCATGCTCCATCATATTTTATTTTTAATTTTGTTCCTTGCTTTGAGAATTTAAAATTGCGAAGCACAAGTTATAAATATTCGAACCGATTGTTCATGACAAATGTGTATATAATATTTCTTCTGATTTGCTGCAACTCTCACTTCCGTTCTCTTTTCTTCATTCCTCTACCTGCACGCATTGCTTGCGAATAATATTTTAACTGCAGAACAAAACAGAAACCCTGTCTTTCACATCAGGCAGTCATTTCTGTATGCGTTATTTTTCTAGGCATATAATTTTTTTGTCTCAAATACATGTTTTCTCTTTACAGGCAATATTTTTAATCTTGGTTTTGGAAAAAGAAATTTTGGTTAAGGTCTTAAGGAAGGTAAGTTGAGGATAAAATGTCGTCTTTGCTCTGTGGGATGTTTATTTCTATAGTAGCGCGTCTAGAACTGGGGTTTTGTGCAGGCAGGCAAATTGTTCTGAAAAATAAGACTTTCAGCCTCATTTGTAAGAGAGCTCATCAGGATGAAGAAGTGGGCCAAAAGCCAATGTGTAAGAGCCACACTGGAGTTTGCAAAGTGAAACTCACACTCGCAAACATATTGGAGCTTGCAAATGTATTCCCCCCCCCCCCTTGGTACTTGCTTTTCAAAAACACTGAAGTGATGTGAGTTTTATTGGCACCAGTGTTGGTGGAAAGTGAATTTCAAAGCGGCATGAATGAGTATCCATGGCAACGGAATTTTAAATGTACACATACACAGGTATTTGGAACAGAAGCACTCACCTGCCTGTTCAATTGGTCAATGGGCGCATTGCAGCTGGCCAATCACTGCCAGGGAGCATGAATCACAAATCACACACACGCATAGTGAACATTGTTCCATACTAGGGGGGGAAAGAACCCCCCCCAAAAAAACACCCTTCATGTGAATCTGGCACCTGTTTGCAAAAGACCTGCAAACAGCAGTATATATTGGATTTGTTGATTACATATTCATTGGGAATGATTCATTGTTGGGAATGATTCACTGGGCATCATTCTGTTGTAGCATCTTTTAAACAAGGTTTTCAGATTCTTGGCATTGCATGCAAACATTTGTGCTGTCTTTTCGAATAGGGGAGAGGAAGGGGGGATATAGTCATCTACCAGAAAGAGTCAAAATGTTTTGCTTACCGGTAATTCTCCTTGTTGTATCTACACTAGCAAAGTGTGCATTCTCCTGATAATTGGGATATGTGTGGAAGAGGTGGGGAAGGAGATATAGTGTGTGTGTGTACTCTCTCTCTCTCTCTCTCTCTCTCTCTCTCTCTCTCTCTCTCTCTCTCTCTCTCTCTCTCTCCTTGTGTGTGTGTGTGTGTGTGTGTGTGTGTGTGTGTGTGTGTGTGTGTGTGTGTGTGTGTGTTGCAGGCACCAAAGAGGGTCCAACCTTGTTGGCTGAACAATAGTAACAATCTCAGCTTTTTTTCCAGGGAGATCAGGGTTGTGTAAAAAGATCCCCCCCCCATTTACCTTTGCCCAGTAACATCCTTGTTGCAGTTTTGAGAGTCTCCTCCAACAACTAACCTCCTTACATAGTGTTAACAGTGGCTCTAGTGCTTATAGAGATAATAAGACCCCAGACCACTTTCTAAGGAGGAAGCATGACAACTAAACACAAAATGAACATCTTAAGCAATATTTTTTTTAATATGGAATATGAATCACAACAAGTGTTGGTCAGGGTAGGGTACCTTGAGCCTTCAGCTTCATGTCAGGAATGTTTCTGCTGCCCCATTGACAATCAGCTACTACCGCTTTCCCTGTATCCCACTGCTAACACCACATAAGCATTTACTACAGCACATAGCATTAACAGGGAGTCTGGACACTAATTTGAGATAAAGTGAAATCAAGTTTTATTCCCATGTCCAACAACTAACTTTCATTCATTGTGCCACATACTGGCCCTAGTGCTTCTTAAGAACACTAGTGACCCCAGCCATGAAGATTTCTATCTGCATAACTCCACCCCTTCATTTGCATTGCCCACGTTCTGTTTCTGGGTCACACTGAATGTGACGGAATGCTGTGAAAGTGGGATGAAATGTTGGAAAGTCAGGATGAATATATATGGAGAGAACCTGGATGTTATATGTTACAAATGTATAAACATGGAACCCAGCACTGAAGCTGAGAGCTGTGAGAGCTGTATTAGATCAATTTCCCCAGAGATCGTCACAGTGCAATAATTTAACACCCTCTGATCAGGAAGTTGCAAAGAAGCAGCCCATGTTTGCAGGTCACACTGGTAATGAAGTCTTTGCAGATGCCAAGTCAGTGGGGAGGTAAAACCCTGGGGCAGCGATTTGGCAAGTTCTCTCGCTTTGTGAGATATGTATATTGGCTGCAAAAGTGATTTGTCAGGCACCACACAGCAGCTCCACCAAAAACGATGAGTTGCTGTTATTGCCCTGCAAATGGTGAGATTTGACTTTGGGTGCCTTTTTTCAAATACATATAAACTTTCATTTTTCTTTTTGAAAATATGAGGAAGGAGGGAGTGCTTTGCTCTTTGCTCGTTTTGAATGCCCTTTTCTGCACTTTTCCCAGTTCTGCAATACTGTATCTCTTCCAGGAGGGGCTAAATAGGTCAGTGAAGTAGCCCCTGTTGGCATTCAGAAGGTCTCTGGTTCAATCCCTGGCAGGTTCACATAGGCCTGGGAAAGCTCTCTGTCCAAAAGCCAATAATACCAAGCTCGATGAACTAATTCTCTGGCTTGTTGTTAAGCAGCTTCTTATGATAATCATTTTTGAGATGGGGCAATCAAAACGGTACATAATATGCCGAATGTACCTGCACCATATATTTACCGGTATATTACATAAAGGCATTATGATACTGGCTGTTTTGTTTTCGGTACTTTCCTGATAATCCCCAGTGTAGAACTTCACCACCCCATTTCTAACCATCATTAGTCAGGAGTAAACACCATTGATTCGTATGGGCCTTGCTTCCCAATCGGTGTGTTGAGAGTGGTTGTCTTCATTTTGAAATTCTGATTGCAAAAGGTCTTCCACAGTTCAATACCTGGCATCTCCAGGTAGGGCTGGACCTAAATTGCTTTTCAGTTTACTTTTAAGTAACAATATATTATTTTTGCATTTTTAAATATCAGAGCCTTGCCTCAGTTCTCCTCTAGGCTACATGCAAGGATGTGGATCAAGTATCTGACTCCAAGTCTCGAATCAAGTCCCAAGTCACTGGGTCCAAGTCTCAAGTCAAGTCCTAAGTCTTTGCCCCCAAGTTCTGAGTCTTTGGTTGCGAGTTGCGAGTCCCTATCTATTTAATGATGGCCAGCGGGTGGCGCAGTGGGTTAAACCGCTGAACCATAAGCTGTCGATCGAAAGGTCGGCAGTTCGATTCCCGCAAAGGGGTGAGCTCTCGTTGCTTGGCCAGCTCCTGCCAACCTAGCAGTTCCAAAGCATGTTAATGCGAGTAGATAAATAGGTACCGCTTGCAGGAACGTAAACAGCGCTCCGTGTTCCAGCCGCATGCTACGCGCTGCGGCAAGGAGAGTCATGCCAGCCACATGACCACGGAGGCGTCTTCGGACAACGCTGGCTCTTCGGCTTTGAAATGGGGATGAGCACCACACCCGAGAGTCGGACACGACTGGACTTAATTGTCAGGGGATACCTTTACCTATCTATTTAATGGGAAAAACAGGTTTAAACCTGAATAAAATTAGACTTGTTATATAAAAGGCTCCAAGTCTTGAGTCGAGTCTTTTGAGTCTTTTACAATCGTCGAGTCAAGTCCGAGTCAAGTCACTGACACAACTTGAATCTGACTTGAGTCTGAGTCAATAGACTCAAGTCTACATCACTGGCTACATGCTACCGCATAAGATTTGTGAGGATAGCCTCTCCCTTCATGGCTTTGTACTCATTTATTTTATTTATTTATTTATTTTTCACATTTTTATACCGCCCTTCCTCCAAGGAGCTCAGAGTGGTGTACATATTTCCTCCCCTCCTTTTTGTCCTCACAACAACCCTGTGAGGTAGGTGGGGCTGAGAGATAGTGACTGGCCCAAGGTCACCCAGGAAGCTTCGTGGCTGAGCGGGGATTTGAACCTGGATCTTCCAGGTCTAAGTCCGACTCCCAAACCACTACACCATCCTGGCTCCCTCATGGTGTATTGTTGTTGTTGTTGTTGTTGTTCAGTTGTTAAGTCGTGTCCAACCCTTCGTGATCCTATGAACCATATCCCGCCAGGCCTTCCTGTCCTCCACTATCTTCCTGAGTTCACTCATTTTCATGTTCGTTGCATCGTTGATGCTGTCTAACCATCTCATCCTTTGCCTTCCCCTTCTCCTTTTGCCTTCAGTCTTTCCCAGCATCAGAGTCTTCTCCAGAGAGTCCTCTCTTCGCATTAGGTGGCCAAAATATTTGAGCTTCAGCCTCAGTACCTGTCCTTCCAGGGAACAGTCAGAGTTGATTTCATTTAGGATTGACTGATTTGATCTCCTAGCAGTCCAAGGGACTCTCAGGAGTCTTCTCCAGCACCACAGTTCGAAAGCATCTATTCTTCGGTGCTCAGCCTTCCTTATGGTCCAACTCTCGCAACCATACATTGCTACTGGGAACACCATGGCCCTGACTATACGAACTTTTGTTGGCATGGTGATATCTCTGCTTTTTATTATGCTGTTTAAGTTTGCCATAGCTTTCCTTCCAAGGAGTAAGCGTCTCTTAATTTCATGGCTGCTGTCTCCGTCTGCAGTGATCTTGGAACCCAAAAAAGTAAAATCTGTTACTGCTTCCATTTCTGCCCCTTCTATTTGCCAGGAATTGATGGGACCAGATGCCATGATCTTAGTTTTATTAATGTTGAGTTTCAAGCCAACTTTTGCACTCTCCTCTTTCACCCTCATCAAGAGGCTCTTTAGTTCTTCTTCACTTTCTGCCATTAGGGTGGTATCGTCTGCATATCTGAGGTTGTGCAACTTCCAATTTTTTTGGGGGGAGGGGGGAGCCTGCAACGCTGGAGAGCCACTCCTGCAAGTCAGTATACACTGACCTACATGGACGAAAGGTCTAACTTGGTATATAAGGCAGCTTCATAAACTCTTTCCATGGCGCACACTGATGGGATGACTGGAAGGCTGGATAATGTCAGGGCCAACCCATTAGGCAGCAGATTAGCGGAGGGCACCCACTGCTATCCATTCCACTGCTCCACCTCATCCTCCCATTCCCTGGACTGGAAAAGGAAGAGGGGGAAAGAGCAGAAGTGCAGAGGAGAGGAGAGTCAGTCATGGGCTAGAAGAGTGCCAGTCAGATACACTCTAGCCCATGACTCTCTTCTCCTCTCTCTTTCTTTTCCAATTCACACAGTAAGTGGAGCAGAGTTCTCACACTTTACCAGGAAAGCAGGGAATGCATGTCTCCTCAGTCGCCCAGGCGGTCTTGGGCCAGCTTTGAATAATGTGGAATGTTTGTGGTGGAAAAAAGGGGGAGAGAATATGACAGGGGTAGCCAAACTTGCTCAATGTAAGAGCCACATATGATGTTTGAGATGCTTCAGATGTTTGAGAGCAACAATATTTAAGAAGCATTAAATATATTTAATGAACATTAAATTTATGTTTTAATCCAGTGGACTCTCAGTTTATACCTGGTAAATAATTATAAAGCTTGAAAAAATTCTTATTTACCTTTTATATTAATTGTGATGCAAAAAGGAGCTCAGCCAACATTGTTCCAAGAGCCGCACATTATACGTCAAAGAGCCACAGGAGCTGCAGTTTGGCCACCCCTGAAATATGATAAATAGGAAATGCTAATCTGAAGGGAAAGCTTCTATTTGAGAAATCCAAGGGTTGTGCAACTGTGTTTTGTTTCGTGCTTTATCTTGCTTTATGCATCAGCCTTCTGAACAAACTGCACACACCCGCCTCCATCTCCGCAGATGGTGCAACTTGAGCTTCTGTGCTCCTCTACTCTTGCCACTGGCTTCAGAACCGAAGGATTATAGGCAACTGGGACGCCTCTGATGACACAGAACTATTACTAAGAAGCAGGGCATGAATCAGAAGCTCCGACCGACCGACGAATCCCTGTTTGTGACTTACTTGCAGCCCTGAGTGATAGTGATGATGATGACACAAAGGGCTCTTCTGTTGTCATCCTTGTTGTTTGCAGAGGTGGCTGCAGTTGGCGGCAGCTTCAGCGTATCTTTGACCTGCAATATCTGCACTGGAAATGTTTGGGAATTGATGTACACAGCTAGGAACCTTTGGCTATTTAATTTGGCAGCAGGGGAGAAATAGGCCGAGTGGCAATACGATTGCATATGCTTTACCTGTTGCTGTGTACAGGGGGGGGGGGTTGTTACCTGGTAAACTGTCCCTGATTTTTGGGCCTCTGGGGAGGCCTTGTTCAAGTGCGAGGTGCCCTGAGTTAATGTTCTTGAACATAAGGAAGGAAAACTGCCTTATACTGTACAGTTATCCAGGGTTGGCCTGAGGCCTCCTGGTGCCTGAGGAGGTGTGCCAAATGCTGCCCCCTTTGATCTAGTGATGTCCTCCACATTTCCTCTTCCTGTCTGTCCCTCCTTTTCCTTTTCCTAGTCCAGGGAGTGAGAGGAGGAGGAGCAGTGGGTGGATGGAGGTGAGCACCCCCTGCCAGTATGCTGCCTGAGGCAACCGCTTCAGTTGGCCTCATGGATGGGCCAGATCCCTCTAAATTAATATTGTCAACACAGAGTGACAACAACTCTCCAGGTCTTCAGATTGGGGTGTACCTGGAGATGCTAGGGATTGAACCTAAGACCTTCTGAAGGCAAGGCATATGCACTTCGGAGTTCAGCTGTCAGCTCTCCATCCTGGGGTGTTAACACTTTGAATGGGAAGAGGATGCATTTCAACTCTTATGCGCATGCATACAAATGAATGTGTATGAACATTAAGGTGCCTTGAAATGCACCGCCTACCATTTCACTCATTGGAGCTGCTCTGAAGTCTATTTTGCACCAAATGTAGAGCAATTACATTTTTACTAGCATACCTTGAGCCCACAGAACAAACTTTCTCTTTGCTTTTAAATGGAGGACAGGCTGTTGCCGGGCAAGTGGATACAGCAGGCAGGGAGAACCTTCAGTCATGTGTGATGGCGAGGAAAACGGTCCCGTCTATCCATGAGGCTGTTGCAGATTGGCAGGGGAGCTTTCCTGCCTCCACCACTCCTCATTCTGTTCCTGAATTCAAAAAGGAAGAGGGGAACGGATCAGAGGTGGAAGTGTGGAGGACAGTGGCATCGCTCTAGGTGGGGCGCCCTGTCCCCTCGTCGTCGGAGCCATTCAGTGGAGCAAAGGCAACGCACAGGGAGTCTCCTGCACGTTGCCTTCGCTCCACTGAATGGCTCTGACGATGAGGGGATGGGGCGCCTTGTGCCGGAGAGTAAACAGAGGGTCAGAGTGGGGCAGAACTTAGCGTTCCGCCCCACCTAGAGCGACGCCACTGGTGGAGGAGAAGAGAGCGGTGGGCTAGAGCATCTCCTCCACACTTCTTCTACTGCTCCATTCCCCTCTTCCTTTCTGAAGCCAGGGACAGAAAGAGGAGGAGCAGCAATTGGCACACAGTAGGGTAGATCTGGAGCCACAGTGGCTTAGTGGTTAAGATGCTGAACTGCAGACCGGAAGGTAGGCAGGACAGCAGTTCGAGACCCGAGTGCCGCGTGATGGTGCGAGCTCCCGTCTTTGGCTCCAGCTCCTGCCAACCTAGCAGTTCGAAAGCAAGAAATTGCAAGTAGATTAATAGGCACTGCCTTGGCGGGAAGGTAACAGTGTTTCGTGCACCTCAGCATTGAGTCATGCTGGCCACATGAGAACGGAAGTGCCTTCGGACAATGCTGGCTCTTCGGCTTTGAAACGGAGATGAGCACCGCCTCTAGGCGAGGGGAACCTTAGGGTAGATCTTGGGCCAGCCCTGCCTGAGAAGAACATTACCAGTGTGCCCCTATTTCCTTCTGTGGAATTTTGAAGGCATTGGATGTGCTTCTTTCCAGTCAACATGCATATCATTGTGCAACATCTTCAGGTCATGACACTTGGCAACCTGACCCAGAGCTCAGAAAAAAAAACTGTGAGCCAGGTTTCAGGAGACATAGAAAGGATTTGTGTTTTTTGTTTGTTTGTTTGTTTTTTTGTCAAAGGTGTTAGGTGAACCAGGACAGAGCCTTCTGTCAACAGAGGAAGAAGTCACAAACATGATGTTTGGCAGAAGCCGTTTTTTCAGATGCAATGCTGAAAATATAACTCTGCCTTACTGAGCCAAGCAATTGATACACCTAGTCCATGGTGTCAACATTGGCTGGCAGCAGCTGTCCAGAGCTTGACGTCAGGGATGTGCAGGATTCTGCTGCAGGAACCCCCTCCTAAGAAATATTACTTGTTCAGGTTCTACATAAATTCATGTGACTTTGAAAAGTCTCAGATCCTTTTACTTGGGAAAAACTGTGAAACATGCACTGCTTTGAAACGTCTGTATCAACCCCGATGAGAACCTTTCCCACCTGTACTTGGAGGTGCCAGGGATTGAGCGTGGGGCCTTCTACATGCAAGGCACGTGCCTGACCACTGAGCTCCCCCCTCCCCACCCCAGTGGCAACCAAGTTCCATATGGCTTGAAAGAGCCCGTCTCTGCGAACGCTGCTTTCAAGGCTGCCGTGGCCCAATCGCTACTGCCTGTTATTGTCATTGGCAATGACCATAACTGTCGTAAGACACAGCTTGCATTCCACAGCAAAGAAGCTCCAGCCCGGCTCACCCTCCTGGGCTCGCTTAGGTCCGGTCATGACAGTTCTTTGTGGCCAGGCAGGACGGGGCTCCTGAGCCTTGAATAGTTGTGTCAAAGAAGGAATTGGGAAGGGTGCCACTTTGTCCTCCCAGTAGTCCAGCAGCACGGCAGGCCGCATCGGTTGTCTTTCCTTTCTGTAGTGCTCCAAACCAGGCACAGCAGCCCTCTCCTCCGGCTTGGGGTGGGCTCCTCTGTGGGGTTCAATCCAGCTGCAGGGAGCAGAATGGGTTCTGAGTTGTCTGTGATGGATCAGGATTGAGATCTTTGGGTGCTGGTGGACAGGTCAATGAAAGTGTCGACCCAGTGTGCGGCGGCTGTGAAGAAGGCCAATTCCATGCTCGGGATCATTAGAAAAGGGATTGAGAATAAAACGGCCAATATCATTATGCCTTTGTACAAATCGATGGTAAGGCCACATCTGGTGTATTGTGTCCAGTTCTGGTCACCACACCTCAAAAAGGATATAGTTGAATTGGAAAAGGTGCAGAAAAGAGCAACCAAAACGATTCATGGGCTGGAGCACCTCCCTTATGAGGAAAGGCTACAGCGTCTGGGGCTTTTCAGTCTAGAAAAAAGGCGCCTGAGGGGGGACATGATTGAGACGTATAAAATTATGCATGGGATGGAGAGAGTGGATAGAGGGAAATTCTTCTCCCTCTCGCACAACACCGGGACCAGGGGACATGCACTAAAATTGAGTGGAGGGAGAGTTAGAACAGACAAAAGAAAATATTTCTTTACCCAGCGTGTAATTCATCTGTGGAACTCCTTGCCACAGGATGTGGTGATGGCACCTGGCCTAGATGCCTTTAAAAGGGGTTTGGACAGATTCATGGAGGAAAAGACCATCACAGGTTACAAGCCATAAGCACCCTCCTGGTTTTAGAAGTAGGTTTTCTCTGTGCCAGGTGCAAGGGAGTGACAACGGGAAACAGGTTATCTTGTTGTGCTCCCTGAGGCATCTGGTGGGGCCACTGTATGATACAGGAAGCTGGGCTTTGGCCTGATCCAGCAGGGCTCTTCTTAGGTTCTTAGGTTCTTATGTTCCATACTGCAAAGTGGTGACTCTCCTATTAGCAGGGGAGAGCCCCTGTCTCCCTGCATCCCAGGATAGCTTCCTTCCCACTGGATGTTGCTGTTATCTCCTTTGTGCCTTTTTGGGTTTTGGTTTTAGACTGTGAGCCTCTTTGCAACAGAGAGTCATCCTCTCATTCCCTTGCTTTGGAAAAACACTTAATTTTCTTTTCTTCTTTTTTGCTTAAAGCATAATATTTTCAACAAGAATTGGCAGCAGCCTTTTTCTTGTTCACATGGCGGCGTCCACTTCACATCACTTCCAGTCTTTCCCCTCTGCCCCAGCGTCTTCAGACCTGATTTGTGACTGTTTGTTTCCTAATAAAAACCCCTGCAGCTCCAGCTTCAGTTCCGTGTGGACAGAACAAATTCCATGAAGGCTTTTTAGTGCTTGTGTGCCTGTAAATGGAACACTTCCTCTTACTAAAAAGAGAGAGACATCAGGAAGTTCAGTGATGCAACTCCTACGTCAAGGCTAGTTTGACCCAAAGAACTGGGCTGGCCCATTCATGAGGCTAACTGAGGCACTTGCCTCAGGCAGCAGGTTGGCAGGGAGTTCCAATGTTCATCTTCTCAGTTGCCTCCACTCCTCCTCCTACTTCCAGGATTGGAAAAGGAAGAGGCGGACAGATAGAAAGGAAGAGGGAATGTGGAGAAGGTGAGCATCTACGACGCTCTAGCCCACCACTCTTCTGTCCACACACTTCCTCTCTTCTGCTCTGTCCCCTTCTTCCTTTTCCAGTCCAGGGAGTGGGAGGGGCAAGGGCTGGCACAACAACAGGTAAGGGGAGAAGCTTTGGCACCAGGAGGTCTTGGCTCAGCCCTGCCTAAACACTGGACTTAAAAAAGCAGCTTCAACAAAAGGAAAAGAAAGATCACGTGTGGAATCAGCGGGTGACCCTGCTGCTGGGCATCGTTGATATTGCAAGGTCTTGCATATGTACTGTATTACCTTGTCGTATTTCTTACAACAACCCTGTAAGGTAAGTACGGTAAGTATTTGCCTGGTGGGATCAGACACCGCACCATCCCCCTAACCCTGAAGGGAAAAGAAGAAAAGAGCTCAGGGAGCATATGCATCTCTGAGAGTGAAGGCCGAAGCACAATGGGCGCGTCCTGCGTGCGTTTCATATGTTGCGGCCGGCTGCCCCAGTGTTCTTGCAGCGGAACTTGCCTCCGGCCGGAAGGCCAAAGGCCGCCGGGAGCCACCAGGAGGAATGTTTGCGTTGACACCTCCCTTGGCCAATTCCCAGCTTTTGCCGCGTTTGGCGTGCCGTACGCGACGCACGCGGGACGCGCTCGGTGTGTTTCAGCCTTAAGTGAAACCCTGTTGAAGTGGTGGCGCCTGCTCACAGTGTCCCCAGCACTGACATGTCATGTCTCCATCACATCAGGTCTTATGTGGCCACATGGAAAGACTGCCAAGGAGAAGATAATAAGGTGTACGCCTGAAGCTCCTGGATTGGGAGACGACCGATGCCAGTGAGGAGGAGGAATTGGGTGGCCATCACCTCTTCCCCATTCAAAACAGAGACATTGGGGGTCTGGGAGATGCCAAGTACCAACAGTATTATTATCTCCATATTGCAGATGGGGAAGACTGAGGCTGAAAGGGAGCAGCTTGCTAAGGCTGAGTCCATAGCAGAGGCAAGAGGCAACCCAGGGACCAGGTTGACCAGGATGCTACATTAGTTCTTCTGAACCTTCACTACCAATGCCCAATGTGGCATTAGGGGATGAATGGGAGTGCAGGAGTTTGCCCCCAGCTCCCAGCCACCAGGCCCTGCCACTCCTGCTCTCAAGCGATGTAGCCCTTAAGAGTCACCCCTACTCAGCCAGCCCCTCTCTGTGCCTGTCATCATGGAGCCTCCTGGACTCCTGCTTCATTGAGAACGGGGTGGGGGTGGGGCTGCTGTGCTCCTGTTCTTCAAACAGCCCAGCCCTGCCATCCATCCTCCCTTCCACCACCCCATCCCTCTGGTCCCCAATTACCATATCCCTTTGTTTGGAGCCACACTTCTGCCTGTCTGCTGGAGCAGCTGAGGCAGGATCAATGTGTTGTCCCTATTCAGGCTCCTCGTCTGGGCTCCATTGTCTCCCTGAAAAGAATGCCAAAGGCATTTGCATAAAAATGTGCTTATAACAGATAATGTGACTGCGCATGGGTTGTGTGTGTGAGAGGCCGGCTGGGCAGGGGTAAGGAGGGCCCTTCCTTGGTGCTCATTAATCAGGGGGGGGGCAGAGTAGCAGGTGCCCCTTCTGACAGCAGCAGGCTCTGACTTCCTGCCTTCCCCAGCAGCACCAACCCGGGCAGAGCGGAGCTGGCCGTTGCTTCTGCCACCCCATTGCCAGGGGTGCCGCATGAGCTTGGCGCAAAGAGACATGGCCCTAATCTGACTATTACAGTGAACCTTCAATTTAACGGGCCTCAGTTCAACAGACTTCAGAAATAATGGACATTGTCTGCTTCTTCAAAGCAGTCATGTATTTTTGCACAATGGCATAAGCACATTTGGACTTAATGGACATTTGGCATTAATGGACACCTATTAGATCATTAAATGGAGGGCTCACATTGTTATTGTTATGTTGGTTAGTTGCAGCCCACCTGATGTTGGCTGGCATTTTCCAAATATCAAGTCCCTTCCCAAGGACCTAGGATGTCTAGGTATTTGCGTAAAATATGTGCAGTTCCAAGTAGAGCTACTTTTTGCAGTTCATATGTGGTAAGTTAATTTACACCGAAGGTGTGCAGGTGTTTCTCCATGTTTTTCAGTATGGCACCTAGAGCAGCCGCTGCTATCGGTACAATCTTCGCGTTTCTTTGCCAGAGTCGCTGCACCTCAGTCTATTCAATCTGAAGACCTTGGGTACGTGGTTACTTTTTCATGCTCTTTGTCTTCAATTTGCACATCCCCAGGTGTTCACACATTGTTGTTGTTGTTGTTGTTGTTGTTGTTGTTGTTGTTGTTGTTGTTGTTGTTGTTGTTGTTGTTGTTGTTATGCACAGCCTGCCATTAGTGTACATGGTGTCTTCTGGAGCATAGGTTGCATAAGCAGCATAGGTTGGTCTCTGCCCCAAGGAACTTACAATCCAAAACAGACAATGGGAAGAAAACAGAAGGAGAGAAACGAGGGTAGGAAGAGAAGAAAGCTAGCAAATGTAGTGACGCAAATGTAAAAGTTTGGTTGTGGCAGGCAATGAGGAGGAAGGTGGAAGGGCAAAGTGGGTGTTTTTTTTAGGAATTCCCTTAACAAAGACAGTAGGGACTATTATTTTTATTTATTTATTTTTCACATTTTTATACCGCCCTTCCTCCAAGGAGCTCAGAGTGGTGTACATATTTCCTCCCCTCCTTCTTGTTTTTGTCCTCACAACAACCCTGTGAGGTAGGTGGGGCTGAGAGGTAGTGACTGGCCCATGGTCAACCAGGAAGCTTTGTGGCTGAGCGGGGATTTGAACCTGGATCTTCCAGGTCTAAGTCCGACTCCCAAACCACTACACCATCCACCTATTAAGAAATGAATGGAAAATAATACAGGAAAAGGGTCTTGCATGAGCTCTTCCTCTGTCCCCCTCCCCTCCCAACCAATCATGTCTGGAAAGCAGCCATAGGGTGATGCATGGCCTTCCCCACTGCCCACCATAACAGTGGGTCCTGGGGGACTTCAGGGCTCAGCCAAGTGGGCCCTCAAGGTGTGTGGGTCGTCTGCAACCAACTGACCTGGCCAACCTCTGACACCAGCCCTGACTGGTATACATGAATTTGGAATGTTGTCACATTCCTGACTCCACTTGTTATAAACATACAAAAAGGAAACAACAGACATGGCTATATTTACAGACGACTGCATTGCATTCATTTCTCCTTGGAATGCAATTATTAATGACAATAATTTTACATTCGTCCTTGTGCTCTATTTTCACATTTGAAATGTTGCATAATAAAATTTAATTTTTTTTAAAAAAAGTCAGCAGGGAAATGCACAGAAATGAGGTTTCGAGTATTCTTAAATGGGGCATGTCAGCTTCCAAACCCCATGGAAGCATCTTGCTGATGCTTCTCTTTCTCTCGGTCCCTGTTGCTGATGCAGCAATTTTCATCAGAATTCAAAGTCAGTGTATTTGCATTAACTAAAGGTCATGGCAAATTCTTCCAGTAAAAAGCAACAGTTGCACAGAATAATTAAACATCAGGAAAATACCAGTACCCTTACATCAGATGTCCACCCCTCCAGCCCAGCAATTTCTTTTGCTGGTTTATCTCCACAATTCTCAGCAGCCTTTGTGAGAAAGACGTCCTCCTGCAAGATGTGTGAGCTGAGCACGTCTCTGTCAGCAAGAAGGGAGCACGTTTTCTGGGTCTCAGCAAAATGTAGTCATATGCAAGTGAGATCCGATAAGCCAGGGGTGCACAACTTGGCAGTGGGTAGGGGCCGAAATGAATAGACTAAACTTCTTCGGGGCCGCAGATAGGTGTCGCGGGGGGCGTGGCAAGGAACCATGATGTCACTTCCTCAGGAAGTGACATCACAGGGGGCGTGTCCATGAGCCAGAAAATCTCCAGAAATGCAACATATTAATAAATAAATAATGAGCCACCTGTGGCTCTTTATCATATAAAGTGCAGCTCTCGGAAATATGTTGGCTTCTTAATGCTTCTTAAATATTGTGGCTCTCAAACATCTGAAGTTTATCGTATGTGGCTCTTACATGAAGCAAGTTTGGCCACCCCTTGTATATACCGTATATATACCCATCAATCATCATCATCAGGGCCTTCCCTTCTGAAACCTTACATGGCGCGGAGGGACTTTTCCGTGTTGGGAAAAGTATTTCCTAACAAACTCTGTCTTGCACGTTCTGCAGCTCTCAAATGCATAACCGACCAGCAGAGGAAAAACGTGGCCACTCCGAAGTGAGGGTCCAACGGCCTGAAGAAGAGCTGAAGCATCACAGAATCGGCCGCCGGTCACCTCGGCGAGCTTAGATGTTCATTCACTCCTCCCAGAGCCTCTGCAGGGCTTTCAGCCAGAGCCCATGCTTACCTCAAAATCCCGGGATTTCTTCTTCAGCAATTCACAGTCACGTTGCTTCCTAAGGAAGTCACCATCATCATAGCAGCCCAACTTCCCCGGGGATCTACGTCATAACCGCTGTGCCAACACCAACTCCGGCACTTCTGTAATGCAGCTGGAAGCTTCAGAATCATCCTCTCCTTGGATGATTCCGAAGCTTCCAGCCGTGTTACAGAAGCGACAGAATTATGAGAGGTGCTTGGCTAGAGCAGCCCGACAAAGAAGCGATGTTGCCGCTCTAGCCAAGCACTTCCCATACCTCTGTCGCTTCTGTAACGCGGCTGGAAGCTTCGGAATTGTCCGCTCCTCAGACGATTCCGAAGCTTCCAGCCGCATTACAGAAGCGCCGGAATTATGAGAAGTGCTTGGCTAGAGCGGCCCAACAAAGAAGCGATGTTGCCGCTCTAGCCAGAAAACCTTTGGGGGCCGCCAGAAAACCTTTGGGGGGCCGCATGCGGCCCCCGGGCCGCATGTTGTGCACCCCTGCGATAAGCATCTATCCCTCACCTCTTGAACAGCTGGGTGAGCAGAGAAGATGGTGGATCAGATTTTCAATGTCATTAACACACACACACACACACACACACACACACACACACACACACACACACACACACAGTCTCAATCCAGAGGACGTTCTTACAGTTTCCGACAAAGAGTTTGGGGGTACCTTAGAGAAGAACACATTTATTGTAGGTTTAAGCTCTCATGGACTACAGTTCACTTTAGGGCTGGTCGGCCCATCCATGAGGCTGACTGAGATGGTTGCCTCAGGCACAGATTGGTGTGGGGCATCCATCTCCTTCCTCCTGCTTGCCTCCATTTCTGCTCCTTCTCCCACTCCCTGTATTGGAAAAAGAAGAAAGGGTGCAGCAGAAGAGGAACTATGGACCTCTTCTTCTGCTCTGTTCCCCTCTTCCTTTCCCAGTCCTAGGAGTGGGGGAACAGAGGTTGACACATCATTATGTACCAGGGAGGAGGGGGCAGCATTTGGCATCAGGTGACAGGAAGTCAGGTGACAGGGCCATTTCATTGGATGCGTGATGAGCCTTAGGACAGTGGTTCTCAAACCTTTTAGCACCGGGACCCACTTTTTAAAATGACACTCTATCGGGACCTACCTAGCTTTACAAGACTTAAAACAAAGGTGATCTATAACAGGGTTTCTCAACCAGTGGTAATTTGGTTGACTGCTGCTGGTACTCGGACTACCGGACCACCGGAACCCTGGTCAGACGCAACGCTTTTGGCGGCGCGTTTTCATTATCAAGAGGCTCCTACCTTTGGCCGAGCCTCTTGGGAATGCTGAGAAGGGCCCTACCACCCACCTAGAGCCTCCTACCTGCGTTTCCTGGCCTCTGAAAACCTGAAAACCCAGAAGCAACTGGCGATGATGTCATCGCCAGTCACTTCTGGTAGTATGCAGCAGGAGAGTGGCGCCAGAGGTGGGAAGGGGTTGAGAACCCCTGATCCAGAAAGAAATAATATATTTATTTATTTATTTATAGGTAAGATTTATGTATTTGCAAAAAAACTCAATTCATTTCTCATAATGAGGCATCCAAATAAATATAATATTTACAGAGCCGGCCCATCCATGAGGCCAACTGAAACAGTCTCCTCAGGCAGCAGATTGGTGGGGGGAGTCCACCTCTGTCTGCCCACTCACCTACACTGAGACTATGCCTGGTCTAAAGTTAGCCAATAAGCTCCATAGCTGGGCAAGGATAACTTTTTACAGGCCACACAGTGGAGAGACCAGATGAAAGCCTCTCTCCCCGCCACCATGGTCCCAATCCTGAATGGTCTGCAGCTGATATAGATGAAAAAATGTGATGAGATTTAACACCAATCACAGAAGGTCTCAATCGAGACAGAGTTTTAAAATCTACATAACAGAGTAAATTAAACTTGAAAATTGGCAATCCTCGTATATGAAGAAGGAAGGAATGACATGCTCAGATCACATTCCGTCAAGCCTGAAAGAAGAGAACGAACAGACAGAAGCCCATGATGAATAGTTCCTGTTTCTGAACCTTCTTAGTCACCAGATCTGAAAGTAGTTTGAAAACCCAAACTCATCTAATCAGGTTGTACCAGAGCTGATGATGACAACATCTGATACATTAGTAATCAGATTGTCACCCATGCTGGTCAACTCGTCCGGAAGCCATTGTGATTGAGAGATGAGCTTTCTGATCACTTCTCAAGAGTTACAGTGTTGTTTAACTATAGTTTATATAAGGACCAAACTGCATGTTTTGCAGACTGGCAATCCACAAGTTGTTTCCCTTCATAAAATAGCTCTGGAGGGGAAGCCTGATCTGAAATTGCCCACCATGGGGAAAGGAAGTTTAAACCTTGCCCCAGTCTGATTCCCCAGTTAAAACTCCCCCCTCTGAAGCTGTTTTATTTACCCCATTAGGAAAAACCTGCAAATAGTTAACATCAGAGTGGGGTGGAAATTGAACTCGGGGCATCAGCATAGGACAAAGCATGAAAAAGACGGTGGAATATGTAATTTGACTATAAAAGAAGGGGAAATTATTGGAAATTATCATGATTATCATGATCTTGTTCAGTCAGTAGGTGGTGCTATCACTGATGGTTGTTTTTGGACCAAGTCATTTGCTCTGTGGTTCCTGTTGCTTTTTGCTTGAAGATACTAAAGAAAATTGGCCACTCTCCTGAGTGGTGTTCAATAAACCTTTCACGACAAGTCCAGGTCAGAAAACTCTGATGCTGTACAGATGTTCTGAATGCATGGAGTGGAAAGCTGAATTGTGCCCATTTCCTCCACCCCAATAATACCCATGCACTGAGTTGCTTGGGGTCAACCTAGATCTTCAACATGCAAATTGGCCTTTCATTTTTGAGTAAATTGCATGCAGGGAATGATGAACTTGGCCAAAATTGTTGCAGTGAGGGCTTTAGTATTTTGTCCTGCCACGATTTTGACCCTACAACTCCCTTGAGTTCTTGTTTTCTAATGGAAAACAAATTTCCACTGAAAGCCAGTGGAAGGGTTTTTTTTTAACCACTAAAAATAATGTTTGTGTGTGTGTGTGTGAGATTGAGAGAGAGAGAGAGAGAGAGAGAGAGAGAGAGAGAGAGAGAGAGAGAGAGAGAGAGAGAGATCCGGATCAGAATCACAGTGAGGACAAAGTACTAAATCCCTTCTACCTCTGTCATGGTTTTGACCCAGTTTGTTCCCCTTCTGCATGCTATTTACAGTATTACAAACAAACCAGAAGGTTCACTTATTTGTTTAGGGTCACGTCTGGTTCAGGATTTCTCCACCTGGAACTCTTTAGGTGGCTTTAAGCAAGCAACTCCTTCTCAGCCTCTGTCTTCCTCCTTTGTAATATGGGAACAATAAGTTACCTTAACAGTGTTGTTGTAAGGACTGCATTAAGAATAAGACATGGGACACACCTTGCACACCCCAAAAGCACAATACAAATGTTCAGTGTGCTTATCGCACCTTACTCGCAGCAGTCCAGCAGCTGCAACCCTGGTTACATTAAGTAGCACATGTGCGACCCATGGCAAAAAGCCACATGAGCAAGAAAAGGGAGAGGCTGAAAAATAAGCTCAGATTACATTCTTGGACGACAGACTGAGATTTAGCAGCGGAAAGACCTGTTCAACTGCAATTATGGCCAGCACTCTATAGGTTCTTCAAACTGCCCCAATGGGCGGAGGGAGTTGAGTGAAAAGCTACTTTAGTGTAGTATGTAAGAGATTACCTAGCTTACCCCCCTCCTTTCCTCCACACTTCCTGTTCATTCCCCTCTTCCTGTTCGAATTCAGCAGGCGGAAGGCAGAGGAGCAGCAGTGACAACAGGTAAGCTTCTGGTAAAAGGGGACAGCTTTCGTTGTATTGCCTTGGTCACTGGAAGGTCTGGGAACGTCCCTGTTTATCTGTTTATACTGGTATAGGACACAGCACACAAGCACACAAGTGTGTGCATGCACACACACACACACACACACACACACACACCAGTCTACACAGAGGCATACAGATCTAGGAATCTATACAAACCTGAAGATTCGGGAGTTGGATAAGCGCAACAAGGGATATAGATCAAGCTGCATAAACAATTTAGACAAGGATGAATAATGATGAATTTAAATGAAATGGTTCTTCATTATGGTACTTGCCAAGGGAGAAGTCGTTTCCCGTCACTGTCATGTACTGGGAGTATTCACTCAGTCCTCTGTACCACTTCTCTCATTAATCACCTTTTGGTTGGTAGGGGCGAAAGTCTACCTTTGATCATTCTTTCATCACTCTAGCTCCAGTCCAGCTAATTAGTTGAGAATGGGCCGACAATATGTCCACTGAACTGAGACAAAATGTAGCTCCCTTCTGAGTAACATTCATAGGATCAGGATGCCAGCAGTAGAACTTAGGTTAAGCACAACTAGTCTAGCTTCCTCCGATGGTTTCAGTGGAATGCACAGTGTGATCCTAAGTACCTGATATCAAAAGTAAGGACCTTGGACACTTCCTCCCAAGTAAGCATTCATAAGTTTGCAGTCTTAGTAAAAACTAATTCTTGCTGGATAGGATGCCGGGGGGGGGGGGGGATCTGAGTGTGTTATTATTATTTGTCTCCTGACCCCACCCCAGCTATCTAAGCCAGATGTCACTGAGGCAAACTTTTCAGCCTCAGTCTTTCCAGTCTGCAATATGGGGATAAGCATGCTTTCCTTCCAGGATTCTTGTCAGGGCAACGTTGAGATAATAGATGCAAAGTGTTTTGTATGCCCAAAAGTACTACACAAATGCTAAGTGTTATTGCATGGCACTTCAATTTCACATGCATTACCTTGTTGTAATCCTAGGAAAGAAAAGAAAAATCTGACTTCCAGCCAGGCAGTAAAATGCCATCTGACTCCTGGGTGGGGGTCTCATGTCCCATAGACAGACCTCACTTGAACATTGGGGAAGGAACAAGGGGGCACATGGCAAGCAGACATTTTAGCTGTTGATTCTGTCTGCTCCTCCACTAGGCAGGGGAAGGAGAAATTGGGCGGGGGGGGGGATGGGTTCCTATTCTAGAACATTTTCTTTTCTTGTCAAGAGACTTGTTTTGCTATTTTCCGCTTTGGTTAGAGCGGGAGTTACAGAGGATCTCTATATTCCCCTTTCCTCATTTCATGAAGAATTACACCCACAGGGCTCCAGAAGAAGGGAGATGCTGGTCAACTGATGAGCTAAAGATATTAGACTTCATACTGGAGCTGTACTTTTCATTTGTCCAGAATCCCCACCAACCCACCTGTTACCTTCTTGAAAAGCAATGATCATGGGAAATAAAAGGAGAGCTCGGCCAGCCTTCTCTCATGAAACGAAATTCTCTACCCCAGTTCTTTATAAACTGCCTCTTGTTGGGACGATAGGAATCTATAAGGCTGTTTTTGCAAAAGGTGCTTCAGTTAGGGTTTTTTTTAATGCATTTCCCAAGCCTGTACAATTGGAATGCAAAATGCATTTATGCACCTATGCAAAAACTTATATCATAGAACATAAGAACAGTTCTTCTGGATCAGGCCAAAGGCTCATCTAGTCCAGCTTCCTAGATGCAGAGGGTACATTTGCAAGATGGACTCATTTGCAAGATGGACTCATTGAAGCGCCAACAGATCGGCACTTTGCGAAAATGTCCCCTGTTGCAGAAGATCTGAAGGTGGCAATCCTCACCATTTTTTCTTTCAGTACATTTTTGCTCCTTGTCCCAGAGCAGCCGGCATTGTGAACTTTGTGCTCTGTTAACAAAAACATAACAAGCTTTCTCATTCTGTACAAACTTGGCCAATAACAATAAGGTTAAAGCTCAGTTTTAGAGTGGGTTTAAAAATAGCCAGACGTGCACTTTGATACACTTGTACAAGTCTGATTCAATTGGTCCCTTAGGGCACACCACTAGACACACAAAACTCTCGTGCAAAAACAGCTCTCTGCTCATGGGAGAGCTACTCCCACAAGTATTCAGATGCATGATCATTTAAAAAATTCAAAGAAAAGACAAAGAAACCAACGACTACACATTGCTCCTTGTAGACCCAGCTCCCGTCTCACAAATCAATGAATCATGCCTATGCAAAAGCCATGTACTGCATCCAGAGACTGAGAAATGTCTATGCTTACATTTCCTATCGAAAGAGGTTTCTTGCAAGGGCTGAATCGTGCCCCATCCCCCCTCCTTTATATGAAAAAAGTTGGTTTTGCAGCTTTTTACCCAAGAGGTCTCTTTCCTGTGCCCTTTTTCTCAGAAATCCAATTCATCTCTAGCAGGAAAGGCCAAACTGTAATAAAAGACTAGAACGAAGCCATAAGGACTTTGCTCACACAGGTAGGGGCTGACAGTATACACCTGCCGTGAAATGCACGTACAGCAGCATAGGGGTCACGGCCCATTTCCTGGCATGGGGCCTTGAGCCTGACTCTTGCCAAGGCAACCCATAATCCCTGGCACTGCCCTCTGGCCGGCCTCACGGCTGCACTCAATGTGCCATTGTTGATTATAGCAACATCTCTGCCTCCTAATAACCTCTGTGCTCAGTTCCGGAGAAGAGTTAATAATATGATCAGTGACCGCTTGTGCAGAGGGAGCCTACAGCTAGCCATGTTCAGGCTGAACCTAGTGTAGCGGCACAGTCATAAGCACTTGGTAATTGACATCAGAGCTCAGCTGAATGACAGGGAACCCTCGATTTAATGGACCTCAATTTAACAGGCTTCGGAAACAACAGATGTCTGCTTTTTAAAGACTAGGCATATGTTTTGCACTTGTGGGTGTGCATTTTCATAATTGTAACTCAGATTTAACTGACGTTTGGCATTAACGGACACCCCTTTCCCCTATTAGTCCGTTAAATCACTATAATTTGTGTTTACCTTTTTAACTGTCCTCTGTATCTGAGGGGTTCACAGGGTGGCACCTGTGATTCTCCTCACCCCCATTTCATCCTCAGAATAACCCTGTGAGGAAGATTAGGAAGAAAGTCATCTGGTGAAGTTTCTCGCTCAGTAGGGGGTTTTGAACCCAGGGCTCACAACTCCTAGGCCAGCATTTTAACCACTACAGCATGCTGCCTTTCAAACCAAAAGCAACCAGCACGTGCCATTCAGTGATTCGCAGGTGCCACTTTTAAGGTTGCCAGGTCAGATGTATCTCAAGACCTGAGTTTAATGAGACAAGGCTGCCTGGTGATGTCACATGGTGACATCACCAGGCCTGATTTCACAGGTCTGGTGATGTCACAAGCCATCCCTTCCCTTGAAACTTGGGAGGAGAAACAAATCTGGTCCTGGGACATAACCTGGTAGAAAAGGAGTGGGACCCAGCGTGGGACCCAGCAACACCCCCCAAGTGGTCTGCTGCGCTGCCTGCCAACCTGAGGGGAAAATACAACAAGCTGGAGACACAGGGTCATTTTTTGACTGGCGACCTGAGTCATCTCTGGGTGAGGATCTGGCAACACTAAGCAGACCAGGATCGTTGTGTCACCTTTCCATTCAGAGCGCCCCCAAGGCTGCCTTACAATCAAAACACAACTCAATATTCACAACATCGATGTAATAAAACAGCAGGAAAACCCATCATTGCTGTTAGGGTCTCTGCTCCAACTGCTGTTCTGCTTGATGGAACAAGGGGCAATGTGGAAGGTGTCTCCTCCCCAAACAGCAGTGGCATGACCTGGAATGCCCCCCAATGCCGCCTCGGGTCCACCGCCTCTGCAAGGTACCCCCCCCCCAAAAAAAGACAGCTGCTTCTTGCGCTCCTTGTGTGGTTTCTTCAGGAGCAGAAGTACAGGACTTCCAGTTTGATTTAAAGGGACTTAAGGAGCTCCAGGCAGTCCCTGTCAATCAAACCAGAAGTCCTGCACTTCTGCATTTGAAGAAACCAGGAGCAAGGTGAGGAGACGGGTGATCCACTTTCTGCTCACTTTTAGGAGGGAGAAAGCAGAGCAATGCGGGTTGCATCCACAGCAGGCTAGAAGGAGGCAGCAGCGGCCACAGATTTGCAGCGAAGGGCAACCCGCATGTGCCGCCCGGTTGCCGCTTCTACAGTCTTGCCGCGGATGCAACCTGCATCACCTCACCTAATGGGTGGGCCGCCCCTCCCAGTCTTAAGTCCCTATCTCCCTTGTACAGTGATGTTCACCATTTCAAAGACACCAGGGTAACCCTGTGAAATAGCCTGCCTTTGCTATGTTTAACTAGGCTAATGATTAGCCCAAAGGAAACTTGTTGTTCAAGGACATGCCATGAAAACGGCCTTTCTGGAACTGCTTGCTTGCACAGGTGTGGCGGCTTCTTTATTGAGGGCCCTTCTGGGAAACACAACACCACTGGCGGAGTTCTACTGGGGCCAGGATGGATCCACCACCAACAGCACGAAGGAGGAGGGTGGGTGGAGCCTGGCGGCAGGGGAGGTGCTTGCAGTTGTCTGTTCAAAATCGAGAAAAACCAAGGGATATCTATCTATAGTCCTGCAATGGAGAGGAAAAGTACTTAGCCTGCAAGTAGTTAAGTTATTTTAAACAACAACAACAACAACAACAACAACAACAACAACAACAACAACAACAACAACAACAACAAAATTAAGATATAATTTAAAACATGGCTTGAGTTCTTGAGCCATGGACTGGATGCAGGATTTGATCCCAACGTTTTGCTTTCAGCTCTGGAAAGCATCTCCAGGGGTTACCTTCTCCCTCTGCTTGGTGTTCTAGGCAGCATCTCAGTTTCCAGCTGTCAGCTTTTGCTTGCATAAAGAAAATTGCATAAAGAACTCCGGCAATGATGGACAGGCAAAAAGCGCGAGTGTGCCTTTCAAAATTCCAAGCGGAAGCTGACAGTTGGAAACTGAGATGCTGCCTAGAACACCAAGCAGAGGGGTGCTGCTAACCCCCAAAGATGCTGTCCAGAGCTGAAAGCAAAACGTTGGGATCAAATCCTGCATCTAGTCCGTGGCTCAAGAACTCGAGCCATGTTTACATTATATTTTAGATTCACCCAGCCACGAAAGCCTGAGTGTATTAATAAAATTAAGCAGGGTCAGCCCAGAACCTCGTAGCACCACCTGAGGCAGTGTGCCAGATGGGTAACTCCATACTCAGAGGTGCATCATCATCATCAGCCTCCAGCTCCTCTGCTCCTTCTTCCGCTCCCTGGATTTGAAAGGAGCAGAGGAATAAATGCGGAGGAGATATGAATGGTGGGCTAGAGAGTAAGACTCCCAGACGCACTTCTCTCCCCCCCCACTACACCAGCCAATCAGGTTCCTCCCCAGGAACAGAAGGAGGCTTGATTGGTGGGTGAAGCAAGGAGAGGAAGAAGTGCCCATGTATGTGAAGCACTTCTCCTTTCCACACTCACCAACTACTGGGACTTGCAAGGGACCCCTGGCCTGGGAGCAAGCCAGTGTGGCTGGCAACAGCTTGTCAACTTCTGAATTCCCAGGGCAGTAGGGGGAGGAACTGTGCCTGCCTGCCCCCCCGCCCGCCTGTCCACCCACCAGGCCAAGCCCAATCTGGGGAACTGGGGGGGGGGGGAGGAGAGGGAAGACAGCGAAGAAAACCTGGGTGGGAGAGGACAGAATAAAGCATGGAAGCTGTGGGAGGGAGGGGAAAAACTCAGATCTGAAAGATCCAAAGTGCTCATCTGCGTAGAGGGGCTCCAACCCATAATTTTCTCCATAGCCCAGCACAATCTAGCACCACGCCACGCCTGTGTATCCAGGGAATAGTCAAGCCTTGTACAAACCAGGTCAATAAAACTACATTACAGTGAGTTCTTAGGGATAAAAGTATACATCATGTTCAACCCATATTTACAAGACAGGCATAATAACATGGAATTGATCCTATATATATATATATATATATATATATATATATATATATATATATATATATATATATATATATATATATATATATATATATATATATATATATATAGAGAGAGAGAGAGAGAGAGAGAGAGAGAGAGAGAGAGAGGATGGAGAGTTATCAAAATAACTTCCCTGCGAAGTTATTTTGATAACTAAACAATTCAGTTAGAAAACATCAATAAATGTACAGTTGCCCACAATATAATGGGAAAAATAATCTCGTCAGAGCAGAGGGCTGGTTTTGATGTGAAAACAGTGTAGAGGCTAGTGTTGCCATGTTGGATACAGCCCCAAACCTGAGTTTTCTGAGATGACCTGGTGATGTCAGAACTTCAGACTGCCAACACTTGAAAATTGGGGGCAGAAATTCTGGTATCTCCTACCTGGGCAATATCCAACAGTAAGGGGACAACATGCTGAATTAAGGAGGTGGAACATAGCTGCGGCCCCCAACATGGCCGGAGTAATCTTTGCTTCTTGTCCTCCTGAGAAAAAAGAACCAATCTGGAGAAACAGAGTCATTTTATAACTGGTCACTATAGGGGGGGGGGGGGGAGTGTTTAAAAAACACCAAACAAAATCTCATCACATACTACGCTTCTGGGCCAAACTGGAGCCTCTGCAGCAAATGTCCAAAGATGTTATTTTAACCTGTTTTCAGTCCACTTCTGTATTAAGCCTGTCTTGTAAAGATGAGCTTAACAACACATGTTGTTGTTAACAACATGTTAACAAGCAACATGTTAACTAGCAAGCAACTAGGTCTCCTTGATTGCCCTTATTGGGAGAAAGACAGGGTAGAAATCCTTTAAATTAAATAAATAAATAAATATCCTGCCTGCATGTTTTTCCTGATAGTTCCACACAGGAAAAAGCGCAAGGGAGACTTTCTTGGTTATAAAATCTTGCAGGGTGAACTATAAAATCCATGCAGGCTGGGAAAATGTGGCATTCCTTACAGAAGTGGCATTTGAAAAGAAGAAATTCTGTATCCCATCCCACAAGTGAGTGACAACACTGAGAATTACGCAAGGAACAAGCACCAGTGCCACAACCACGACCTAGAAAGAGCCCTCATCCTACAAGATGCTTCCAATGTGGTTTAAACCTGTTGCATAATCTGCATGTACAAAAGGCCCAGCTGAGTCGAACACCTTGCCAAAGGTGTTCTTAGGCCAGGACAACAAGGTGTGTTTTTGTGCGACTTGATGCTTTGCAGATTAAAGGCTTTGTAGTCAGGTTGGTCTCACCAGAAGACACACTGAACTAGTAGGCAAGGCACTCCCTTGAATTTGGTAACATCTCGGCTGGTGATTGCAACATGCTCTCGGTGGGGCTGCCCTTGGAAAGTATTCAGAAACTGCAACTGGTCTGGAATTCTGCAGCCAGATTGCTGATGGGAGCCAGGAATTACACTGGTGTCCCATCCATTTCAAGGTTCAATTCAAGATGTGCAAAAAAAGCCCTAGACACTTGGGCCCTGGGTAGCCTGACCACCTTCGGCCATATGAAGCTACCTGCTGCCCGTTAAGATTATCCAGGGATGCTCTGCTCCTTGTGCTATCATTGAGTGAGACTCGGTGTGAATGCAGGACAAAGCCTTCTTCATGATAGCCCCCCCCCCAGATGCATGTGGAACTCTCTGCCTCAGGAAGTGACGGAGGCCCTCCTCTCTCTTTGCTTTTAAAATGGTGCTCAAGAAGATGCACTTATTCTTCCAGGGGCTTTGGGGTTGCGAGGATGAGCCATCCTGTATCCTGTATTTTTTATTTGTTTTAGTGTTTCTGAGCATTTTAAATGACTGAAACAACCAAAATGCCTGAGGTGGTGAGTTTGTGAGGAGGAGTGTCCCTGTTGCTCCTTCTCCTCCTCCTCCCTGGATGCAGCAGAAGAAGAAGTTTGGAGGAAGGAGAGCTGTGGACTACAGCATCTTCTGTGGCAGCTTCTACAACATTAACTAGCACACTTCCACACTGGTTGCACACGACAATCCCTGCAGAAACGTTCAGTCCTTGTTTCCCCCTTATTTTTCTTTCTTTCAATACAGGCTAGCAAAGCAGCTCAGAGTCTGAGCTATGAATCAGGATTTTGTCTGTTTGAATCTTGCCTGTGCCATGGCCTCACTAGGTGGTCTTAGGCAAGCCACTCAGCCTCAGTCTTCTCCATCTGCAATATGGGGAGAATTAATACTTACCATTCTGGGCTGTTGTAAGGACAGCATCAAGGCAAAACATGTGAAGCACTTTGCACACTCAGAAAGCACTCCAGGAATGTTAAGCATCCTTGTTCGATCTGCTCTATTGGACACAGAGAGTCAATAATTGACATTGTATCTCCTAGAACAAGTAAGATGTATGTATGTGGTATGGGTGGCTCACTGCCAAAAGTAATTATCCCTCACTTGCTGTTGCATCAGTTGTGCAGAATGCATGCCTTCCTCTTACTGAAAATGCCAATGATGCCCTGAGATTATAATGGAATGAATGTGTGTCTTTCACACCCCAGCTATCAAGTTGTGCTATATTAGCATGTCTTCTTTGCTATCTTTAGGTCTCACCTTGTTAACCATTCCCCCCTCCTCTGTACTCCAGCCTACACATCTATACAAGGCTGGCCCATCCTTGAGGCCAGTTGAGGCAGTTGCCTTAGGCAGCTGGTGGGAAAGAAGTGCTTACCTTTGTCTACCTATTCAGAGACGTAACCACGGTGGAGCGCGTGGTTCACTCAAACCAGGCGGGAGGGCGGGGCAGTCACCGCGTTGTGTCAGCCTGCCCTCCCTCCCTGGAGCCCGTTACGCTCCAAAATGAGCAGAAAATGGGCGGGGGCGCGTCGACGTGACGTGATGCAGGCCCCGCCTCCATGCACCAGGCATCGGGAGGGTGCCCGACATTTCTGCACTTATTCACCTTCTCCCACTCCCTGGAATGAAAAAGGAAGAGGGGGACAGAATAGGTATGGAAGTGCGGAGGAGAGGAGGGTGCTAGGCTTCAGCATCAGAAACACTCTATTTCCCCTCGTCCTTTTTAAATCTAGGAGGAATGGTGGCACACCACTAGATAAAGGGGCAGCATTTGGTGCAGCAAGATGCCACACAAAGGGGCTGTGCCAACATTTGTGTCAAGACATCTTGCTTTGTTCCCAATGTCCCAGTACCAGTCAACGGCACACATCCCCAACTCCTTGCATTTGAGATCTTTATGGCCTGTATTTCTGGGGCAGCATGCAAAGGCCCCTGTCCCCTGTCTCTGTGGAAGGGAATGAAGCACTGTAGCCACAATCATTGTGGCATCTCGCTTTTGCTATGCACGCTGTAAACATGCAACCAAACAAAGAGATCTTGTTCCCCCCCCCCCTCTCTCTCTCTCTCTCTCTCACACACACACACACACACACACACACACACACACACACACACACACACACACACACACACACTTTCTTCCCTCTTTCTTTTCTTTGCAATTCATCTGAATGACAAAGGCATCCAATTACAGTCCTCTGGGGAATCAAATGGGCAAGTCATGAAGTTCACTTAGACGGCTGGCAGATTAAGACAGATAAAGGGAAAGGGGGGGGAAGAGAAATTTGTATACAGGTATTGACTCTGCATTCGGGTAATTCGCACGCAGGGCTGGCCCAGGCTGGGAATCAGACCCACAGAAATAATAACCGGCAGCATTTTAGAATGAAATCATCTGGAAAATTCACAGATGCCTCCCTTAGGGTCCCCCCCCTCCATTGTATCACTGAGGGATCATAAATAATTCAGGCTTGCTCAAATATTCATGGAAATCAATTTAGCGCCTGGTCTTTCATTCCTTCTCTGGGAAACAACACCAGTTCCCTCCGCATGGCGAGCTGAGCATAGACACCTTACACCCTCTGCCAACCAACCAACCAGCCCAGACAGAACAGACAAGCGTTTGTCCTGCTCGGCCTACAGACTTAGCAACACCATCCTCCAGGCTGTGGAGATAAGAGCTATCCGAGGGCCTGCAATAGAGGCTTTCTTGTCTCCTGCCAGACGGTTTCTTGGACATCTGCGGATGCCTATTATCAGAAATCACACTCTTGGAACCCAAAGTGAATATCACTGATACCACACCAGCTCACAATGACCCGGCCTTCTATTCTGGAGCAACTCAAACAAAATATTGTGCTCATTTTAAAAATGTGTGTCCTGCCTTTCCGTCATATAAAAATCATCAAGGCATCTTGTATGTGTGTTGCAATCTTTTAAGGGCAAAGAAAGACAGTGCTGTGTAGTGCCAGACTGGGACTGGAGAGATGGGTTCAAAACCTTACTGACATTGGTTAGGTGACTTCAGGCCAGTAATTCTCTCCCAGTCCAGCCTACCTTGCAAGGTTGCTAGGAAGATACACTGAAGAGGAAGCATGTAGACTGACCTCAGGTCCTTGAAGGGGGTTTTAATGACGTAATTAATAACGACTAAAAAAATCAATAAACAGTTTGACAGTGAACGAACATGAAAATGAGCGAACTCAGGAAGATAGTGGAGAACAGGAAGGCCTGGCGGGATATGGTTCATGGGATCACGAAGGGTCAGACACAACTTAACGACTGAACAACAACAACAACAACAACAAACGGATGGAACTTGTGGATTTTATTTGGAGATCCCTACTTCCCCCCCCCCCCGTATAATTCATGTACAGAAATTAAATCAGCAAACAATACAGCAATAGTCTTTGCAGATATACTGTAAATGAAGCAATGTCAATGTACTTTAGTAGTGTTCAGTTAAGTCCAATGCACTATGCATGAAGCTGAATGGAAATAAGGAGTAAAGTGTGGTGGAGCAGTCAAGGAAATGTTCTCAAAGCAGCCTGGCTTGAGGGCATGGTGGAACTGGGAAAAGAGAGTACTGTCTGTTCTGCTTTAGCTAACCATCAGCTTTCCTTGTCTGTTGAATTCAGCCTTAAGCTGACCGTGATTTCAGCACACTTGGAGTCAGGACCAGCCCATGCATGAGACCATCGTATCATGTGTTGGACTGAGCATTGTCCACCCGTCCCACTTCTCCATCTCCTCCTATTCTTTGGAATGAAAAAGAAAGAGGGAAACAGAGCCAAAGAAGAAGGGTGGAGGAGGATAGTGGGCTAGAGCATTTAGAGCGCTTTGTGAACTTTTTTTGTTGAAAAGCGGTGTATAAATGTTCATCATCATCATCATCATCATCATCATCATCATCATCATCATCATCATCATCACCATCATCTTTCACACATTGCCTCAGGTGCTAGGAAGTCCTGGACCAGCCTTGACAGACGTTCAGGAGTCCCAGCTTTCTAAAACCCACCACCCCTTTCCCAGAATCTGTGCCTGTTTGTGTGTGGAAGAGGCACATACAGCTTCTTTAGGAACTGCATGCTTTTTCTGCCTTCAGGGAGGTTTGTTTTAGGCAATGGGGAGATAATTTTCTCCCCCCCTCCCCAAGCCTCAATTACGATAGAAAATCTCACCACATCAGATCAGCCTTCACCTTCTTTACCCAGCCTGCATTTCTTCCCTCATCATACATAATTCAGGCTCCCTAAATATGCATGGGGGTCTCATTAACAACTAAGTTTGCTTATTTAAAACAACAGCATAATCAAACCTATGTTGTACCTTTGTACTTAGACCCATGCAATATTCATGCGCTGGGAATTTCCATGCACGCTTATTGATTCTTGAAAGGATGCATGTTTCACAGCTCGAGGAAAGGATGGAGGTGGGAGGGGGTTATGCATTTTGGATTCCAGGTTTTGCCTAATCGCCCCTATGTGGAGACAAGTCCGAAGAACCTATATGCTGTTTACAGCCTAGAGAAATGTGGAGAGACATGCCTGGAAAAAGAATGTATGTGCAAGATCGTCAACAGTTGCACAGCTGGTTTACACAGTGTGCTTGGGAGACCTCTGTTAAGAAGATCACTGCCAGCCTTGTGGTTATAAGGAAAGGAAAAACTTTATTGTAGGAACTACATAATTGGATAGGGAAGTGAAAGAGTCAGAGAGCCTGTCTGTCTAGCTCTACATCTTTTTTTTGGGGGGGGGGGATGGAAGGAAGTCAGTCTGAGAATAGCAATCTGTATACTAAAGGAGACTTAGGTAAAGGTATCTCCTGCTCGAAAGCCAGTCATGTCTGACTCTAGGGTGTGGTGCTTATCTCCGTTTCTAAGGCTGAAGAGCCAGTGCTGTCCCAAGACGCTTCCGTGGTCATGTGGCCGGCATGACTAACGGAATGCTGTCACCTTCCCGCCGCAGCGGTACCTATTTATCTACTTGCCATTTCTTGCTTTCCAACTGCTAGGTTGGCAGGAGCTGGGACAGGAGACAGGAGCTCACTCCGTCACGCGGCACTCAGGTCTCGAACTGCTGTCCCACCAACCTTCTGGTCTGCAGTTCAGTGTCTTAACCACTAAGCCACCGCGGCCCCAAAGGAGACTTACAGGAAAATAAAAAATAAGATAGGTAACCCGTCCAGCTAGATAACTAGCTATATTGCCCCCTTTAGGTGCAGGGTGGTTTTGCAGTGTTGTTGCACAACTTGGCTATGCTTGAGGTATAGCTAAAACGAAAGAGAGCCTTGTAACACCTTAGAGGAACACTCTGCTTTGATGGAGGCAGGAGATGTTATCATCCAGTGGTGGTAGAGAGGTCGGAAGCTGCCTTTTTCTCTGGACCACCAGGTGACACTACTAGGGGTCAAAAGTGTGGAAACCTTTTGGAAAACTTGTATTTATGAATAATATCATAAAGTTATATATCATTGGAAAGGTAATTTAATGCAGAATGTAAGGAAATGAACTGGTTGGACCTATCTGTATTCTATCAAAGGTTATGGCCAAATAACCGAAAAAAGAAAACACAACTACCTTAAGTAACAAAAAGTAGATTTCCTTAACTCAAAACTGACCAATATTTCTGATTGTACTGAGAGCCAATGAAGTGTTGTTATGACACAGCTTGGAACCAATAAGGTATGCGTCAGCTCTCATGTCTAGTCTATGTATCAGAGCTAATACTAGAACTCTTATTCAGTTGTGTGAGTGTCATGAAGTTGGCCACTGGTTTTTCGTTGGTTTTCCATTGGTTACTGATTTGTTGGGTGACCTGTGTACTGTTATATATTAAGATAAATAAAGTTAATGGGGGTGACACCATGAGTTACTGCACCAGGTGACATCACTGGGGTGACGTGATGAGCTCTCTTGCCAGGTGGTGCAAACCCTAGTGACACCTGTCAGTGGGAATCATCAAATATATGTACAGTGAGCACTGAATGCAGCATATCCCATGTGTCAGAGTTGTTGTGTGAATTATCAGCACCTCAACAAACTACAGTTCCCAAGATTCTTTGGGGAAGAAACCAGAACAATTCAAGCCATATGAAATCGGATCAGCATTTCTAGACAATCCTATGGGCTGCCTGCACTGCTGGAATTCGCACTCTGGCAGCGTAAACTGCTTTAAGGCAGTGTGAAACACCAGCCGCTGTCATGTCCAAGAATTGCGCTGTCTCCGTAAGATGGCAGGGGAGGCATGCCATGGGCAGGGAGGGGAGGGCAGGGGGGGTAACTGGTTGGTTGGGGGGGGTTGTAGGTGGGGATCAGGCCAGCGGGGACATATATTGGCAGCAAACACAGACACCAGATCCTATCCCCTGAGATTTGGCCTGTGCTGACTCCTTACTCTCCTCAGACTGACGATAGAGCTAGCGTAGGTCCGAGGCCATCAGGGGGCCTACCTGGAGGCCCTTACCCCGAGGAGACCTCCTGACCCTCCCCACAGCATGCAGTGTGCACCTCCATGGTGCGGCTGCATCTCATAAACTGGTGGGGGTAGGATTGGGGCATAGCAGTCCCCACCCTCTCCCCAACAGAGCAAGGAAGTGGGGGTTCTAAGGCTTCCCCACAACCTCTGTTCCATGTGCCTGGCAGCTTCTGTAAAGTAATGACTATTTCGGTTCAATGGAGGCAGCCAGGAACACTTAACTCCTTTTCACCATCTTATCCTGCCAGCTGTCTGCTGGGTAAATGAATACATCCATTTTGGTGTCATTTTCTGAAGCCCTTTGGGAGGCCTTGGGAAAGATAAGCAAATATTATTTTAAACTTTGCATAAGTATAGATGGATTTCCAAGTTGGACAAACATCAAATGACCGACCGTTGTGATAATATACATCCACCGGGATTTGTGGGAAATATTTCCTTGGTTAGATTTCTAGAGAACTAACTTGGGGTCTTATTCATTTATACCTTTGCTTCCTTGCTGAAAGAGAAACACTCAAATGTACTGCAGCAGTCCACTTCCTCCAAAGGGGAATGAAAGAAGATAAGGAGGAAGATTTTTTTTGAGGGGGGTGTCCATCAATAGTTGGCAACCTTGTGACATCATCAGGCTCCACCTCTTAAATATCAGGTTTGGGGATGCCCCAGACCCAGCCACCCTGTTAAGGGCAGCAGGAGGAAATGGAAGCAGCAGGCACAGCAGAGCTGCCTACAAGAGGGCAAGATGGAGAAGAAAGGGTCTTTTGAGCTGCTCTCAGAGTGAATCTGGAGACAAGGAAGAGAAAATGTTCAGCTTCTTCTCAACCCCCTTCCCTCCTTGTGTGGCCTTGGGAGAGTCAGTGTAGCGTAGTGTGTTGTAGTGTTGTGTAGTGTATGAACCTTCGGCCAGAGAGACTGTGGTTGAAATCCCCACTCAGTCACAAAGCTTCTTGGGTGATTTGGGGTCAGTCACCATCTCTCAGCCTAGTTCACCCCGTAGGCTGTGGGGATAAAACGGGTGATAGCAGAACCATGAGTGCCAACCCTTGAACTCCTTGAACGAAGGGCAGGGTAGAAATGTAAAGAATGACCAGTTAGGTGAGGCTAGGAGATGCCCAGTCAGTACGAATGAGACATTTCCCTGCCGCATGGCACCCACTTCCGTTTGTTTCACCTTTTATGTCCATTTTCCTCCTCCCGCCTTTGGGATGACCAGATGCAAAGGCAAGCCAAGCTCCTCTTTCATAATTGTGCAGAAGTCAGGATATTGGCAAATGCAGCTTCTCCTGCAGGAAGTCATTGACCTCCCTCCGCCCCCACTTCAAGCAGAGGCTCAGAGACCCAGTCTACATGGTACACTCACCTTGTGGTGAGTTGATGGCTCATGCAATAGTGTGGATCGTCTCGCTGCATTGCCATGTTCGGGTTCTGTGACATTCCACCTCAAGGATCTGCGTCAATAACATTGTAATGTAGTATTTATGTATGGTGTTTGTAGTGTTTAGACTTTAGACTGGGTCCAAGTCTGATCCTGAGGAAGCGGGGCAACCACCACACCCAGTCCTAGGTCCCTGAGCCTGAAGAACTACCTATAACAGGAGCAACAGCAATAGGTAAGATAGGACTTGACTGAGAGATGATGACTACAAGACTCCAGGCTGGAAGGTGGCCCCTTTAACATCTCCACCCTCCAGGCAGGGAGGATAATCTGGGGAAAATACTTAAGGCCTCAGTCTCCCACTGACCCTCAGAGCAATTAACTCCCTTGGAGCTGTCCAGGGTACTGAGATTCTGACCTGACCTGCCCATCTCCAGCTGGCCAGTCTTGCCTTGGTTGGCTTCTGCATGTGGTTCAGACACAACAGAGAAATAAACAAGGCATGCCTACCAAAACATTTCCTTCTACACCACTATTAAAAATATGGGAACTCCTTTTCGTTTTTTAATCCTTGCCCCACCCCTTCGTTTTGCTCCCCCACCTCTCCTCTTTAAAAAGAAACCTAAACAAAAATAAAGAATAGGGGTTCACTAGTGTGACCCCTCTTAGGCTTGGGTACAACCCGCTTACGGCCCCAGTTGAAATCCAGTGGGTATGGGCAGTTGGTAATGAAAACCAGGTCCCTGGATAGACATATCCAATAATGGGAATTGCCCGAAAATGCTTCTAATGCAAAGAAAACCTGCTCAGTTCTGGAGGCACTTCCATTCATAGGCTCAATCCCAACCGTGCTGATGAACAATGATTGTGATGGCTTCAGGGTTCCATCTTGTCTTCACTCCTGTTCAATATGCGACTGGGTGGAGACTTGGAAACAGGTATCACCAATTTACTTAACTTGCCCCAGAAGGTCTGGAATGAAGATACAGTATTTCAAAATCCTAAAGACAAATTTAAATCATTAAAGAAAAGAATAGAAGGAACTCAGCCCAAGAGCTGGGGCAACAGATCATCCAATCTACTGAAGATCATCAGACCTGAAGCTTTTGTCTCATGTCAGTCTTCTAATAAAGAGAGGGAAATTCAGGCAGGGCTGGTCCAAGACATTTTGGTGCCTGGGTATGAATAAGGGAGAAAAGGTGGCACTTTTGGGAGATGATTCACTGCTTTGGTGAGCTGCATTTGCTCATGCCTTCTGCTACTTCCAGTCATATCAGAATAAACTGCAATTAGCTCAGCTCTGAGTCAAATCAGGCTCCATGAAAGGTCATCAGACAAGTTTGAAATACAGAGCAGCCAATTCAAAGAAGCTGAGATGAACCTAGCCTATGTTCAGTATGATTTTTGAAGTTTGACCAACTTGACATTTCCATTTTTATCGAAACACCAAAACAATACAGAAAGAATTCTAAGAAACACGTGATCCAGGGCCGGCCCATCTATGAGGCCAACTGAGATGGCTGCCTCAGGCAGAAGGTTTGCAGGGGGCGCCCTCCACCCACCAACTGGTTAGCATTGAATTGCCAGATGAGAGTTATCAAAGAATCTCTTTCCAAAAGGACTGTGGAGTTCACATGGCACTGGAGGAAAAGGTGGGCTGCCGTTGCCCCTGTTTTCTTCCCACTCCTCTGAAGCAAACAGGAAGAGGATCGCAGAGCTGAATGAAATGGCACCCCGTCAGTCTGATGCTCCCCCCACTTGCCACTCGAAGCGAGCATTTCAGTCAGCCTCATCACTAGGCAGTCTTGCTCTTGCACTTGTTAGTTACCAAGCAAAAAAAGTTCCCATTGTTGTCAATCTGTGGGGTTCCTTATCTGTCTGCTGTTTACCAAGGAAAATTAAAACACATCAGGAGCTGAGAGACGCATTTAATTAGTGATGGCACCAGGTTTCTGGAGGCCTGGAGCAAAGTCCCATACTGGTCCCTCCACAGTGCCCCCCCTACCTGTCCCCAATCAAGCATTTGGTGTTATCGCTGCCACCAATACTGTTGGGGGGGGGTTGGTCTGCTGCTGCCCAGGCCTGGCCTCTGAAGCGCATGAGACTTTGGCCAGTGCCTGATCTGGCCAAGCTCCAGCAGCACCAGCCCTGCCTTTGCCGTTGGGTTGGGCTCCCAGATCCAATCCAGGTATCAAATTCTTGACTTTCAAGAGTTGGCAGCTCTGTGACATTCCCAGACTCCACATCATGCCCTAGCCAAGCCCATCCTCTTAAGTCAAACGCTGGAAACCTGACAGCCCTACCAGTGGGGACTCATACTACCAGTCCTACCCCTGCCTCACACATGTGGTCAAACAACTCTCTCGCAGACACTTGTACACGTTCATCAGGCAACACATGCCTACCTAACCCATGCCCTTCCTTCCAATCTCTTACACACAGAGCTGCCAAGAAGTAGGAATGGAAGGAACGTTTCTCATGGGTTGGGTGTGCTTGACAGTAATTGCATGCCCCATGCGAGCTACTGTCAAGCAGCCAAGCCATGTCTTTGCTCAGCACCAACCTGGTTATGATACCTGCCCGGATCCCTGAGGCCTGAAATATTTATGGTGTGACAGCTGAACTCAACACTTGGACCTGACCAAGAGAACAGGGGCCAGCAGCTTTCTTGAGGAGCCTGCTGGGCTGGTCCTTGCTTCTAATCTTCACTCTTGCTTCATACATGTGCACTCCACCACGCCATGAAAAATGGCAGCCACTCATCCAGCATGCTTATAGCAACAGCTGGCCGGAAGATGTTCATCAGTGAATTATTCCGAAACTGCTGGTAGTTCTTGCAGCAAGATCTCCACACCCTGAGCACTGGTGGAACGAGGATGAGAACTTCAGGCAAAAATATGAGAGAGAGAGAGAGAGAGAGAGAGAGAGAGAGAGAGAGAGAGAGAGAGAGAGAGAGAGAGAGAGAGAGTTATACCCTGTTTGTGGGGCTTCTCAGAGGCATCTGGTTGGTCACTGTGAGAAAAAGGATGCTGGGCAAGATAGACCTTTGGTCTGATCCCACAGGGTCCTTGGTATGTTCTCGGATTTTTTTCCCCCTGCTACATGTAATCTTTAGCAACATGGGCAGAGCTGAATTCCTCCTCAGGATTTGACCCTGGCATAGGTTATTCCTCGACTCCAAGGTGGCGCTTGCAGCTAACCTGAAAGAGCAGGTTGTAAATTTATTTGAGGGTATGACTCAAGCCATCCAGGCAGGTGAAACCTTTCCTTGCTTCTGTCCAAACAACAGAGGGACTCCACCTAGGTGACCAAGTTCATTTTGATGCAGCTTAAGCAGGGAGAAAGAATCAGGTCAGGTTTCAAAGAAGAATTGAAGAACAGAATATGTCAGGAGGTTAGAACTCAGATACACCGTTAATCTGCATGTTTTTGTTGCATGCAGTTAACATATTATTCTGTTCTGTCTCAGCAGATGAGAAAATGCTGTTTGGTGTCAACACTTGGAATTTATTCAAAAATATTATTATTCTGAAATGGGTATGCTTCCGCTCCAAGTCGATCCATGGAAAAATATATTATATACTTATTAGAGAATCATCAGTGCTGCAAAAAGCCATTCATTCTGATTCCTGTTTTTTTATTTGCCTTCTCAACTCCAGTAATTTTTGCCATCTCATTTCAAACTTTTCAGCATCCATGTAACTTAAACAAAACAACAAAAGTATCATGTTCATTGTATAGAGTTACACTGCAAGGAAAAAGAGTTTGATATTTGATATTATTCTGCATGAAATAATAATCTTTCCAAACCGGTTCAAAGTATCCAATTTGAGCCACTTTTTAAGGTTAGTGTCTGAATGAAAACTGAACCTGACAGGTTAAAAAAACAAAACAAAATTGATGTACCTGAACCAGAAAAACTCAAAGTGGTTTGAGTCCTTGAAACTGGGGGCCAGAAGAGATGTGATATGGGACATCCATGATCCATGCAACTCTCCCAGCAGTGTTTTTTCCCACCTAAAGCATCTGCATTTTGATTGGGACAACAGCGCTGGGGAGAGGATGCTTAACCCTCTCCCCCTGCACCCTCTCTCCAGTCTCTCCCCCCATGCTATTAACCTTCGTGGAGAAAATAGATACATAAACGACACAGGTCTCTGTCTTCTGCAAGTCTAAATACCAGCTTTCAGGGGGTGGGGCAACTTGGATGAGGGAAATAGCATGGGAGGATGTTAAAAACCTTTCCCTAGTATTATGTCTCCGATCAAAAGTTATGGCCAAATAACCGGAAAAAGAAAACACAACTGTTGTAACAAAAAGTGGATTTTCTTAACTCAAAACTGACCAATGAGACTGATTGTTCTGAGAGCCAATGAGGTGTTATTATGACTCAGCATGGAACAAATAAGGTGTCAGTATGAGTCAGCTCTCATTTCTATGTATCAGAGCTAATCCTAGAACTTTTATTCAGTTGTGTGTCATCAAGTTAGCCACTGGTTTTTGGTTGGTTACTGATTTGTTGGGTGACCTGTACTGTTATATATTAAGATAAATACATTTAATGGGGGTGATAATATGTGTTACCACACTGGGTGGCACCAAACCTAGTGACACCACTGGGGTGGGCAATTTAAGTCAGAGAATTGGCACAAAAGCAAAGAGTTGGAACCTAGGTGCCCCTTCCTCATGCAGCACAGTTCCGATTGGTGGGTTCCATGATGCTGAACGTTCCAATCATAGACCTCTAGTAGTATAACATGTAATTTGGTCCTTCGTAGTCATGTTGATGTCATAGAATGAGAGAAGAGTGTTGCATTACCCCAGATAAGATCATCACAAGGTCAAAAGTACTGCTAAACAGTAAAAGACAACAGGTTCATTGATAGCATTGCTTAACATTGCTCTGACTTGCTTTCTAGCGTGAGCTTAAGGCAGTTTCCTTGAGATTTTGTGAAAGAAGGGAAAGTAAGTTGCAGAGGAAGTGACCAGCGGATACCTGATTCATGCTCACAATGGCCAGCAGCACGTCAAGCCAAGAATGTGCCAGAAGGTTGTATCAGCTTTTTCAATGAAACCAGGATATTTTGGTGTCCTCATAAATTGGGCAAAGAAGGTGGCAAAAACTAGACCAGCCAATTCAAAAACCACTTGTGTAAGCAAGGTTCGATTCTGTGGATTCCATTTCTGGTGGCAGTGAGTCATGCTGGGACATAACAAGTTTAGAGGGTTACATGTGGTACATACATGATGTGATGGAGCCAGGGCCGCCCATCCATGAGGTTGACGGAGGCAGTAGACTCAGGCAGCAGGTTGGCAGGGGGTTCCTGGCTCCATCACCCACTCACCTCCACCACTGTTCCTTCTCTGCCCACTCCCTGCAATGGAAAAGGAAAAGGGGGACGGTGCAGAAAAGGAAGTGTGGAGGAGGAGAGAGTGGAGGGCTGGAGTGTCAGCCAGCCTCACATGGAAGACCAGCCTCCTTTCCTCCACATTTCCTCTTCCGCTCCATCCCCCTCCACCTTTTTCAATGCAGGGGATGGGAGGGGCAGAGGACGGCACATCCAGAGATAAGCAGAAGCAACATTAAGCATGCTGCCTAAGGTGCCAGGAGGTCTTGAGCCAGCCCTGGGTGGAATCATAACTCGGGGGTGGGGGTGGCCTGCTTTACATGCAAGCGGCCCTAAACTGAGTCCTTGGCACCTCTGCTTTAAAGGCTCTCAAGGAGAAAAACTGGAAATAAAAAGCCCTCTGTAAATTAATGAGACCTTGAAGAGATATTGCCAGTCAGAACTGATCATATTAGGCCAGCTGTGTGAGTGGCCTGAGCCAGTATTCAAGCAGCTTCATAACATAGCAAACAAATACTGTCTGTGTCCGCACATCCCCATGCCATGGCAGCGGGCTTGCTGAGATCCCAGCTGGGCACCATAGCATCCAACCAAGATACCGTTGCAAGAAAGGTATGTGCTACCAAGCCCTGGTTACCAGGAGAAGCAGCCAGCTGTATGGTCTGCAGACTTCACCCGTGTATATATATTAGAGCCATCTGGATCTGGGTGTGCCCACTACAGTGAGGCAATGGGGGAAAGTGATTGTTTTCACATCTCAGCACAAAGGACAAGGCAGCTTTTCAAATGCTTCACATTCCCAGTTACATTGGGGCCCCCGGGGTGATTGCATTTCCCGGTGATTTGCAAAACAACAGAGGGCTGTGTATATGCAGGCAGCAAGAGGAATGTGCTCTTCTCCAGCTGCCTTGTTTTGGAAGCGGATTCCTTCTGCCAAGACCCCCTTCTTCCCCTTGCAGCCTTCCCAACCTGGCACCCTCCACAGATGATGTACCTTTGTGAAGAGCCGCTAGAAATGCAATCTGCCCATTTCCCCCTTGGCTTGGGAAAAAAAAAAGTCCATCAAGCTAGCCCCATCATTGTACCTGACTGTATGGACGCTGACAATCTCAGTAGACAATGGGGAGAACAACAGAAGGAAGGAAGAATGTGGGCAGATGGCATTGCACCTACTGAGAGCTTGGTTACAGTTGGGAATGAGGATTAGGAGGATAAGCCAAGAAAAAAAAAACTTCACAGAAAGGGTGGATTTTCGGGAGAGCTTTGATTGAAGGACAAGAGCAAGAGAGGGATGGCACATGTCCGTGTATGGGGAGGGAGTTCAGTGCAGGAGGACAAGTTGTTCATTGCCCGCCAGCCACACCTGATTGCCATTGCACCCTAACCAAATGACAGGCTTTGGGATTCTATAGGGCTGGTCCGATATCTCGCAGCACCTCTGGCAGTGTGCCAAACACTGCCCACCCTTGGCTAGCAACACACCTGCCACTGCTTCCCCCCCCCCCACTCCCTGGCTTTGAGAAGAAAGAGGGGAAGGAAGAGCAAAGAAGGAGTAGAGGAGGTGGACAGGCGGAGTTGGGCCTCATGGATTTTGCCACCTCATTCTGCTGCACAGATGAAGGGAATGTGCAAAGGGCATTTGGGTGCAAAAACCAGCAGCCCGTCCAGGCTACTTCTCAAAATGCCGGATATATGAAAATGGGAAGTCACGTAGCACTCGCTGAAAATCTGCAGCAGCAGGCCCAAAGGTTAATTTCATGCCTTGTTGACGACTTGCATGCACACTCTTTCCACTTCCCTTTACATACCACTGACTAACTGCCTTTATTTATGGCTGCTTCTTCCGTCGCTTATGAAAGATACAGATTTATCCTTCCACATTTGCTCCCATGTCTCAATGCCCACAAGAGCGTAATGCACACGTCAGACGCCACACATTCATTTAATCATTTGGCCCAGCCTCTGTAGCTATAGGAGGCACCAGGAGGGGAGCAAAGAAAACACCCCCCCCCCAAGCCAAGCCAAGTTGTTCACATGCCCCATTGCTGGAGCCATTGCTGCCTCATAAGCTGGACCTCAAAATAAGGCTGCAGCCCCAAACATGCTGTCTTGATGCACCATCAAAACCAACACAACTTAAGCGGAGGTAGAAAATCCTTTCAGGTTTTTTGACCACATTCAACAAGTTTGGGTCTTCCTAACGTTTTGCCCTCGATTGTATACAGGTGCTCCCAACCTGTGGCTCGCAAGACCCTGCCAGGTGGTCCACAAGGCCTCTGGAGTCACACAGGTGTGGCAATGACTTCCGGGCCACCTGGCTCTTGCGCGAGCTCAGGCAGCCCTGAGGCAAGTGGGGCTTCAGTCGGGCAGGCAACAGAAGTGCCACCCAAGCCTTCGGGCCCCGGTGCATGGCTGCCAACCAGCGGCAGAGCGCAGCGAGCGCCACTGGAGCAACCCACCTGTCCGCCCTTGGTCCAAATCACCAGGAAATCCCGGCAATCCAGAAGTGGGTGGGCGGTGATGCAATGACGTGTGACACCATCACATCACCGCCAGATTGGGTTGCCGGGGTTCACAGCAGCTCGGCAAGTTGCTACTGTGGTCGCCTGAACGTTGGGAACCACTTGTGTAGGGCATTATCAAAGGATTAGTCCTGCACACTTCCTGAAAGACACCTGAAACAAGACACCTGAAACACTAATAAAGCTTAGCAGCAAAAGTGTAAAACACGACACATAAAAGCTAAGGTACAATATTATACTGGTAAAAGACTTAAAACACAAACTTCCCACAGCTAAAAGTCTAAAGGCTGAAAGCCGGAGCTGTTAAACGTCCTGGTTTCTAAAACTAGGAAGCCCACTGAAAAGGAGAATAGTTATAGTTATAGCCAGAGACTTCCCAGAACCCAGGAAGTCTCCACCAATCCGCTCACTGATTGCTTTTCTCATAGCTCCAATTAACCACTTAACCACCTGTTCCATCTGCTTCTTCCCTGTTAAAGGCACCTGACACTTCTTCCTGAGGGCGAAACGTTAGGAAGAAGACCCAAACTCATTGAACGTGGTCAAAAAACCTGAAAGAATTTTCTGCCTCAGGATAACCCCGACCACGAAAGCCTCAGTTCCAATACGACTTACTTCAGCGAAAATATATTCAGGAGGGGAACATGAATGCAAAGGATACTGTTAGTTCTGCAAAGCTCTTTGTCCCTTCTGTGCCCACTCCCCAGTATGTTTTTCCTACTGCCCACCACAGCCTTTAGCTCCTGCTTTAACATCACTTGGATCTGCAGCAATTGGCAAATGATCCTGTTCAACTCCAAGCTATGAAAAGTTTCACTCGCCGATGTCTCTCTCTCAAAGCCCTGGTGAAGGAATTGAAGCCGGGCAGGCTGTTTGCTTTTCCAGATATACCACTGGCACTGCTGCTAGCCTAGGCGGAGCTGGTGTTGGACAGTAAGGTGCCCGGAGTCTGGTTTTAATCTGCCTGAATTGGCCTCCATCGTAATCCCGCAAATGCTGCCCCTGGCACGGGGCTAAAGGAGCCCAGCCCAGGAGAAGGGGGGACTGGCAAGCTGCATTGTCGCTCTCCCCTCCTTCTGGATCTGGCAAAATGACCGAGCAGCAGCAGTGAGAGCAGGAGAGGTAGCAGGCTACTCAGAGCCCTACTGGCCCCATGGGGTGGTGGGCCAGCCCTGTTATCAAACAACCATCACTACATAGCCCCACTTACTCCACATAACCACACAGACAGGGATGGTCCCTTTTCTTATAGTTGTCCCTGATAGTTTGCCTTTTAGGGTCATAGAATGTTTGAGTCGGAAGGAACCTAAGAGGTCATCTAGTCCAACCCCCTTCTCAGTGCAGGCCACTGCTACAGCATCCCTGACAGGTAGCCATATAGCCTCTGCTGCTTGAAAGCCTCCAATGAGTGAGATCCCACAACTGTGCGAGGCAGACTGTTTCAGTGCCAGGCAGCCCTTACAGTTAGGAAAGTCTTCCTCATGTCCAACCTACGTCGACTTCCTTGTAGTTTCAAACCGCAGGTTCTAGTCCTGCCCTCAGGAGCCACAAAGCATAAGTCCTCCCCTCCTTCTGTGTAACAGCCCTTCAAGTACTTGAAAGTCAGCTATCATCATATCTCCCCTTACGTTTTCTCTTCTGCAGGCTAAACGTGCCACACTCTTTTAACTGTTCATCATAGCAGGACTTGGCTTTCAGACCCTCATCTTAGTTGCTCTCATCTGAACCTGTTCCAGGTTATCAGTGTGCTTCTTAAAATGTGGTGCCCCAAAACTGGAAAGGACTGAAGGTCCATCACGCCCACCCAGCTGGGCGCACCCCTGCACTCTCAGTCCCAGTGGCAAGCAGTAACAGCACCCATGGCATTATTATCAGGGGAGGAGCATTGGGAAAGGCAACTCAATGTAGGGCTTTGCGCCAAGCCTGGTGTCAGTGCTGAAGCCTTGTTAATGTTAAAGTGCTGTAGAATCCACATCCACCAAGGTTCCGCTCCCTCCCTCCCTCCCTCCGCCAGGCTCTCGAGAAGAAGCTAGATCTCCAAGTAGGTAGAAGATATAGTGCCTCCAGTGTCAATGCAAGCGAAGCACGTGAACACTGAGGTGCCTTTTAGGGCGGCACACCCTGCCATTGCACATACCAGTGAGATTCGTTTGAAACTGTTTGTAATGGATTGTAGGACAATGGTGAGGTATGTTATGCTAATTGAATTTGGGAAGCTACTGCTTCCAACTGAATTGGACCACTGGTCCAGCTGGGGCAGTACTGCCTGCTTTCTTTGACTGGCAGCAGCTCTTCAGCAGCTTTCCCAGCCCTACCTAGGGACTGAACTTAGGACCTAGTTTTGCATGCAAAGCAGAGGTTTGGCCACAGAGTTACAAGCTCCACCCTGAGTGTGTTTCTCCGGCATATCATTCATCTAAAGAACCAACACACTCGTGGCATTTTCAAACTTGCAGGAGTTTTTCATGTAAATGAATACAGCATACAGTATAGCAGATGGAACAGATCCTCCATGGACCCATGACAGTGTAGAGGGGGCTCAGGTAGTGACTGCTGGTATAAGAATAGGGCTGTTTACTGTGAACACTACAGAACCCTATTTTCACCTGTGAAAACCTGGAAGGCCCATAGCCACCCACTGCCATGTCCATTGCTGGCACCAGCTTGCAGGGAACCTGGGGCAAAGGTCTGCCTTGGGACATTCACCCATGATGATAGTGCATTGAACCCAGGGCCGGTCCCAACCATGAGGCCAACTGAGGCTGTTGCCTCAGGAAGCAGATTGCTAGAGGTGCCCCCCAGCGCTGCTCCTCTTCTTCTCAGTCCCTGAATTGGAAAAGGAAGAGGGGGGTGGAGAGGAAGTGGAAGTGTGCAGGAAAGGGAAGTGGGGGGTAAGAGCTACATTCCCTCTTCCAATCCAGGGAACGGGACGGGCAGAAGCTGGAGCATCATCAGATGGGGGAGCAGCATTTGGTACACACCCTCAAGCACCAGGAGGTCTTGGGCCCCCCTTGACCAGTGCCCAATTTGGCCAACCCTTGATGCTGCCCCTGCTGGCCGCATTGGTCTGCCCCTTTCGGGGATGTGCACCCCCCTCGCTTCGCAGCTGTAACAATATTTCTGTCAACAAGAAATGTGCAGGGAGAGCAAGCAGCCCAACCGAAGGCCAACCCTTTTCGCACTATCAAGTCCTGACAGCTCTCTGAGTCCTCCCCAATCAGTTTCTGGGGGCAGGCGGGCGGGGGGGGGGAAGGGAGGCACATGGCAAAGTCATGCACAGGGAGCTGCAGCAGCTGCTGACTCATCAAATTCCCTGTTAAATCATAAAAATATACACATGTTGAGACAGTGAGACGGCTTTCGTTCTGCAGCATTAGCCTGGCTCCGGTCCAACCTCTGGCAAAGGCGCAATGTCATTTGTTCCCACCGTTTCCATTCCATTGTGGGCTTTGCGATGCTCTCAGTTTCCAGGAGAGCTCTGGAGTTGGGGAGTCGATGCAGATGCCACCCACATGCATCTGTGCTGTGGCCCCAACCTAGATTCCGGGAAGGGGGGGGGAGCTCCACTGGAAATTAAAAGAGAGAAATGCAGAGATCCACTTCTTGTCCTGTATCGTTCAACCTTCAGCTGTCTAAGAATTCTGTGCCTCCCTCTCTTGGAGGGTGAAGTGAGGCAAGACATACTGTGCCTCGGTGGTGGAGAACCTGCTTTACATGCATAATGTCCCGGGTTCAATTCTTGACACCTCCTGTTAGGGCTGGGAAAGGTCTGGTTCCCTGCAGAGCCCATGTGGCTGTGTGAGCCATGACCAAATCTCCCAACTTCTTTTACCTGGGTTAAGTAAAACCAGCGGGTGGGGTGATTTGGACTGAAGCCACAGTGCAGGGCCTAACAGTGCCTAACCCTTTCCTTTGCTATTTCATTGACTTAAATCACCCCCCTCAATCCCAAACGGCTATTAGCTGTGAAGTAGAAAACTGTTAAGGCCAGCGGGTGGCGCAGTAGGTTAAACCGCTGAACCATGAGCTGTCGATCGAAAGGTCGGCAGTTCGAATCCGCGACGGGATGAGCTCTCGTTGCTTGGCCAGCTCCTGCCAACCTATCAGTTCCAAAGCTTGTTAAGTAGATAAATAGGTACCGCTTGCGGGAAGGTAAACAGCGCTCCGTGTTCCAGCTGCATGCTACGCGCTGCGGCAAGGAGAGTCATGCCGGCCACATGACCACGGAGGCGTCTTCGGACAACGCTGGCTCTTCGGCTTTGAAATGGAGATGAGCACCACACCCTAGAGTCGGACATGACTGGACTTAATTGTCAGGGGTCACCTTTACCTTTACCTAGAAAACTGGTAGTCACACTGTGTGTCCTTTTCTCTCCTTGTAGCTAATAACAGATTTGGGAGGGAGGGAGGGGTGTGTGTTAAAGTAGGGCAAGTTGTTAAGTCCTCCCTCCCCAGCACTGCAGCCCTGATCCAAATCCCTCTGTGGCGGTTCTTAGCCAAAGAAAAAGACATCAGGAAATCCGATCACATCTCCTCAAGCTATTTATTTGGACACACAGCCTGCCCTGTTCCATTGACTTGAAGAGTGGCAATATGCTAATTGTTGGTTAATTGTTCTAACCTATTCCTCCCTGTGTCTGGCTTCCCAAAAGGAGTTGAATCCAAGTCCTGACCACCATTAATTGATTCTCCTCTCCTTTCTCGCAGACACGGTTCCATATGCAATGCTAATGAAGAATATAATTAACACCCCAATAAATTTGGGTCTCCTTTCCCAGCAACTGCTGGTTCATTCGTCCCTTCTTATGAACTTTTTTTAAAATGCAAAATTCACTTCTTGGTCTGGTTCCCCAAAACACCCAAGGAAAGGGGACCCTCCTCTGAGCTCTGAATATTATTGAAGTGTGATTCACTGCAGTAGGAAGGTAGCAATTATTAGGCAGAAGTTTGCTTGTGTTATGAATGCATTGATCAAGTGGTATCGATCGATCTGAGCAATGATTTTCATGTATCTGGGTCGACAGAGCAAAGAAGATTGCAGAAAGGAAAGTGAAGGTGAAAATGGGACTGATCAGCTATTTAAACAGAAAGGAGTGTTTAGAAGATACCAATTGAAGCAGATGAGGGCAAACTATAAGGAAATAGCAGCCATGGGGGTGGGGGGGAGAGTAAGGGGCTTGATCAGGATGGTGTCAGGGATCGGTCTGGTAGGGCACTGGCAGATGAGACACACACCTGGCTAGGCCAACACCTGAACTCTTAGCACTGGTGATAGCTTAAAAATGGCGCTCAAAGCACCACCAAGGTATAGGTGATGGGCACCATGCGGTGCCCCCAGCTGGCACTGGACTTGGTCCAGATCAAAATCAAAGCAAGGGAACAGGGTTAAAGCCCTCTTCCCCACCAGGGCCCAGGAGAGGGAGGTAAAGGGGGTAACTTGTACCCGGGCCCAGGATCAAAAAGGGGGCCCAGGAGCCAAAGGAAGGGCCCAGAAATTTCCTTGAATCTCAGCTGGCCTCATGGAGAGTGAAAGACGGAGGCTGGGCTAACTGGGAGGCCAGGTCTACCAGGCAGGTAGACCTGGGTGCCACATCAGGAAGCCAGGTAGACCTGGGCTCTGGAGACTATTCCGGCTGTTGCTACCTTCCCCCTACCCTGTTTTGCCCCCTCCCCCTTTGAGAAGGGCCCACACAAAAAACTTTGAACTCCCTGATAAAGTTCCTCTCAGAGGTCCCTTGCAACACGACCACATGAATCCTGCTCCCCACACACACAACAGATTGCCCTGCATGGCAACTATTTACATTAGTGGTGGTGGTGGGGACATTTATCTTAACGTGCTATTTGTCAAAGTGCAAGTCCCAAAGTTTCTGGTAAGCTCTCTCTCTCTCTCTCTCTCTCTCTCTCTCTCTCTCTCTCTCTCTCTCTCTCTCTCTCTCTCTCTCATGCCTGGGCCATCAGCTCACTAGCCAGAATTTCACCCGTTCTGTTCCTGACTGAGTCAGCAAATTCCACTGGGCACCACATATAGATGCAAAGAAATATATTGGCATAAACATTCTCAAGCATGAGCTATAATTTAGCCTCATTTTGCTTCATTGTAACAGGCTTGCAACTCAGTCCAGGCCCCTGGGTCTCCTGGTCAAGAGGTGTACCCATTTACACACACACACACACACACTCACTCATGGCCAAAATGGCCATTTTGCCGCCACCACTTGCCTTGCCGTCGCTGTCCTCCTTCCCGCCTCCGCCTTCTCTCCTGGCCGGCTGCGTTCGGGCTGGCAAGGACTCCGGGCCCTCAAGCCGCCGCGACTCTGGAGCCCCCTCCGACTGCCCCCTCAAGCCGCCGTCACCACTTCCATGATTTAAATTTTACTCCAGGCCCGGCTGGCCAGGACCAGACTACAGAAACCGGGGCAATCCCGGTTTTTTTCCTGGGACGGATGGTAAGCCTAGGCAAATGCTAACCTCATTTCCTGGCATTGTCCTAGCAGGCCCTCAGCCTCATCTTCCTCTACTTTCACTGCCACTCTTGCTCCTGCCCACTGGCGTCACTATAGGGGGGGCGGAGCTGTAAGTTCTGCTGAAATTGGAGCCTCCCTTACACGGAGCAACGAAACGGCCCCACCCCCTCACCTTCGGAGCCTTTCAGGGACGCGAAAGCAACCGCCTTGAATGGTTCTGAAGGCGAGGGGGCGGGGCTGCTTCGTTGCTCCGTGTAAGGGAGGCTCCAATTTCAGCAGAACTTACAGCTCCGCCCCCCCTGTAGTGACGCCAGTGCTCCTGCCCCTCTTTTGTTCCACATGACCTGGATTTGAAAAGGAAGAGAGGAACAGAATAGGACGTGGAGTAGAGTGGTGGGCTAGAGTGGCTCCCGGATGGTGCTTCAGCCACCACACTCCTCTCTTCTCCACCACATTTCTTCTTCTGTTCCTCTTTTCCTTTTCATATCTAAGGAGTGGAGAAGGAAGAGCAGGAGGGACAGGCAAAGGTAGTGGAGGACAAGGGCAAAACAGACACATAGCAGCGCCCTCCATCAAACTGCCGCATCATTAGCCAACCAGTCTGCCTCATGGCTGGGCCGGCCCTGTATGCTTGGACCCTGACGTTCTCCAATGCTTGGGTGTCAGTGAGTTCAAAAGCAAAACAAGAGCAAATTGCTGGGAAGGAAGAGCTGCAAGTTTCAGAGCCGCTCAGGACAAACAGCAACATTCAAAAATATCTATATGGTTGATTCAGAAGTTGCTGCTGTGCGTTGTTTTATGACACAAATAGAGAAGTCGAAACACCAGTGCTGGTTTCTGTTATCAAGACAGAACACAAACACATGGGGGGGGGGTGTTTGGACCTTGTGCACATGAAGGAACATATTCAGGGAAACAAACTGACTTTCTTCAGCAAGTCTGGATGAATCATCATGTGAAGCATGGTGCAGACAACACTTCCAGCCAGAACGGCCCCCGAGGAGATCGTACAGCAGGTCCAGCCACTCGCACAGGCTTCTCTTGCAAAACTGGAACTGGCCTCCCAGTCCTTTCACCTGCCTTTCTCATCCTGAGGCCTTCTGAGCTTGCCTCGAAAGAGGCTGTCCACAATAGGCCCTACCACCATGTGGTCGTGCTGGATTTGCTGGAGCCTGGTAACACTGGCGTTGCTGCAGGGGGGGGGGGGGGCGGGCAGAGCTCTAAGTTCCACCGCGGTTCGACCACTGCGCGTTGCTTTCACCACCTTGAGTGGTTCCGAAGGCGAGGGGCCGCTTCGTGCACCGGTGTAGCGGAGGGTCGGACCACGGCGGAACTTAGAGCTCCGCCTCCCCTGCAGCAACGCCAGTGCCTGGTACTGACACAGCTGGATCAGGTTGTTCTTTCTGGGCATGTGGGGGAGGACAGAACTACTCATGCTGCCAATTCCTCTTTGCAGGCGTCAGGATTCATGTGGTCGTGTGGCAAGGGGAAGCAGAGATGACACTTGCGTCCTGCTGCAAAGTCAAGGATGAATGGAGAGCTCTGCTCAGATCTCAAATTGCCATAAGAGTCACCCTGTATTACTTCCTCCTTGTCCTCCTACTTCTCTCCAGTTCCATCATATTGTATGCTTCTGCTGTGATGAAACAAACCACATTAAATAATTCCTCCAGTTGCTTTGTGGTGACAAAAGCAATATCTATTAGCAGTGACTGTGACTCTGTTTATCGTATTTCTCATCCCTGAGTCACTGTGACTGAGTGTCTTCTGAGCCCTGTACGTTCCAGACCCTGTAGGAGTCTGTAAGAATGGCACAGAACAAAAAATCAAATGCAGTGGGGTGATGGGGGGTAACTTCTAAAGCAGGGGTTCTCCACCTTTGGAGGCCCGGATACCCCCTATCACGGTTCAATTTTCTGAAGTACCCCCTGCTAATTAATTGGATTAATCAATTAATTAATTAGGTAATTAATCATTAAATGAAAAAGTACGAAAACAATTTTAAATGTGAAAAATGTCTTATTTAACTGTGAGTGTGAGTGTGTGAGAGAATGAGAGAGAGAGAGAGAGAGAGAGAGAGAGAGAGAGAGAGAGAGAGAGAGAGAGAGAGATGCAAGGATCTCTTTTTTCTCCAAGTCACGCTTCCCAAAATCAGCTCCTCCCTCCCCCGACCCCACCAAAGTACATTTTCCAAAGTACAAAAATAAGCCCCAAACCAAAATCAGAGAGACAGAAGGGCTCCGAAAATAATTAACATTTAAAACCCATGTTAATTAACGCTTAATTAGCTACTGATGGGGCAGATAAGGGGCAGGGCTTGGCGTATCCCCAGCAAGAGGTCCGCGTACCCCTAGGGGTACCCGTACCACAGGTTGAGAACCTCTGTTCTAAAGTAACAGCAAGAAAGGACATTTCTTAGATCTATTAAAAATATACATCCAGGGTCAGTTCAACTTCAAGACCTTCGGGTCTCTGAGGCAGTGCCCCAAATGCTGCCACCCCATTGTTTGGTGGCAAGCCAAGCTCCCTCCACCTCCTGCTGCCCTTCTTTCTCCCACTCCCTTGGATTTGAAAAGGTAGAGGGGAATGGAATGGAGAAGGGAATATTGAGGAGAGGAGAGGAGAGTAGGGGGATAGAGTGTCACTCTAGCCCTCCACTCTCCTCTCCTCTCCACTTCCTTCTCCACTCCATTCCCCTCTACCTTTCTGGCCTCGTAAGGCAACTGCCTGAACCAGCTTCATTGGCAGAGCAGCCCTGGCTGTTTCTCTATAAAAAGTCTTCAAGGCAGTTTATAGACCATCATCATAATATTACGGTAATATTATTATATAATAGCAGTTTATAGATAAACAGAATAAATAATAATTAACACGATTTGCACAATAAAACATCCCAAAACCAACTGTACTTCAATAAAACAGAAATACTGTTTTATGAAACCAAACAGGACACAGTAAAAAAGAAAAATACAAGCCCTTGATTGAAAACTGGGCTGGTGGGAGACAGAGTAGCCATGTCCTCCTAAGATATAAAGTTTCTGGTAGATAATGTGGCTGGTTTAGGGAGAGACAAGTTTCCACGTCAGCTTCCCACATCTCAGAAATGGCCAGGGATTCGATGAAGCATGAGGTTGTCAGTTCAGCTGTGGGCAGAGCCGATCTTCTTCTTCTTCCTTCTTCTCATGTGACGCTTTATTCGCTCCCTTCCAGATCAAAAAAAGAGATTGGAGGAAGAACTGCATATTCCATATTCCACGGGGGGGTGTAGGAACGCCACTGTCAATATCCCACCCCCATTCAGTGGCGTTCCTACACCCCCCATGAGGGGGTCACTGACGCAAAACACCCCCACGTGATGCCACAACCCCCGCCCCTGGGGGAGTTGACGTCATTTTCGCACGCCGCTGCTGAATTTCGGTGGGGCACGGCATGAAAACACACACACACACACACACACACACACACACACACACACACACACACACACACACTGCTTTTCGAGGCATTTTGGAGCCAAACGACTCCAGGGCAGGCAGGAGGGCCGATCTCGTGGCCGGCAGAATGACAGAAAAGAAGACAAGAGTGGCGGAGGGGGCGACCTGGCGGCGAATCCGGAGGCAAGTACACCCCCTGCCGTGTGGCACCCCACCACCCTGGCCCCCCCGCCCCCCCCTAACGACGCCTCTGAATATTGACCTGCTAGGATTTGCATGGTTCAAAAACACTGAACAACAACAAAAACCTGAGAATTAAAACATAAAAAATTTTTTTTAAAAAAACACCTGGCTGGCATCATCTTCTTGCATTCTTGTTTTGAGTCACAGCTCTTCCAAGTTAATACCAAGCAAGCCCTGCTGGAGCAGAGACTGCCCCATTCATTTCAATCTAGAGTACACAGCTGGTAAGATGAAGCCAAGAAGCAGCAGCAGAAACAGCCACTAAATTCAGCAATCGCATGAGAGGCTCCCTCTGCACCCCTTTTCTAGTTTCTAAAGAGTTCGCAGAAACCAGTCACATCATTTTCAGGCTGCTTGCAAAGGGCTTAAAACAGCTACAGGCCACAACACAACCACTTCCAAGCAGATTTCCGGATCTCATACTCATGCAGTAGAACGTAAATGCAGAGAAAAGATGACTAATTTCTCAGCTAGCAGCATATGTAGGAAAATTTCCCATTATGGCTCACTGGCTCAGGCATTGAGAACCCAGCATTGCAAACTAACCTAAAGTCTCTCTTTAAAGGAGAGGGAGGGTGCCCGAAAGCATCTCATTCATCCAGTTTGACAAGCGAGGGGGGATATTTGCCATTTCACAGCAGGAAAAGGAATCAACATCAGCTCAACACGTCATCTCCAAGGTTACTGAGTGAGTGGGAGACTGTGGACTCTGCTTTCTGGCAAGGAAGAGTTCGACGATCTTTGCATTTGGCACAAGAAGTTTTCAGTACAGTAACCAGGAGAGCAACGGTACAAAGTCACATTGGTGTGCTACACTGCAGAGGTGGGACTGACTGACACAACTGTTGTATGTTAGAGACCTAGCAAAAACCAAGGTGAGCAATTATGGAATGTTATACAAATACAATATTAACAGAACGCCCAGACTTTCTCTGCTCACGTTTTTTGACAGCAGCAGGTTCCTGACAAGTCACTGGGTTCTCAGGTGTGCTGCGCTTAGGAATCACAAAAATAGGAACCTGTCAAACAGGTCTCTGTGACCTCATGATGGAACATCTCCAGCTGGCCGTGAGTCATGCGTGCTGCAACCCACTCCGGGTCCAGTTTAAGAAGCCAGCCAGGAAAAGAAAGGCAATCGGTCGGTCGGTGTGCTTTTTCCCCCTCGAGGGGAACAAAAACCCACAAGGTTCACACATTTACAGTGGGCCTTTCTTTGCTGAGTGAGGGGCTTGCTAGTTTACCGCTTCTGTGCTGAGAGAGCCAAGCGCTCCTGTACAGTAGGATACAGGGAAGGCCCATCCATGAAATGATGGAGGCCGTTGCCTTAGTAGTAGCTAGTTGGCAGGGGATCCTTGGGTCCACCTCCGTCTGCCGCTCCTGCTCTCTGGATTTGAAAAGAATGGAGCAGAAGAAATGTGGTGGATAAGAGAGTGGTGGGCTAGACTGTCTCCTTTTGGGAAGGGAAAGATGGCGTAAAAAGTATTTTAAAATAATCAAAAATAAAATATTTGAAAATCTCCCATGCTCGAGCCCACCACCCTCCTCCTCTCCTCCACACTTCCTCTTCCACTCTAGTCCCCTCTTTCTTTTCTGATCCAGGGAGTGGAAGAAGAATGGAGGCAGCTGCTTGGCATAGACTGGCTCAGCAAGGTGCTTCGCAAGGGAGAGCAATAGCTGACATGCAACCTCAGGCATCAGGAGATCTTGGGCCAGTCCTGGAACGAAGCATATGAATTATCTAGAGCAGTGTTTCTCAAACTGTGGGTCGGGACCCACTTGGTTGGTCACGACCTGATTTCTGGTGGGTCCCAGGTAATGGAAAGATCAGATAAGTAATTGCCACAAAGCCTGAGGCTATTCAAAAAACAGATAGCTGCTAATTGCCCTTCAGAAAGCTGAGCTCCTGCAGTTTGCAAGATAGCTGCTAATTACCCTGCAAACAGCTGAGCTCCTGCAGTATGCAAGCTTGTTTAAATATAGGGAGATAAATGTTTGAGTGTCTCGCACTGGCGTCACTGCAGGGGGGCAGAGCTCTAAGTTCCGCCGCGGTCAGACCCTCTGTTACACGGGAGCACAAAGTGCCGCCGCCCCCTCACCTTCGGAGCCATTCAAGTCAGTGAAAGCATCGCTGGTGAGGGATGGGGGCGGGGGCAGGGGCGCTTCATGCTCCCGTGTAACGGAGGGTCTGACTGTGGCAGAACTTAGAGCTCCGCCCCCTACAGTGACGCCAGTGGCGTCTCGTAAAGCTAGGTGGGTCCCGCTAGAGTGTCATTTTAAAAAGTGGGTCCCGGTGCTAAAACGTTTGAGACTTTGACACTGATCTAGAGAACCAGGGCTCCAGCAGAAGAAGGGAGACAAAGCACAGTGAGAGAAGGAAGTCATGCTAAATTTGTCAAACAGGATGCACACAGGCCCGGCACAATTATGAGGCTGGCTGAGGCAGTCGCTTCAGGCGGCAGACTGGCAGAAGAGGCGTCACTGGAGGGGGGCGGTACTGTAAGTTCCGCACCATTTCATTCCTCGTTTACTCCCCGGTACGAGGAGGCCCCACCCCCTCACCATCGGAGCCATTCCATGCGGCCGCTGCGGCGAAGGCAACGGGTAGGAGACTCCCTGCCCGTTGCCTTCGCTGCATGGAATGGCTCCGACGGCAAGGGGGCGGGGCCACCTCATACTGGGGAATAAACGGGGAGTGGAACGGTGCAGAACTTACAGTACCGCCCCCCCCAGCGACGCCTTTGACTGGCAAAGGGCACCTGCCTCCATCTGCCCACCTGCCCACCTGCTCCCTTCCCCCACTGCCTGGATTTGAAAAGGGGAAATACAGGGGAGAGGGGAGCGTGGACTAAAGGTTCTCCAACCTTCTAGCCCACCACTTTCATCTCTCCTCCTTCGCACTTCCCCTTCTGCTCTGTTCCCCTCTTCCTTTTCAACTCCAGGAAGAGGAAGAAGCAAGGAGGCAATGGTGGCAGCCAGCACAATACTAGTACCCAGTTAGGGAGTGATGTTTGGCACACCGCCCTCAGGCACTGGGAGGTCTTACCAACCCTGGAAATTCACCTTTAGAACCTGGAAGGATGCAACCAGCTGCTTCCACAAAAGTAGCTGTATTCCATGCAAGCTCCGTGCAACCAGGTTTGAATCCCTGATGTTGCCAAGCATGAAGAATGACACCATTGTGTAGCATTATTAATTCGTTCGCCACCAATTGTGAAAGATACAAAAGGTGAGGAAATGTGGGGAGGCTTTGGAGCACAAACAAGAGCCAACTCACACATATTCGAACTACCTTTGTTTACCCTAATAGACAAGGAACTTTTTCCCTGATGAGTGCTGCCAGATTGACTACAGAGTCAATCTAATCTAACTACAGAAGCCATCTAATCTGGCTTCCTTGTTTCCCCACAGTGGTCAGGAAGATGACTCTGGGAAGCCCACAAGCAGGAGATGATGGCAATTCCATCTGCAATCGTTGCTTCCATGCAGTGGCGTAGCTAGACCGGGGCGGCGGCAAGTAGTTCTACAAGACTCCGTTACACCAGAGTCAGCGGCCCCTCCCCCTCGCAGTTGGAGCCAGTCCAACGGTGACGGCAACATGCAGAACACTTCCCCGCCACCACCAGAATGGCTCTGACGGTGAGGTGACTCCAGTTTAACGGAGCCTTGCAGAACTACTCACTGCCACCCCGGTCTAGCCACGCCACTGCTTCCGTGTACAATCTGTGGCATTCCAAGGCACTTGCCTCTGTCCTTGAAGCTAGCTAGCACGTAGTCATCGTGACTGGTAGCCAGTGATAGGTTTGTCCTCTGTGAATTTATCTCTTCCCCTTTGAAAGCCATCTAGGATAGTAGCCAGCATCACATGCTGAGGCAGTGAATTCCTGAAATGAATTCTGTGCTGTGTATATTTCCTTTGATTTGTCGGAAATCTCCTGCCAATCAGTTTCTTTGGATGACCTCTGGCCCTAGTGCTGCGAGGAAGAAAAACGTCTCTTCTTCTACTTTCTGCGCACCATGAATAATTTTATAAGCCTCTATTGTGTCCCTGCTGCCACTTTGTCACCTTTTTTCTAAATGAAAAAGCCTGAAATGCTGCAGCCAGAGCCAGAACAAGACCTCTCCAGTGTTCCAGCTCAGCACTCTCCTCCCCTCCACATTTCCTCTTCCTCTCTGTCCCCCTCTTCTTTTTCCAATCCAGGGTCGAAGGAGGGGGAGGAACAATGGAGGCAAGCAGGCGGACAGAGATAAGTGCCCCCCACTGATCTGCTGCCTGAGGCAACCGCTTCAGTTGGCCTCATAGATGGGCCAGCTAGAGCTGCAGCCTTTCCTCATTGGGAAGGTGCTCCAATCGCCTGATCACTTTGGTTGCCCTTTCTGCAATGCACACAAACAGTGACATCTATAAAGTTACTAAGACCTCAGACCTGCCTAGAGATGACATCCTGTCACCTTGAATCCTTCCCAGTCATCCAAAGCATGTAAGGATGGGATGGAACGCGCTTACAAGCTGGGAAGAGAAATACACTCTATATGTTCAGAGACATTTGTTAATAGTTGTTCAGGGGATGAATCCTGGCATTGCAAAACACTTTCAGATTTTGAGTCATTGTGCCCTGTGTGAGAGCTGGTAGCTCATGGATCTCCGATGGAGCAAATCTCATGACTTGCAATGCACCGAAATGAAAAACTGATAGTGTGAAAGTCAGTGTTATCAGGAAGAGGGCCATTGCTCAGTGGTGGAGAACATGCTTTGTCTGCTGAAATCCCAGGTTCAGTCTCCAGCTAGCTAAAGGATCTCAGGTAGCTAAAGGATCTCAGGTAGCACTGCTGCCCAGGCTTCCGGAGGAGGTTTCCCGCCCTCACCCACCCCAAGGTGATGTTTTCAGCCAGTGACAGGCTGCTGACGTCACCCGGGGGTGTGGCTTCTGGCTGACTTCACCCCCTGGGCATGGCTTCTGCCGAGGTGTCATCGTGGCCTGCAGCCCCCAGGCAGGGGCGGCATACTAAGGGATTAGAAAGATTTATGGAGGAAAGGTCCATCACAGGTTACAAGCCAGGATGGGTATATCTCTATCTGCAACCTCCTGGTTTTAGTAGTAGGCTATCTCTGAATGCCAGATGCAAGGGAGTGGCGACATGATACAGGTACTGTATCTTGTAGTCTTGTGTGCTCCCTGAGGCATCTGGTGGGGCCACTGTGAGATACAGGAAGCTGGACTAGATGGGCCTTTGGCCTGATCCAGCAGGGCTGTAGAAAAGAGCTGTTGCTGAGCAATAAAACACATGCTTTGCCTGCTGAAGATACTACGTTCCATACTTAATAGCTCCCAAGTCCGGACTAGATTACACACAAGCTACGTAAACTACGATCTGGAAATGCTAAACACAACCATTTCAAGTTTTACCTGAATACATGCAAATATACAGCTGCAATATATCTGTTTTCTTTGCCCTTCCTGTTAGAATAACACGCCTTTTTCAGTCATGGTATGGGGTGGGGCCTCTTAAGCTTGACACAATTCAGGGCCCCAGCATGCCTCTCTGCTCCAATTAAAGGATCTCAGACTCAGGCAAACTGGGAAAAAACTCCCCTCTGGTCATGGCAGTGGGGCCATTGCTTGCTCAGGTGTATCATTCATATTCAGAAGGTCTAACTCAAAGGCTTAAGGCTGCAGAACGAGGGAAGATCTCTGCCTGGAAACCTCTGCTGCCTGTTTGGCTAAGTCTTAGCCCAATGTGTAAGGCAGTGACTCAGGTTAAGGCAGCTTCCTATGGACAGTGGCAGACATTTGCCAGCTGCTTGCTCACCCAAACGGACATCCGCACCCCAATGAGGGAGGACAGAAATCATATGTATATAATAGTAATAATAATACTGAAGATATATGACTGGCCGCTGTACTAGTCCTGAAGAATTCATGGGGCAGCCAAATGGGTTCTTCTTCTGCCCATGAGCATGTGGTGACTGATGATTACACCGATGCTACCGCACAGTCCGACAGCAGCAGAGGATTAAGTCATTTCCAGAAAGGAAGACACAGCGGCCAAACCTACAGCTGCTAATGGAGAACTGATGCCAGCAGCAACTCTTCCACTCTGGGATGCTCCGTCTATTCCAGCAGTTCCCAACCCTCAGGAGACCAGTGAGACGAAACATCAAGGCGCCCTGGTCCACTGCAGGCACAGAGCCTGGCAACCCGGAAGTAGTTTGGCGGTGGTGTGATGATGACGCCACACGTCATCGTGTCACTGTCAATCGCTTCTTGATTGCTGGGATTTCAGACCAAACTGGGCCAAAGGAGGGTGGGCGGCCCCACAGTGAGGGCCGAAGACCCGAGCGGTGCTTCTACCATAGAAGCAATATGCCAGCTGCATCTCTTCAGGCACGGCCTGGACACCTCATGGACCACTTTACAGAGTCCCATGGATCACCTGTGGTCCACAGATCACAGGTTGGGAACCACTGGTCTATTCCAACAAGTTAGGAAATTTAAATTAAATCACAAGGGATCTGTGAGGCTGCCGCAAGTAGGAGAAAGGCAGGGTAGACTGTTTTCTTAAATTAAGAATTTGTGGAATAAAATGCAAATTAGGTCACAAGTCTAACTAAGCCACCAAACCATCTATATATGAGCTGTGGTGCTGGAGTAAAAAATGCTTATTATTATTATTATTATTATTATTATTATTATTATTATTATTACCACCACCTTTTGGCACCTTTTGGAGATGCTCTAGAGGGGAATTTCCTGCTTCACGCAGGGGGTTGGACTAGATGGTTTTGAAGGTCCCTTCCAACTCTATGATTCCATGATTTACTGTTTTTATTATCAACATTAATATTACCATAAAGCATTATAATACAGTATAACGTATAATATTAAGACAATGATATATTAATATAATAATATTTTAACTTCTATTTTATTTATTTGCTCACTTTGTAAATATACTTTTGTTGTGTTTATTGGCACTGGAAGGACCAAATGAGGGGGGGTTGCAAAAGAGGAAGGGAAAGGGTTTCAAGTTGGTGTGTAAAAATTGCAAAAGCACAGGAAAATGTGGATAACAAAAAACAAAACAAAACACCAAACCAATTAATTAGCCTGAATAACAGCGCAATCCTAACCAACTTTCAAATGCCTGTGTAGCCGTGCCAATAGGCACACATTGCATGTTGCAGTGCAGGGGCAGTCATGGAGGCCTCTTCAAGGTGAGGGAACATTTGTACCTTTACCTCGGGACTGCGTTGCGGCTGCACCAGCACTGGAAAGTTGGTTAGGATTGCACTGCAAATATCTTAAGGCTGCAATCTTATACACGCTTTCCTGAGAGTAAACCCCACTGGAAACAATGAGACTTACATTCTGAGTAGACATGCCTAGGTAAAGGTAAAGGTGACCCCTGACAATTAAGTCTAGTCGTGTCCGACTCTAGGGTGTGGTGCTCATCCCCATTTCAAAGCCGAAGAGCCAGCGTTGTCCGAAGACGCCTCCGTGGTCATGTGGCCGGCATGACTCTCCTTGCCGCAGTGCGTAGCATGTGGCTGGAACACGGAGCGCTGTTTACCTTCCCGCAAGCGGTACCTATTTATCTACTCGCATTAACATGCTTTGGAACTGCTAGGTTGGCAGCAGCTGGCCAAGCAACGAGAGCTCACCCCGTCGCGGATTCGAACTGCATTAAATATAAATAAATTCATGTTACATTTTATACCGCTTAAAAAGTCATCTGTTATCTCACTGCATGGCACTCATTGGCTCGAACACTTGAAGCTGAGAGAAAGTTTACTTCTTAAGCCGGAGCTACACTGCACACGTTCGCGTTCCGTATGCGTCTGGTGTCCCGCCCCCAGGTCAAACAACAGGCTCCGATTGGCTGAACGAACCATGGCCAATGTCGAGCCCAGCTCGACGTTGGCCGCGTTTGCGTTTCGTTCAGCCAATCAGAGCCCATTGTTTGACCTGGGGGTGGGACATCAGACGCATACGGAACGCGAACGTGTGCAGTGTAGCTCCGGCTTTAGAGACCAGTCAGATAGAATCCTGCCTGTATGTTTTTCCTTATATCTCAGCAAGTAAAAGTGTAAATAATGTTCTTTTTTTAAGTAAGCTGAAAAGTAAGAGAGAGGCCATGAAATATCCATAGCAATGTCACGTCACACGCTTCCCTGTGGTTAGAGCCTGCTTGGCAAGGGAAAGCACTCTTCATGTGCCCAGAGACACTCTTGGCATTATTAAAACTTCACAGGTGTCACGGCCTGAAACCTGGCACTTAAAGCAGGTCTGGGTGCCAAGCCCTGGGTAATTTGGGCTTAAGCATTTTGTTGGTAGAAGGGGGCCCGTCACCGCAGTCCTGATTCCCGCTGAATTGCTGCCAAAATGGATCTCGGCAGCATGCACCCTGCCCCTGCCCTCTGCTCCATCAGGTATTACAAGCATTTCACATCCTTCTCATGGGGGAGAGGTGTTTAATTAGACCATGTAGGAACTTGCTCTGCATGTTTATGGGAAAGCAAAGGCCAACGATGAGCAAAGAGCAGCTAATTATGCGAATGCCTCTGTGGAATGATGTGGAAGGTGGCAGTGGCTGGGAGGGGTGGGAGCCGAGCCAGAGTCCAAGATGGCTGCTCTCCAATAAACAGAGCAAACCGAACAAGGGGCTCCCCTCAGCTGCCTCTTTGCTTTTTAATTAAAAGCAAACACCACACGCAAGAGTGGGATGCCAACAGGAAAGCCAGTCAGCACAGCCATCCGCAAAGGCCAAGAGGAAAGTAAATACGAGAGAACAATTCAAGAAGTTGGTCAACATTTTCGCCAGCAGGGAGGCGGAGTACCCCAGGGTGGGGGCACCAGTGACATAGACTTGAGTCTATTGACTTGAACTCGACTCGGACTCAAGTCGCCAGTGACTCGACTCGGACTTGACTCGGCGATTGTAAAAGACTCAAAAGACTTGGAGCCTTTTACAACACGTTGAATTTTATTCAGGTTTAAACCCATTTTCCCCATTAAATAGATAGGGACTTGCAACTTGCAACTCGCAACCAAAGACTCGGGACTTGGGGACAAAGACTTGGGACTTGACTTGAGCCTTGGAGTCAGAGACTTGATCCACATCCCTGGGGGGCACACGTCCAAACCACAGCCCAAAAATGGAGTGATGAGGAGAACTAAGGACATGGCGGGGGGGGGGGGTGTTACTGTACTTGAACACAAAGTAGCAAAAGCCCCACCCTTAACCGAGTTAGGGTGGGGGTTTCTTCCTGTATGAAATGGGATGGCAAAAGGAGATACGATACACAGAAACCCACAACAAAAAGGCTTTGATCACATGTATGGTAAAAGAAATGGCATCATGATTTGTGTTCTTTCTATAACTCCAGAATAGATTAACTCACAACTGTACACAATTAACTCCCGTTGCATATATACAACCTGGGTAAAAATGCCTTAAGCAGAGACCAAGCTTCTACAATAATAATAATAATAATAATAATAATAATAATAATAATAATAATAATGCTTGATATGACTAGGGCCGGCCCATCCATGAGGCCAACTGAAGTGGGCACTTCAGGCAGCAGGTTGGTGGGAGGGGACGACCATCTCTAACCGTTTACCGGTACTCGCTTCCATGGCTTCTCCTTCTACTTCCTGGATTGGAAAAGGAAGAGGGGGACAGAGAGGAAGAGGAAATGTGGAGGAGAGGAGAGTGCTGAGCTAGAACATTGGAGAATGGGAGGAGCAGAGGCTGAGATATCATTGGCAAAGGGGGGTAGCATTTAGCAAGGTATCAGGAGGTCTTGGGCCGGCCCTGGATATGACCTTCTCGGGCAGCCCAATCCTATCCATTGTCGGTACAGCGGGACTGTGCGGCCCACATTGTATCCAGCACTAGATAGGAGTAATGTCCCCTTACCCTGGGTAAACCCCCAGCCTGCACAATGGGGCTATTTGGGTCTGCACCAGCTCAATCACTGGCACAGAACCGAGTAGCCCTGTGTTGGGCTTTCAAGCCCAGGAGGGGGGATAGGATATGGTGTGTGCTGAGTCCGCCGATCCCCCCCTCCCAGGCCTGATCCGCCTTGTGAACAGGCCATCTGTATGTAGGCTTGCACTAATGTATTGAACGTTTTGATCCATCTTCGCCAAGTAAAACTATCAACAAACTCTTCCATTCACATCCAAGAATGGTCCTATAGCTGGAATACCAGCTGCTGGATTAACTTGAAGTTGAGCATCAAGTAGCCCAGATATCTCTCTGATCCCTGAAGTGGTTATTCTGGGATATTTGAAGAACATTATATTAAATGAAGTAATTGCATGTGTTTTGACAACAGCTAAATGAATATAGCTGCTCAGTGGAAATCAGTACAAAATCCAATAATGATGGATTGGCATAAGCTTATTTGGCCAGTAGCATTAACAAAATCGACAATATTGTAAGAGGTGTAAAGAAGGATATAAGTGAGATTAGTTTATTATTGGTCTTTGTCACTGGAATGACACATTTCAAGATGACGTAGAACCTTATAGATTGTTTTCATTGATGTAGTATGATGGACATTTGTTGAAGAAATATATTGATTTGGATGCATTTTATCGGGGGGGGGGTTTGTACTTAACAAAACAAGTTGAGCATCAAGAACTCACGGAATACCATCACTTAGGACCCTCCCAAGATCTCTCAACACTTGGCTAACTTCTCGTAAGCATGGGAGGGTGAGCTTGCAATGCTTCCCCCACGTTTGACCCTGAAACTACCACTTCTGGGTGTAGTAGAGAATATGAACTAGTTCTGGATGAGATGTCAGATGTCATGACCCTAACCTTGAGTGACAAGCGGATTCAGAGAAAAAGGAGCTGGTCAGATCCCCATCATTGATGCCAGCTGCTGAGGAACAGGAGACAGGTGATGAACTAGGTAGTGAAGAGCCCAGGGCACCTGAACATGGTTTTCCAGGGGTAGTTCCTTTGAGCTGGATTCACCCAGAATGTCAGCAGACCTTGACATGCCAACAAGAACAAGCAAGAAGTGACTGAGAGGCAGGAAAGGGCTTGGCTCCAGGTGTAGGTGATACATTGGCCTTGGATCGCCACTCTCCAGTAGCAGACTGGAGCCTGGGAGGGGTATCTGGAGCCAGAAGATCATGTAAAAGGGATCCATTGGAACTGGGACGTTGTTTGATCAACTTGCTTCTTCAGAACTCTCCAAGGTCCTGTAGCTTTGCCTCACCCCAGTCTGTCTTGTCTGGTCTGGCTTGGCCTGTTTGAAACCATGACAGACCATAATGTTAATATATGATGGAGGAGATGTTGACTTCCCAGATGACTCTGGGAACAAGAAGCTGCTCTGGAAGGAGCTGTAAAATAGCTACTGCTGTCCTTTCAGTCAGTGATTCAGTGTTGCAGTTCCCTTGAAGCTGTTGATCCTCATTACATGAAGCACGTGGTTTCTGTGGAAATCTGGGGCATCTCCTCCCCTCTTACAACTCCGGGGAAAGGGTTTTTCCATGGGTGGAATGCACTCCCTATGAAGACATGCCTGGTACCAAATTTGATACACCTCAGTTGACAGGCAAGGATGTTTTTATTTGTTATTTGACCCCTTAAATTTTGAACGACTAACATTTTGTAAATGTTTACTCCGGCGATCATCCTGCCGCATGTTGAAATGTATAATTTTAAAATTTGTAGTGGTACTTGGTTGTCTGATCACTGTTTTGTGAGCTTTGAATTGCTGGGCAGGCCAATCCTCCCTAACTTTGCGCCCAGGGATCCAGCAAGCCGGTACAGGCAGTGCTGGGTTGTGAGCACGAAACAGGAGCTGGGAGGTCAACCTTGGGGAAGGGAACTTTCATTACCCTGCGTAAAGCCTCAGCCCCCACTACAGGTCTCCTCGGATCTGCGCCAGCTATTTTGCTGGTGCAAATCTAGGAGCCCCATGTAAGGGAAACCAGCCAGGGAAGGGGGGCAGGATTTGGCGTGTGCCACTGCTGCCGATCCCGCCCGTTCCCTAATCCGCCCTCCCTGCCCTGTTATACCCCTCCCCACCTTCTCCCCGCTTTCCCCCTCCGTCCCACCCTTACACCGAGCGGCACAAAACCACAGCGGCTTCCTGGACCACAGACCAACCAGATCTGGCATGCGGAGGCCGGTGCAGGCTTCTGCGCTGGCCTGGAGCTGGTGCAACTGCCTTACGGCAGCTTTTGCAATGGCTCTGGGCCGACCCAGGACGTGCTATGCTGGCCCAGGGGTGGGAAGGATTGTGCCCTAAATCTCGCTTTTAATTCTTTTTAAGGGTAAGTCACCTTGGATATTCAAATGGAATCAACACAAACTTCAACACAACACAAATAGGTAAGTTTATTATCAAGGGGTCGGGCAAGGAGAAGCAAGTGGCAGGAGAAGTGAAATGGATCCTGGGAGAGGGATTGTAGGAGAGTAAAGGCCAGTGTAGGAAAAGTTAAGCATCCCCTTTTGGCACCTTTCTTCCAAATGCCTCCCCCAACCAGCTCTCCTATTAGCAATATGATGCAAATGCTAGCTAGGGAACGCCATGTTTTTCTCATAATACACAGATCTGCCCTGAGACATTTTAAGTCAAGACCCTTGTCATGACTCCACTCCTTTTGAGATCCATGACACTGTCCTGTTCGCTACGGATGAAGTGGACAGGGAATGGAGCAACCTCTGAGTTGCCATAGTGACTGGGCTGTTGTCCCGGCCGCTCTTCTGTTAGTCTCAGCGATGCCAATGCCTGGAGCCAGCTCCTGTGAGAGCTGAAAAGTACCTATGGTGCATAAATGGCCAGGATGGTGTAGTGGTTTGGGACTCGGACTTAGACCTGGAAGATCCAGGTTCAAACCCCCGCTCAGCCACGAAGCTTCCTGGGTGACCTTGGGCCAGTCACTATCTCTCAGCCCCACCTACCTCACAGGGTTGTTGTGAGGACAAAAAGGAGGGGAGGAAATATGTACACCACTCTGAGCTCCTTGGAGGAAGGGCGGTATAAAAATGTGAAAAATAAAAAATAAAATAAAATAAATGGCCAAGAGAATGGTAGCTGGTGGCTGCCAGTCTGAGGAGGAGTCACCTGAAAGAGCTGAGGAAGAGGAGTAAGGTGACCCCAAACCCCCTCCTCTCTCATTCTGAGGTCTGAGGGAAGGGTCCCATAGTTACTTTTCTGAGGGCGCAATCTGATCCTACTTAGGCCGCCGTTGTAACCAGCGGCACAGCGAAAACGGAAGGCCCCAGAACAGAAAGGAACTGCAACAAAAGACGCTCATGCCCTACTTCAGGTGATCCAAAGCGCATGCTGATTATTGCACGTAGGTTGATTCTGTGTCGGAAATTGTAATATACCAGGGGTGACCAAACTTGCTTCAAGTAAGAGCCACATACGATAAACTTCAGATGTTTGAGAGCCACAAGAGAGATGTTTGAGAGCCATAATATTTAAGAAGCATTTAAATTCTTAAATATATTTACTCACCATGAACATTAAACTTATGTTTTAATCCAGTCAGTTTACACCTGGTAAATAATTATTAAAAAAAATTTATTTACCTTTTTATATTAATTGTGATGCAAAAAGGAGCTCAGCCAACATATTTCTGAGAGCCGCAGATTATACGTCAAAGAGCTGCATGTGGCTCAGGAGCCACAGTTTAGCCACCCCTGTAATATACGAAGTGCCTCTTATTTGGTGGGCCTCAAGCAAGTCACTGGTGCTTGGCCTCCATTGTCTAATATGGGAATAATGGTAACTGACTCAGGGCGCAATCCAATCCTACTTAGGCCGCCGTTGTAACCAGCGGCACAGCGAAAACGGAAGGCCCCAGAACAGAAAGGGGATTCAAATCCCCTCCAAAAGAGGAATTCAAAGGGGATTTGAGTCCCCTTTCCGTCCTGGGGCCTCCCGTTTTCGCTGCGCCGCTGGTTACAATGGTGGCGTAAGTAGGTTTGGATTGCGCCCTGAGTTAATGTAATGCTGCCTCGAAGCACAGAAGAAACTTCTATCTCATAGGCACAGGCACCACTGCGATGGCTGAAGCCCACACACGGACGTGCATTTGTGGGCGTGCATGCCCATGTGCTCTCTCTGTACGTATACAAAGCAGAGCTGCACATACTGGATTCCTCAAACGCACAGCAACGTTTCCAAGTTAAAAACAATCATTACATAATTAAACCATTAATGAACTGAGTCATCCTGCACTTGCAAATGCAAAACACGTCCCTCCGAGAGGCACGATTTAACTAAACCCATCTCAAGCACCTGCTAGGACAAGCCTTGTGTAAACAAGGAGAGGTTCCAGTATCTGTCATCATAGCTCAGGAGCCTTACAGTGCAATCCTATGCATACTTTCCTGGGAGGAAGCCCCAATGAACACAGTGGAACTTACTTCTGAGTAAACACTCATAGGATTGCATAGTTAAGCTACTGAAATGAGTGCAAGATATCTTCCAAGCAGAACAATATTCCCACTGCATCTCATCTTTTTAGTTTGATCGTACATGTGCTGTACGGGGTGGGTGGGGGTCCCTTTCACCCAAACTATGGTCCTTATAAATGCGCCACAGAAAAAATAGGCGCTTCCTTTTCTGAACCCCCATTTATTGCTCTTCGTTTTCACTATTACTTTAAAATAAAAGAAATAACTTTTCTTACTTGTTTCCTGTAAATAGAATGAAATGATATAATGTTCTTTTCTTGCTCACACAGGGTCAACCTTCCAGTTCCTGACAGTCCAATCCTATTAAAAGCCCGGCATTCGGGGGCAGTGGCACCGGGGCAGGCTCTGCTGCATCCAGCGCGGGGCCGGAGGTCTCCTCGAGGGAAGGCGATGACTGTCCCCTTCCCCTGTGTCAAGCCCCAGCAGCCCCTATGGGGCTACTCAGAGGCGCACCAGCAAAATGGTTGGCGCAGCTCCGAAAAGCCCCATGCCAGGCTTTCAAGCACAGGACGGGGGATAGGATTTGACAGGGGCCTCCTCCACCGAGCCCACCCCCTCCTGGGTCTGATCCACCTTCTTCCCGGTCCTCTCCCGCCCCAGAACGCCTCCTCCCCGCCTCCCTACCGGCCAGTTTCTCAACCTGCTTCCGGCGGGCGTAGCTCCTTCACCGGTAGAAGCCTGCTGGTGCTGGCCTCCACGCCAGTGGGACAGGCCTCTGCACTGTCACAATGTGCTTCCTTTACGGCACATTTGCGACAGTGTGGAGCTCAGTCTTGCCGGCATAGGAGGCCGGCATAGGATTGGGCTCTCTGAGGCAGGGTGCCAAATACTGCTCCCCTTACTCAGTGGTGGACCAGCCACCTCTGCCACTGCTCCTACTAAGACTACTCCTGCTCCCTAGAAGAGGAGAGCGGGATGGAAGAGGAAGTGTGGAAGAGAATGCTCCTCTGCTTCCTCACACTTCCTCTTCCACTCCATTCCTGTTTGAATCTGGGGAGTGGGAGGAGAAGGAAGAGCAGTGAAGGCAGGCAGGCAGCAGGCAGGCAGGCAGGCACGCACACACACACAGAGCCAATCTATTGCCTACGGCGGTTTCATCGACAGGTCACCACTGCTTGCACAAATCATGATCTAACCCTTACTTAGGCCTGTTGTCAACAATATGGTCATGTTTTGAAACGATCCAATAACTTAATAAGCCACCAAATACCTGAAAATTTTCCTGAGATACTGATCTCTCCAACTTCTCTGACTGATCACAAGTTCATCTAAGGTCATCTTCTTTGCAGGTGTTATGGAGCCAACGGAAGGTGTTTCGGTTTTGGCAGGTCTTCGCTAATTTGCTGTGATTTTAATCTTGCTCTGTCTGTTTACTTGATGTTGTTTATCCCTACTATTTATTTCAGTTTCATTGTGCTTTAATTTTTTTAATTGTTGTCAACTGCCCTGACTGATGAGAACAGCGGGATATAAACGTTTTTGTAGCCTCATCTCTTCCCAGTTTTGTTTCTGATTTTGTAGTGTTTGGTTATAAAATGTACATAATGTTTACAACAAAACAAATTGCTTTAAAGTGGTGGTGGTGGAGTCTAAGAGTATATGAGGTGAGAGTATAGGGGAGGGTATTAGAAGGCAGTGCAAAACAGCTAAAACCTAAATACAAAAGATTGTGTACGTTTTAATTAGGCAAAACAAACAGACAAATCCTATGGTCTCTTAGCACTGGCGGAACCGGCAGTTGTGAAAACACATCCAGCAGCACATGAGTCCGTGCTCTGCCAGAGCACAAGACTGGAGCCATCCCGCACACACCGGAGCAGCCAACACAGGTAAGGCGGTGAGGAAGACAGGATGGGGGGGAGGGCAGATCAAGTCCAGAGGTGTCGTTAGGGGGCAGGGGCAGTGGCGTGCCCCTGGGCGGCAGGGGTGTCAAGCGGTGGGAGGGTACACGTTCGCCACACCGTCACCAAAATTCGGTGGCAGAGCAGCAAAAATGACGTCACACACCCCTGAAGGTGGGGCTTATAGCAACATGTGGGGTGCCGCGTCGATGCCCCCCACGGGGTGTTGCAATGCCTCTGATCAGGTCCACGAAGGGGTGGGTTCAGTGGCAGTGGTGGCCACCAAATCCTAACCCTCTTCCTGGAACCAATCCCGTGGCACAGGTCCACATGGACCTGCACCAGCAAATTCACTAGTACAGTTCCAAGTAGACCCCTCCACATTGCAGAGGCTTACCCCTGGGTAAGGGAACATTTGTTCCCTTACCTGGATGAGACCTCTGCAACTGCCCCCCCCCCCTCACAGTATGCAGCAGTAGTCTTTCTGACATTGCTACAATGGCAGAGAGGAATGGATAGGAATGAGCTCTAAAGGAGTTAGTCATGACTTAAATCTCATTGATTTCAGTAGGACTTACTACAGCCCAATCATATCCTCCCCCCAGCCTGGGCCATGCAGTGTGGGCCGCACCCTATCCAGGGAAGGGCCTGGCTGGAGGTCTCCTCAGGGTAAGAGGACATTTTTCCCAATACCCCGAGGTAATCCCCCCAGCCACCCCAATGGGGCTACTCGGTTCTCCACCAGCTCTTTAGCTGGTGTAGAACCAAGCAGCCCCGTGTCGGCAGAAAGGGCCTGGGAGGGGGAAATAGGATATGGCACGCCGTGGTGTCACAGATCCCTTCCGTCTCCCAGGTCCAATCCACCCACCTCCCACCCCATTCCGCCCCCTCCCCTGCCTTCCCTCAGCCCCCGCACCGCTTGGAGCAGTGGTGGCCACCAATTGACGTGTGGGGCTCCTGGATCCGGTGCCAGCAGGACTGCGCAGGCCTTCCCCTGGGTGCCGGCTACTCTCCAGGAGTCACAATGCTACTCTCCAGGAGTCACCAGCCTAGACCTTCGCTAGGATGCACCATTAGTCATGAATAAGTAAACTTAGGATACAACTATTGTTCACCCTAAGCCGCACGGGAAGTCGATGATGACGTAGAACAACATGGCCAAACGCCAGAAGACAGCCCGCCTCACTGAAAAGCAAGCAATGGGGTCTGTGCCACTTACAGGGAAATACTGGATACAACCCAAATAGCCCTATGTGTTTATATACAGGTTGACTAATTTTAATAAAATTAACAACACAATCCTTTCCATGTCTACTCAGAAGTAAGTTTCATTGAGTTCAATAGGACTTACTTCCAGGTAAGTATGTCCAGTAATGCTGCCTAAGTTATACTTTAACAAACTGGAAAAATGGCAGGTGCACAAAGTGCTTGTTGATCATTTTATTTTATTTCTCTTTCATTTTAAAATTTATGTCTTGCTCTTTTCTTCCATATGGAGCACCCAAAGCAGCCAACATAAAACAAATACCCCAATATAATAGTCCCCCCCCAAAAAAAGAATCATGAAAATAATTACAAAAACAGCATGCAAAAGAAAATAAAAATTATCCAGGAGACAACCAAAACATAATCCCCAAGATTTAAAGGGCTCACTGGAATGAGAATGTTTTAAAACCTTGCCAACAAAAATGGAAGAGGGACACCACCAAAGAGAGGGGCCCAACAAACTTCCTGTTGCAGGGAGTTCCATAGCCTGGGTGCCACCGCAACAAAAGTCCTCTCACGACCATCATGGCACATACTCCTGACTGTGTACTCATCAGCTAGAACACTGGAATTCAAAACATAGTTGTGTTACTGAAATTGGGAAGAAAACTGCTGGCAGGCTACCTCTTTTAAACTCTGCAGTTTCAAGGGTAAGGATTGGCTTTAAAAAGAAATGCAAGGTAAAAAGGGGGGGCAACGAAATGGCCTCGAGTATCCTTGGCAGCAGGGACAGTCTCCCTCCTCCGTGGCTATAACTTTGTTGTAGCTTCCTAATATTTCAGCCTTCACAACTTTTCCAAAGTAGCTCGGAGACCTGTGGAAGGGGATCCTTCATGGTCTCTGTCCTCATCGCCTTACCGTATGCCAGGGGTGGCCACACTGCGGCTCATGAGCCTCATGCGGCTCTTTGACATATAATTTGCGGCTCTCGGAAATATGTTGGCTGAGCTCCTTTTTGCATCACACTTAAAAGGTAAATATGACATTTTCAAGACATTTATGATTATTTACCAGGTATAAACTGAGAGCACTGGATTAAAGCATAAGGTGAGTAAATATATTTAAGAATTTAACTGCTTCTTAAATATTGTGGCTCTCAAACATCTGAAGTTTATTGTATGTGGCTCTTACATGAAGCATGTTTTGGCCACCCCTGGTCTATACACTCTTCCTTCTTTGTGCTTTGAGTATGCTATATATTTCAACTCTCCCTGTAGGCCAGTTACAATGCTACCTTTCACATGTTTCACCCACAGGGAATGCGGTTGCATGAGTAGTGTATGAGGTCACCATTTTCCCCAGGGATATACATTTATAGATTCTTTTCTGGGCCATGTAGTTCCCTCCCCCCGCTCTTCCCCGACTCCAGCATTAGCAGGTCTTGCCTCAGCCAAGGCGATCCCCTCTGCTTCTCTATTTCCCCGAGCGGCTTTGTGCGTGATTTTCTTTCCTGCATGGAAAAAGACGCTCATGTGCACCCTCACGTCTGAACAACGGACAAGCGCCTGTTTTGCCATGTTTACTTTTGTGCTGCGGTTTCCAAATGTATGGACAGGCTGCAAACTATTCACACAAGACGCTCACAAGGTTTACTTCTAGGCCTGTGCAGAAAACATTATTATCATTATTATTATTATTATTATTATTATTATTATTATTATTATTATTATTATTATTATCATTATTATTGGACTGGGATTTTTGGATGCTCACTAGTTCGAACTCTACCCAAGAGTTTAAGAACTGGTGAGATGTTGTTGTTGTTGTTGTTGTTGTTGTTGTTGTTGTTGTTGTTGTTGTTGTTGTTGTTGTTATATACTGCAACAGTGTTGGATGTGAAGGGCCCTCAAATTCAGGACTCAGGGCCATCCTGCCCCCTGCATTTGAAAAGGAAGAGGGGAACAGAGTGAAAGTAGCAGTGTGGAGGAGTGGAGAGTGGTAGGCTAGAGCAGTGTTTCTCAAACTGTGGGTCAGGACCCACTTGGTGGGTCGCGACCCGATTTCTGATGGGTCCCAGGTGATGGAAAAATCAGATAAGTAATTGCCACAACCCCCGGGGCTATTCAGAAATCAGATAGCTGCTAATTGCCCTTCAAAGAGCTGAGCTCCAGCAGTTTGCAAGAGATAGCTGCTAATTACCCTGCAAACAGTCGAGCTCGTGCAGTTTGCAAGCTTGTGTAAATAGAGGGAGATAAATGTTTGAGCGTCTCATAAAGCTAGGTGGGTCCCGATAAAATGTTATTTTAAAAAGTGGGTCCCGGTGCTAAAAAGTTTGAGAACCACTGGGCTAGAGCATCTGACACTCTAGTCCACCACTCTCCTCCTTATTTCTCCTCTTCTTTTTCAGAGCTGGGAGCAGGAGGAATGGTTAGCTGGATGGGTAACCACCTGGACACCCCATGTGGTTCTAACTTGGAAAACAGCTGGGAAATCAATGTTCTCTCTACACACATGCACCATTTTTTTCCCTTGCACTAACCTTGCAAGGTAGCCTAGGCTGAGTGATAGCGACTGATGGAAGCTCATACAATAAGCTTCATGGCTAAGTGGGGGTTTAAACCCATGTCACGCAGGTCTAAGTCCAGCATGCCACTCACTACACCAGAGGATGGGGGGGGGGGACTTTTGGTTTTCAGGAAGTACCTTTTGTGCCAGAGTCTTGGAAGCTACCAGTGTAAAATGGCAGCTTGGGGAGGCAGAGGAGCCACCTGCAAAGTATTGACTTGGAGAACTGGGACCAGCTGCAAAAAAGTGGTTTTGCAATCATTTACAGCTTGGAGAGCTGCTTTCACGCACGCACACACATGCACACACATGCATGCTTGCAAGCACACCCACAGAACTCAACAGTGCACTCTGCTTAATCTTCCACCTATGCTCCAAACCAGGCTGGGTTGGGATTTGCGCGCGCACGCACGCACGCACACACTAAACCACTGAGCCCTGGAGGACAGGCAGAAGGTTCAGGAGGTACCTACCTCAGGTACTTCACTGTTGGAGCTACTGATAGCTCCAGAGAGACCTTCTGCCCACCTGCCTGTGCTACACTGACTAAGGGCTGCAGAATAGAGAAAGAGTGGGTGACATTGCCCCCAAACTGGCCCTCATTCTTTGGAAGCCCCAGGCAACAGCGCTCTGAAGGATGACTCATTCCTACCCTTCTGTTTACATTGCACTGATGTTTGTTTTCCAGCGAGTGAATCCACAATGACTCCAGGATTTATTCCCTGAGTGCGAACAGCCATTAGAGCCCAACCAGCCAGTGTGCACAGGGCCAGGAGGGATTATTTTTCCCAACGTGCATCACTTCTGCATATCACCTCATTACGACAGAGGCTACGTTTCTTTTTTAATTACATGACACAAATCCCCTTTCCTTTGCCAAGCACTCTGATGGTGTGTGATACGTAAGCCACCTACCTAGGGCTGAAGAAAAGAGTCACGATTGCTTTCAGGGAAACTTGTGGACCACCGCAGTGGAGAATTCTCCCATGATGCCCCTCAATTGAGTTCTTCTACCCATATTTTGTTGTAGTCTCTTCCCTGCCTTGAGTCAACCAAATGTGGTGAGAAGAGGTGTATTTTTTCCCCCAGGGACATACAGCTATTATCCACCATTCATCGTCATCATCTCCTTTCAAAAAAGTGCATCAGAAACTTTATTGCATTTCAGGGCCAAACTTATAAGAAGACCTAATATTTGCATAATTCTTTCAAAGTGTGCCAAGCACATCACATGCATTAACTCGAGGCTGTCCTCACAACAACCCTGTAAGGTGACTCAAGTCTTATTATCCCCATATTTCCACTGAAACTGAGAGGGAGTGGCTTGCCGAAGGTCACCGCAGGAGCTCTTGGCAGAGGCGAAATCTAACCCAGGGAAGTCCTGATTCATAGCTTACTCTCTCAGCCACAGTGCTACACCAAAATTAGCACACCAGTGCTAATGACATTAGCAGTCCTTAACAGATGAACTTAATACCAAAAGCAGAAGAGGTGACCTGTTTTGGAGAAACAGCAACCACTAAGGGGGGAGTGATCCAGCTCGGACTGCAGTGTTCAGGGAAGGGGTTAACCCTGGACCCCTGAGGAAATCCCCTTCCCAGTGGCTATTTCATCTCATTGGGGGGAGCAAATAGCTGCCTGGGGGGGGTTCAGCAGAAAACTGCAATTGGGGGAAGTGTTAACTCCTTTCCACAGTACAGTCCTGAGGTGGATCAGCCCCCACCCCGCACACACATACTCTATTGCTTTTATCAGAAAAGGGAAACTTCCAGCGTTAATCTGTGCAGAGATAATGTATTAAAAGGACAGAGGGAGGCAATTGGTGCCCCTCTGCTAATTTGAGGACTGAGGCTTCAGTTGGGCTCTTGGAAGGGATGCCTTGCATCAAACGCACCATCCAGAAGCGAGCGAGGGGTGCCACAGGATGCAAATGCAGGGCTATGCCATATGGCCTCCACCACTAGCAATCTGGCACGGGTACAGAGCCTGCCTGTCAGAGGCTTCGTGTAACATGTCATTTGGCTTTTATTTACAACCTCAAAACAATCCTGTCGATGTCGAAAACGAAGACAGAGAGGAAGCGACTTGCACAAGGAAGCTTGATTTAAATGTGACACTGGTTGTATAAGAAAGCCTGCCCACGTGACATTCCATGCTGCCAACGTCTCCTGAAAACAGGGACTGCAGGACCTACGGAGGACATGCCAACGGTCAGGTTAGGTTAAGGCTACAATCCTATACACACTTTCTGGGAGTGAGCCCCATTGAACACAATGGAACTTACTTCTGAGTAAATCCACATAGGATTGTGCTGCAAAGAAGACACTGACCAAGACAAATTGGGGGGGGGGGGGGGATCCACTTCTATTTGCCTCCAGTGCTCCTCCCGCTACAGTATTTGGATTGAAAAGAAGCAGGGGGTGAAGTGAAAGCGAGTGGAGGGCTAGAGCGTCCGTGTGGAAGTCCTCCACATTTCCTCTTCTGCTCCATCCTCTTTTTTTTTTCCATTGCAGGGAATGGGCAGAGGAGCAGAGACCACTGGCACATCAGCAGGTAAGGGGGGGGGCTGCACTCAGCTGGCACCAGGTTTGGGGCTTGGCTCTATTTGGTAGTTATTTGTTGTTTTCATTTCTGTAAAGTAAACTGGCTTTGGGATGGTTTTAGGCGAAAACTTTTAGAGCAAAAAAGCAGTAGATACCCATTTGAAACAAGCAAACAAACAAAAACAACCCTTCAGTTCCCACCACCGGGGTTGATGTTGTGACCGCTGCTGCAATGCTGAAACGCTTTAGGAACCTGCCGGTTTAGGAAGGAGAGGTAGGCAGGCACTGCCACACCACGTCCCTGCGGCTCTTTAGGAGGCGATCTGAATTCCATCTCCTGCTCCGATCACAACAACGAGTCATCATTTGCATGGCAAAGCCATGTGGGGAAAAGAGGACAGCGAAGCGAGCCTGAGAATGAATAACACCCAACCCGACTTGCCTTCCCTGGCAAGGAGCCGGCGGCGCCTCCTGCGCCCTCTCACCTCGGGCCCCGCCTCGTCCCCTTCCTCCAATCGCCGGAGGAGGACAAACGGAGCAAACATCCGTGTGCGTGCATGCACACATGCACATCACCGGCTTCTGGCTGAGCCACGGCCGGGATACGCGGCAAAGCGATGGGGGAAAGAAGGAAGGCAGGCTGGAAGGCAGCGCCCAGAAGCTTTCCCTCTCTCCTGCGCCTAAGCAAGCCAGCTCCCGCCATTGTATTGCAAACCCTCTCCGCAGATGAAACAAAAACAGGTAGGCGGGACTCTGATTCCTCACCTCGGCCCCTTGAGAGAAAAAAACATATTTCCCCCACCATCACCAAAAAGAACCCATTCGGGAGATCTGCACCAATCAGAGCACAGGAGGCGGTGTCTTTGGCCACGCCCCTCTTTTGCATATATAAAGCTGAAGTTAACCCAAATATACACGGTGGAAGCAACGAGGTCTTCGGGAGGGCAAGAGAGCTGGAGGAAGACGCGCGGTGGGATTGATGCGGCCGGGTTGGGAAAGGTTTTGCAAGTGGCGGGTAGCCTGGCTGACTTGGCGGCGGTAGGAGCAGCAGCGAGCGTAGGCAAGAGCCGCTCTCGTTGCGCGGAGCTCTTGGATTTGTGAGCCGTGCAGTCTTCCTTTTGGATCGTCGCCCTCGGGGTATGTATCCAGGAGCAGGAGGCATCCTTCGGGGGGATCGCGGACGGAAGGTGACGCTGGGGCTTGGCTTGGAGAGCTGCTGGAGCCGGGCGGAGGAGCGAGATCCTCCTTACTCGGCATTGCATGGCTGTCGTCCGCCGGGATGGCGAGAAAATGGGTCCTCCTTTTCTTCTCCCCTCTCTCCCCCTTTTTTCCCTCCCTTCCCCGGCTCCCCGCTTCCCATTTGCGCCACGCGTTAATCAGCTGCATTGTCTGAGCTCGGGAGCAGAGAGCGAAGGGTTAAACTTTTGTTCGGAGCGCTGATCTTTGTGCTGGCGGAATGTGCCGGGGCGGGAGCTGCCTTGAGCCGGCGAGGCGGGGAGGGGAGAGGGAGGATGGGGGGTGGGGAGCGGCTGAGTTGGAGGACGGAAGACGGGTGCGCGGAGCTTACACTGGGCCAGACTCCGGGGTGCCGCCACCACCGCGCTCCCCAGGCCAGAGACCGCTGGGGGCAGCTGGCTGCAAGAGGCTTCCTTGCTTGGAGCTGTACAACATCTCATTCATACATTTGGAATTAATATATACCGTAGGGGTTTTTGTTTGTTTGTTTAAATGCACTACCATCGTCCTCGTCTTGGATTTGCAAACAGTTTAGGGTGCACTGCAAAGATAGCAGAGGATGGCAATCCCAGGAAAGAATTGTGTGGGGAGGTAAACAAAAAAATCAGAGTGACCAATTTGGATTGAAGTTGATCTTGGTATCCGTGGGCTTGTCATCTCTGCATCCTCCCAGGTGCTAGGGGGCAGCATTGCTTAACCTACTGGCAGCACCCTGTGTCGCCTCTAGGGGGCATGAGAAAGCCTTAGCATATGGCAGGGGTGGCCAAACTGTGGCTCCTGAGCCACATGTGGCTCTTTTATATATAATCTGCGGCTCTTGGAAATATGTTGGCTGAGCTCCTTTTTGCATCACAATTAATATAAAAGGTCAGTAAGAAATTTTAAAGCTTTATAATTTACCAGGTATAAACTTGGAGTCCACTGGATTAAACATACATTTAATGTTCATGATGAGTAAATATATTTAAGAATTTAAATACTTCTTAAATGTTGTGGCTCTCGAACATCTGAAGTTTATCGTATGTGGCTCTTTCAGTAAGCAAGTTCTGCCACCCCTGGCATATGGTGTGGCCACCAGACCGATGTGTGGAGGAGAGGCAGTCTGAGCTGCAACAGTTCTGTATAGCCAGCATATTTGTCCCTTCTGACTGTCTGCTTCTGAGCAGTTGCAACAAGGGAGCAACTGGTTGGCTATTCTGGGGAAATGGGGTGGGTGCATTAGATAGAACATTTGGGCTGATCTAGCAGTGCTCTAGCCTTCACCTGCCTCTTTGCAGGTGTGCTTCCCCTGCTGTAGTTCTGCCTGAAGCTACCTAAAGTAATATTCCTTTCAATACCAACTGATGTAGTCTCCTCTACCCCAAAGACTCTCTGCCACATGCATTTTCACTTCAAGGGGGGTCATTGCCATCTGCCATCACTGTAGGCAAGAAATTATGTATGTGTGTGCAAACACACACTTTCCCCTAGTGAATAAGTGTTGCCCTCGGTTGTCTTGCGGTAAGTGCTAAAGGCACTCTTGGTGGCATCCCGCCTGCCTGTCCCCCCCTCTTCAAAAAACAATTGCACCTAACCCCTGGGAGCTATGCAAAAGTCAATGCTTGAACTTCCGTTCCTTGTTTAAATCCTGCCATCTCTCATGATGGAACTACATGGTTGTGTGCATGGAGGGTGTGTGTGCACAGGGAGGGGCTGTAGCTCATTTGGAGAGAACCTGCTTTGCATGCAGAAGATCCCAGGTTCAATACCTGGTATCTCCAAGTGCGGCCAAGAAAAATACCTGCCAGCCAGCTCTGAAGGTCTAAAATGTTTTCCATCCATCCTTGGACCTGTTTAACCTCAGCAGACTGGCTGCCTTTAGACCAGGCCTGCCAGACTTGTTCTATGATGTGGAATGGACCAGTTTTTGAGGGCTTTCCTCTTCTCCCCCCCCCCCCCATCTATAACCTGTGTTCTTTGTCTTCCAGTGTCCTGATTGCAATGTCGGAGCACATGATGATGCCAATGACCCATGGGATGCAGAGCTACCGAATGGGGATGAATGGTATGCAGGGCCCCCCGCAGCATGCGCAACACATGCTAAGGACGCTGCCCGCCAACCACCAGATGATGCAGTATGGAAGTCCGGGTATGGATGGAGGGATGAGGCAGAGGCCTGGCATCAACGGACAGATGGGTCACCACCAGGTACCCAACACGATGATGTTCAACAATCCAAGCCAGCAGCAGCAGCAGCAATACATGGGACCAGTTGGCACTCAGCAACTCATGGCCAGTATGCACTTGCAAAAACTCAATACCCAATACCAAGGTCATCCTCTCATGGCCATGAGCAACGGGCCCATTGGAACCAATGCGCAGCAATATAGAGTGGGGCCCAGCCAGCATTCTGGGATGCCACACATGCCCTCTCCTGCGTTGACCTTGAACGTTATGGACACGGATCTCATTGACGAAGAGGTCTTGACGTCTTTAGTCATGGAACTGGGTTTGGATCGGATTCAGGAGCTGCCAGAGCTCTTTCTCGGACAGAATGAGTTTGACTTCATCTCGGACTTCGTCAGCAAACAGCAGCCCAGCGCCATCAGCTGTTAAGTGGTTTTGCTGGAAGCTGGCGCTCTTCTTCTTCTCAGTGGCTTGATTTAATTATCATTCTCCCCACACACACACACACACACACACACACACATAAACACAAAAAGACTCCTTTTATCTTCTCCATGCACAAATTTATACAGGCGTTCAGCATGGCCACTTTGCAAAAACACAGTGGACAATTGTGGCCCTTTGGCCTGCGCTGTGTTGCATCCTCTGGTGGGGGGGGAGCAGTTTCTTCTGTGTCGGAGGAAGCAAAAGGCTTTTGCGGATGGAAGCCAAAGGAAGACGCGAGTCGTCTTGTCCTAGGATTGTTCCCACAGCAGCTATAGAATTTCAGTCTCGGAGAAAAGGAAAATGGGGCTCTTTCAAAACTACTGTCTGGACTACAAAATGCTGGGGCGGAAAGCTGTGCCGACTGAGGTCTGCTTTGCTGTTGGCTCTGCCAAGGAAGTTTGCAAGCTATTAAGAACACACGTCTCGTGTGTGTGTGTGGTTGTGTGTGTGTTTTTATTTTCTTGTTTGTTGTTAACCACTCTCCTGCTGCAAGGGGAAGCAGTGTGGTTTTGTTCTTCATGCCCCCCTCTTGCCTTATTGCACCTCCGTACAGTGAAGTTAGCAACTGGTCTTTGTGTGCTCTTTCTCATCTTGAAGAGATCACTACCCTCAGGTTGGGTTTTGTTGTCTTGGGGGCTTTTTCCCCCTTAATTTTTCACTGCTTCAAAGCAAACCTGGAAGACAAAATTTGCGGGGGGGGGGGGGGGAGGTGCTGGGTGATATGTGCAAGTGACAGAAAAACGAGGCAGCAGGGAAATGCATTTTTAATTATCTTTTAGTACCTCCTCCTCTGTTTGCTGGTTTGAATGCTCCCCCCCCCCCCCTTGGTTGCAAGATGATAGGACTTCCTTCCAGGCGAGGACAACCAAGAATATTCAGCTGCCATCCACTTCTTCCTTTCCTCTGCCTCTGAAACCAAATAAAATCCATGTAATTATGTATATATTACTGATTTTTTTTTAGAAAAAAACTTATTTATCTTTTTCGTTTTCCCAATCCTTATTTATTTAGAAGGGCTCAATCTGTTTGCCTTTTGAGATTACTGGGAAGGGCTGAACATACGCACAGGTGCTTGAGACGGCAAGCACCGTTTTGCTACTGGTAACTGAAGATCTTCTGGCTCCCAGGGTTTGATTAAAAGATGATTTTATGTCTAAATGTTTGAGGAAGAAAGGGGGGGGGGATGTTTGGTGTATCAGACAGCTTGTTTCCCTTTCTGCTTCTTTCTCATTTCCAAATGCTTTGGGAACGTGGAAAGCCTGGTACGCCGACTCTAATGTTGCTACTGCCCCCTTTCGTTGCAAGCACATGCCAGCACATCATTGTTGATCGATGAAGTGAGAATGTACAGGTGACTTTTTTTTCCAAATAAAAAAGCTAAAGCCTCTGAAATTGATCTTGGTTTTTGTCTCCTGCCCTTCCTATCAGTCGATGCTCAAAGCAACCCTCTGAATTGACTTAAATGTGATCAAGGCTACTCTATGGCAGTGTTTCTCAAACTGTGGGTAGGGACCCACTTGGTGGGTCACGACCTGATTTCTGGTGGGCCCCAGGTGATGGAAAGCTCGGATAAGTAATTTCCTCAAGCCCTGAGGCTATTCAAAAATCAGATAGCTGCTCATTGCCCTTCAAAGAGCTGAGCTCCTACAGTTTGCAAGCTTCTGTAAATATAGGGAGATAAATGTTTGAGTGTCTTGCAAAGCTAGGTGGGTCCCGATAGAGTGTCACTTAAAAAAGTTTGAGAACCACTGCTCTATGGAATGGCGGTGTCCACTTTGTCATGTGACCAGGCTTCCTTGATCTGATCCATGTTTCTGAGAACAGGGACACCTCCAAGTCCTTTAGCGGGAGGCTTGCAAATGAGGCACTGGGGCCTGGTCCTTAAGCAAGAAGGATGACTGCTCTGTGGTGGGGCTCATGCTTTGCAGGCAAAAAGCCCCCACTTTAATCCCTGGTGCCTCCACTTAAAGGTCTCCAGGTAGCACTTGCTGGGACAGAGCTGCTGTCAATCAGGCCACTGGACAGTCCCAGGCAAAATGGCCCATCTTCTGTACATTAAGAGATGCTATGCATACAAGCGGGGTTGGCTTGAGTTGTTGACTTGGTATGTGTGGCTTCTGCCAATATAATTGTATATTTTGAGTCTTCTCGTGGCCTTTAATACCATGCATTTGCAGATAGGCACTCTGTATGAGTTTACTTGTCTCGGGGGGGGGGGGGGAATCTGCAAAAATAAATAATAAAGCCAAAATCTGCAAAAATACAATGAGTTGTGCCCCGGGTGTGCCTATGAATGGGATGCTCTTGGCATGCTTCTGCTCCTTGGGGTGAGTGATGTTGCACACTGCTTGCTTGGGATTTGCTGCGATTGCATGCATGCTATGGGGTACTTCTCAAAAGCAACCAGCTGGCATCTCCTGATAATAGCAAAGCCTTTATCCTGCATGGTGATGGCCGTGGCTGCTCTGGAGGGCTGACCTCACTTGGGGTTCGTGCTGCTGTACCTAGGGTAGCATCACTTCCTTGGGGCAGGGATCATGTTGGTCGATTCTGTGCTCGCTAGCGGATGATCTGATCTCTTAATGTGGCTGTAGAAGTTTAATATTGTGCGGTTTTCGTTTTTTAAGCAAAATGTATAGGAAGAACAAATCCTTGAAAATAACTACCAGAGGAGTATCGATCCCATAATAAAAATTGGGGTCCTTTATGTTAATAGACGAAAGGCCAGACTAGACAGTGCCCCAATCATGTAGGGGGTGTCTGTGTGATTAAATGAAAACATCTGTGTGGAGCTGACTCTGGATTGGGATTGTGGGGGGGGGGAGGATTTAACCCTCTGCCTCCATGGCCCTAATCCAATCAGGGGCTAGCATGCCTTTTGTATGTCTTAACACAGAAATGGGCTCCAATCATGCAATAGGCTTATCAACATTGTTCTTTCTTGATGTAATGGAATACCAGCTGTGCTGGAACAACCTGTCGCTCCTTCCTCTTTGGTGTTGTGAGCTGGAATAGTCTTTGCTATGCTCCTTGAGGTCTCCTAGGTCAAAGAGCCTGGAGATCTTAACCCTGCAAAGCCTGTCCCTGACTATGAAGGTTCATCTCGGTCATTACACAGAAGCAAACATGACTTTACCATTGAGTGTGTTGTTAAGGAACTGCAGCCAATCACAGCTTGCAAATGTATCCTTGTATGACACAGTTGTCTAGTTCACATTGCTTGGTGTACACCAAAAGAACATGTACATGCGACAGGTAGTCCTGGGTTACAGCCCTTCCTTGGTATATGAAACCATGTCTGTTGGATGGCTCTTTGTTGCCCCGAGTATCTAGACTATTTCTTTACCCAGTGTACAATTAACCTGTGGGACTCCTTGCCATAGGATGCTGTGATGGTACCTAGATGCCTTTAGAAGGGGATTGGGCAGATTTATGGAGGAAAAGGCCATCGCAGGTTACAAGCTATGATGACTATGTGGAACCTCTGAGTTTTAGAGGTAGCCTATCCCTGAATTCCAGACGCAAGGGAGTGGCAACAGCCAGATACAGTACCTGTATCTTGTCTTGAGTGCTCCCTGAGGCATCTGGTGAACCACTGAGATACAGGAAGCTGTACTAGATGGACCCTTGGCCTGATCCAGTAGGGCTCTTCTTACATTAGAAAGCTTAAACCTCTTCCTCTAGTCACAAGGCAGTGCATATGTGCCTTGAAGCTTAGAATATATTTTTACCTCCCATAGCCAACCTTAAGTGTGCAGCTACTAACTATTATCTCCCAACACTGGCAATTTCTTGTTCATATTGGCCTATCAATAACATCTGGTATTTGTGGTCAGGCTAAATTTAGATCTTGCTAATGTGAATAAAAGGAAAAGCAAAGAGAAACTAGCAGTTAACTAGGCAAGGAGGCAAACTCATGATATTGTTCTGTTTCCTAACCTATTTTGAAATTTGGCTTTGGCCCTCATTGGCCCATCCACTGTCTCATCATTGTTGGCCAGTTCTTCCCAAGCTACTAAACCACACCAGTGGAACAGATATGTCTTTCTTGACTTCCTGACGGTTTGCTCAGTCAACTTCATATCCCACTTAGGATGGCATGCATTGGATTTTGAGGTGGCCTCCCATCCAGACATTGGACAGCTCCTGACCTGCATACCTGCAAACTGAGGCTGTTATGAACCAAAGTTAAAAGCATTGTTTGGGTAATCAAACCATAGTCTAAAGCAATGTTTCCCAAACTTTTTCAACCTGCGGCTCCTTTGACCATTGGTGACCATTCCATGATGTTGATGCCTGCCAATTGGCATTGCACTGTTTTCCGAGAGGATTCCGTGGCACTCCACAGGTCCCCTGGCTGGTTTCCGTGGCTCCCCTGGGAGCCACGCCTCCCAGTTTGGGAACCACTGGTCTAAAGAGTTATCTCCTGACATTTTGCTGCCACTTGTGGGAAACGTCATCAAAGGTGCGGAGATCCACAACTTTCATCCTGGTCTCCACAGTGAAGGAGCACTGTGGAGACCAGGATGGAAGGTTTTGGGTCTCCATACTTTTTGATAATGCTTCCTGCAAGTGGCAGCAAAATGTCAGGAGATGATTAGGAGATAACTCTATAGACTGTGTGGTTTGATTACCCAAACAATGCTTTTAATTGTGGGTCAGAATCTTCCAACCACGAAAACTTAAGTCTGTTTGAGACTGTTATGTACCTTCAGACCAGTGACAGGCACCCTAGGCTAGTGGTCCTGAATCTCAGTGGGCTGCAGTGCAATATTGAAATCTGCTTTCGTTAACGGTGACAATAATAATAATAACCAAGATTTATATACCGCCTTGATTTCTCCTTTGACGTTAATTCAAAGGTGATTTACACAGGCAGGCTTTCTAAACCCCAAGGGGCTTTTACTATAAATATGTTCCAGTCTTTCATAGAACCCTTCATTCCAGCTTCTCTGGCATTCGCCTCGCCACACTCCAACTGACAGGCAACCTTGACTCCCACTCAGGGTGCCAGCTGCAGTTTCTCTCCCTCACAGAAGCTCTGCAGCTTATCAGTGGCGTGCCGGCAGCTCTCCGACAGACTTCTGGCCGTCCCGAGCTGCTGTCCTTGAGATCTCCAGGCATATGAGACGACCGATCTACCACCTGAGCCAAATGTTTCCTGGGCTGCACAGAACCCTGATGGGCACCTCGCATCAGGATTCTGTGCAGAGTTACTGCCTGGGTTAGGAAGCTCTGGATTAGGAGACTGCCTGTCTTTAATAGTGTGGTAAAGATGAAAATTGTATACACTGTACAGAAATCACTGTCTGTAATAAGTGTAGAAGCACCCTTACTATCTGGAGAAGCAGATAGGGCAAAATACAGTACTGAATGAAGCAGCAGTGATTTTAGCTAGAGCAAGAATGGGTAGCTTTGTGAATACTGATTAAACTGCTAATCAGTTTATTGCTAATAAAGATCTCTGCCTTAATGGCCGGTACTCGCTCATTACTGCCGCTTGCTGTACAGCTAAAAAAAGCATGTTCACCTTCTTGCAATGCCTAAAAGGCTAATGCTCCTACATGTCTCTTTATGTAGAATCTAGTGCTCATCTGAGCAAATTCTGGTTTCCTAAGGTTATGGCTTTAACACCATACTTCTCTCGCAAGATGGGGGGAGACTAAACATCTCCACATGGAAAAATGGTATTGAAATAAGTGTAGCATTTCCATGATAAAAACGAGCATACGGTGTAATCTGCTTAAGTGAACAGAGCTATCCTGAAATAGGAGCTGGAGGCGGCTCACCTGAAATTGCAAGCCGATAACTTCTTCAACAAAAGTCATCTTCTGCTTAGTAATAAGCATAACATACTGTAATTTGTAGCCAACTCTGGTTACACTAAGCCTAGGACTATGGCAAGGGTGGCCAAACCATGGCTCACAAGCCACATGCAGCGCTTTGACATATGTGCAGCTCGCAGAAATATGTTGGATGAGGTCCCTTTTGTATCACAATTAATATAAAATTAAAAGATTTTCAAGCTTTATAATTTACTGGGTATAAATGAACTTTGAGTCCATTGAATTAAAATGTAAGTTTAATGTTCATGGTGAGTAAATATACCATATTGGTCTGAGTATAAGACTCACTTTTTTCTCCTAATTTAAGTTTTTAAACTAGGGGTGCGTCTTATAATCAGGCTGTTGCAATTTAATGCCAGTGATTCAATTAAATTTTTTTAATAGCACCAAACTTTAAGGGTGCGTCTTATAATCAGGTGCGTCTTATACTCGGGACAATACGGTATTTTAAGAATTTAAATGCTTCTTAAATATTGCGGCTCACAAACATCTGAAGTTTATCATAGGTGGCTCTTGGGTTAAGTAAGTTTGGCCACCCCTGGTGAACTGAAGGCTAGAGCCACCTTACTGAAGAGAAGCAGGGCCTGGGGCTGGTCAGTGCTTGGAGGCGAATCAACTGGCAACCCTCTGAATGAGCTCAGCCAGAAGATAGGCTGGATATAAATATATAGCTGCTTACCTATGGTGAGTAGGAATTGCCTCCAGATAACCATGTGGTGAGAAGGAACAGATAACCATGTGGCGAGAAGGAATTGCCTCCAGATAACCATGTGGTGAGACTCTTGTAAATTGGAAGAGGGTTGGCATTTTTTTTTTAACAAATGAAAAAGAACGAGGGAAACTTGAGAAGGGGAGTAACTTTCATGCCTGATGGGCTTCCACTGGAAGCAGTCTTTCTCAAGGGAATTGATAATTTTTTTTTTTTTGAAGTTTATCAATTCCCTTCAGGGAGACTGATTTCAGTTAAAATGCATCAAGAATAAAGCATGTGTCTGTGTCGATTTGTAACTTCTGGGTGTATCTCTAGGGTGGCTCAGACCCAATACTTGTGACTCCTTTCCTGCAAACTCAATGGAGGGGTGGATTTGCATTGCAAGCCTCTCCCAAAACATTACGGTCTCTACAGAGTGTGGAGGTGAGGTGCCTGCCACCGCATGCACAGGCGCATGTTGGAAGGGGTTGTTTCCAGTAATGCGCTTACGGATACTGCCCAGCTGTACTTAGATCTGAGAAGGAAGGCAAGACTGTATCTCAGTGGTTTGCATGCAGAGTGTACTGGGTTCAACCGCTTGTATTTCCAAGCCAGGCTGGAAAAGAGCCCTGCCTGGAACTTTGAAGGGCTGCTGCAAGTTTGAACAGACAATATTGCACAAGATGCAGCAAGACCTTGATGTGGTAGAAGCCGTTGGTCTGGCTTTCAGGCTTTTTTCAAAGGCAAACACTCTTGCTTAAGCCAGTCCTCTGAAATCCTCTTCTCAGGTCGCGTTTTAAAGTTTTATTTTTCACGTTTTTATAAACCACCCTTCCTTCAAGGAGCAAAGTGTGCTGTACACAGCTCCCTTCCCCCCCCCATGCCCATCTTATCCTCCCAATAGCCCTGCAAGGTAGGTTGTGCTAAGAACACGTGACATGTCCAAACTCATGGTTGAGCATGGGCTTTAACCACTACACTACACTATCTTGGTTGGTTTGACTATATATTCCATAAACTGCCATGTACTTACTGAAGAACATGCTGGGAGTGCAGCTACTTCAGCTGGCCCACACACCCTTTCCACGAGAAAGGAGCATTACATGTGTGCTCCATGGAAATGGGAAAACCAAACATACAGTAGCTAGCAGGTGTAGCCAGTGGACACAATGGCATCAGACTCAGCTGGGATGGTTCCTCTCCCCCTCTTTCAGCAAATGTTTGGGGGCATTATGGTCTCAAGATGGGTGGTACTCACTGCGTTCTGCATATACTTAGAGGCATTCCATTGCAGTTATTATTGATACTGTATATCCCATCCTTAAAGTTGCTCAGGGTGGTGTACCAGGGCTTCTGAGAGGAATTTTATCAGGGGGCACAAAGTTTCTTTTGGGCTCCGTCTCAAAGGAGAGGGGGCAAAACAAGGGAGAGCAGCAACAGGTGGAAAACTCTCCAGAGCCCAGGTCTACCCACCTGGTAGACCTAGCTTCTCAGTTGACTTGGCTTTTGTTTTTCACTCTCCATGAGGCCAGCTGAGATCCCAGGAAGTTTGGCCCTCTCCTTTGGCTCCCCGGGTCCCCTTTTTGACCCTGGGCCTGGGTACAATTTACCCCTCCCCCTCATGGCCCCTGTGGTGTACATACAATTTCTTCGCACACTCTGGGACTCAGGCACGGCATCGACAACCAGTGCAAAGGTAGGACCCTACTTACTAACATCTAGACAAGTTTTTTTCCCCCCAAGAGTGTGTAACTTCAAAGCCCGTGTATCGCTCAGAGTTCAGCACTTTTCCCTCATCTGTTGGCTTCCAGCCAATGCACACAAACTCTGGTCTGCTGTGTAACAACAGGAAACGCTGGTGACAAAAGTCCACTTCATGTGCTTCTTGGCCTGGAACAATTTGTTCATGTATGGGATTATTCTCTGCTCCTGTCACATGAGGAGAGTTCTTTTCTTAAGTCAGTGCCAGGTAGGGGGATCAGGGCTGAAGGAGACGCTCCAACAGCCTTGCTTGCTCCTGCCTTGTCTCCATGCTCTGTGTATTGATTTTCTGCAGCTATCCCTTCAGATTTCTGGCTGGAGAGCTGCAAAACATTGCCCCGTCCAACATGCTTACAGCAAGAGCTTGGGGCTGGCCACCACCACCCCACAGCAAAACACAAGCCACTGCTTCCCCCCCCCCGCCCTGGATTTGAAAAGAAAGTGAGAAAAGGACGTGTGGAGGAGACCCTCTTCTTGCCCTTCACTCTCCTCTCCTCCCCTCCACACTTCCTCTTCTACTTCCTTTCCCTTTTCTTTTCAATGTCCAAGTTGCAAATAGAGGAGAAGCAGCAGAGGTGGTGGGCAAGGGGGCAGGTAAAGTCCAGCACTTGACATACTTCAGCTGCAATCTTAAACAGCCTATGAGATTAATGTAAAACAGTCCTGCAGCGGCTTGCGTAATTAGCAATCAATGCAGCCATCCAAGAACTATATTGGCATCCAAGGGGCATGTTCTGTCTTCTTTTGTTGCTGGGGTTTCAATGCACTGCCTCCAGGCATGTGAGACACCCCCCCCCTCCAAGCCAACATAGAACAAATAGAGAGGATGACTGAGCATGGGTCATGCTGCCCACACTAAGAAATCTGTGCATTACCAAATCTTGCATCAAACACCATTTTTGAGGTGCTCCTTTTTTCAGTTTGTTTATGCTCTCCTGAGTAGGAACTGGATAGGCCCAGCCCGGCTTTAGAGATGGAAATTGCATTGAGCATCTCAACTGGTTTCTAGGCTTTAAAGCTCCCAAAGAAGAACCATAGCCCTTGATAACAAAACTGCATGTTCGTGCCATTGTGTAACCCACCGGCTAAGACAGTGTTTCCCAAACGTTTTTGACCTGAGGCTCCCTTGACCGTTGATGACCATTGGCCATGGCTCCCCATTACATTATGTTGATGCCTGCCAATTGGCATTGCACTGTTTTCTGAAAGGATTGCGTTGCACTCCGTGGCTCCCCTGGCTGGTTCCAGCAGCTCCGCGGCCCCCAGTTTGGGAACCATTGGGCTAAGAGAATAACACTCTCTTGGTGGAATATCGCAGAGCTGTGTGGAAGGCAGATTGGGGTCTCTGGGAAGATTGCTGGCTGGCTTGCTATAGATAGGCAAGGATTTCTGACTCCCAATTGTTTAATAATAATAATAAGCTCTTTCCTCCACCCCCTCTTTCAATTTCACTGTTAAGAGTCCTGATCTGTAATAACTCATATGAAGCTGGCTTAAGGTGCAAAATCACATGTGTGCTACCAATTGGAAGGATTAGTCAGAATGTGTGTTTTTCCAGCTGTGTGTGTAAGGTCAGGGGCCCTGGGAGGATGCACAGGCACACCTTGCAGCCCCATCCCAGCAACTCATTCCCCAGGTCATTTCCCTTTGTTGTTGCAACCTGGGTGCATTGGTAACCTGATTTCCCCCCTCTCCCTAATTCTGCCACTCCAGCTTCCCATTGACTGGTGGGGAGCACTTGGCTTCAGGCTCACTGAAATCCAAGGTGTCTCGTTTAGGAGGCTGACATTCTTTCAAACTTGGTTCAATTGTCTGCAAACTTCCCTTAGTCTTTCTTTGCAGCAGAAACAGGAAGAGAACGGTGTCCGTTTTTTCTTGGTGGACCGTCTGTGAAGCAACCCAACGACAGATTGTTACCAACACTTCTGTGCTTTGAACCGCATCTTCCTCCATGTTGTAATTAGGAAAGGGGATTGAAAATAAAATGGGTAATATTCTAATGCTCATGTACAAATTGAGGGTGCGGTCACATGTGGAATACTGTGTACAGTTCTGGTTGCCACATCTCAAATAGGATGTGGCAAAGCTGGGAAAGGTGCAGAAAAAGACAATTGGAGAGCTGTAGCACCTTCCTCACAAGGAAAGGCTAAGAGGTCTGGGGCTATTTTTGTTTAGAAAAAAGGCAGCAAAGATAAGGAATATAATGTAGGGGGGATAATCTTGAAAAAGGGGAGATTTGCAGGGGAGAAGCAACAACTGCAAGAAGAGTTAAAGACCTCTCCCCTTGCATTCCCCATTCTCTTGGCCGTGGGGTTGGGATCACGTTTGCTGAGATCATATCTCAGTTGTCCCTCAATTGTTCTGGGGTGATTTTGAAAGGTAGAAGTGTGAGGTTTGGCTACCTTCATCCTTCTAGGTTCTCCTCCTACATTCAGCATTGCTGTAGTTCAGTAGTGCAAACTTCCACCCAGTTTTTAGCAAGGTGGTTGGGTGCAGCCCCTGCGTGGGCATGTCTCTACAAACCACATGTGGGTTAGTAACTACACACCTTGTTTTGCATTGTTAGTTGTCATAAGCCACCTTGGGGATCATGTTGCTCAAAAGGTGGGGTAGAAATCTTCAATGCAGATTTTGGAAATAAATGCACTTTTTGTTTCCTGGGTGTTGGCGTGTGGCAGGAGGATGCTTCAGCATGGCTGCTGTGTCACACACATGCCAGCTTCTGTATCTTCTCAGAGCAGACCCCAGAGATAAGATGCATATCAGATGCGCATGCTTCAAATCCCTATGTAAGCGACAACTGCAGAAGTGCCCTTGATCGCAACATGGAGGATAGATAAGGAATATGTGTGTGGGGGGGGGATAATCTTTAAAAAAGGAGACAATACATTTTAATAGGAATATTTTACAACTTCAGGGGCAAACTGCATGTTCCGTTATTAAGCCCATTGTGAAGAGATGTGGTCAACACAGGGAGTAAACTGGAAGTTGGGGGGGGGGGGAAGCAGTAATGGGGAGGAGGCAATCAGGCCAGTGGCTGTGAGAAGGGGGTGCTGGTTTTCCTGCCAAAAACTGCTCTCCAGAAATACCTATATTTCTGCTGCTAAGGGCGGGGATTTGCAGTGGAGAAATGAGACAGCAAGAAAGTGCTAACCGCCCCTGCAGCCACTGTTCAGATCATCCCCTCCCCATGGCTTTTTTTCTTTTACAATGAAGAGTAACTTCTCGTTTATTTGCTATAGAATGCCTGTCACCTACTAAAATGTGTAGTTTGTGTCCTTAACGTTCTTCTCGAGACAATGATTCCCAAATTATGGGGTAGGTCTTTGCAGGAGGTGTAAGATATGTGGAACTCCTCCCTCCTTTCCAGCTGCTTTTGAAAAAGAAAACAGCGCTGGGGGTTCCAATCGCAGCACTCCTACATCACGTCTAATGTGGCCCCAATAACAGCCCCAAGCCCCATGGCATTCTTTGCTGAAGATGTACTTGTAAAACAAATGTTTAAAATGTAAAGCAGAACATCATACACATACTGTACATCATGTACTTGTAAAATACATACAGGCATACTGTGCTCTTTCAACGTATTAGGGACCAGAGCATGGATGAAAGTCAAAAATGGATGAATAAGCATAGCCTTATTCATCTTATAAATTTAATTTGGGCAGTGAAAAACATAAACAAATTAACAATAAAACATACCTCTCTGAATGCATGCTAAACCTAAACAGAGAGAAATAAAAGAAAAATAAACATAAGAACATCAACAAATGTCGTGGAAGGTTGGATGAAATCAAATGAAAAAGGAAAGGGAGAAAGGCAGGATATAAATTCTTTAAATAAAATAAATAATAATTGAAAACAGTTGAAAGAGCAAAGCCATGAAAGTCAAATGGACGAAAGCCAAGGTATTCCTGTACCAGGAGAGACTTGTGGGCACCTTAAATCTAACCCAATTATTTCAGGATAAACTTATGTGGACTACAGACCACTTCATCAGACACATAAAGTGAAACCCTCCATGGGTAGGTTTATATGATGCACATAGATAGATATGATGCACATGGATAGAGAAACAGAAACAAAATTGGGAAAGTAACCCTTAAACTTGCAATCACCCCAGCTATGCTGAATTGAGTTAAAGGAATCACCCAAGTCATGCTGAGTTAAATTAAAAGAATTACCTTGGCTGTGCTGAGTTAGACTGAAGCAATCACCCTGCCTATGCCAAATTAAGTTAAAGCAATCATCTTGCCTATGCAGAATTAACTGGAGTGTATAACACAGAGGGATGATAGTTGCCAATTACAGCCTGGGAGAGGGACCTGAAACAAAATGTTGCACCTTCCCAACCCTAATATCCAATTGACTGAAACAGGGCAATTCTTTCTCTCCCCTACCCCACTCCACCCCACATTCTGCTATTGTTTTTTCCCAACTCATGGAAAATGGATGTATGTATACATGGACATACCAACAGTCCACGGCTCAGATATGATTTCAGGTTTGCATGGCCAGCAATAACAGTACATCAGAGGTTTAGCCAGCCTTTGCTGGGGGGGGGGCAGGGTAGCTTGGCACCCCCCACGTGACATCACATGCCCCACCCCAAACACTAAAAAATGAGCACTCAGCCCCCCCCCCTGAATTTTCCACGCCGCGGTCAAAAAGCACACATACACACACACCCTGCTTTTCGGCCGTCTACAGGGTGGATCGTAACCCTAAAAGCGGCCGGGGTATTGTGCTTTTTTGGCATGGTGCGGCAGGACTTGGCGCGGCTGGACGGCTTCTTCGTGTGCACCAGGCATGGCAGCAGCCAGGGGTGCACCACGGGGGCCAACTTGAACGGCGCGGGGGCGACGTACCTTTAAGCTTCTATCTTCTTCCTTCGTGCATGCACCCCAGACTCGGTGGCAGCAGCCTGTCTAGGTGAGGACCAGTGAAACGAGGTGACTCTCTAGCACACACACACCTAGTCTTGCTGGTTGACTGAGACTCTGGAGGACCAACCAGTGAGACTAGGTATGTGCGTGCTAGAGAGCCACCTCGTCTCGCTGGTCCTCACCCAGACAGGCTGCTGCCGCCGTGTCTGGGGTCCGTGCATGAAAGGAAGAAGATAGAAGCTTAAAGTCGCTGCCATGCCACCCGAATTGGCCCCTGTGTTGCACCCCCAGCTGCTGCCGTGCCTGGTGCACACGAAGAAGCCGTCCTGCCGCGCCGAGTCCTGCCGCGCTGTGGCAAAAAAAGCACACACACACCGGCTGCTTTTAGGGGTAGGATCCACCCTGCAGACAGGAGGTGCTCTTTGGCCATGCCGCCGCTGAATTCGGCGGCAATTTGGTGTCCCCCTCCACTTGTCTCCCCCTGCACCTGGGAGCCCCCCACCCCCCGCCCCCACTAAAGACGCCTTTGCAATACATGAGTGAATGCAGTTTACAGGTTTATTGGCCATGGTCCAAATTAATTACAATAGCAACTTAAGAGTTACAAATGCGACGTTTCATCCAGATTTCACTGGACCTTATTAAATAAAATAAATAATAAGGAATGCTTGAAGAACGTTGCCTTCTACTGAGCCAAATCAATGCTGAACATGTTGCTCCATCGGAGCCCACATTTTATGATTAGATGGTTATGGTGCATATACATTGTTGATGTTTGATCCTGCTGCTGGATGAAACGTCACGTTTGTAACCCTTATGTTGCTATTGTAATTAATTTGGACCATGGCCAATAAACCCGTAAACTCCATTCACTCATTACACGGCTCCTTGGGGCATATGAGCATGTTCAGTTTGCATCAGGCTGTTTTGTGGTTCTCTCTCTCTCTCTCTCTCTCTCTCTCTCTCTCTCTCTCTCTCTCTCTCTTAGGATGCAATCCTGTGTGCACTTTTCTGGGAGCAAGTCCCATTAATCACAATGGGCCTTACTTCTGAGTTGACATGGTTAGGATTGCTCTGTTAATTGACAAAGGCTGCAATCCTATACACAGTTTCCTGGGAGTAAGCCCAACGGAATACAGTGAGATTTACTTCTGAGTAGACATGCCTAGGATTGTGCTGAAACGTATCTATTCCGCATACCTAGGGATAGGCTTACCATCCATCCAGGAAAGCCTGGGACCATCTGTACTGTACTGCCTCATGTGCCCTCATGAGATTTGGGCGCCACCATCTTGGATCTCGCAAGTTTAGCGAGATCCAAGATGGAGGCGCCGGGGGGGGGGAGTGCCTTTTGGCACTTTGCAAGCAGCGGAGGCTCTGAGGGGGCAGCAGGAGTCCTGGCTGGCTCAGATGCAGCTGGCCAGGCTCCAAGGCAAGGGACGATGGCGAGGGACAGCAGTGATGGAAAGTGATGGAGGACGGCAGCGGCAAGAGGATGGCGACAATGACGATGGAGGGACAGCAGCGGCAAGAGGATGGCGGCAATGACAGCGGGACAGGTAAGTGGCAGCAGCAGCAAAACAGCCATTTTCACGGCCCAAAATAAATAAATAATTAAAACTTTGTGCCCCCCCCAAAGATTTTGTACATTTATTTTAATCAATCAATCAATCAATCAATTGTTGGGGTGTCCCGGTTTACAGCCGGGAAAATCTGGTAAGCCTACCTAGGGACCTTTCCCCCTTCTCCAACTATGTAGAAACCACTGACTTATCTGTAGATGGCCCCATTTCTCAAATAAATATGCAACCTCCTGAGCTCACCATTGGTATAGATACCATGACATGTGAGAAATGCAGTGGAAGATTGCTCTTATGTGGAACCAAATGCATGAGATCACATCCAAACAGTCACCCATGGCACTTCCTGCATTTCAGAGGCTCTCTCAGGTAGCTAACTATTGTTCCTTCTCAATATTCCAATTAACTCAGGGTGATACCTTTAACTCAATTTGTTATAGTCATGGTAATTGCTTTATCTTAATTCAGCATAGCCAAGGTGATTCCTTTAACTGAATTCAGCACTACCAAGAGGATTGCTTTAATGGTTACTGTTGTTATGAATCAACATTGCTCTTTCCATCACAATGGTCATTACTGCTTCCATCCCACAGCCTTTTTGACCCCACCACCCCACCTTTCCCAACTTTGCTTCTCTGTTCCACATGTCACGTGTGCAATATAGACCCTACAGAAGATTTTACTTCAAGCTTCTGATGAAACGAACTGCAGGTTGCAAACGCTGTTGCTGAAATAAATGGGGCGCAGTGCAATCCTATGCCTAGCGTTTCTCAAAGTTCTCCCCGCGAGGTGGGGAAAACTGAGTGTTTGCGTGGGTGCAGCCAGCAGCGGCCATCCCAGGGATCGCGGCCAGCATTGGCGACAATCCCAGGGATCGCCACTGCTGAAAAAGCCCCAGAAATAGTTGTCTTTGTACTTACTGGGGCCTGGGGGGCTTCGGGGAGGCCTGTGCGACCCTCTGCAGGCCTCCCTGATCTTTGGATCGCAGCAAAATGATCCGCCCTTCTGTGATCTGCCCCCCACCCCATCCCTTCCTACGCATTTGGGCTTCACCAGAACTTGGAAAAGGCAGGTAAGATGCAGGGGAGGGTGGGAGGGCCATTCCTAGCGCCTAGAGCCCGCAAGCTCGATCTCTGCTACCTTGGCAGAGCTCGAGGTGCCGCATTTCAGGCTCCAATATGGTGCCACACAGCCGAAATGGTGGCCGCCATCTTGGGTGCCAGCGGCCTGCATACCACAAGCCTGTAGTCTGGGTACCACCAGTAGTCCGTGTACCACAGGTTGGGAACCTCTGGTCTACAGGACTGGAAGCAGCAATCCAGCATTTCAGCGAAGGGTCTTTCCTAGCTTGTCTTGGAGATACCAGGAATTGAATTTTCTGATTGCAAAGTAAGTGGTCTCCCAGTGAGCTATAGCCCCATCTCCAGTTGTGTCTTGTGCGTCTTACTTCTGAATAAGCATGCCTAGGTTTGCAATGCATGTAACTCATCATACTTTGCTCCATTCGTTCCAGGTTGCAAAAGGGGATGATTTTTATTCTAAAGTCTTGCCCATTATTCTGAAGTATCATACCCTGACAGAACATGGTGGCTGTCTCGCTGCTAGACACTGCAGCTGCAGAACGTTCCTTATTTTGTCTGGCAACCCACACACGGCGCTGCCTAACACACTGGAACCACAAGTGGAAGGCAGGAAGAGCGGCAGCAGAAGTAAACAAGGCATTACAACAGGTTTACATTTGCTAATGATAATGAATGCTTTGCATTAAATACCATTTCTTTGGCCAATGAGGTTGCAGCTCCCCTCCCCTCTCTCTTTGTCTGTGCTACAGGTAGGTCTTCAGTTCTGGGCGAGTTGAAGTTTAATTTACCCAACAGCTATTCTCCTAGGAACTCTACAGTGAAAATATCTGGGAACAACACGCAAGCACACACCACACACATCAATAGACATTGCACTGCATTGGTTAAGTTTCCAGCTGTGGCATTTAAAAGACGGGGAAATTTCTATAGATATGTAAATGCATAGAGAGCCCCAATTAAATGTGAGGGCAGACTGTCGCGTACATAGAATCCATGGAAAAACCACAGGAAATTCCTGCGCATGGTGCCTCCCAGTTTGTGATGAACCAGTTGTATGCATCCATCACCATCAGGAATAGGATTTGCCCTTGGCACATCAATGCACACAAAAAGGCCATGCCCAAAAATGAAACTTGCGCATAGCAACACAGGCGCATAACCATCTGAGAGAGAAGATGCACAGACATTTTCCTAAAGTAAGATGCTGTTCCATCCCAGCCCCAAACCTCCCAAGAAAACCTCCCAGCCCCAAACCTCCCAAGGAAGAAAAGTGGAAAGACTGATGGCTGGTATGGTGCTCCCCCCCCCCATCCAGCACCATACCAGCCATCAGTCTTTCCACTTTTCTTCCTCCTCCCATTTCCTGACTTGGGGAACGGAGCGGAAGAGGGAATGTGGAGGAGAGTAGTGGGCATCTCTAGAGCATCTCTGAAACAATTCCTCTTCTTCATTCCCATCTTTTTGTTTCAAATTCACAGAGTAGGAGGAAGAGGAGCGTGGAGGTAGGTGGACAGAGGAAAGTGCCCCTGCATCAGCCACCACCTGAGGCACCCTCCTCAGTTGGGCTCATGGAGAGGCCGGCCCTGATCCCAGGTGACACAGGGACTGGAACTCCAGGCAGAACAGCATCAGGTCCTGCAGCAGAACAGCAAGCTTCAATTCGGTGCTGAAAAGCTCTGGTGTAGTGAGGGGTCTCTGTTTTCATAAATCCCTTGCCACACCAGAGGTTTCAGGACATGTTCTAAGAAGGGAAGGCAGCCTGGAGTTGGCCTTGGGCTGCATCAGATTTTCACCTGGCACATTCTGAAACCTGGCACAGAGTGAAGGTGAAGGGCTAGCGAAATAATTGACCAACTCCTTGGCTGAGAAGGGTCACCTCTGCCCCCAGGAATGCACAAAGAGGACTAGCCACCTGACATGTGCTTTGGGTTCTACCATCCACTGTGGCGTGTTGTGCACAGGGACGTCGCAAGGCTGTCACTCAACAGCCCTGTAGTGATGCAGCTCCTGCTTGTACTTCTACTAATGATATCAAACCAGCATTTAATATTCTTCTCATGTTAAGAGTCTACTAGGCACTGTACAGAAGATGGAACTGACACCATCCATTCCCAAAAGTTTTGTCTACTTTAGACATAAAAGGTGAAGAAAAGGAGCAGAGCAGATCATGATTTGTCAATGCACGAAGCGGGAGGCAGGGAAATCAGATGAAGGCAGAAGTTCCCTGTTGCGCTACACTTCTGTCTTTCCACACACACCCCACCTCCTCCTGGATTGCAAACTGTTTGTTGCGACATCGAGGACAGCTGAGCAGTCACTCCTGTAGACGGTTAAACCGACACTGGCTTGAGAGACTGTCATGCAATAACGGACAACAGCCACCGACATGCATCCCTGAGACTCTCAGCACAGGGCTTCATTTGAGCCAGGGCTCAACAGGGTCCGCCCCCCCAGGACCAGGGCTTAACCTTGAACCCTGTGAATAAAGAGAGGATTCTTCTGAAGAGGCTCCATCTGTCCCTATCTGCCAGGAACAGTCCCTAGTTTTTCGTCCTTGCCCCTGCTAAATCACTTTCCTTATATTGTCCCTCGCCCTATTCAGACATTCATAACGTGGATAATGAATGCAGGGAGGCGGGAGCAGGCTCCAACCCCCCAACCTATACCCATTCATCAGAACGTTCATTGGGGACGACAAGCTCTAGCTCAGTGAAAAGCACCTGCTCTGGGTACAGAATGTCCCAGGTTCAATCTCTAGAAAGGCATCCAACGTAACAAAGGCATCCGTGTCCATGTTTGGAGTTAATAAAGTCCAATGAGTGTCTGAAATCCTGGGGAGCTGCTACCAGCCTGAGTAGTCAATATTAAATTAGACGGACTGAGGTGGAGCCATCACCAACGATTCCTCCCCCTTCTTCCCAGGTCTGACCGACCAATCCCACCCACCCCCGGAACACCCAGTTCTGCCTTCCCCCTGCCCCTCCACCTCCCGGTGGGGAACCTATCTTCCCCAACGGGTGTTCCTAGGGATCTGGGGCAGGGAGAACAGTGTGACTTCCTCGCCGGGTGACATAAACGTGCCTTATGGCACGTTTGCGACACCCAAGACTGTTGTACTAAAGGTTAGAGAGGCGGTCTAAAAGCTGCTCCGCCAGTCTAAAAGTTAGAGAGGATTGGGTGAATGCTGCAAATGAAGACAACTACCAGAGAGTAATGAGCAATATGCAATGGGGAAGGGAGCAATGCACCCAGGAAATGGTTTCAAAATCGGGGTGCAACCAAACATCTTTCTCTTTTCACCTGTGAAATGGTGGCGGGGTTGCCTCTGATCATGCGCAGAGTACTTTCCCCTCATTACCAAGTCACCTCAACCTTCCCTCGTGCAGCTGGGATCACAGGGTGTAGCAGAGGGTCTAGCTTACAGACTTCTGTGTGAGTCCCTTCTGCCCCTTGGCTCAGAAATGAATCCCTGACAAGTTTCGGTCTCATTTCAAGCTTTTGGGCAAAAAACGTCCACAAGGCAATTAGCAATCATCCCTAGCGAAGTCTGCGCACACATGTTTGCACTTTCGGCAACCACGCTGACTGCAAGGCAGGGATGTTGGAGACTTAATTAGATATTCATTGGACTTTATTAACTCCAAACACGGACATGGATGCCTTTGTTCCGTTGAATGCCTGCAGCAGATCATAATCAGGCTCCATTTTCTTCTGCCCCAATCTAAAACATCCCTGAGTGAATGGAAAGCAACGGGGGAGGCAGGGAGGGGGAGATTGAGAATAACTTTGCATGCAAGCTCTCTGGCCCCTAGCACCAGCAGCCAGCTCTTGTATATAAATAACCAGCTCAGGAAAAGACACTTTCCGCTTGGCTGTCAGAACATTGTGAATCAACAGCTTTTGAGCTGAAAAGAAAAAAAAGACTGTCTTATCCTTTCAGTTTCAAAGGCCGCATCTGGTACACTTTACACAGATTGGGCCTGCGTTCAAATCCACCTGGTATTGTCTGTTTCGGATGCCAGACGGTTTGCGCGTGGGGAAGGGACAAGGCTGAAGCTTGACCGTTTCCAGCATTGCTGAAGCACATTACTGGTTTCTTCTTGGGACTTGAAGCAAGTCATATATACGTTCTCTCTATTTACCAGGGAGGGGAGCTTTCTGGTCCCCATCCTTTCTGACCATTAACACATTAAAATGTTCGTTGTTCAAGTTGTCATTCTTCAGGGTTCAGATATTATTTTCTTTATTTATAAATCATTGCCATCTGTGTACACCTCCCTTTAAAGAGAATGTGAGGGCAGGCCCCTGCCTCAAAGAATTTACAATCTAGAAACGGACAAGAGAGAGAGCTGAGGAAGAGAAAGAAAATGGAGGTGGGATCAAATCGTGGGGAAACTAATGTGATCATTTCAGTTGCTTGTTCCTAAGATTTAGAAATTCTGTTAATAAAGAAATGAAACTATTCTGCTTTTCCTTCTCAGTGAGGTGCTCAAAAAATAGCCAAAAAACATGTGAAATGATAGAACCTATAAACAAAGAAAGAAAGACTGACAAGGTGAAAGTAGCAAAAACGTAGAAAAAGCAGGTGTTATTCAGAATAGTTCTGACCATGGTCCGGGGGGGGGGGGGGGTTGAGTATCTGACCACTGGTGGCTGCCATTTTTTTCCCAGAACCCCTGCTCCAGAATGAATCACCCTTATTATGTGATGATGTAGTGTCACCCAAAGGAGGGGTGGGGGACAAAATGGCAGCCATTACTGCCACCAACTGTGAATCTCATCATGCCTCTTTCAAAAAGACTGCCTAAAATCCCTCCCATTTTTGCTGCCTGCGAATGGGGCAGCAAGGCACAGCTCTGCTTTAACAGCTGCACGAAGAAATCAACACAAGCGAGGGGATTGGACAGGAGATTTGTGGAGGAAAAGTCCATCACAGGTTACAAGCCATGACGGGTATTATATGCAGCCTCCTGGTTATAGTTAGGCTTACCATAGTCCCAGAATCAAGCGCCACCGCGGCCTGCAAAAGACACAAGCCTCTCCCAGAAGTGCACCACGGGGGGCCAACACGGTTGTCTTGTTTACCGGAAGTGCCGGAAGCCGCGGCTTGCATTGGCCTGCCGCGGTGCACTTCTGGGAAAGGCTCGTGTCTTTTGCAGGCCGCGGTGGCGCTCAATTCCGGGGCTATGGTAAGCCTAGTTATAGTAGTAGGCTCTCTCTCTGAATGCCAGATGCAAGGGAGTGGCGAAAGAATACAGGTCTCTTGTTGTCTTTTGTGCTCCCTGAGGCATCTGGTGGGGTACTGTGAGATACAGGAAGCTGGACTAGATGATGGGCCTTTGGCCTGATCCAGCAGGGCTCTTTTTATGTTCTTAAGGTTTTTTCCCTGTGATTGCACCTCCATGCTGGGAATGACTTCAGAACTTAATTTCTGCTTCCTTGCAGCTCTTAAAGGCACAATACCAGAGTCTGTATAAAAGGGGTGCCCTCCTCATATGGATTCAGCACAGAGACAAGGACATTTTAGACTGAATTTAAGAGCCACAACAATGAAATATAAAGGAAGAGGCGGTCTCTCTCTCTCTCTCTCTCTCTCTCTCTCTCTCTCTCTCTCTCTCTCTACAGTACTATAGGCTTTGTAGAATAAGAACAAGCTGATGATTTTGTTCATTTGTGGCATCTGGGTAGTGGCTTGCTAAAGCAAACACTTTGCTGACACCTGCCCTCTAAACTGGCTCCTGCTCTTCTGTAACTTAGTCAGCCAAAGCAAATAAACAAGGAAAGGAAACAAGGAAAGGAAGCAGGCTTTCAACACTTTTTAGCTTGTGCATCACTCACAAACTTTCACAGGAGGCTGCTGCCCTCTGGTGCCTGGTTTCTTCGAAATAGCAACTCCCTGATAATAATAATTCCCATCCCAAAGGGTAGCAAGCTGCATTAAAGGTAAAGGTATCCCCTGACAATTAAGTCCATCGTGTCCGACTCTAGGGTGTGGTGCTCATCTCCATTTCAAAGCCGAAGAGCCAGCGTTGTCCGAAGACGCCTCCGTGGTCATGTGGCCGGCATGACTCTCCTTGCCGCAGAGCGTAGCATGCGGCTGGAACACGGAGCGCTGTTTACCTTCCCGCAAGCGGTACCTATTTATCTACTTGCATTGACATGCTTTGGAACTGCTAGGTTGGCAGGAGCTGGCCAAGCAACGAGCGCTCACCCGGTCACGGGAATCGAACTGCCGATCTTTCGATCGACAGCTTATGGTTCAGCGGTTTAACCCACTGCGCCACCCGCTGGCCTAGCAAGCTGCATTAGACAGAGCCAAATTAGACATGCCATTCAGGGATCAGATCTCCCCACTCCTTTGTTCTAGGTACCTGAATTGTTGCTGTCCTTTCTCCCCTCTATAGCTAACAGCAGCTTCATGGCAGGGTTTAGGGGGGAGGGTGTTCGGTGGGAGAAATTCAAATAGCACAGGGGAAAAGGGGTTTTACTTTTAACCATTATTTGCCCAACACTGAGTCCCAATCCAGCGTGACCCACTCAGCCCCTGGTGCTTTTAGGCACACACACAAAAAAGACATTGGGAGATCCAATCATATCCAATCACAGAACACCTATGTTGTGTCTTTTGAGTTGAGGATCAACCAGCCTTGCTGTTCTTCTCTCATCTGAAATATGACCATCTGTTGTCATAATCCTCATACCAGCAGTCTTGACTGTGGAAAACCAGCTAACAGGTTTTGAGCCAAAATTCAACACTAACTTGGTTAGTTGTCTAAGCAATTCAATGCTTAGAGCAGGAATACAGCTCCCCCCCCCCCCAATATTTAAAATATAAGCAATGCGATACAATAAACCAGGAAGGATTTTCTAACTTGTTCCACCCCTAGGAACGTGGAGAAAGCCTTACAAATTTGCCAGTGTTTTAAAAAGATGCTGAGGGATACTTCAAAGCTTAGAGTCTGGAACACTGTGTTTCAAAAGTCCTAAATCTTGATATCTAATACTTTTAAAAATATCTTTTTGGGGGGCTGAAAACAAAATTTCCCAACAAAAGTTTACCCCACACAAAACTGAGGGCCCAATCCTATACTTACTGTACTTACCATTGCCGTTCCTCTTTTTACGATGATGCCGACTGTCGTAAAGCATTCAGCGTCAGTCGCAAAAGGCACTGCAACAGCACAAGTGGGAAGACCTACACCCTCCTGCCAGCTCCAACGGATCCCCTGACACAAGCTGGAGGGTTGGAATGGGGCAGGGAGGGACAAAACAGGGCGGGGAGGGGGCATAATGGGGGTGGGGAGGCTGTGGAAGAGGGTGGATCTGTTCCAGAAGGCGCACACCGAATCCTATTCCCTCCAGCAGCAGACTCTCCGCCCCCTTTCTTTCCTTAGACTTGCGCTAGCAAAATCGCTAGAGCAGGTTTGAGGAGACTCATTGCAGGTCAGGAGGTTTATTATGCAGGGATAAGGAGATTTAAAATCTCCCCCAGGATGCAGCAGTTGCCATTTTGGCTCCACTGCAATGACTGTGTGCGTGTGCGTGTGCGTGTGCGTGAATAAGATTGGGCTGTCAAATCTACCCTTCAAACTTGTATTTGGATTTTTACATCTCAACTTGTGAGTTTGAATTGGATTCTTTTCCTCCACATTTATTTTAGTTCCAGGTACATGGGATATTAGGCCAGCGGGTGGCGCAGTGGGTTAAACCGCTGAACCATGAGCTGTCGATCGAAAGGTCGGCAGTTCAAATCTGCGACGGGGTGAGCTCTCGTTGCTTGGCCAGCTCCTGCCAACCTAGCAGTTCCAAAGCATGTTAATGTGAGTAGATAAGTAGGTACCACTTGCGGGAAGGTAAACAACGCTCCGTGTTCCAGCCGCATGCTATGCGCTAAGGCAAGGAGAGTCATGCCGGCCACATGACCACAGAGGCGTCTTCGGACAACGCTGGCTCTTCGGCTTTGAAATGGGGATGAGCACCACACCCTAGAGTCGGACACGACTGGACTTAATTGTCAGGGGTCACCTTTATCTTTTTTACATGGGATATTACACAATGATTACTGAAATAAATTACGATGCAAATGCAGTAACCCATTCTTTACATCAGCTGATTATACCAAATTAATATTATTTTGAGAGGATGTATACAAGTTGCCTGTTGTTCTTTGCTTGCTTGCTTTCTGTGGACTAAGAAGAGTACAATGGCATCTAGCAACAATTTATTTCTTCTCAAGTCAGACAACAATAAAAGTAAAAAAAAAATCAAAGCTGGAAATTTGCACAATAAAGGAGGCTTGTCTCCCAGGGACTTTCTGATTGTCACCTCATCAAATCTTTCACTATGCAAAACAGAAGGCAACAAAAAGATATCTTCCCCTCCTCCTTTTGAGGGGAAACATCATTAGTCTTGAGAAAAGGAAGCTGAATTGCATTAATAATGTACTAAGCTGAAATGAAGTTCTTTCAGAAGCCTGGGGTCCTCCAATGTGTCCTTCAATCAAACAATTTGCAAGGGATGTCATTTTCAATGTCATTTTAATATTTTTGAAATCCCTCACTGCGTTTTCCAGTAATGCGGGAGTTCTACAAACCATCTGGGTTTAGTGAGCTGGGCCCAACTTCAAATGGAGTGTTACCTTGCCCCTCCTCCCAACCTACCCCCATCTTCTCATGCAAAATAAAAACAAAGTTTTGGGAGGTTACAGCACAAGTGGGTAAGCCCCACTATAAGTACCCAGTGGGGCTTACCACCAAGTAAGTGTGCAGACTTACCACAACATGGGCTATTTAAGCAATTGTCTGTTTCCATCTTCACAATCACTGAAAATGTTTATTCCAACCATTGGCTAACAAGAAGAATAAGAGAACAATATCAGAGTAAACATAATATATAAACAAACTATAAGCTGCTGTGCTGTGGCACCTCCGGATGGGTGGGCAAAGGAAGGATATAAATATTTTCTGTCCCTTCCACCATTTCCTTCTTCTCTTTCAAGTCCTTGGATCTCAGAGCTGGTATCCACAAGTCCACGACTGTGTCTGACATGGCTGGGTTGGGAGTTGTGTATATAAAATAGAGCTAAGTACAAAAATAAGTCCCAAACGTACAGGTCCGATGGCAGGCACCTGGGAAGAGAGGAGGGGGGGGGGGACCCAAGAGACCCAGAGCAAAAGGCAGGAACAATGCAAAAATGGCTTTGGATGGAGCTCAATATTTGAAAAGAAATACAAAATAAATAAAGAAATCAAAAATGTAATATTTTTGTAGCAATAGACAAGAAATATCAAATAGGCCAGGCTGTATCCAAACAAAGTGAATCCTGACTAACTAGCTCCATTTAGATAAATCCAGATAGGACTTAGTAGCAATTAATTTATTATTTATATAGTGCCATCAATCTGCATGGCACTTTATAATACAAGAGAAGACAGGGGTTCACAATCTAAACTGGGCACAAGGGAAACTACACAGGAAGGGGGACGGAAACAGTGCCAGTAATGGTGAGGAAGAATATGCAATTATTTGACATACATGTACTTAGTTGCAGTAAGGAATTGCAGTTAGGGTGGCTAAGAGGTACTGTACTGCAAAGGCTTTGCAGAAAAGGTGAGTTTGAGGAGGAATTTTAAGGAAGTAAGAGAGCAAGAGAGAATTAAAGAAGAGTTTTTAATGGTGCTTAGTGAGGATTCCTTTCCATTGGATACAACCCCTCTCAGTATATAAAACTCAGCGTTTGTTTGACACACTGTCACATGCGCTGTGTGACTGAGTTTGCACGCCTGCAATCCTAAACGCAGTAAATAAAAACTTAGGCCGTCGCTCCATTGCGGTATACAGTACTGTTATACATACAGTATTTGAGCAGCTCAAATTGAGCTGGTCGTCACATCAATCAGTCAGGAACCTCCTTATCGCGGCGGCGGCGGCGGCGGCTGGTCCCAAGCAGAGACGTCCCTGGAACTGCATCCCGTTGCCATGGTACCCCACCCTCCCTTTCAGCCCGCTTGTGGATGCTCTTGCGCATGCGTCTTTCCGACGAGGCCAGTGCGCACGCGCACGAGTCCTTTTCTGCCCGGCATAGCAGAGGCCGCATCGCAGGCTGTCATTTCGGGTTTTTTGTGCGCCTGCGCTGCGAAGGGCAGAAAAGGCAGGGCCTTCCTACTGCGCACGCGTAGTTGTTAAAGCGAAGGGAGTGGAAGTGGTGAATCGGTGCATCCCGCTGGGCTCCCCTTACGCTTTCGTTTTCCTTGGGAGGTCCAGCCTTGACCATGTCGTACGGCCCGTTAGAGACTTACCGGCCCAGTGGGCTTCCGCCCCGGGACTTCAGCGCCATCATCCAGTCCTGCAGCACCAACATACAGCGCCTGGCACAATGCAGTGAGTGAGACTCTTCATTGTTTTCCCCACCCACAGCCCCCCCACTCCACAAATCTTCATGATCCCCTTTAAAGCATCCTCCCATCCCTTATTCTTCTCCAAACACTTCTTTATATTACATTGTTTTTCAAAAGGCTTATATTTTCTCCTGTACCAAAACTTAGGTTGTAAGTGTCTTGGGGCAGGGATCTGACCTCACTTCCTCCAATTTTTTCAAACCACAGTGGACAATGATAGATAATGTGTAAAAAAAACCTATGATTTGTGTCCACAATCTCAAAGGCAGATTACATTTTTTTTAACAAAAATGAAAACTGCTCAGTAATAAAACATTTCCTCTTTCCTATTTTTTTTTAACCTGGCTGTTCTTTTTTTCTTTTTGAATTTTTTTCCTTGTTCCTTAGTTGTAGTGTTGCCTGGCCATTTAACTAGCTTAATAACTTAACAGAAACTCTTCACCGAGCATAATGAAGTCAGAAAATTAAAATTGATTAAAATCTACAATAGATAACGCCTTAGAGTGTATAAACCATTTCTGGTTCCATTGTCAAAAACTTGAATTGTTGTACAAATTGCTCCCACCCTATGCATTTCTACTCATGCCTGCCAGCCAGCCCACCTTTCCTCTAATTATTCATGCTCATAAATCCACTTCATGTGTACTGCGTATATGCAGAAAACACTTCTACATTGACAAAAGAGATGTGAAATGCATGTAGATGCATACTAGATGCATACTGTGCAGGCAAAGTAGTAGTTGGTTATCTGATTCCAGAGTATATATCAGGGGTGGTCAAACTTGCTTCATGTAAGAGCCACATACGATAAACTTCAGATGTTTGAGAGCTGTAAGAGAGATGTTTGAGAGCGGCAATATTTAAGAAGCATTTAAATTTTTTAATATATTTACTCACCATGAATATTAAACTTATGTTTTAATCCAGTGGACTTTCAGTTTGTACCTGGTAAATAATTATAAAGCTTGAAAACGTCTTATTTACCTTTTATATTAACTGTGATACAAAAAGGAGCTCAGCCAAGACATTTCCGAGAGCTGCGCATTACATGTCAGGAGCCACAGTTTGGCCACTCCTGGTATATATCCTGTGTATACAGGCATTGAAATACATTTGGGTGACCATCGGAGTTTGAGCACTGGCTGAGGGCTAATCCCCATCAGTGGACCCACCTGGCCAGGCTGACCCCTGACCTTACCATACCCATAGCAGTGATAACACCCGGTGCATCATAAGGGAACAGATGGAGGATCTAGCTCCGGGTCCCCCAGTACCAGGCATGCATGACCATCACACAACTGTCTTGTGTGCTTGTTTTATACTCTTCCATACCCTATTCCTTTCCTGGAAACCACCTGTTTCCAGGAAAGGAATAGGGTAGTTTATTAAGTGCCTCTCTAGTGTAGTAGTGGTTCACTTTTGGGGTGTCATGGACCCCTTTGTGAATCTGATTGAAACTATAGACCCCCTTCCCCAGAAAAATATACATAAATATACACGCACACAAAATTTTGTTTGCACCCAGTTCATGACCCCCAGGTTAAGAACCTCTCCCCTGAGTGAAAGAGCTGTGTGCCACGCTATTTCTCCTACTTAATGGACAGTTCATAGAATATGAGTGGGCATTAATATTAATACTATTATCAGTTTTCTGACCTGCCCTTCAAAATGCTCAGGGTAGCATACAAGATTCTCTCTTCACCCCATTGTGCCCGGTAGATTGTTTGAGGTAGGTTAGGCTGAGAGATGGTGACTGACCCAGGGCACCCAGTGAGCTTCGGGGATGAGCCAGGGTTTGGAACCTGGGTCTCCCTGCTTCAGCAGCTAGCCTGTTGTTTCGGTAGTTGCAGTAAAATGATATTCACATCACTGATTGCTTCATCACAGGATGACTTATTGCCATCGTGATGGTGATCAGGCTCCAAAATGCACGTCATCTGAAGCCTTGTTGGCCTGAGTTTGGAGTGAACATGTTGCCGAACTGTTCACAAGAATAGGATATGTATGGATGTCTGCCATGAGCTGGCCGCAGGAAGGCATGGCATTTTGCAGCAAGGGAGAAAGATAATTCTTGTGACTCTGTCCTGAGGCTTTAGCAGTGTTACGCTTTTACCAGAGGGGTAGTGTCTCCTGGCTTGGGTACCCCTTGGCACTGCTTCTAGCTTTTACTTCTATGGGCTGATTGATGTTCCTTTTGCTAAAGGTTGTAGTTTCCTCCCCAGTGCTTTTGTAATGTGGCACTAAGGGACCTCAGTCATCTGTTTGACCACTTCAGTTGCTTTTCTTGGCATTTCCAAGTAGCCGCCTTGAGTGCCCTTGCTGGGAGAAAGGCGAGGTATAAATTCTTTAAATAAAAATAAATAAATTCCACGGTTATTTATTTTATTTATTTATTTAGAAGATTTCCATACTGCCTTTCCCCAGGCTACAAGCCTGGCGCTCAAGGCGGTTTACATTAAATTGCATTAGATTAAAATGTACATAAAAAAATATTTAAAATCACAGTGGCTTAAAAACAGCAGATTAAAATATAAAAAACATCAGGCAAACAGCAGATTAAAAAAATAATTTCTAGAATTCATTTCAGTCCACTCAATCCATCAGGCCTATGGAATAAGGACAGTTGCAAAATAATTAAGGTGTGAGCAGTCCTTAGCTCTGCTTATTTTTTTTGTTTTAAAGAGTTGATTGGAAACACCATTCTGAGATGTTTATGAATAGAATTCTTTTGTTAAAATAAAGCTAGTGTCTGCTCTAGCAGCTTCACGTGGAGGACCATAGTTCTGGGCTTCTCCACAAACTACACACGTGAGCAAAAGTCAGGCTCTTGGTGTTCATGGTCTTCATTTCAGCCTTGCAGCTAAGCCTGAAAAAGGGACTAGCCCACAAAAATCCTTTCCAGCTTGCCCAGAACTATGTTAATCATTAGAAACCTAAAAAAGGAGGAGGGGGAGAAGAATAAAAAAAACAAAAAGGAAGAGAAGGTTCCTCAGTTGCAGAGATGCGATTCTTGCTACGGAAAGCCAGGCCAGTGGCTACTTACAAGCTTGCTTAGTTCAACATTTCTAGATTTATGTAGAGATTTCTATCGTACCTTTTAGTGCCTCCCCACATGGCTGCTACAATAGGCTGGTGAAATCTTAGATGTTAGAGAGAGGGACCAGGAAGGGTTCTCATAAGCAGAATAAATTGGGCAACAAAGGCAAATTATGCAAATCTACTGAACTAGCAAAATTGATTCAGGCAACAAAATTCAGAGTTCTGGCTCCCAAACTCTGCAATAAGAGAAGCTTATTTGTTTGTTTATTTTAAACACAGGCAGCCCTGTGAGCACACTGTCTTAGGAGAGATGATGTGGCCAACTGGTTTTTCAATAGCGTGCCAGCTTCGCATGCCAGCTTTTTCAAGGGTGAAACATTTACAGCCGTAATCAACTTATCAATTGAGCAGGAAGTATTGGTTTCTAGGTTTAAAGTGTTTTCTTCTGTAAGGTCTAGGGAGACAGGCAGCGCAATCCTGCGCAACTATCCGGCGGGTGGCCCAGGCTGCCCGCCAAATCCTATCCCCGTTCCGGGCCGCTTTGGACCGGCTTGGAGGTCTACTTGGGAAAAGGGAATGTTCGTCCCCTTCCCCTGGTGTAAACCCGGGAAGGCCCAATGGACTTCCTTGGATTTCCGCCAGCTGTGGAGGCTGTGTAACAGCCATGCCGGCCCAAACAGAGATGGGGATATGGCGGACGCCATCCCCGCCCCTTCCCGGGCCGGCTCAGCCAATGGCCCCCCTCCCTCGCCACCCGGACTGCCCCCGTGTCCGCCGGGGGATCTCTTACCGGTCTCCGGCATGGGGACGTGGCGGCCGTGGGGACATCCCAGCGGCGGAGTAAGGGAGGCCTTGTGCTAGCCGCCCTTACTCCTGAGTTGCACTCGCTCCACCGCCATTTTTTTGTGCAGGATTAGATTATTTCCCTCCCCATTCCAGATTGTCCAGTGGTGACCCTCAAATGTCTGCCGTCTTGTAATATAATGTGCTCAGAGTATCCCTATACCTCTTTTTTTCCCTCTTCCTCCTTCCGTTGGGTTTTGTGCTTCCTAGCCGAACAAGGAAGCAAAGCTTAAATTCTTAAATTAAATTAAAATTATCCATGTTTATTTAGAATAATTCCCAGTGTATTCAGTGGAGCTTATTCTCAGGAAAGTGTGCAGAGGATTGCAAGTCTGGGCAGCAGGATAATGCAGAAAGCATGCTGCTTTTCAAAATCCTTTATACATCACTATGAAAGCTACTTTGGTATGAGCCATCTAGTGATGGTAAGGAACAAAATTCAGGAACTGTAATACTGTTAAGGTATTCAGGAACTGTAATACTGGTAAGGAACTGAATACTGTTCCTGAAGGAACACTGAACAACTGAACACACGTGGAATGCTTTCTAAGTGTGCAAAATGCTTCACGTATCTTATAAACCTTCCAACAACTCTGGAGGGTAAAGCTTCAATTCTGTGTGCATTTCCTTACTTCTGAATAAACATGCATAAAGTCTTATTATCCCCATATTGCAACTGGGGAAGACTGAGGGAGCAGGTTGCCTAATACTGAGTTCACGGTGGAGACGAGATCAGAACCGGGCACATCCTGATCTGCAGATCAGTATCTTACACCAGCCATTTAATACAGCCTCTCCAAAAGCAGCAGCAACAGTTTTATAAATCTTTTAAACAGCCGAGGACGGACAGACGATGCCTATTTTATGTTATGTTATTTATGTCTTTGTTAATTTGGACAAGATTTATTCTTTCAGGTTTTTTCAGGAAGGGCAGCCCGTTCCTCTGAACCAAGCGATAGGAAATCCCCAGATCCTGCTTGCCATCAACAGTTTTGCAAGAGTTGCCTTGCATTGCACCTGGGCATCTAGGCTTGTGGTTCTTACAGCTCCTTCTTTCAGGATTCCACAAATTGTGTCTGGCCTTAGTAGTCTGCTAAAAAAAAGTCCCTGGTTGCCAGGGCTCTGCCTTTCCCCCACAGAACAAGACGTTGTCCCTTCAAGGTCAGGGATGGTCCCAGCTCCAAGTTCTGAGCTGGTGAGAGGAATGTGGGATCATTTCTAGCACTCCCTTCTAGCTTGATGCTGGAACAGGTGGTGTGAAATTGTGGGTTGTGTTTGTGAGACACTCGGTCACTTTGCAAATGCAATGAGCAAACAACCTCCAGCCTTCCTCCTAATTGTGGAGCTGTGGAAGGGGGTCAGGGAAACAGGGCAATTGTAGAGACATTCTCTGCCTCCCTCTATAGCTTTTGGAGTTGAGAGGAGGAAAAAAAGACCAAACCCATTTGCTTAAGAGAAAAGACGCTTTTGTAAAACTTTCCTGTTTAGTCACCTGGGAGCAGTTTTTACTCACCCTAGTTGAGGATGCTTTCACACGCAGCCACCATAGAGCTGCTGCAGGGATCAGGTTGGCTGCAAATGCAACCTAACGTAGGCAAGCTGTGAGTGTTGGGAAGCTTTTTTTTTATAGTACGTGCTTATCACTTTGAGAAGGTCTGTCTGTCTGTCTGTCTGTCTGTCTGTCTGTTGTGTCTGATTAATGACTTATGGCTTCAGCAACTGAAGACCAAAATAAGCAGCAGCTCAACACTTTTAGAAAATGAGCATGCAGCAGATCTGTTCCTGTCCATGGACCCTCCCCTTCCTTTTTGTCTTACAAATACAAGTGGGCCCCCATATCCACTGGGGATATGTTCCAGGCCCCTCCATGGATACTTGAAACCGTGGATAAGAGCGAACACCCCCTCCATGGTTTCCTGAGGCCCCCCCCACCCTGCCTCCCCTGCAGGCAGGCATGCTTGCCCCCCCAGCTCTTATTTTTCTTTCAGCAGGCTTTGTTTCTTCCTTGAAACAAACAGAGAAGTAGCCTCCATTGCAGGCAAGTAGAATGAGACTAAGTCCTACAGAGGCTCTGCAAGGTTTCTGTTAACCTTGCAGAGCCTCTCTAGTACTTAGTCTCGTTCTACTTGCCTGTAGTAAGCAGCCAGAGGCTGCTTCTCCTGTTTCTTTAAGGAAGAAACAAAGCTTACGGGGACAAAAGTAAAAGCCTGGGGGGTCCCCACGATCCGTGGATAACTGAAACCGTGGATAGCGAATCAGTGGATATGGGGGCCCGCCTATAGTTGATAATCTGTGTGAGTCAAAGGAAGACATCAACAAAACGTGTAAAAGTGGGTACCAAAATGAAGTCTTGCAACCTAGTCCTATGGATGTTTACTCAGAAGTAAGTCCTAATCGACTCAATAAGAACTTCCCAAGGCAGCGTGTGTAGGATTGTAGCCTTAACCTTTGCACACGGTTATAGTCCGTCACTTATTGCTGACAGGTGTAATCACCATTTCAGAAATGTCATTTGCTTTTAAATGCAAAAAATAAAATACTGGCAAAAGCCCCACTGTAGTCATGTGACTCGATTATATTGGGTTGTTGTGACACATGGCATCAACAATAAATGTTAATAATTGAGTTGAAAGGCAATGTTGTGTTGCACTGAAGAATTTAGGATGTCTAGAGGTGGGAGAAAATGGTTTTATTTTTTTTGCAGATTTTGGTGTCTAACCAGAATGAAATAGCAGAAAACAGTGTTGTGGTTTTATTCCAATTTTCCCCCATTTTTATCAATTGTAACTGCTTCAAAAGTGTACTAGGTAGGTGGTATAGGTTGTACAGTGTCAGCAGATGAAGAATGATGCAAAATTACATGGTTTTGTTTTATTATTTTTTGTAGATTTTTTTTAGCAGAAAAGTGGTGTTGTGTGTCTTTATTTTGTTATCACCATTTTCTCCTGTCTCTAATGATGTCTCACCAGATGGTGAAATCCTCTGAAAGTACTTTGAAAACACAATGTCCCTCTGAAATTGACACTTCTGGTTTTCAAGTAAACATGGTTAGGATCAGGCTATGAGAGAGTTCAGATAATTCAGTGAACCATGGTTTATTTTTAGTTATGAGCACCACCCCTGGGTTTGTACCCAGGTTTGTAAATACAGTACAGTTAAACTACAGCTCCTGGGTTCAGACAACATGCTGAACTGTAGTTGAACTAGCCAGGATTTCTCCTTCGCAGCTGGGTGCCCAAGGGGAGGAAGGAGTGTGCGGGCTAAACGCTCATTCCCCTCGTATTCCAGCAAATTGTGGTCAACTTAGATCATCTGAACCAGCCCCTGTATGTCAAGCAGCAGTCTCAAAGCTGCCTGAGCTCAAAGGCTTTTATGCCACAATGGTAATCTGTCCTCAATTTTGTCTTTTACAGCTTCTCAGATAAGGAACTTGATGAGTCAGCTGGGAACCAAGCAGGACTCCAGCAAACTGCAAGAAAACTTGTACGTATTTTTTAAGCTGTCGTATAACATGTGCGCGTTACAATGAAAAAGCCGAATGCTTGGGTAAATTTTGGCTGTCCTATCACTGGGGCCAGGTCTGCGCAGGCAGTTGCACAAGGTAGTAGGGTGGAGTACACCATTGATCATCTCTCTCAGTATTCTCAACACTGGTTGGCTGCACTTCTCCAGAGTTTCAGACAGGATTTTTTTGTCTGTCATTGGGCCTTGGGTCACCCTGGGTCATTTGCATCTTCTTTTGTTAGCATGGAAAGACCAGGCCTGAGTCTTTCCTATATAGTTGGCAGCAAACTGGGCGTCACGTTGATAATTGCAAGGGGGCTAGAAAGGCTGACACAGACAGAATGCTTCCCTAAGACAGCTTGGCTCCTATGTGGAGCTCTAGTGGGTACAAAGCTTTAAGAGAAGGGACTGTAGCTTAGTGGTAGATCCATTGCTTTATTATTATTAAGCATATTTATATACCACTTTTCAACAAAAATGTTCATAAAGTGGTTTGCATAGCAAAAGACCCAAGAAGATGGTTCCCCCTGCAAACACTACACTGTAAAAGTTAGGAAAGCATTTTTTTTTACACGCTGCCCCTTCCATCCTCCACTCAAGGTACAAGTATGAATGCATATGAATGTTCACTAAGCCTCCTCTGTCAGATTAAAGGATACTGTCTTGAGCAGAAGAGAAGTGCGTCTTCCCAACAATTTCCTTGAATATCACAAAGTTATTGCCACTTTTGCACTCCCCCCCCCCTGCCTTTTTTCCCCTATTGGTCCATTTTCTCCCTAATGGACCAATAGGGCTACCTATTTTTAAAAAATAAATAAATTATGGCATATGTTAGCTAAGAAAGTGCCATAGATTTGTGGCTATACAGTGTCCCTTTGCATGTTAAAGTTCTCTGTTTCCAGAGGCTGGAAACTAAAGTTGACCCGTGTGCTTTTTGTTTGTAGGCAGCAGCTGCAACATACGGCAAACCGGCTCGCCAAAGAGACCAATGAGTACCTGAAGGAGCTAGGCTCCCTGCCACTCCCCTTATCAACATCGGAACAGGTTTGTGAGGTTTCCTGTGGCTTTGATACATCCAGAGAAAAATACTGTTACAACAGTGCTAAAGTTTGTTTTAAATATCTGGGAACACCAAAACTCCTTTGATGGGTAGTATGGGACAACATATCCAGGTATTTAGTCAGTGAGGTCAGAGCCAGTTTCAGGGAGTCCTCCTTCCTGGGTGGAGCCCCACTAGGATTCATACTGGATGTGGTGGAAGAGGCCGGTCAACTGCAGAGCAACTCTGTTGGCCGAGGGAGTTGCTTTACCTCCACCGCACAAAGGCCGTGGACACAGAGGTGGTCTTGAGAACTTGCAAGATGGAGGTGTCAACCCCTGACGCCGGCCCTGAGTGAGACCCATTTGAAGGCTAGAGCAGGGGTCCTCAAACGGTGGTACACGTACCACTAGTGGTACTTTGGGGTACATCTAGTGGTATGCGGCCGGTCTGAACCTCGAAACCCCCCTCCGACGGAGTTCAGAAGCAGAGGTTTCAGACATCGCGGAGCTCGGGAAAGCGCCGGCAAGATGCTCAGCTGGTGAGTGGTGGTGAAGCGTGCAAGTTTGGCATGCTGAAAAAGGCCTCTTACAGGCGCTTTCTCGAGCTCCGTGGCATCAGAAACTTCTGCTTCTGAGCTCCGTCGGTGTCCGATACCCAGATGTGACGGGCAATTACATCATTGCCCGTCACTTCTGGTGGCATGCTGAGGGATCCTGGTGGCTGCAGTGGTACATCGCCACCGAGGGGTTGAGAACCCCTGGGCTAGAGTATGGTCAACAAAAACAAGATACATTATCAACCAGAGACGATGCTGCGCCCCCACGTGAGAGGGGCTGCCGACGCTATGCCCCCACGTGACGCCGGGCGTGATGTCACGCGGCTCCAACCACGCCCCCCGCACCATTTTCCAGGCCATTTCGGAGCTGTTCGGGACCAGGGTGGGCAGGAGGGCCCAACCTCCGCTCGGCGAAAGCGGTGGAGGCAGCAACGGACCAAAAAAGGCAAGTCCTACGCCTTGGGGCCCACCGTCCCCCCCGCACCAACCCCCACGACGCTTCTGTTATCAGCACATGGACATTTTGATCATGGGTGGAATTTGATTGGTATTCTGAGGGGGGTTATTCTCCCCTCCCTCCATACTTCCATCTGCTATCATGAGTGAGGAAGCAACATGTGGTTGATGGGGAAATTAATCTTTAAGTTCTTGCTTATGCATGAAGCAGACAAAATCTCCGTTCCAGGTCTGACTTCTTTTGAAATATTTATACAGGTGAATGTAAAATTTTATGTAGCACTGGAAAATTTTCCAGAAAACTTGCATCGCTAACTATTTTAGGAACAAAAGGCAAAGTACCAGTATCTTATATTAAAAAAAAACCAAATACTTTGGTGGGGAGAGAAAAAGCTACCTAATGCCACTATAGATCAACAAGTGGGCTAGAACTGAGCCTGAAGGGTCGTGGTTCACAAATGAAATCTGTATGGGTTGGAAGTAAGATACGGGATTGTTCTTGAAATTATGTTCTCCTCTTACCTGTCTATGTTTTACCAGCGCCAGCAGAAACTTCAGAAGGAGCGCTTAATGAATGACTTCTCCTCAGCCTTAAATAACTTCCAAGCAGTGCAGAGAAGAGTGTCGGAGAAAGAGAAGGAAACCGTTGCACGGGCAAGAGCTGGCTCTCGTCTCTCTGTAAGTTGGCAGCCAACCTTTTCCTACACAAAGCTCCATAGGAGCCTGCCTGACCATTGAGGTCTTCCGATGCGCTGCCTCCCTTCACTCTCTGAGATCCAATTGGTGGGTCCCTCAAACAGGGCCTCTTTGGTGGTGGTGCTTTGGCGTTCCTCATGCCTAGCCCCCTTCCTCTTTAGCATTAGCTGGAACGAAAAGACTGTATCATTCCATAGATTTTGTGCACATTCAGGAGCTGACCGAGTACCATATTTAAATTTGGAGAGAAATATTCTCCTGGCTATGTTTATTTTTTAAAAAAATATTTCTAACCCTTCCATTCCACTGAAGGGACCATCAGGGTGGCTGACAACATACATTACAGCATGTCAAAAATAAAATCCATAAAAGTGGACATGCCCTCAAGCAAAGAAGTATTGGACTCAGATTCACAAACAGACTGAGTTGATTTTAAAGATTAAGATCCAAATGAAACCGGAAACATTTTTGTTGGGTATGTGGGAGGATCATGTAGGCGAAAAATTTCAAACTTTGTTTTTATATATGATAGCTGCGGCAAGAATTTTATATGCACAATATTGGAAGAATTCGGAGATACCTTCGCTGGAAGATTGGTGGCTGAAAGTTTTGGACTATGCTGAAATGGATAAACTTACAATTTTAATTAAGGAAAAGTCAGTTAACTTTTTCGTGAATAATTGGAAACCATTTATTGACTTTTTAAGAGAGAGAGAGAGAGGAATGATGTGATGATATGCGGATTTAATGAATAGAATGTGGGTGTTTTGGCTTAGTTGGAAATTGTATGTAGAAAATAGTGAATAGTATGCTAGTAGGATGTATTGCTTCGCGCTTGCTATAACTTTATGAAATATGTATTGCTTTTATGTTTTAATATATCAATAAAATATAAATATATATATAAAAAATAAATAAAATCCATAAAAAATAGGAGGCATTAAAAACAACAGAAGTTCAAAGCACAGGTGTATGCCAAGGAACTGAAAGCCCCCCTCCCCCCCAAAAAACATCAATAAAGCCAGGCACCACAGGTGGGTTTTCACTGCCTGCTTGAACACAGTTAGTGACTGGGCCAGCTGGGCCTCCTGAAGGAGGGAGTTGCATAAACTAGACACCACCACCAAAAAGGCCATGTTTTGTATCCTGCCAGCCACGCCTCTGCCAGTGAAGGACACAGACCAGGGTTTCTGACTATGAATACAGTGCAGGGGCAGGTTTTTATGGGAGAAGGCAGTTCTTCAAGAATCCAGGCCCCAAGCCATGTAGGGCTTTAAAGGTCATAAGCACCTTGAATTGAGCCTGGAAACATACAGATAGCCAGTGAAATGAGTGAAGCATGTTTTATACCAGCTGAAGCTTTCAGATTGTCCTCATGTCATGACCCTAAGAGGGTTTTCTTCCTTTCTATTTGCGGCACACAGTAGTCTTGGCTAGAGGAGGCATGCTTCAGGCTGGCATGAAATCTGTCTTCTGTTCTTAGAGCCGTGAGGTTTGCCTACTGCAACCAGGTGCCAAATAGTGGCTCAGGATAGCCATGGAGCAAGATGTGAACTGGTGGCTCAGAAGCCACAGCTAGTTGCCAGCAGCACCTCTTGAGCCATAAACTGGGATAACCTGCATGTACAAGTCCCAGTCGAACACAGGAAGCTTGATCCATCTAGCTCAGGTTTCTGTGACTAGCAGCGGCTCTCCAGGGTTTCAGATAAGGATCTTTCTTAGCCCTACCTGGAGATGCTGGGGATTGAACATGGGCCTTTCTGCATGCAAAGCAAGTGCTCTACCCAGTGAGCTACAACCCTGCCTCCAATAAATGTACATCAGGATAACTACAGATCGGGGATTCTAGCGCTAAACTCCCAAACTGACCAGGAGATCATGCACAAAGGCAGTCCACTGAATACTCCTATTTTACAGGGGAGGAACGTGGACACGGAGAAAAGTGATTAGCACACAGCCAACTGTGGCAGATAAATATTTTTAAATAATTGCTATTCTTAAACTGGTTAAACCACTGAACCATGAGCTGTCGATCGGAAGGTCGGCAGTTCTAATCTGCGCAACAGGGTGAGCTCTTGCCACTCGGCCTAGCTCCTACCAACCTAGCAGTTTGAAAGCATGCTAGTACGAGTAGATAAATAGGTACAACTTCCATGTCCAGCTGCACGCTATGCGCTGCGGCAAGGAGAGTCATGCCGGCCACGTGACCACCAGTGTCTTCAGACAGTGCTGGCTCTTTGGCCCCATAACGGGGATGAGCACCGCACCCTAGAGTTGGACATGACTGGACTTAAATGTCAAGGGATACCTTTACTTTTACCTTGAAATGACTGGGAGTCTAGAACTCTTGGCGATGTACTGCAAATTAGCATCTACTGGTAATTCTCTGGGCAATCTACCTTCTGCCCTCGCACCTTCCAGTATAAGCTGAAGCCAGTGACCAGGAAAGGTAGCGATCCTGCCTTGTAGCCGAAGCTTGTACATAGTGGTTGGTCTTTTGCCCCTTGTAGTTTAGTTTCATTCATGTTATTTGGTCTTGGGCATAAGCCATATCAAAGCTTTCTGAAGTGATTCTGTGATGCAGCGGCTATTGAAAATCGGCAGGACTTCCAGGGAAATGTGTTGGGGGTGAAATTGTACAGGTCCCGGTTACTGCATTGTACTCTTTGGGTTTTTTGCAGTACAAAGCCTGTCTTCATGTTGTCTAACTAACCAAATTATATTTTCCAGGCAGATGAGAGGCGCAAGGAAGAGCAGTTGGTCTCATTCGACAGGTAATAGCTACTGCTTGGAGAGAACCTTTATCGCATCTGTCTTTTCAAATGCAAACGCCTTCATCACTTGACTTGCCTTGGAGAACAGGAATTAAGACTTGTACCATGTTCACGGTAACACGGCACTATCTGTTAGCTGGAAGTTCATCTTTGGAGGTCATCTAGTGTAAGCCCTTGATCAATGCAGGCAGCTGCTACAGCATCTCTGAGAGGTGGCTGTCCAGCCTCTGCTTGTGGGATCTCCCTCATTGGAGGTTTTCAGCTGCCCAAGGCAGACTGTTCCCGTGCCAGACAGCTCTTAAGTTAGGTCGGAAGTTCTTCCTCCTCTCTAGCCTCAATTTACTTCCCTGTAGTTTCAGTCTGTTGGTTCCAGTGCTGCCCTCAGGAGCCACAGAGAATAACCTGTCTCCCCTGCATCTAACCCAATGCTGTTGCCACTACATCACACTGGCTCTTTACAGTATAAATGTTATCTCATATTCTGCAGCAATGAAGAGTGGAATCAGATGCAGTCTCAGGAGGAAGACATAACCATAACAGAACAAGACCTTGAACTAATTAAGGAGAAAGAAACTGCCATCAGGCAATTAGAGGTGAGCGTATTAGGACTTGAACCACTTTCAAATGAATAAACAAAAAATTAGCTTATTGTGTTTGGGAAAGAGATTTTTAAGAGAGGAAGGTTCTGGATTCTTCTGAAGCCACATGCACACCCTCCCCTCCCTCCCCCCCCCCCTCTCTCGCTCTCCATTTCTTTTCTTTGCACACTGGGGTATCCATCTTTCTAGCTGCATAGGCACTGCTTTCTTTCAAGGCCATCCGCAATAATAAGATATATTCTGCTGATATGATTGGTGCCTTGAAATGAGAATGGGCATAAACAACTTTGCACAGCTTAGTAATAAACTACAGCAAGTCCTCACAGAAAGTTGTCAATTAGGTTCTTCTCAGAAACTGCAACTTTAAGCAAAATGACTTCTAATGAAACCAGTTTTACCATAGGCCAGAGGTTCCCAAAGTGGGAGGCCCGACTCCCAAGTGCAGAGAGCAAAAACAAAGATCGGGAAAAGCTGCCTCTTCACATCGGGTCACTCAAAGTTCACTTCAGAACACTTCAGGTTTGTAGGCAGCTTTCCACAGCGTGAGTGATAACCCCTTGCTTACCTTATGTTAAAGAACAATTCACAACTCAATTGATAAGCTGAGTACCGGTACTTTGGAGCTGGAACTGCAAAGACAGCATCTCGTTTCTCTCCAAATCCTGAGACATTGCAGCTTTGCAAGTAAAGTATTTTCTTTCTGTTGAATGTTTTTAAGAAAGCAAACAAAACAAAAAGCAGCCACTATGTTTGTTTGGTTGATTAATTATTAGGATTTCTCTCCTTCCTTTTTGACCCACCTCTAAGTTAGTTCCCCACTGTATTTGCCCCCCCCCCCCCCGATTGGAGACTGCCAGGCAGTATAAGAATCTGTTTTTCTTCTTGCAAAGATGCTACCTAAAGGAGCTCTCTCCCTCTCGTGCAACTGGGGTGGGGCATGACCAATGGAAAAAAAAAACCTCCCTCCCATGCTTTGATGTTTCTCTTGCCATGAATAGGACTAACACAGACAACATCAGTGCCCTCTACCAGGTAGGAACCCCAGGTGTGCCAACGGAGGGAGGGCAGCATCCCATCCCCACCCTGCGCACTCCTGGCTTAGCTGCTGCTCAGCATAAGCATGGAAAATCCACTTTAGGGCTCGTTTTGGGAATATACACATACATATAAGAAAGGGTGCCTCTGAGCATGTAAAGAGTGCCTGTTTCTTCCGTGCACTGTAATGGGGAGTCACGGCTAACGGCGAGGGAGATCAAGGAAGCCGCGAATCAAAAAAGTTTGGGAACCACTACCATAGGCTAATTGATAAATATAAACGTTCCTATGACATTTTCCCATCAACTTTAAAATGACTTTAAATGAAATGACTTTAAGGCTGCAATCCTATCCTATCCACACTTTCCTGGGAGTAAACTCCATTGAACATAATGGGAATAGCTTCTGACTAGACATGCCTAGGATTGTGCCGTGAGGACTTGCTGTACAAGCAGTTGAGGGCCTTGTGCGGGGGGGGGGGGTGTCCCAAAGCATGGGTTGTTACCCCCATGCAGGTGCTGAAAAGGATGAGTGGAGTCATGTTCCTGACTGCTGTGGACCTTAGACAAGATTGTGAGAGAGGAGAGGAGCGGGTTACCGTTGGAAGAGGGTAGAAGCAAGGGGAAAAAAGCAGTACTGTGAGGGATATAAGAACCAAGCAGGTTACATTTTGGGCTTGCAGTGGAGGGAGGTGTAGAATGTCACATAGGAGTTTGAGAAACATGGTTGTTGGTTTTTCATTCATTTTTAAATTCATTTTAAATGTGATATATGGCTTGGATTCAGAGAGGTCCTTGTGTGAGCCCAAGGCAGTTTCTAATACACTACTTCTCGGGTGCAAACTGCTTCAGCAGGAAGGAGAGGAGCAGTAAAGCTTCATTGTACAAATGTAACTATGCCTGTACAAATGTAACTCAGCCTGCAGCTCTTTGGATCCAAGCCACAATAAGGTCTTTATGCTTATTGGACTCTCTAAACAAGCAAGCGGGGCTGGGACAGGGTGGGAAATACAATACATCTCTCTCTAATCTACCTTCCAGGCAGATATCCTGGATGTGAACCAGATATTTAAAGATTTGGCTATGATGATCCATGATCAAGGAGATATGATTGGTAAGTGGATACAAACTGTTTTGTCTCCAACATACCCCACTTTCCTGAATGTACAACTATTTATTTGGACATAGGTGGCATTGTGTTCCGCCTATGGAAGTCTGAATGAAGCTGCCTTACAGCGCAATCCTGTGCATCTCTACTCAGATATAAGTCTCATTGAGCTCAGTAGTACTCCCAGGTAGGTGTGTGTAAGATTGCAGCCTTAATCATGGAGGATTCTAACTGGGGACGTTTGAAATCCGTTGGCTGCTCTTATGTCGGAGGGATCCCCAAGTGTATTCTTTTGAACTGTTATGTACAAGTTGCTGAGGACTAGTGGTGGAAGCACATTTATATGAACTGATTTGATGATGCCTCAAGAGCAGTTTTTAGAAACTTGTGATAGATAGCATGTCAAAACAAATGTGTTGTATGGTTTGTTGGTTGTCACGTTTTGCGGGGAGGGGTGGTTATGTAGCTGTTTTTATCAGGGGCCAACAAACAGGTTGGCCACTTTAGAACATGGAGCTTGAGGCACCGACTCACCTCCCCTTTATCCCTTCTCAAAGCAATTGCTAGTTGTTGATCAGGGGTTTAAGGGATAGTATATACTCTCCAGCCCCTTTTGTAGGGCTCCCAGCATCTCTGATCTTATGCTAAAATGGTTTTTATAGGCTGACTAAGCAAGCCAAATTAGAAGCAGTAACATCTGAGACTTAGGGAGTATACATTTTTTCCATCTATCATCCCCTCCTCACCCCAGAATCTTTGTAAATTATTGCCTTTAAAAAATGTATGTTTATTGTGTATATATTTGTCTTGTTAGCTGCCTTGGAAGCCCATTGTTAGACCAAAAGGCATAATATAATTCAGTGGTTATAACTCTGAGTTTTTAGAGAAACAGGAAGAACGGGTATAAAAACCATGTAAAACAGCATCCAGCTGAGATAAGAACAAAATCGATCCGATCTGCACTCTCCAGGATTCCCGACAGTGCAAGCAGGCAAATTTTTTTTATTAAAATCCACAGAAAATGTTTCTGGAATGAAAGAAACAAAACGTCGGATTTTACTAGTGTTTTGCTGCCTGCTTGCATTGTCGGGAATCCCGGAGAGTGCAGATCGGATCGATTTTGTTCTTATCTCAGCTGGACACTGTTTTACATGGCTTTTATACCCGTTCTTCCTGTTTCTCTAAAGATTGTAGCTGGCCATGAAAGCTTTCGTTCGAAAATAACTGAGTGTTTGCGAGGGCAGGGCCAGTGGCGGCAGGGATCACCACCCCCGCCGCAAAACCCGCCCCCCAAACTGCCGTTTTTGGCCTAACCGGGGCTTGGGGGGCTTCAGGGAGGCCTGTGCAACCCTCTGCAGCCCGCCCCAATCTTCGGATCACTGAAAAATGTTGATTTTTGACACTTCTGATCACAAAAAACGGAAGTGCCCAAAAATTGCCATTTCTTGGCGATCCGAAGTTTGGGGAGGCCTGCAGAGGGTCACACAGGCCTCCCCAAAGCCCCCCCCCCAAAAGCCCTGTAAGGCCAAAAATGGCGATTTAGGGCACTTCTCGACCACAACGGCGATGCCCGGGATCGCTGGTGCCATGCTGTATCCACCTCTTAAGGGGGCAGCTTTTGTTCTCAATGGTGGGTCGCGACCCACCACTTTGAGAACCACTGATATAATTATTTAAAATTTTAGCAATAACCTGTAGTTACTCTGAGAAAATAGAACATCTGTGACTTTTGGGTTCTGAGTGTGTGTTTTTTCTTCTTCCCTGCAGACAGCATAGAAGCAAATGTAGAAACTGCAGAAGTCCATGTAGAAAGCGCAAACGAACAATTACAGAGAGCTGCTTATTATCAGGTAATGCTTGTGTGGTTCTGTTTTGTCATACAACCAAAATGACACTGCCACCACTTGAAGAGAAAATCATAGTGAGGGCTTACACGTAATTGTCCAAAAGTTAGAGCAGTTGTCCATTTTTTGTTCCTGTTTTCTCTGTTCTTCTCTCAGTTAAGTCCATCTTGTCCCATTTTTCCTGAGTAACAATATTAATGAACTGAAAATGTTGATCTTGTGTCTCCTTTGTGGATTCAATTGACTTTCTCTCCCCCCTGCCCTTGCTGTTTTCTCTAAACAGAAGAAATCTCGTAAGAAGATCTGTATCCTGATTCTTGGCCTGGCTGTGGCTACTCTAATCCTGGCACTCATTATCTGGCAGGCGGCAAAATGAAGTCCCAACGTGGAATTGAATTAGTTGCAGAGTTGTTGTTTGGTTGTTTTTTTTCGCCAGGGGAAAATGGGTAGACAAGCCTGTGGAATGAATTGATTGGGATGAGCCTGAGCACAGACCGGTTTTCCCCTAGTAATTATTACATATAGAAACTAACATGAAGATAACTAGTTCTTGGACCTAGTGAACCATGAAGACAGTATTTATCAGTTCATGTGGATTTTTTATTTTATGTAATTAAATTTGTGGGGTTTTTTGTTTTCTGTACTATACTCTTGCCGTCCCGAATGTAAAGTGTTGAGAGTGTGATTGGTAATCTATGATGATCTTGTTAATTGACACATACACTTACGGATTTAACTTTTAAAAGAAAAAAATGCTGCTTTTTATAAGTGACTTGCATAGGAATAGCTCCCAACAAGGGAAACAAGTCTTACTAACCAATTAATTTTCAGTCTCAAATGAACTTCTTGATGCAATTCAAAGAGCACCGTTGGGCACAAGCTCATGTTCAGCAGTCGACATCTATCTTTTTCAAACAGCAGCTCTGTGCCTGCATCACAGACAACTTTTGAAATGTCCCTATGTTTCAGAAGCCACTTTCCATGCAGCACAGTGGGATGGTATTAAAAGCCTTTGATGGTGCTTGTCGCTATGCATAGAGACTTCTGGATTGAAGCCCTTAGCTTTGAGCTTGTCAAAGGAAAGTATAGATGCTTCTGTCTTTGGAAAAGTGCAATGAAAAATGTTGAGGCCATCTGGGTATGGAACCAAGAATGTACTCTAGAACTGACTAGTTTAGCCTAGAGAGATTTATACCTAACGTCTGGTAATAAGTTTTCTCCCTGTTCTATTGTCATGGTGACAGTGAATCATTAGCAGTATGTCCTTATGTTTTGTTTCCTAGTAAAGGTGTAGTCGGTGGTGGGCTATATAGAGCATCTAGTCTTTCTCAGTTGTACCTCCCAGTAGGTGCATTCAGGATAACTTGGTCGTACTCTTTGAAACAACCACTACAGGATGTAAAAGGCAAAGCACAGAGCCTGTAATGGGTAACAACAGAGGTGGCATAGAAACAGATCATGCATTTTGTGGGTGACTATGCACGGTCCTTCCATGTCTCTTCAACAGAAAGTTTCAGGACTTTTGTCGTCTGCTTGCCTTGGGGATGTTGCTTGTCTTTCTAGGCTGTGAGCGTGTCTCCTCTGAATTATTGGGAGGAATTGCTGGGTAGAGCGCTGAAGCCAATCCATCTCCTAGAAGTATCTGATAAGAAAAGGAAGAAAAATTGACTTGATAGAAGAAGGTCCTATATACAAGGAACTGTAGCATCCTTATACTGACGCACTCCCTATTTATATTTTTTTCACATTTTCTTTATTTAAATTGCTAAACTGTGAAAGGTGGCGTAGGAGCACGACGATCCCCTCAGTTGTACATCTTTGCACTATTACTCCATCATTCCATCCATTAACTATCAATAAACATTTTTAAAAGTATTAAACAAGGTGTCTTTCTTTCAGTTCAAAGTTGGAGAAGGGAGTGATGGGAGAACTGTTGTCAGGTGCCATAAAATAACAGATACATTAACTTGCATCAGGGTACACTTTGTAAAGCCAGGAGTATGGTCTGGGCATTAGCAGAATTGTAGTTGTGTGGGGATATCTTCTGCGGTACAAGGAGGTAGCAGAGGAAAGAGCAAATATTTGTTGCTGCTATAAGAGTAACTGCCCCCCTTTCACCCCAGCACAGTGTCTGGTTGCTGGTGGTGGTCTGCATCTCTTTAGATTGTGAGCCCTTTTGGGACAGGGAGCCATTTAATCATTTGATTTTGTCTGTAAACCGCGTTGAACTTTTTGTTGAAAAGCGGTATATAAATACTGTTAATAATAATAATAATAATATCCCAAGAAAACGAATCTGGTCTAAGCACCATTGAAATCAATGGATATGGATAAAATGACATTTCGTCTGGATTTTACCAGCCCTTGTCATGTTGGTCACTCAGCTATCTTGACAAGGTCTGGTAAAATCCAGACGAAATGTCATTTTTTCAACCTGTTATAATTAAAACATTTTTTATATAGCTATGTTTTATAATCCCATGAATTCTATTCAGTCTGAGAATATTATTGCTGGCCATAAAATCTTAAAATCGTGTTTTAAGATTGTTGTCTTCCTAATTCAGACCTGAAAATCACAACAGGAGCTGCTGTGATTGTGAAGGATGCGTTCCAAACAATGCGAAGTACTGTATTTCTTCGAGTCTAAGGCGCCATCGATTCTAAGGCGCACCTTTACTTTCAGTACCACCAGCAGGGGGAAAAAAATCAATTGATTGTAAGACTCACCTCCCTTCATTGAATCTACCCGCTCAGCACCAACTCTCCCCAGCATGTCTCCTGCAGCTGAGGATGACTGAGTGCACTGCCTTTGCATAGCATTTCTGGCCCTGCCAGAAAGTGCCATTTCCTTCGTTACCTGGGCTTGGGGGAGCTTCAGGGAGGCCTGTGCAACCCTCTGCAGGCCTCCCTGATCTTCAGTTCAGCGAAAAACAGTGATTTTTGGCTATTTCTGGTTTTCACGAAAACCGGAAATGGCTGAAAATCACCGGGTTTTGCTGAACTGAAGATCGGGGAGGCCTGCAGAGGGTCGTGCAGGTCTCCCTGACTCCCCCAAGCCCCAGTAAGTAAGAAGATAGCATTTTGGGGTGCTTTTTGGAGACCTTCGATTCTAAGACGCACCCCATTTTTTTGAAATGCTTAATTGGGAAAAAACATGCGTCTTAGAATTGAAGAAATACAGTATTCATTTTGTTTGAAAAATGAAAACATCTTACACAAGACTTCTCTGCACTGAACGTTGTTGGGATTTTGTCTTTGTCTTTCCAGGACAAATAACATATGTAAACAAAGGTGTTTGTTTCCTCTGATCCATTGCTTTTCAACTAGTGGTATATGGAAAGGTCTTCTTTCAGCCACTGACATCCCTAACGTCTGTCATATTTATGCTCATCACAGCAATGCCTTAGCTCAGTGGTTCTCAAACTGTGGGTCAGGACCTGATTTCTGGTGGGTCCCTATTGCCTCAAGCCCTGAGACTATTCAAAAATCAGACTGCAGGGCTGCTAACAGCTGAACTCCTGCAGTTTGCAAGGAGCTGAGCTCCTGCAGTTTGCAAGCTTGTGTAAATATGAGATATGTTTGAGTGCCTTTTTTCTGGTATGTTGGCTTAGCTGAAGCCTGAGGCACAGCATTGCTGCAAGGCTTCAGCACCACAGTCCTTTGCTAAGGTTGCTAGTTTGCCTTAAATGGTGGTTTTTCCCCAGACTTTTTGCTTTTTCTTTATCTTCATCATGCAGACAGGTGCCAAAAGAGTAAACTCAGGCCATTTTGGTTTTGGGAGTATTATATTTTTAGGCCAGATCTATTTACTACACTGGACCCTGACCTGGTGCCAGAATTTCTTTGTTTTTCCAGCATTTGCAGTCATGTGATGTCACCAGGTCCTACCCTGTGATGTCATCAGGCCCCTCACTTTGTGATGCTACAGTATGCCGCCCCACCTAAGAAGGTGCAAGGTTTTGGATGCAGGCAACATGACTAGGCAATCTAGTCTAGCAGGACACTTTTTGTTGTAAAGAGTGTTGCTATTATTAGGTGTTGTCATTGTGAAAATGGAGGGGAGGGTATTTGAGCTACTGAAATGTCTTCTGCACAGTGATTTGGGTATCCTTACTTCATCCTAACTTACTACAGTAACATCAAGCTTGCAATGTTGGGAGAATGAAAAGGGGGGTAACTTTCGTGTATGCTGCCCTTGGAGTAAGTGTGGAGTACGAGTGAGGGTTGTTAATACATTCATAATTTTATTGAACGTAACTATTCAATTTTGTTCAAAAGCAAGCAGCCAGTCAGCTGACATTCTTTACTACGGCGCCCTCGTGAGGCTCTGCACCAAGGCGTCTTCTCCTGATTGGCTCTCTCACCCTACCACCAAGATGGCGGCCGCCTCAGCCCTTGACCTAGTCACACCCCCCAACGACACTCAAGAGCCCGCTTCCCCATCAGCTTCCCGCTCTTTTTGTGGCGTTACCGTGACGTCACCAAAACGCCACTCTCGAGCCACCGCCCACAAGAGGCTCACCGCGGCCTCCTCTTCCCGCCTCGCCGCGGTGCACGCTGGGATCACCCTCCTCCCGCCGGGTCTTCCAGCTTCCCGGCGTGCCCCGCGCCCCGCTGAATGGGGGCAGTCACAAGATGGCGGCGAACGCGAACTCTGCCGGTGGCGGCGGCAGCGTCGGGAGCCTCCCGCTCTTTGACTGTCCGAGCTGGTGAGGGTCTGCGGCGCTGCAGAGCGAGGAAGGGCCTCGCCGTGTGGAGGGCCCTGGATTTCTTGGGGCGGGGGAGGAACCGCCATATGACGTGGGGAGGAGTGTCTGTGTAGCAGCCCTGCAAGGGAAGAGCCGCCAAGCCTTAGCGCCCCTCGACCTCTCGGTGTCAGGCACTTCCCTGGAACACGTGAAGAAGTGATATTTGAAAAAGTGAAGGGTGCCTCTGAGCTTGGGCAGAGAGCTGTGCCTATCGCCGATCTGTGTGCTCTCTGAGCATGGGCAGAGTGCACGTTGCTTACCTCTGAATGACCTCCGTGATGGGATAGGAAAAGAGGGTGATGTGCCTTTTTAACAAGGACGTTAAAGCATGACTCTTGAGGATGGGCGGAGGCTATACTACTTACAGATAAGTGTGCAGGAATAGGAGAGAGTGCCTCTGGACATGAGCAGAGAGCTGTACTTATGAAATATGCTAAATTATGAAATAAAAGGGTGCTACTGAGCATGGACAGAATGCATGTTACTTGGTGACATGGAGATACCTCTCAACCTGGGCAGCGTTTGTGTCTTATAACTGAATAACTATAAGGGTCTGCATCGCAGTGTTTCCAGGTAGTCTAATGTTCTCATTGATCATCTGGGGCTGTGTTTCTCCTTCCCCCTGTCCCTCTGCTATTACCCAGAACTCCATTGAGTGTGTTACTTTGGAGGAGAGGCATTCTCGGTGGATTCCTTGAGGGACATGAATCAGTTTTCATGTTTGTATGGCAGAGTTTGGGTAGCAGATTAAGTCATGGATGGGAGCAATTGAACAAAAACATGAACAATAAAGCTGCTTGGAGCTGTAATCTCTGTTGTGTGTGGCCCAAAAGCATGCACTGATACTTGCTCTACAACCACATACCTGTGTTTTATACTGATCGCTAATATGTACTTTATTCAGAGTACTGCTTGTTGTGCCAGCTGTACCCAAGTGGCTAGCAGACTGCAGCTTTACTTGACATTTAGATCATACAGATAGGTACAGAATTCTGAAGTTTTTAAAGTTCTTATTTGGAGGTTGTGACATGGACATGCCTCTTCAGTGGGTGGGTGTGGCATTCCCAACCTATTGAAATGGCTCTTGAATTTTGCTTGTTCACTATAGTACATCCATGGGATCTTTGTTCATCAGACAGAATGCAGTTTGTTTCCCTATGTCAAATCTTAAAGGGTACGAAGTACAGTATATGTGTATCTTTTTTTGGAGCATATTGTGTTACAGAATAGGGAATGCTGATTTAAAGTAGTAGTTCTGAAACTTTATCATTTTGAGCCTTCATGGCTAAGCGGATGGACCTTTCCCTTGAGCAGTGGCTACAGATTATTTGCAAATCCATATATGGGTGATCCATGCACTTTCCTCAACTGACAAACTATTCTAAGAACGTTAGAGGAGCCCCACCAGATCAGGCCAAAGGTACATCTTCTAGTTCAACATCTTGTCTCCCCCAGTAGCCTGCCATTTGTCTCTGAGTAGCCCACAAGCATGCAATGAATACGTGCTCTTCTCCCACTATTGCTCCCCCTGCTTTCTGAAGGCCTTGGGGATGGAGACCTCCCCATGTGGCGGTGGAAGGTAACAACTGGGGAGACCTCCCCAAAGTAACAGGTGGAAGGTAACAACTGGGCTTTCTGGACAGATGCACTTTGTGTCCTGATACATATGTATGGCTTCAAGGAGGAGTTTCTTCCTCCCCGAACACTGCCTGGGATATCAGTGGGTCCTGCCTATTTCCCTTGGCCAAAACTGGGCTTGTAAGGACAGAAGGGGTCAGTCACACATTTAAACATGAATTAGTGCTGCTCCCCACAGCGAAAGGATTTTGGTGACCTTTGCATACCAGCATTTTGCTTCAGATTGTCAAACTGAATTTCTTCCCTTTGATATCTTATGAGATTCTAACGCATGCATTTATTAAAAGGGTTACAGCCTGGCAAGCATAGACTTTTATCTTCTGTCCACATGGTAGCCGAAGGCTATCAACTGCAGACTTGTGTCGGTGTGTGGTGTGGCTGAAAGAAGACTTGATGTGAGGGGAAAGCAAAGTGCATCCTCTTTGAATAGAAGCGCTCGGCTCGCAAGTTTTTGGGATCAGTGAAGAACATTGTAAGATTTTTCCCACCATTGGTTGTTTCTCTCTGCCTTGCATAGGGAAAAAACCCTCTCAAAGTCAGTTCTTTTACCCATTTGGCTCTGTCAATAAGCAAGAAATGGGAACCTGGAATGGAGATATTTTAAGATGCATGACTTCTGTGAGCTTGAGAAAGTAGATGATACTTGCTCTGATGTGTGAACAGAAATAAGTGTACAGTTTCTGAATAACACAGATACGCCTAACACCGTATTGTCGCTAATGCATTTCCCCTGTGCTGTGAATGGGATGCATGAAATGCCCATTCCAGCAGGGATGCTCTTTTCAAAAAGGACATGTCAGTTGCTCTTATGATTCCGCAGAATGATGCCTCTCAAGGTTTATGTTGAGCTATAGCTCTGAACATTATAAGAAGTGCCCCCTAGGTCAAACCAAAGTGAGTCTAGTCCTAAATTACCAGCCAGATACTTCCAGAAAACTCACAAACAGGGCACGAAGGATGGTGTAGTGGTTTGGGAGTCGGACTTAGACCTGGAAGATCCAGGTTCAAATCCCCGCTCAGCCACGAAGCTTCCTGGGTGACCTTGGGCCAGTCACTATCTCTCAGCCCCACCTACCTCACAGGGTTGTTGTGAGGACAAAAAGAGGGGAGGAAATATGTACACCACTCTGAGCTCCTTGGAGGAAGGGCGGTATAAAAATGTGAAAAATAAATATAGTTTTCTCCTGTTCTTGCCTTCCCCACCCCCTGCCCTGTAGCTGCTATTCAGTGGCATATGAACATGGCAGTTCCATTTAGCTATCATGGCTAATTGCCATTGGTAATTTCCTTCATGAATTTGTCTCATTCCCTTTTTAAAGCCATCTAAGGCAGCAGTCGTCACCACCTCTCTTGTCATGAACTATAAAGACATTAATGCATAGTGTGAGGAAACATATCCATGGCAATCGCTGGCAGTCTTCATTTCACTTAAGCTAAAGAGTTAGAATTAATACTGTGGGTTCTGAAACTTTGCATCAGAATCCCAAATTTCAGACACAAAGCTCAGGTTCCCTCACTGCGTAACTTCAATGTGTTTGCAGCCAGCTCAACTAGTAAAGTTTCTCTCAGAGAAAAGTATGTGCAACAGCTTAAAATCTCTGCCAGTTGTGAGAAGTGCATTTTGTGTTGGTAGTGACTTTGGATCTGTTGTGAACTGTAGGGACTCCAGAGGTTATTTTTAGCCGTTCCTAAACAAAATATGTTTCTGTTTTTGTTTCCTAGGGCAGGAAAGCCTCCCCCAGGATTGCACCTGGACGTAGTCAAAGGAGACAAACTTATAGAGGTATGAAAATAGATTCAGAATATTTGAAGATGGATCAGGGATATACATCTAGTACTGGGTAGCTCTGAACCTGCAATCACGGGCAGAACACACAGCAAATAACATCTAGGGCAGGGGTGTCAAACTAATTTCATACAGCGGGCTGAATAGCATTCATGATGCCTGCTGAGTGCCGGAAGTGACATCATTAAGCAGATGATGGCCTAAAATAAGCACTTTGTTCTCACATAGGAACTCATTACTTGCAAATGACAGAAGAGAAACTATGTAAATCTTTGGGGGAGCCCAACTATCACACCCTTTCAGTAGCGCTGCTTTTGCCAAGGCGTCACTTTACAGCTCAGCAACTGAGAGGTGCTCTGTGCAATGACACCTTGGCAGAAGTGGGGCTGCTGAAAGGGCGGCCCACGTGATAATTGGGCTCTCCCAGCGTCTCCCTCTCTCGTCCTTCTTGGTCTGCCCCTTCCCCCATAGCGTTCCTTGCCTTCTGAGGCCTCCTTCTGTCTCTCCCTCCCAGAGCCTCAGCAGAAGCTGCACTGCTGAAAGGGGGCAGCACAGGGAGAGCCCAATTATCATGTGGGCTGGATAAAGAGCTTCCGGGGGCCGTATCCGTTTGACACCCCTGATCTAGGGTGTGTTCTTTTACCTTTGTGCGCCAGTTTGTCTGAGCACCTCTGGCCAGCAACCTGAGTATCTTTTCATTGTGCTTGAATGCAGACTGCATATCCAAGTATCTGGAGCACCTTATAAGCAGATGCCTGCACTGCCCCCCAGGCGCTAGATGTGAGCAAGCCCCCCCCCTTCTTCCAGCATCACCTTTCAGCATGTGCAGGTGTGGATCCAGAAGAGGGCTCCTGCGTGGATGCCTGTTCTGGTGCTGGATCAAGGGTTTTGTTTTGGCAGCCCTTACAGTAGGGCTATAGTTCTGCAGTAGAGGGCATGCATGCAAAAGGTTCCGGGTTCAATGATGATGTAGTTTAGTGATGGAAGTAGTGTAAGGCAGTTTCCTGCGCGACCAAAATGGAAGCGTTATCTCGCATTTGATGAATCTGTGAGGATTGAGGTGCTGAAGCCCTTCATCCAGTGAACCACACCAGAGGGTCATGCTTTATTTAGAGGAAAGCGATGGTGCTTCACATATGCCACCTGTTAACTCTGTCATTGTCTGCCTATTTTGAGTTGTAAACAGTTCCCACAGGCAGCGAGCCTCTCTAGCATTTCAGAGCTGAAAATAGCACAGCTGTAACTGTCCATGGCGCATGACGTATGGTGTTGAATTCCTGCAGGTTTGTTAAGCACTTGATACTAACCTGGCCATCTCTACCCTAGTTCTCATTTAGAGCTCTGGGGTGTGACTGGTGATGGGCTGGGTCGAAGAAGTGCAACATTAAAAGAAGCCATGAGCTGATTTAGCTCGGTGTGTGGAGAAACACACTGGGTTATAACTCAGAGGCACAAGATGAGTTTTCAACAAGTTCATGATTTCCAGGCCAGTGAAGTGTTACTGATTATCCATTCCTGTTTCTCCTTTTTGTTTACAACTTTGTCAGAAGTGAAATTAATGGAGCTTAAGTTGGTCGTGGGTACCTCATCTCATTGATTTCAATGGTGCTTCGTCAGGATTCACTTTTTTTAGGTTACAACCTATATCTTCTTTTGCTTTTGGTGGTGGTGGTGAAATGAAAAGCCTACTTTGTTCCAAGCGAATTGATAACCGTTGCAGCCGCGTAGACTGCAGTCAGCCTCCATTTTCAAAGCTAGAAAACGTTCTGCATCTCAGAGTGAGAATTCAGTTTGTCAGTGAATATTAATGTTCATTGGTGAGAAGCTGCGAGGAGTTTGGGAGAAGAGAGAGTAGATGCGGAAATATGAAATCAAGGGTGAGAAGCCAAATGACGTTATCCTAGAAAATATAGGTCAGTGCACGTGACTCTCATCTGAGAGGGATTGAATGGGCGGGTGACACTGGAAGAGCAGTGGACCTGGAGGAGGGTGGTGGGTGACAGATGGCTTAATGCAGAAAAATGTCCAGTGTGCTGATTCAAGAGAAGCCAGACGAGAAGTCAAGGATGTGTGGAGTGCCGTCAGTTGCCGCTCTTGTTGCTTGCACCAGGAGGTGTTAAATCAGCTCAGAGCACCACAGTGCTAGAAACAAGATAGAGAAGTGAATGGAGTCAGTGGAGAAATTCTTTGTTACAAGTGGGGGGTCTTTGCTTTGTTTCCTTATGTTGTTTGGCTGGGGGAGGCATGCAAGGTTTCTGCTCATAGGAAACTAAGTTGTCAGGAATAAGTCGAGGCTAGAACCGTGTGTGTGTGTGTGTGTGTGTGTTCAGCGCCTCAGAGAGAACCTGGCTTCTGTCTAATCAGTGTTTAGGGTCTTCAAGTTGCCTGTCTTTGTAGATGTGGTGCAGCCTCTCTCCCTCCCACCTGCTAATGTACTCTGCTTTGGTATAATACTATAATATGTAACCAAACCATACCACGCGTTGGTGTGTCTTCTTTGTATACCTGGGTCTACGCTTTTAAGAAAATGTGGCAAAAAGCCCGAGTCGTAGTTATGCTGCTTTCTGTCTGATATACCTTATCACAGAAACTGATCATTGATGAGAAGAAATACTATCTCTTTGGGAGAAACCCTGACCTGTGCGACTTCACCATTGACCACCAGTCATGCTCCCGGGTCCATGCTGCCTTGGTCTACCACAAACACCTGAAGAGGGTTTTCCTTATAGATCTCAACAGCAGTAAGTTGGTTGATAATTAACTGAGCAATTTGCTCAGAGGTGGATGGGGGAGAGCAACAGATGGGGAGCTCAGCGTGACTTTTTTTCCAGATCTGTTTCTTTGTGTTCTAAGTATGTAAAGAAGGTTGAAATAAATTTTCCCTTTTCCAAAAATGTCACACCAGTTGGGTTTTGCTCCAACATCAGAAGAGCCCTGCTGGATCAGGCCAAAGGCCCATCTAGTCCAGCTTCCTGTATCTCACAGTGGCCCACCGGATGCCTCAGTGAGCACACAAGACAACAAGAGACCTGTATCCTGTTGCCACTCCCTTGCGTCTTGCGTTCAGAGAGAGAGCCTACTACTAAAACCAGGAGGTTGCTTATACCCACCATGTCTCTAGCCTTAAAGCCCCCAATGACAGCTGATAGTGGGGTTTGGAGGAAGAGGTGGTGGTACTTGTGGCAGCACCCCCACCCCAGTCAGCAGCCCCATGCAACCTCTCCCTTCCCCATGATGTCGTTTGCTGCAGCATCTTGGAGCTCCTAAGCATTTAGAATGGGAGATTGCAGGAAATGGTTGGGGGTACTTTGCCCTGTTTTGTAGGGGTAAACTCTGGTTCATTATGAGTCGGTTACCAATTACATTTTGAGCATAGTGGCAATGAGCGAGTCCTTCTCTGCAGTTGCTTCAGGACTTTGGAACAACCTCCATGATGAGGTTTGTAACCAATCTGCTGTGGCTTTTTGGAAGGGATGCAAAACCCAACTCTTCTAAAAGGAAAGAGACCTTGTCTCGCCAGGGACTGGTGTGTTCTCCTTAGTGCTGGGGACCAATCGGATGACCATTTCATATTTTCAAAAATCAAAACCATCATTGTTTGTCCCTCCAACCTGAAATCCATTTTGCGCCTAGCTGGGTCTAATCTAATTAAATCTGCTTGACACCACCTGCACTCCATCTTAAAACTATTACAGATGGCAGACCATGCCCAGCCTTTTATTCTCTCCCCACCCTGCATCCCTTTCTGCTGTTTTGCTGAACATCCAGCCTGTAAAGGTGTTCTAGAGATCTCAAAAGTTTGCTCAGACGTTTTTATTGGGACCAACTAAAACCTCAAGACATTACCCTTCTGAGGCAGCAGGGGGCACTGTGGCCTTGTGGTGTTGTAGCCATTATATTACCGGTATATTGTCTGTTCTTATTGCCTATTTTCTGTTGGACTGAGTCTGATTTTGGACGATTTTCTGATTTTCTGAGTCAGGGCACAAATGTTTTCAGTGACCATCTCCTTATATTGGGGGGGGGGGGAGCACAGTAAAATTATAGAAGTGAATCACTTCTGGTGAGATTTAAAAGGCCTGTTGAAGACTGTTCTGTGTTTTTTCGTTCCAAAATTCTCAGCACATGGCACCTTTTTGGGTCACATTCGCTTGGAGCCTCACAAGCCACAGCAGATTCCCATTGACTCTACAGTTTCATTTGGAGCCTCTACACGGGCCTACACTCTGAGAGAAAAACCTCAGACATTGCCATCTGCAATCAAAGGAGACGAGAAAATGACCAGTGAAGATGACGAGCTCAAGGGATTGCTAGGCCTGCCAGAGGAGGAGACGGAGTTGGACGTGAGTATAGCATGGGCCCACCCATTTCATGCATTTGGTGGGGGGATCCTGGCCTGAACTGGACCATTGCATCAGCAATTCTGGCCTTGGCAGTGTGTGCGGCACACTTACTCTCATGAACCAGAGAAAAGTAGGCCTGGACTCTTCCTTCTGAGCCAAGGTGCTCGAGGAGGACCTCTTGCTCCTTCAGCTAAACTAGATAACGGCTCACTTGGGCCACCAGCTGAGTTCCTGTTGGCCTCCTCCCTCCACTGCAGGCACCTCTGTTTAGGGTTTGCCCCCTCAATCCATTCCCAAATGCTCTTGGGGATGGGAACAGGATGTACCATTTGAAAGCAAAAGTGGGGCAGGGGGTCTGGCTCAGTTGGTAGAGTGGCCGTCTCATATGCCTGAAGATCTGAGGACGGCAGTTCAAGATTTGTCGACACGCCACTGACGAGCTGCAGAAGCCTCGGTGGGAGAGAGAATTCTGCAGCTGGCACACTGAGTGGGAGGCAGCATTGACGGCAAGTCGAAGCGTGGGAGGCGAGTGCCAGAGAGAGGCCAGACCGTGACGGAAACCACCTGGAAGGAGCGTTCGATGCAAGATTAGAACATTGTAATATGTAAAAACCATTTCAGTTTAGAAAGCCTGCCTATGTAACCCGCCTTGAGTTAAAGTCTGAGGAGAAATCCGATGACCAAGAAAGGCGGTATATAAATACTGGTTTTATTTATTTATTTATTTATTAAGCTATGCTGACAGTCTCTTCATTTATTCCTTAGAACCTGACAGAGTTCAACACTGCCCACAACAAGAGGATCTCCACGTTAACCATAGAAGAAGGGAATTTGGATATCCAGAGACCAAAAAGAAAACGGAAGAATTCAAGAGTAACATTCAGTGATGATGACGAGATCATCAACCCAGGTGAGTACTTTTAGATTCATCCTTGATTTGTTTTGCCCCTGTATCGGATACAAGTCCTGTCGTATGCTGGGTTTAGAGCCAGCCAGCAAAGCTCAAAAACGTGGCTGAGCTGTTCTTTGGTGCTTTCTACAGCCCTTCCCTTCTGCGCTTCTAGTAGGAGGATGTCGGCGCCCCCAGTGTTCCCCTCACTGCGCCTGCAGAGGCGTGAAAGAAATCGTATTTCTTAAAGAGCATTGAAGGTTGTGGCGTTGAGAGCAGCTATATCTTAATTAAAATAGTTGCATCCCACTCTTCCATTCTGTCTCCAGGATGCCCAGGACAGCCAACACCATCAAAGGTTAAAAACAGCCTTATATCTTTTAAAATAGTAAAGGCAAGCAAGAACAGTAGAAAAACATCAGATGTGGTGGTGGGGGGGCAGCCAATAAAAATGGAAGAACCAGTCAGGCCATGGGCACACCAGAATGAAATAGTTTTTAAGTAGTGTTTCAACACCAGCAGGGGTGGGGCAATTGGATTGCCCAGGGCCAAGGAATTCCATTCCCTGGATGCCACAGCAGAGAAGACTACTCTTCCTCATACTCACCAACTGCACCTCAGATAGCAACAGAATACAAACTAGGCCACCTGAGTGGACAGGTAGGATCATATGGGAGGAGAAAGTCCCATGCTATACAGTACTCCCCCCGTATCCGCTGGGGATATGTTGGGGCCCCTCCGTGGATACCTGAAACTGTGGATAGGAGCGAACACCCCCTCCATGGTTTCCTGAGGGGCCCCCGCCCTGCCTCCCCTGCAGGCAGGTGTGTGCGCCCCCCCGCCCAGCTCTTATTTTTCTTTCAGCAAGCTTTGTTTCTTCCTTAAAACAAACAGAGAAGCAGCCTCCATTGCAGGCAAGTAGAACGAGACTAAGTCCTAGAGAGGCTCTGCAAGGTTTCTGTTAACCTTGCAGAGACTTAGTCTCGTTCTACTTGCCAGCAATAAGCAGCCAGAGGCTGTTTCTCCTGTTTAAGGAAGAAATGAAGCTTACTGGGAAAAAAATAAAAGCCTGGGGGGTCCCTGCGATCTGTGGATAGCGAATCAGTGGATATGGGGGCCTACCTGTATAGGGCTTGAAAGGTAGTGACTGGCACTTTGAACCGGGCTCAAACAGATGAGAAGCCAGTGAACCAGGGAAGGAATAATATCCCAGAAGCTGAGGGAGGATTGGAATTCGGAGAGAGCTGTATGATTGGCTGTGCCTTGCAGATGAACGTTGACTGTGAAAGACTTCTTGATTTTGCTGAAGGAGGTTTGCAGAATGTGTAAAAAGGGATTTTTGAGGGCTAAGAAAAGTATTGGAGCATAAGAAACGCAGCAAATGTGGACTATACTAACTGAGTAGTTTAAGGGAGAGAACTGTGATGGTAGCTGGAAGGTACTGGGGGGTACTGAGAGAAGTACTGGGGGGTTATTTTAAGCGTGTGGGATATTTAAGTCTAATTGAAATTGGAGGGAGAGAACCAGAGGACAGGAAGAGATCGAAGATGGTGTGGGGAGGAATGAAAGAGTGGGCAGAGAGCGGCAAAAAGGGGAAGTGAAGGTGGAGGACTGGTGGAGGACTGATGGAGTGTGGGTATCTCTTAATCTTAAAGGTTGCAAGGTCTTTGTAGAGTTCATTATCTTTAACTTCCTCCTGAGAATGTGTTAACAAGAGAAGAGGATGAGAAGAGCAGGAGCCTTTTCCCTCCACTCCCCAAGAGACTGCTAGAGCAGGGGTTCTCAACCTGTGGTACGGGTACCCCTAGGGGTACGCGGACCTCTTGCTGGGGGCACGCCAAGCCCTGCCCCTTATCTGCCCCATCAGCAGCTAATTAAGTGTTAATTAACATTGATTTTAAATTTTAATTATTTTCGGAGCCCTTCTGTGTTTCTGACGGTTTTGGGCTTATTTTTGTACTTTGGAGGAGTGAGGGAGGAGCTGATTTTGGGAAGTGTGACTTGGAGAAAAAAAGAGATCCGTCTCTCTCTCTCTCTCTCTCTCTCTCTCTCACACACACACACGCACACACGCACACACGCACACACGCACACACACACACACACACACACTGTGAGTTAAATAAGACATTTTTCACATTTAAAATTGTTTTAGTACTTTAATGATTAATTACCTAATTAATTAATTGGTTAATCCAATTATTTAGCAGTTAATTAGCAGGGGGTACTTCAGAAAATTGGGCTGTGATAGGGGGTACCTGGACCTCCAAAGGTTGAGAACCCCTGTCCTGGAGGGTATCTGTATAAGTCTGCTGACATGTTCTTGCTTCCATGCGTATCTCTGTACAGCAGTTTTGCTGAAGAATAAGGTCATGGGTAATAAACCCATGTTTGAGAAGGCTTGCATTAAATCCCTTTCACTGCCGAGTCCACCCTTCAAAACCTATGTCAAAGTAACCGTTGTACTTCAATCTGATTTAACCATACAGAGGATGTGGACCCTTCCGTTGGACGTTTCAGAAACATGGTACAGACCGCAGTGGTCCCTGTGAAGGTAGGCTGCCGTTTCAGAAAACTCTTAAAGCCTGTGTAAATCCATGTCTTTAAAATCTGGGTGATTGGGGACAGTGACACTTGAGATCCAAACATTTGGTTCTTTGCAGTCGCGCCGCGACGACGCGCGTCACCCTTAAGGGGGAGGCTCCGCCCCCGCGCGTGATGTCATGCGCAGGAGCAGAGCGCCCTCCCCGCTCCGTTTTCGGCTCATTTTGGAGCCAAACGGGCACAGGGGAGGGCAGGCGGGCCCACCTTCAGCTCGAAACTGTAAGTGGAGGTGATCGCGCGACGCCCCCCGGCGGCCCGCCCCCCCGCTTCCCCCCGTCGACGCCAGTGGTTCCTTGAACTAACAGACCAGTAGACCTTTATTTATAAATTTTGAGATGCAGAACTGGATTCTAACCATATTTCATTCAGAAGTGCAGCTACTTCCAGGCTTATTTCCAAGCAAGCATAGTAAAGATTGCAGTTCTCTTAAGCTCCTTAACAGTTTAAGTAGAATTTTCAGCAAAGACAGGCAGTGGGTGAGAGATGCCTTTGATGCAACAAAAAGAAGGTATTGGCGAAATGCTGTGCGTTGAGCATATTTTTAAGGAAAGGAAAAAGACAAAAGATGGTCAAAGTTGAAATGACATCCTTGCATCGCTCTGTTGGTTACGGCTAATTATGAGAGATGTGAAATAGCAGAACCATTTTTTTAAGGAAGCAGTCATATATTTAGAATGGAAAACAAAAGTAACGGCAAACAAAGGAAAGTTTTTGGCCTGTCTGTAAATGAGTGGTTTATTAACATGAATAAAAAAGATGGTATTAAAATCGTCTGCTGCTGCTGCAGGATCCAGTTGCATTCTGTGGCAGTCACTCCTTTGCTACTGCAAAGCCATTGTGTTCCGGTAGTGAAACTGTTAGTATTCCGGGAGCCTTTTGTTGTGTTTGCAAATCAGCACCCCAAGGGTCCAGGAGGAACATGGCTAGTGCTCCTTACAAAAGCAACAGCAGGACTGATGGGGCGGCGTAATGTCGGAATACAGCTTTTCCTGTGAGATCACTGTAAAAGTGATCCAATGATGATACAGAAGAGCAATCAGGCTTCAGAAATCTCCCTTTTCACACCATGCTGGTCTGAGAAACAACCTCACAGCAAGGGCCTTTTTATGTCTTGCTCACCGCCAAGAGGCACCGTTCTTCTTGCAGAGCTTGCAGCAACAGCTTTGTATAAAAAAGAAACATAAAGCAATACATTTTTCAGTTTGCCTGCTACAATGAGAGAGAGGCAAATAAAAAGAAGCGAGTTTGTGACCTAATTGAAGTAGAATGGAGTGCATCATTTCAGACTGGATGTGTACAGGATCACACTCTTTTACGCCAGCTTATTTATTTTTTAAAAAAATTCCCTGGCACAGTTGGCTAAGTGCAGGACTAGACCCTTTCTCATGTACTAGTTTTCACTATTTGGCTACTTCAGCGTTTTTCAAAGTCCTACAGGGGAGTTTATTCCCCTGTAAGTCTTTGCAGGAGTGGTGCAAATGTTGGATGCAGCACTCCAGGATTGTGTCCACCTCTGACTCAAAAAAAGCTTTTTAACGTACCTGATTGTCCTGCCAGCTCCCCAAAGGGTCTGGAGGGGGGAGCTGCCGCCACCTCTAGACCTCCCCAAGTTCAGCGGTGATCACATCGAAAAGCCCACTTCTGGTTTTTGCCGAAAACTGGAAGTGGACTTTGGAACGCGATAAGCGCTGTTTACAGCCTTGGAGAGGCAGCAGCCCCCACCCCACCCCCAGACCCTTCAGGGAGCTGACAGGTCAACCAGGTATGTTTTTAAAAAGCATTTTTTGGGTTAGCGGCGGGCACGACCCTGGAACGCCGCCACCAACGTTTATGCTGGCCACCCCCCCTTAAAGGTAAATCGGACACTTCTGGAAAAAGTTGTGGGTCACGACCCACCTCTTTGAGAAGCCCTGGGCTACTTGATTCTGCTGCATGTAAAGATCTATTCTAAACCTTTCAGTGATGAGGGGTGAAATCTGCTTCTGCGTATGTGTAGTAGTTGCCGGGGGGGGGGGGCGGGTTGCAGTTGCAGTTCTGGCTCAGGATCTGGAACACTGCTCTTGGGGTTGGCCAATGGAATTTTAGATTTGTTTTTCTTTGAACAGCAGAATGTCCTGCCATATTGCAAACTGCCTTTTGAATGTAGTTTCAAAAGTAATGTGCTGTGTTGTAATGTAGAGCTGCCATTCAGAGAACACACGCACAAAGTCCCCTCTGTCTTTATTTCTCCTTTTTCCAAGGAGCTCGGGGTGGTGTGCACAGTTCTCTCCCTGCCCCGTGTTATCCTAATAGCAACCCTGTGAAGTCAGGCTGGCCCAAGGCCGAATAATCCCTGCCCAGTGAGCTTCGTATGTGTGACTGTGACTTGGGCTTCCCCATTCATAGTCTGACACTCGAGCCATTATATTGTCCTGGCTCTTACTAATTAGATGGCCACTGTGTGGTAGGAAAGGGAAAAGAGCAGAGATGTCTCCAAGTGCATGTGTAGGGCGATGTGGTATTAAATAGATGTGGTGTTCTTCTGGCTGCAGAAAAAACGAATGGACAACGCAGGGCCCCTCAGTCCGGATGAGTCTGTGACGCGGCGCATGCAGAACTTTCCTTACAGCGGAGGATTGTACGGTGGCCTGCCTCCTACTCACAACGAGACAGGCGGCCAGGCCCATAGTATTCACGGCACAGCGCTCATCGGAGGCCTGCCAATGCCCTACCCTAACCTCGCCCCTGATGTGGACTTGACTCCGGTTGCGCCTTCGACAGTCGCCATGAACCCGGCTCCAAACCCTGCTGTCTTTAATCCCGAAGTTGTGAACGAGCCCAAGAAAAAGAAATATGCAAAAGAAGCTTGGCCAGGCAAGAAACCCACCCCTTCTCTGTTGATCTGAGGAGCAGAGCCTGTCCTGTCCTGGGAGACGGGGGCTGGAGCAATGAACCGGAGGAGGAACTCTGCGGGTACCGCAACTTTCAGACTTGGTTCCTAACTGCGTGTCACAGCCAGATTAGAGGGCTAAACGCACCTTTGAGATCGACCTTCAAAACAGTTCTACCAATGTCTTAAAAAAAAAAAAAGGAACAGACAAATATATCTCCCACTCCCCGTGGAACCACACTGCCTAGCAGCCTTTTCTTCTCCCTCTCTCAACCATTCTAGTTCCATGGTTATTTTACTCTGGGTTTTTAAGAAACAAGGTCAAAATCCATTTCTTGATCTTGCATCTGTAGAAAGAGGAGTGTTTTAGTACAAGAGAATTCTGGTTGGGCCCAACGTCGGGGCCTTGCTGCCCACCCCCCAGAACCCCCTAGCCCTGCTGCTGCTTACTGTCGTCGCTGCCTAATTAACCTGCTCTCTCTGAATGTGAGGATAAGAGCAGGCAGCCTCCACTTGCCTTGCTCTTTCCTTCTGGACAGTGGGCCCAGGGGGAGAAGGCAAGTGAATGGGCAGTGGTGACAGCTGTGAAGGGGAGGTAGGCCCACTAGGACGGGGGAGATCACTGATTGCATCTTGCCCAGTCCCGTTCCCCCCCCCCCCAAAAAAAAAAAACAACCCTGGAGCCAGTGCTGATTCAAGTACAGTACGGTTGGTCTTGAACAAACTCCCTCAGGATGTGTCGGCGTAATTGGATCTCAAGTATCAGATGGTCAGGCTTGTATTGAATATCTTCATGTAAGTCCAGTACAATAGCTTCCTTTCTGTATCGCAGAATGGTGAAATGCTTTTGTTCTAGGTAAACCCCCTTTTGTTTGCGTGCAGTAAACAAGCGTTCTCCTTGCAAGGTTGGAAGCAAAGTGAAATGGTCAGGAAATTTAGAATGAAGCAGATGAATTTCTATTCAACATCCTAGGTTGAAAGCACCCAAAATATCAGGAAAGGAATCTCACTTTGAAGGTTTTGTTTCCAGGCTAGTTAATGTGAGATCTTCAAGTAAGCTGACAATGTCCCTTAGAAACCAAATTGCCACGTCACTGGCTTTGACTTTTCTGGGAATGTGGAGAGGAATGACCAGCAGTGGTCTTCTATGTACTCTGTGCAGTTTGGTTTGTCTGAACTCAAGCAGAAATTAGACAGCTTCCTGCACATCTCCCTCTTCTGGTCTACTCTAAAACTAAAGTCCTCCATAGAAGCGAGTCAGTTTCAGGAATGTATTGCCTGTGCAGTCGTTGCCCAAGTCAGGTGATTTCCTGATCTCCGCCGAAACCACAACTTGACCCGTTGACTTCCCTTTTCAGTTGAACAAAAGTAAGTTTGATGTGGGCGGCTGCTCCAGTTCCAAACATTTGGAACCTACAGGCTTCCCAGTTTGTCCAGACAGTGTGTATTGTACACACTAAAATAAGTATGAAATCAGCTGTGTAGCCTTTTGGTTCAGGAGTTGTAATCATCAGGCACCATGCAGACAATCTGTTACTGTGCTTGACTGGTTATGTGCACTGGAGGCAGTGAGAATCTCCAATGGCCCAAGCAACGCAACACTGTAGACAGGAAGGCGCCTGAGGCTGAGCTCTTTGCCTTGTTGGTTTTAATGGGAGGGTTTAAGCACATTCTTAACTTTTCCTCTCCAGTCAAAATTAATGGGACTTAGAAGCAATTAATCCAGACTGTGTTGATTATTTTGGAATCATTTCAGCTACCTAAAAGTTACGTTGATCTCCTTAAAGCACTGGGCTGGGCAGAGACGGGGGTCTGTTGATATTGGGAATAATTCAGCTTCCCAAAAACGAAACAACATAATCTCTCATGTTGGCAGCTGGAGTACGGGAAAGTCTTCGAGCTACTTATTTATGCACAATCTGCTTTTGTCTGCCTCATCCTAGGGTGTACATAAGACCCTTTTGTGACAATGGCTCTGTTTCTTGTTTGTATGGACATATGACATCATCTTTTAGGTTGCGACGGCAAATGCGACAGCTTTTGTATTCCATACTCCAGATCCTCTGTTGCTTCATTTTCAGCCTCTCGTCTCCTGGATTTTTTTAGTGTATTGTTTCCCAGACTGTAGAGCAGTCTTCCAGCCCTGAAGGCAGCTCTTCAGTATATTGACCAGTTTAAAGCAGTTCACCTTTACCTTCCAGGGTTTTCAAAGAAGATTTTAAAGTGACTGTTTGCAAGGTGCGTCCCTTGGGATTTTACTGCTCGCTGGTCTTGGCCCCTCACCTCTCTGGGATAGTTTGCTTTTTTTCATTTTTGGATATTTGGAGCCGGTCCCAGCTGAACTCAGGCATGGGGAGGAGGGAAGAAAGATGTGGGGCTCTGTACAGAAGTTTGTACATTTGTGTAATAGGCCTTTTCACACTCTGTTTAGCTTTTTACCTGTAACCTTTACTACACTGTAAATTAAATGACCGTTTTGCCAAAGGGAGAGTTTACTGTGCGTCTCCAAACCTCGGGTGCGGTCCGGCAATGAGTTTTGTGCAGTTATCCCACTTTCTCATTAATAGTGCTTACAGTATTGAGAGAGATTATGGTGGCATAATCGGAGAATAAGTAGCACCTTACCAAATGTGAAAGACACCAGCCGTATTCAGAATCGACCAAAACCCTGGGAAATTTAGATGGCCTTCATCTAGTCTAGTGCCTTGATAACAGCCGCATAAGCTCCAAGTGACAGTTCTGGAGAAGATGTTCTATCATCACAGTGCCGCTACAGTTCTCTAGTCCAGTGGTTCCCAAACATTTTAGCACTGGGACCCACTTTTTAAAATGACAGTCTATCGGACCCATCTAGCTTTACGAGGCTTTTAAACAAAAGGTGATCTAGAAATAATATTTTTATTTACTTAAGAGCAATATTTTATTTATTTATTTATGAATAGCATCAAGGCTTGATGGGCTTAATTATGTAACCCCATTTATCTCCCTATATTTGCACAAGATTGCAAACTGCAGGAGCTCAGCTCTTTGCAGGACAATTAGCAGCTATCAGATTTTTGAATAGCCTCGGGGCTTAAGGCAATTAGTTACCTGGTCTTTCCATCACCAGTGTTTTCATTGGAGGCTGTGTGGGACCCACTAGAAATTGGGTCGTGACCCACCAAGTGGGTCCTGACCCACAGTTTGAGAAACACTGCTCTAGTCAACACCTGCCTAGTTTCAGCAGGTGGGGTAGCCAGAGCAGAGTCTCTGGTGAAGTGAATGGCACCTTTTGTACACAGAAAGGCGGTTTATAAATCCTTAACCTATGCCAGGGGTGGCCAAATGTGCTTAACCCAAGAGCCACATATGATAAACTTTAGATGTTTGAGAGCCGTAATATTTAAGAAGCATTTACATTCTCAATATATTTACTCACCATGAACATTAAAGTTGCGTATGTTTTAATCCAGTTGGATGGGCCCTTTTTAAGTAACCTGGTTGCCATAATCATGGGCCTTGCACACAAGACATGTTGGCTGGTGACCCAGGTGTGTGCTTCAAGGGCTGGCCGTCACTTCAGACAGCAGATTGATGAGAGGCCCTTGCCTCCGCTGTTTGGATCCTGCTCGTTAGATTCAGAAGGAAGAGGGGAACAGAGTGAAAGAAGGAGTGGGGGGGGGAGGAGAGTAGCAGGCTAGAGCAATCTAACACTCTAGCCCAGAACTCTTCTCCTCTATGTTTCTTCTGAATCTAGATTAGGATCTAGAGAGACTAGCAGTGCAGGTGACAGCAGGTCAAGGTGGTGATATTTGGCACTGTGCCTTGGACAGCAGGAAGTCCCAGGCCAACCTTCTTGGCAGTGCTGTGTCAGGTTTCCTCTCTTCAGTCTCCATTTGTCCACACAGCTGCTCAAGTCCAATGTAGGTGATTTGGGGCACAATCCTACCTGCGAGATAAGACTGGAGCAGAGGCCTCTGCACTGGCCCACGTTGTCGCAAACGTGCTGTAAAATGTGCCGGATGCAGTGGCAGTGGTGTAGCTGGGGGGGACGGATCGCCCCCGGTGCACTGCCAGCACCCGCATTGATGGCGGCAGCAAGCTATTGCGGCACAAAAAAAGGCTTCTGAGGCTGCAGAAGCCTCCGTGCGGACCTGCAGTGGCGAGAAATGTTGCCTCCGCCTCCCCCGTTTGGCCTCCAGGAATGTTTTTGCGCCGTGTTATGTCACTCTGGCGCGGGGTGAGTGATGCCCCACCCTCCGAGTGACATCATGGGGTGACGGGGGTAGCCCTATGCCACTGGCCGGTGCAACAGTCTGCACCGTCCCACCTGCGCCAGGGCAGGCCCCAGTGCACACCGGAGCAGGTAAGGGCTGCCCAGAGTGGCACAGGAGTGGGGGGAGGGCATTATGGGGGTGTAACAGGGTGGGGAGGGGGAAGGGATCAGCGGCACTACACAATCCTATCCCCCTTACCGGGCCTTCTGTCCCTACACGGGCCTCCCGGACTTACGCCACCTAATTAGCTGATGTGGATCTGAGGAGATTCATTGGGCACACTGTGACTTTACTCAGGGTAAGGGGAACCTCCGGCCCCTCCTAGCTTGGACCGTTTGGCCCCAATGTAATAGCGGGAGATAGGATTGGGCTGTTGGTCAGTGTCACAAATACACTTTTTAAACCCCTGTTCATATTTAGCCACATACACACACGTAAAGCATGCCTTCCCACGTAGACCCTAATGCTGCTGGTTTATATCTGTGCTTTTCAAGCTGTGTCGCTGATACTACTAGCAGTATTTGACACTATGGCAGGTGGCACTTGGTCCCACTACCCTGGTGACCACTTGGCACTGTTCTAACCTGTCATGACCAAAACTGGAGATGGCTGAGGTGGGGATACCCCAGTGCAGAGATGTAGCCAGCCTCCGCTGGGGGGGGTACGGCACCCCCTCCGTGCCGTGGCACCCCCCCACGTGACGTCACGAACCCAAAAGCACAGAAAGGGGTGTTTTTACTGCCACTTTCGGGGGGGGTGCACTCCGTCTCCATCCGGGGAAGTACTCACTCCGTTTGCCCGGAGTAATTGTAAATCATAAACTTTGAGATGAAAACCGGGGGGGGGGGGGGGGAAGAGGTCTTGCTCCTGTACGGGCAACCGAGGAAGCTGGATTCTATCTTCAGAAAAACCAAACAGACCAAACCACCTTCCTCAACGTACAGTCAAGGTAAAAAAAAAAAAACACAAAACCACTCGCTTAAAGGTTGCAGGGTTTGCTTAATTAATCATTAAATTAGTTGATGGGGGGGCGGGAGGACAGCTCTTGCTGGAAAAAGTGATCCCAACAAATTCAGCAGCAGATTAGAGGTGTTTAGAGGTGACTAGAGGTGTTTAGAACAACACTAGAGGTGTTTGAAAAGGGTGTTCTTTTATTTATTCTTTGAAACTTTGTTAAATTAAAATGCAAAACGTGGTGTGTTGTGTTTTTATTCACAGGTACGAATTCTTAAGCATCAATATCAGGTTTAATATTACATTGCAGTCTTCAATGCAAAACAACAAATTATTCAATTATTTCTAACTGGAAAGTAATCTGTTTCAACCAGATGCATCCCTCCACCACCAGTAGAGAGTTAATCATTTGATTCCAATTCTGTTTGAAAATGTGGTGTTTTGTGTTTTTATTAGGTTTGAAAAGGTGGTGTTTTAAGCAGTTATCAACAAAAACAAACACCCCTATAAATAACGTAAGAAACATTACTTAGTTTTACTGTGACTCCTTGCAAGTCCATGGATGGCAAACACCACCTTCAAAAGGGGTCTCTCACACGCACACGCAGAGACGGGGAAATGCCTTTTTTGAGATCGTGACTCAGAAGGCATGTGTGTTTGCATCATTTAAAATATTTTTGAAAGGTTTTTTTTCCCCTTTTATTATGATATACAAATATGTGGAGCTTTGATGATGTGCTGTTTGCAAAACAGATTTTCGATAAGCAGATCTGTGAAAGCCAAGGAAAGATTTGGATGAGTAAGGGGAGACTTCTGGGATGAGTAAGGGAGTAAGGATGAGTAAGTTGAACACAAGCACTGACTGGTTTGTTTCTGGAGATGACTAAGCAGCTGCTATGAGGCATCTGGTGGCACCTGGTGGCATCTAACCTGAGGCATCTGGTGGGGCCACTGTGTGATACAGGAAGCTGGACTAGATGGGCCTTTGGCCTGATCCAGCAGGGCTCTTCTTATGTTCTTATGTCCCATCTGGACTCCTCACAGTGCTCTTCCTAGCAGCTACACGTACCGATGGACTGACTTTGTATAAGACAACCTCCTAACTGCCAGGATAAGGTAGCGTTTAAGGGAAACAGACTAGGCACTGAGACTGATCTCACCCGACTTGGGTGAGCAACTCTATTCATGTGGTGCTCAAGGGAAACCTCTGTTCATTTCAAAGGGGCTTCAAAAAAGAACCTCTACATGGAATTGGGGCTGGTTCGTTCATGAGGCCAACTGAGGCAGTTGCCTTAGGCTTAGCTGATGGATCAATGAGGACCCCATGTCTACATCTGCCTGCCACCCAGAGCCGTCCCTTGGGTAGGGCAACTGGGGCAGCCGCCCTGGGCTCCGCACTTTCATGATCGATCATATGGCCATAATGGGGGGGGGGAGCGTGCACAGGTTGAGTTGCTGTGGACCCTCACCCTCCTAGGGATGGCTCTGCTGCCACCTTCGCTATTCTCCCACTCCATGGATTCAAAAAACGAAGCCAAAAATAATGGCGTTCTAGCTCTCCTGTCCACGTTTTCTGCTCTATACCCTCTCTTCCTTTTGAATCCAAGGGGGACAGGCAGAGACTGGCAGCTGTGCATTGTACTTGAGTTGCTCTGTGCTGCAGTGTACAGTTCCCCCCCCCTCTATCCACTGGGGATATGTGCCAGGCCCCTCCGTGGATACTTGAAACTGTAGATAGGAGCAAACACTCCCTCCATGGTTTCCTGAGGGGCCCCCGCCCTGCCTCCCCTGTGGGCAGGCGTGCGCGTACCCCCAGCTCTTATTTTTCTTTCAGCAAGCTTTGTTTCTTCCTTAAAACAAACAGAGAAGCAGCCTCCATTGCAGGCAAGTAGAACGAGACTAAGTCCTAGAGAGGCTCTGCAAGGTTTCTGTTAACCCTGCAGAGCCTCTCTAGGACTTAGTCTTGTTCTACTTGCCTGCAATAAGCAGCCAGAGGCTACTTCTCCTGTTTAAGGAAGAAACTAAGCTTACTGGGGAAAAAGTAAAAGCCTGGGGGGGGGGGGTGTCCCTGCGATCCGTGGATAACTGAAACCGTGGATAGCGAATCTGTGGATATGGGGGCCCATCTGTAATGCATAACACTGTCACCATGGGGAATAGATGTCATTCCCTGTTTTTCCTAGTGCAATGGTTCCCGTGCAGTGGTCTGTGGACCACAAGTAGGTCTGCGAGAACCTGAAACGTGATCTGCGAGGACTCTCTCACACATAAAGAGATTGGCCTTCGGTAATTTTAATAAGTGTCGACTCCCACTTTCGCAGCAAATATCGCATTAAGATACTGTACCTACCCCATTAAGTTTTAGTTTTCTTTTTTTAAATCACAATACAAAATAGTACATAATTTACATATAAATGTAAGTACGAGACCTAATAAATCTCTAATTATTTAATTTAATTGTATTTTTGTGTATGGGGGGTTGGATGTGGTCCATGACGATTCCAATTTTTGCCTCAGGGGTCCACGGTCTCCCAAAGATTGTTCTAATGCAATCTGAAGCAGGCTGAGCTGAACATAAGAGTGACCAATGTCTCTGGGAAGTCCGGAGGCAGGCCATGATGATCATAGCCTTTTTCTGCTCTCCCCTGCCCTACCACCAATGTGCTACTCAGGTTGACTGCATCTGTATATGGAAGTTCCATGTGGCTATCACAGTGAATAGCCATTGATAGTCCTGACTTCTGTGGGTTTTCCTGCTCTCAGTTTATAGTCATCCAATGTGGTGACTGTCACAAGCAGTCGTGGCAGTGAGTTCTGTAGATGAACTGCTTGTCCTGCGAAGAGGTAGGTTCCTTTGTCCTGAATCTATAGCCAGTTGGTTTCGTCGAGTAACACTCTGATCAACACCGCTGCTCGTTTATTGAGGAGCTTCTTGTAAAAGTGGAGGTGTGGGAATGATCTTCAACTGTTTCAAGAAGAGTGCACTTTTGTGGGTGTTTGGGTGCAATAATTCAGCCCTGCCTGATCCTACCAGTACCAAGTCGCAAGGGAACTGTGCTGATGTCCTGTCAAACTTTGAGAACCTACAGAGTGATGGCTACTTGCACACTTAGCCCAAGTACAGTCAGTTCTCATTATCCGCTAGGGTTAGGTTCCTGGAAAACCTCATGGATACCGAATTAGCAGATACCGAATCATTGAGCCTATGGGGAAAATGGGGTTAGGTTCCAGGGGACCCTCTTCGCCATGCACTATATGAACTTTGTGAACCTGAATCTTACCTTGAAGTCTATGGGCTGGGTGATAGCGGGGGCAGCGTCCAGTATACCACATTGGCTCTTTGTTATGGAACAATTCCTAACTTTAGCAAATTAATTATTATTCCCTTCCTAACAACATTATGCAAATAAAAAAGGTATTGTACAGTATCCTGGAAGCCCAGAAAGAGCACAAACAGTATAAAGAGAACTGACTGTAGTAGAGGCACGCACTGTACAAAGTCCCTGTATTAGGTGGGGTGACCTTTCTCTCACTTCATATTAAGCACGTAGGACGCTAGCAGAAGCTACCACTTGGACAACCGCATAAAAGAGGAAGTGAAAGCAACAGTTGAACTTCCATATAGTCAGCGTGCTGCCGCTGGGTCTTCTGCACACTGCAACGGCAGAATCTGTGCCCGGCATGACGGACTCTGTTTCCTTCCAGCAGTACATCTGCAACCTGGATGTCAGTTCCCTGCCAAGAGTGGTGAGGATCTGCTCTGGAGTGTACTTTCAAGGTGAGTGTTGTTATCTGCTTCTCTCTTGCGGCGTGATCAGACTCGTCTGAATTTGGAGGGGTGGAGCGCAAGCTATACAACTTTAACTGTGTAAGGGCTGATTGGTAACGGTCTTTTGGGCACGATGAGATGGTGGCTTCTAAACGCAAGCACTGCAACACTGAGGCGCTGCGACCTCCTCCCTGCGTGTCGAGAAGCTGTTACGATGCACAAGGGCCGCTTTGCACAACTGTTGTGAGAGCGATAGTTGTTACTGAGTGTATTGGGGATGTGTTGCCCCTGGTGACTTGCGCAAGGGCTCCTTCGGGGACCCCAAAGAATCTTCAAGGGGTTCAGAGACCATATGCCACCCCGGATACCAGTTGCTGAGAAGCAACGGTGGGAGAGAACTTAATAATTACTTATTATTATGTGGGGTAATAATAATATCTATTAAAAGTTATTATTATTATTATTATTATATAATTATTAATAATATTAAAATGTAATTTTCAACAAAAATCAAGCTCAAAGCAGCTTATGTAGCAGAATAAATGAGACAGTGGTTCCTTGTCCCAAAGGGACTCACAATCTAAAATGAAACACCAGGGAACAGCCCCTGGGAAAGATGCTACACTGGGTTAAACAGGGACAGTTGTTCTTCCTCTGCTAAACCTAAGAAAGCCATCCCTGGTCTGCCTTGAGAGGGGGACGGACGGACGGACACTTTTATGTCCTTAAGTAGTTTGAGCGATACTCTGCCTAACCGTGGTCTGGAGCTTTGGTGGGGTATTCAGGCAATGCATGTACTGGTGCAGGGGTCAAGTTGAAGGGTAGGCGCGACAACATCTAGGGTGGATAAAGCTGTGACACATTTCTTGAGAGGACCCCTGCTAGCGCCACAGAACATGACAGTGCTTTTAGCATCTATTCATGTCTCCTTGTCTCTGCATAAGGTCTGTTGCTGGAAAAGCAGTGGAGCCTTCTAGCAATGCGAAGACAAACCTGTTTTTCTCAGCAGAAGGTTTGGCAGAGCAGATGACAGTCCACTTGATCGGATGAAGCCATCTTCTGAAATAAACGGGTTTGCTTTTAAGGGGCTGCCAGGCTTGTCGTAGTGTTGTGTTGGCTGAAGCTCATGCAAAGAAACCAGAATGAAAGAGAAGTGCTGCCTGAAAGTGAAACAAAACAGTGGACATGGAATGGTGGTGGAGAAGACCAAAAGTAGGAATGAGACTTACGCAGACAAACTGCAAAGAGAACAGCCTAGAGCTTGACGCCAACTCCACAGCAGTGGCCTGGCATGTTTTGAATGTATCGGTCTTGAAAGTATGCTTCGGTTGAGGCAGTTGGAAACTTGCGTTCTGCCAGCAAGAATAACTTGGTTGGGTTTCTGGCTGAAATTTGAACATGAATGTCATGGTTTGGTGAAAGACAGACCGGCCCATTCATGAGGCTGATTGAGGCAGTTGCCTCAGGCAACAGCTAGGCAAAGGGGACCTCTTTTGCCACTCTTCCCTCTCCCGTTCTTCCTTGAAAAGGAGGAGGGGGAACAGAAGACAAAGTGTGGAGGAGAGAGTGTGATGGGCTTGTTGTTGTTGTTCAGTCGTTAAGTCGTGTCCGACCCTTCATGATCCCATGAACAATATCCCGCCAGGCCTTCCTGTCCTCCACTATCTTCCTGAGTTCGCTCATTTTCATGTTCGTTGCATCGGTGATGCTGTCTAACCATCTCATCCTTTGCCTTCCCCTTCTCCTTTTGCCTTCACTCTTTCCCAGCATCAGAGTCTTCTCCAGAGAGTCCTCTCTTCGCATTAGGTGGCCAAAATATTTGAGTTTCAGCCTTAGTATCTGTCTTTCCAGGGAACAGTCAGGGTTGATTTCATTTAGGATTGACTGATTTGATCTCCTAGCAGTCCAAGGGACTCTCAGGAGTCTTCTCCAGCACCACAGTTCAAAAACATCTATTCTTCGGCGCTCAGCCTTCCTTATGGTCCAACTCTCGCAACCATACATTGCTACTGGGAACACCATCGCCCTGACTATGCGAACTTTTGTTGGCATGGTGATATCTCTGCTTTTTATTATGCTGTCTGAGTTTGCCATAGCTTTCCTTCCAAGGAGTAAGCGTCTTTTAATTTCATGGCTGCTGTCTCCGTCTGCAGTGATCTTGGAGCCCAGAAAAGTAAAATCTGTTACTGCTTCCATTTCTGCCCCTTCTATTTGCCAGGAATTGATGGGACCAGATGCCATGATCTTAGTTTTATTAATGTTGAGTTTCAAGCCAACTTTTGCACTCTCCTCTTTCACCCTCATCAAGAGGCTCTTTAGTTCTTCTTCACTTTCTGCCATTAGTGTGGTATCGTCTGCATATCTGAGGTTGTTGATATTTCTCCCGGCAATCTTTATTCCGGCTTGTGATTCATTCAGCCCTGCATTTCTCATAATGTACTCTGCATATAAGTTAGAGCATCTCCAATGCTCTAGTCTCCTCTTTCACTCTCCTCTCTGCCACCGTTCACTTTGTTTGCCCCTGCCTCCTTCCTTGAAAAGAAAGAGGCCACTGTTGGCATTCTGCCAGGTGAGGGGGGTGGCATTGGGTGCACTGCTTCAGGTGCCAGGACATCTTGGACCAGCCCTGGTGGGTGGGGGATCAGTAATAATTGGAAGGGGGATTCTGGAGAATGAGCTCTTAAAGAAACAACGCACAGCTAAGTCACAGAGCCTGAATATGATACCTGCATGATCCAACCCTTATACTTTCCAGAGTAAAACCATAAAACCATCATCTTATGACTGGCATTCAATGGTCAGGGCTAAAAAGGAGAAGGGGGTAACCAGTATAATCAGTGAGTGTGTGTGTGTGTGTGTGTGTGTGTGTGTGTGTGTGTAATATTGTTTAACTTCTGCTCACTGCAGATACTTTTGCCCCGTTGAGAGGAGAGATGGAGGACACTAAATCCTGAGTGAAGGGCAAAAACCATATTTTGTGTCAGATAAGTTTGAAAAGTGGGAACTGGATGACGCTAAAACGCGAAGACCGAAAGCCTGGAGATGCGAAAACAGGAAGTGTCACTGTGAGACACCAAAGAGTCAGTTAAAGGAGGGCAAAGCTATGCAAAAGGCGGTGAGGAGGAGAAAGGAGGCTTTCGTGCTGGGGGCAGGTGGGCGAGTCAGGTGCCCTCCAGACACGTAGGTCATTCCTGGGCTCCTTGAAAAGAGGAAAAGCGCTTTTCTCATCATTGCTGCCTTTCTTATCGGCTCTCGGCGGCACACACGAAGAGCATCAGTGTGTCGCTCAAAAGCCGTTTCCCAGGGACTCGCTCCTCTCTGTCAGTGACAGAACTGGAGAGGGACAAGGAAGAGAACCAAAATCAATAGGAAAATATGTTTCGAAATTAGGATGGGACTGTTGATGGGAAATAGACAGCTTTTTGTCTTTCATAAATCGACAGATATTAAAAAAAAAAAAAAAGGTTTAGGATTGCCTGCCTATGTAAACCACCTTGAGTCTGTAAAGAAAAGGCCGTATATAAATACCACAAATAAATAAATAGGATCTAGCGTGGTGGCACCTTCTGAGCTTCCTTCTGCTGTGTGTGTTGGACACGCACATGCGCACACACACCCAGAGAGAGAGAGAGAGAGAGAGAGAGAGAGAGAGAGAGAGAGAGAGAGAGGTGCCACCACTGGCAAAGGATTGTCAAGGTCTGGCTTTGTAAGGAACCTCCCCCCCTCGCAGCCCGTGTTGGGAATTTCCCTTCTCTCTCCCCTGCAAGCAAATGAAGGGCAGGGTGAAGACTGAGAAATAATTTAAATAAAGGACACCACCAACATAGAAGAGGGGGGCAAGATGGGAAGGATGCTCAAAACGATCAGAATGCAAATCAGGGAGGCGAAATGCTTCTGCATGTGACTGGGGGCCCAACACACACACGTGTGTGTGTGTGTGTGTGTGTGTGTGTGTGTAAATAGCATGCTGAGGGGGACCAAAATGGGGTAAAATTGCAGCAGGGGCAAGGAGGTGTCAGCATTTTGCTCTCCAAATGCTATTTTGCATGGGGAGAAAACCCGTCTTTGGAGGGCATTAGGGAGAAAACCCGTCTTTGGAGGAAAATTAGCACAGCAAAGGAGGCATGGTAGTGCGATCAGAATCAGATCCTTGGCGGGGAGTGCGTCACTTTCCTTTCACCACTGTGTTTTACCCCATTTCAGCCCCCCCCCCATGCCCCAGTTAAAAAAAAAACACCCCTCAAAAGACAAGGCTACATTTCACATTTTGCATAATATGTAGTTCAGCTCTCGAATGTTGAATGCAATAACCCCCATCAGAAACAGATGACGGGGATGAATGTTGGGCCAGGTGGGAAAGGAAAAGGGATCTCAGCCTGTTTGTCCTCTGAGCAAAAAAAAATTAAGTCGCAATCCTATAACACTGTCCTGGGAGTAAGCCCCATTGAACGCAATGGGACGTCTGAGTAAATATTATTATTAACAGTATTTATATACTTATTTATTTATATATTTATATAAATATGTATAGGATTGTGCTGTTGGCTAAATTGTGTAAGAGTTGCAGTTGATTATCTGATTCGTCTCTTTAAAATCTGCATATAAGCATAATAGTACATAAGCAATAGTACTAAAGCAACATTTTTTGATTATATAGTATGGTAGTAAGTCCTCGTTTAAAGTCGTTTCGTTTTCAAAGTTGATGGGAAAATGCCATAGAAACGTTTATATTTATCAATTAGCTTGTGTAAAATTGGTTTCATTAGAAGTCGTTTTGCTTAAAGTTGCCATTTCCAAGAAGAACCTATCGACAACTTTAAGTGAGGACTTGCTGTATTTTCATTGGATTTGCAGATGCAACATGCAAGAGTCATAGCAGGCATCATATTAGACTGCAGCTTGTTTCTCTGCAATCACCTCGTCTTCCTAGTGTTCTCTTCACACCTTTGTCTCTACTTCTGGTTTCCATGACTGGTTTCCTGCTTTGTAGTGTGTATTTCAGTGCCCAGCATTCATTGGTATACCTACCTGGGCCAGACCAGTGCCCCAACTAATACAGCAGTATACTGTGCCTCATGGTGTCCCCAGCTTCCTCTGGGAAGTTCACAAGCAGCAGGAAAGAAAGGCAGCCGTCTCTTCCACAGTTGCTTCCCTCCCTGCCACTGGTTTTCAGAGGCATATCTGGCAATAGCATGACTATGGCCTAGTAGTCATCGATAGATCTGTCTGCCATGAATTCGTCCACTCCAGTTTTAAAGTCATCCAATCCAAGCTAGTGGCTGTTGCCACATTTTGTGGCAACAAATTCCCCAGAGTAATTGCACACTGTGTGAAAGAGTATCGCTTTTAAAGGTAAAGGTGACCCCTGACAATTAAGTCCAGTTGTGTCCGACTCTAGGGTGTGGTGCTCATCCCCATCTCAAAGCCGAAGAGCCAGCGTTGTCCGAAGACGCCTCCGTGGTCATGTGGCCGGCATGACTCTCCCTGCCGCAGCGCGTAGCATGCGGCTGGAACACGGAGCGCTATTTACCTTCCCGCAAGCGGTACCTATTTATCTACTCACATTAACATGCTTTGGAACTGCTAGGTTGGCAGGATCTGGCCAAGCAACGAGAGCTCACCCCGTCGCGGATTCGAACTGTCGACCTTTCGATCAACAGCTCATGGTTCAGCGGTTTAACCCACTGCGCCACCTGCTGGCCTTCTGTATCGCTTTTAGTCTGTTCTAAATCTCTCACCAGGCAGTTTCATTGGATATGACCCCTTGTTTCAGTATTCTGAGAGCAGTAGGAAAACTTCTGTCTATAACTCTCTCAACTCCATGAATCTTTATAGATTTCAATCGTGAGTGTCCCTTATCACTTCTTTCCAAGCTCAAAGACCCCAAACACTGTAGCCTTTTCTTGTAAGGAAAGTGCTCTGATAATTTGGGGTGCCCTCTTTTGCACCTTTTGCAACTCTACTCTTTCTTGAGGTGTGGCAACGAAAACTGTACACCATTGGTTCCCAATGGTTGGGAGACTGCGGACCACTGCAGTGACATGCTGAGATGCCGTGGACCGCCGTGGACCACCCTGGCAACCCGGAAGTAGTTCGGTGGTGGTGCGATGATGTCACACGTCGTCATGTCACTGCTGATTGCTTCCAGATTGCTGGGATTTCACAGCCAAATGGTACATGGGCGGGCAGGTGGGCCCTACCACACTCGAAGCCTTGTCAGTGAGCCCACAGTGGGGACTGAAGACTGGCGCGTATGTAACCCCCTGAACAACCAGAGGCTTTGCAGACCACCTGGTAGGGTCCCGCGGACCACGAGTTGGGAATCACTGCTGTACACAGTATTCCAAATGTGACTGTACCATAGATTTAGATCAAGTATTGTGTTAGCAGTCTTGTTCTCAATCCCTTTCCACATTACCTTAGCATCATGTAGTTTGCATTCTTCACCACTGTTGCATTCTGGGTCAATCTTCTCTTTGCGCTATCCACCACGACTTCAAGAACAGCTCAGACCCCATCAGTGTATATGTGAGAGAGACTGGGATTTTTTGACCCAGTGTGCATGGCTTGACGCTTACTGACGCTGAGCCGTACTTGCTTACAGTATTTGGTTGCCCATTCACCCAGTTTGGAGAGGTCCTTTGGAGCTCTTCACAATCTGCTTTGGTTTTTCCCACCCTGAATAGTTTAACATTATCTGTAAACTTGGCCACCTCCAAGTTTGTTTACCCCTAACTCCTGACAAGCCTAACTCCTAACAAGCCGGAATCAAGATTGCCAGGAGAAATATCAACAACCTCAGATATGCAGACGATACCACCCTAATGGCAGAAAGTGAAGAAGAACTAAAGAGCCTCTTGATGAGAGTGAAAGAGGAGAGTGCAAAAGTTGGCTTGAAAGTCAACATTAATAAAACTAAGCTCATGGCATCTGGTCCCATCAATTCCTGGCAAATAGAAGGGGCAGAAATGGAGGCAGTAACAGATTTTACTTTTTGGGGTTCCAAGATCACTGCAGACGGAGATAGCATGGGATCACGAAGGGTCGGACACGACTTAACGACTGAACAACAACAACAAACTCCTGATAATTTGTGAACAAGTTCAAAGCCACCAGTCCTAAGATACATCCTTGGGGAACCCCATTTCTTACTTCCCTCTGTTGTGAGAATTGCCTATTTATTCCTACTCCCCATTTCCTGTTCTTTAACCAGTTTGCTAGTTCATGAAAGGATCTATCTTATTCAATGATTAAGTTTACTCAAGAGCCTTTGATGCGCGATTTTGTCAAAAGATTTTTGGAAGTCCAGGAATGCGATGTCAATTGGATCACCTCTGTTCCCATGCTTGTTGACAGCTCTCAAAGAACTGTAGAAGATTGAGACAGAACTTACCTTTGCAAGAACCATCCTTCCTGATTCTCTAAAAGCTATATGCTTTTTATCTTTAATTATGCTTTTGATCTGTTTGCCTGGAACAGACATTAAACTGACTGGCTTGTAATTTCCTGGATTGCTTTTTAAATATCAGTATTACATTGGCTACTATCCGATCCTCGGGGTCTGAGGCTGATTTAAAGGGCTGGTTACATATTTTTTGTTAGAAGACCAGCAATTTCACATCTGAGTTCCTTAAGAACCCTTGGTGGTTGTCATCTGCTTCCCTGCTTTTCAAATATCTAAAGAAGTTAGCCTTGATATTCTTGTATCACATCGCTTATTGCCAGCTTATACTTCTTCTGTCAGAGTTTGTGTTCCTTTCTGATCTCATCTGGGCAAGACCTGTCTTTGGTGAAGGCTTCTCGCCTTGACTTCTTGTGTAAGCTGGCATTCTCCTGGACCGGACCTGGTAGTGCCTTTCCCTATTAAGTGGGATACATTCCAGTAGAGCTTCTGTTTTGATTTTCAATAACCTCCATGCACTCTGGAGAGATTTGGCCTCCCTGACCACCCCCTTGAGCTTCCTTTTTACTATTCCTCTCATTTTTGAGTCACTTCTTTTGAAGTAAAAGGTCTCTGTGTTGGACTTCCTTGGAAACTTTCCAATTGCATATCTGTTGAACTGCATAGCACCTCAGTCACTGTTCTCTGTAGCACTACATAACACTTGCATTAGGCATCACAAAGGAGACAGTTGGTTTCAACCCAAGTATTCTCGGACACAGTCATTTGGCGCATCTAGAGATGATCTTTTTTGTCATGGCCTGAACATTATTATTTTTTAACTTTATTTTCATTTAGTGCGTAACATATAACCAGACGCGACCCCCCCCCCCCCGGCACTTTGACTGATTTTTAAGCTTTGTTCTTTCCTGAGGGTGCAAGGCCTGCACGGCCTGCACTTGAGTCCTCCACCATAAAGACGATGTGCTAGAGAAGCCAGCAAGGCCTGCATGGAGGCTGCAACCTTTCAGAGTCTCTCTAGCATGTCGTCTCCATGGTGGAGGACTCGAGTACAGGCCATGCAGGCCTTGCACCCTCAGGAAAGAATGAAGCTTTCCCCACAGATTGGGAAAATAAGACCTCCCTGAAAATAAGATCTACTGCATTTTTTGGAGCCAAAATTAATATAAGACACTGTCTTATTTTCGGGGGAACATGGTATAATCTTTACAATAACCCTTAATAAGGAGAGGAAGACCCTGCAAGGTGAGTAAGAGTCAAACTACGAATTACAATGAATGCATGATTCTTTTGATAGAGTGTGATGGAGGGGGCGGGAAATGATGTGAAACCATGGCAGGCTTTAGGATTTTGCTCCCACTGTGGTTCCGATCTTGATTGCAGCCCCCCCCCCCCCGATTTTCAATAAGAGAAAAGGCTTCCATGTGCTTTCAGTAGAAGTCTTTTTTGCATGTTGGGGGATGCAGTTTGGACTGGAGCCAAGGCAGGGGTAAAACCCTAAAGCAACCCCCCTACGGCTACGACAGTTTTGTCTCATTTCATGTCCTCCTTCCCCAGTGGGTTAAAAAAAAATACCACTGTATACAGGGCCACGTTACACATGCCATGTAACATCAAGCTCAGCCTTCCATTTGCTAATTCACCTGTACGTTTTCAAAATGTACGCTGCAGGACTGCATCATCAGAAGCTCTCAATATGAAAATGTCACAAAACGGCATTAAGTAATTCGGAGCTTGCTTAAGAACTCAAGTGCCGAGTCAGCGGAAAATCCACCCACTTTCATAGGAAACTGCCTTCTGTCAGATCATTGGTCCAACTTTGCCTTATTATCGTCAACTCTGACTGGCAGTTCTCCAGGGTTAGCCCTACTCGGAAGTGCTGCCAGGAATTGAACATGGGATTCTGCATACAGAATCTTTAATGGGGGGAGCTGGTGTGCTCCACCCCAGGCGCCAAGTGGATGCGGGGGCGCGGCAGCCGGGCTCGGGGCTGCGGGCTGCGCAGAGCGGCGCGGCACCGGAGCCCGGCTGGCGCGACCACCGGAGCAGCGCGCCCACTCGGCGCGTTCCCGGCCTCCGGAGGCTCCGCAAAACATATAAAAGCCGGGGACGCGTTCAGCTTTCTCATAAAGCCCTCGACCGCCGAACTGGGCGGTCGCTCTAAGGAGGGCTTATCCCCGGCCTTCAGAGCGGAGCCTCCGGAGGCCGGGGACGCACCGAGTGGGCACTCAGCCCCGAGCCTGGGTGCTTGCGGGGGCACTCCAACCCCTGCCCCCCCAGGCGCCGGGAGGGCTGGGAACGCCACTGTCTGCATACAAAGCTGGCTCTCTACCAACTTTGGGCCATCACCCAGAGCCTTCAAGCCAAGGCTGGACGGCCACCTGTCAGGAATGCTGTAGCAGGGGCCTGTGCTAAACGGGGTTGGACTAGATGACCTCCAAGGTCCCTTCCAACCATAACATTTTATGATCCTTTGCAAGAATCCCAGCCACCTGCCAGCACTAAGTGATCCATGAGGTGATCCTGGCTAGTGATCCCCCCTTTTGCCCACCACTGATTTAAATCATCATGGAGAAGAGGCTGGTTTTAAATAACTCATCATGCTTCCCATTGGTACTTCATATCATCTACCGAATAACAATGCATAATATTAAATTGATCATGTTACTGCAGCTGCTTCCTGTTTCATTTCTGTTTCCTCTCCAAATTGCAGAACTTTCCTGTCTTGCCCAAATCCCACGTCCGTCATCACCCCCTGAAATCAGGAAAAGCAAACAGACAATCCAAAACTGTTTGCGCCCATTGCAAAAAAATAAAAATAAAAAATGTATCTTTGCACAGGAGACTTTGTCTGTGGAGGCACTACATGGACATTTTGCATTCAGATGTTTCTCATTATTTAGTTCATTTATTTATAATAAATGTTTCTCTTTATTTATTTAGTTCATTTATTTATAATATTAATATTATAATAATATTTAGTAAATATTATTTATTTAATGAACTTTATTTAGTTCACTTATACCCTTGTCACAAGGGCCTTGTGTATACCTTGCTTTTGTGTATACCCATTTATACCCTGATTTTAAATTAAACCAAAGGTCAAAGTAGCTTATGACATACCGTATTTGCCTGAGTATAAGACTCACTTTTATCCCCTAAGGCAACTCTTTAAAGTAGGGGGTGCGCCCTACAAGTCTAGCGTTTCTGCCTAGTGTTTTATGCAAAGCGCTTTCAAACCAAGCCTCTCCGAGTCTCTTTTCAAAGGTAAAACGGGGCTTTTCTCTCTCTTTTTTTTTAAACTGCAAAGCACTGTGTTTTCAAGCCTTTCCTTGCAGTTCTTAATCACTTGCTAAATGGCTGAATACCATGAGAGATCATTATCTCTCAGTAGCCTCTGGAAGCATTTGAAAATATTAACCCTTAAGTTTCAACGCCAGGACTCTGTGGAAACTAAGATATTTATTGATCTTGCAGTTTAAAAGTTGAGAGTACAGTTTGAAAGTTGAGAGCAAGAGCTCCTGCATAGGCTTACCATATCCAAAGGGGGACAGAGTGCCTACCTTTAGGCTGCAATCCTATGCACACTTTCTTGGGAGTAAGCCCCATTGAATGCAATGGGACTTACTTCTGAGTAGATATGCATAGGATTGTGCTGTTCATTGAAATTTGGGCAAATTCCAAATTCCAAAGGTTAAAGGTAGACACTCTGTCCCCCTTTGGATATGGGAAGGCTACTAATACTAGAGTGCCCAGATTCAATGGGACAGGGTGCCTATGCCTTTAACTGTACTAAAGCTGTACTGTTCTACTAATGTGTATATTTAAGTTAAAAAAAGTTAAAAATGTATTCTTTAAAATAGCACCAAACTTTAAGGGTGCGACTTATAATCAGGAGCGTCCTATACTCGGGACAATACGGTATGTACAAGGATAAAGCAAGTTTAAAAAATAATAATAATACAGGTTGGTTACCCCTTATCCGGACATCCGAAATCCAGACTATTCTGAAATCCAGACATTTTTGGGGCTATGACTTAAAAAAAAAAAAAAAAACCTTTTTCCAGCACTTGACTGCATAGCACAAGGCATGCTAGGGCACAAAATTATTAAAAAATATTGTATAAAATTACCTTCAGGCTATGTGTATAAGATGTATGAGAGACATAAATACACCAGGATGATGTAGTGGTTTGGGAGTCGGACTTAGACCTGGAAGATCCAGGTTCAAATCCCCGCTCAGCCACGAAGCTTCCTGGGTGACCTTGGGCCAGTCACTATCTCTCAGCCCCAACTACCTCACAGGGTTGTTGTGAGGACAAAAAGGAGGGGAGGAAATATGTACACCACTCTGAGATCCTTGGAGGAAGGGTGGTATAAAAATGTGAAAAATAAAAAAATAAAAAATAAATGAATTTTGTGTTTAGACTTGCGTCTTATCCACAAGTTATCTCATTATGTACAGTTGGACCTTTTTATCCACGGATTTGACTCAACACGGATGGCAAAACTGTGGAAGAGGGAGTCCAACCGCACTACATTACCTCTTTTTTCAGCGTTGTTGGGGGTCTGCCAGCCACTTCCAGCCTCCTGCGCGTGTTCAAACCACTGAAAAATGCAGCCCGGGTGTCTCTGGGCTGCATTTACAGGTTGCTTCCAGTAGTGGCTTTTGTTTTTTCAGTCAGTTTAAACAAACTCAGGAGGAGGGAAGTGGCAAAGATGCTGGGGAAAAAAGTAATGTGGCACCGCCCCCGACACCCCACCCCACCCCAGATTTCATATAGCACTGATTTTTTTTTTAATCCTCTGTGGTTCCAGGAACAGAACCTCAGTGGATAAAAAGGTCTAACGGTATATGCAAATATTCCGAAATCCAGATAAATCCAAAATCCAGACAACGTCCCATCCCAAGCAGTCTCGGGATGCTCAACCTGTCGTAATAACAATAATACATTGCCAAATTAAAAATGGATGACAATTTTAAGCCTTTGGAAACAAGAAAGACTTTACCATTTATCTCATGACTGAGAGATGGGAGTCTTCCTAATCTCTTCAGAGACGGAGGTCCACAACTACAATGCAACCACTAAGAAGTCCCTATATCTAGTACCTCCCAGTCTCATCTCTTGTAAGTAAGTAGGTCAGCAGCAGCAACAGTCTTGTAACCCAGAGGTCTTCTACAGGTGGGTTGGAACCCAATCTTTGGAGGGAGGGGGCCCACCAGGCCCTCCTGTTCAGCCACTTGTGATAGAGCAGTGTTTCCCAAACTGTGGGTCGTGACCTGATTTCTGGTGGGTTCTGCAGAGCCTCCAATGAAAACAGGTGATGGAAAGATCAGATATGTAATTGCCTCAAGCCCTGAGGCTGTTCAAAAACCAGATAGCTGCTAATTGCCCTGCAAACAAGTGGGCTCCTGCAGTTTGCAAGTTTGTGTAAATATAGGGAGATAAAAATATAGGGAGGTTTTTTGAAAATAAATAAATAATTGCTTTTAAGTAAATAAATAAATAATTTATTTGTAGGTCACTTTATTTAAGCCTCGTAAAGTTAAGCCAGCGGGTGGCGCAGTGGATTAAACCGCTGAACCATGAGCTGTCGAACGAAAGGTCGGCAGTTCGAATCCACGACAGGGTGAGCTCTCGTTGCTTGGCTAGCTCCTGCCAACCTAGCAGTTCCAAAGCATGTTAATGCGAGTAGATAAATAGGTACCACTTGCGGGAAGGTAAACAACGCTTCGTGTTCCAGCCGCATGCTATGCACTGCGGCAAGGAGAGTCATGCCAGCCACATGACCATGGAGGCGTCTTCGGACAACGCTGGCTCTTCGGCTTTGAAATGGGGATGAGCACCACACCCTAGAGTCGGACACGACTGGACTTAATCGTCAGGGGTCACCTTTAAAGTTAAGTGGGTCCTGATAAGAGTGTCATTTTAAAAAGTGGGTCCCGGTGCTAAAAAGTTTGGGAACCACTGTGATAGAGCATAGGACCTGTTGTGCCATATTTTTAATACTCAGTTCCAAAAAGAGATTTGTTTCTCTTTGCAATTTATTTATATACAAAGTAAAACTTTACTTAAACGTATGTACTAGATGGACCCCGATACACAATTATAAGTGTAGGTTGTGTGTATATATAGTTGTATTCAGATTTAATTTTAACTAGTTTGTTTCCCAAAAGGGAACTTTGCACGTTTTAATTTTCTAAAACAAATCTGATTTTTTAAAAATCCATCAGGTTTTTTTATCCACCCTGCCAACGGCTAATAATAATTTCTCCTTCCTGGATATTGATCAATTTTCCCTTCTGTGTACAGGGTCTATTTATGAAATCTTAGGTTCTGAATGCTGCTTATCAACAGGAGATCTGATAAAAATAATCAGTCTTCAGCTCCAGAAAGTTACCTGCAAGAATGTGGAGGATGGGCACGTGTTTGAGCTGCCACTGAATTTTAAAGGTAAACGTAAATGTGTGCTTGCGTCCCGTTCATGAGGCCTGTCCCAGGTGGTGGGTTGTGATGGAGAACCTGCCTCCGCCATGCCGCCACCTTCCGCTTCTTGGATGTGAAAAGAGGAGAATGGAGCAGAAGAGGGAGGAGAAGAGTGGTGGGCAAGGGCATCTTAACACTCTAGCGGCCATCACTCTCCTCTCTTCTACTCCTTTCCCTAATTCATTTTAAATTCAGGAAGTGTGGAGGAGCAGCAGCTGATGCTGCATTTTAAATTCAGGAAGTTGGGAGGAGCAGCAGCTGGTGTAAGAGAGGTAGCCATTTATGTGACAAGGGACTGTGCAAACAGCAGGAGGAGAGGCAGAATTTGGCACACCGCAGCATCACATCCCAGGAAATTTGGGGCGGGCCCTATGTGCTTCCCTAGCTTGTTCTGAAACAAGAGTGTCGGGGGGGGGGGGGCAAACTAGACACGACATTCAATGCATCTTTGGAGGCTTCAACCTTCAAAGCACCAGCAGAAATGCCAACCATGGGATGGGTTAACAAAAACTGCAGCGTAGAGCAGTTTCAGGGACAAATAGCTAGGGGGGGTTTCAGCAGGAAAACGGTAGTTTTCCATCTCCCTTGTGTCAATATCGAGATTGTAAGCCCTTCGGGGCAGGGACTGTGTGTAAAGGAACATGCACATTGATGGCACTATATTTATAATAATAATAATAGGGCTAGTGGCAGAGGAAGACAGAGACTGGCTCTGGTCAACAGGCACAGAGAACATGAACCAGAGAATTCTCTCTCGCATGCAGCCTCACCTGGTACAGCCTAACTGGAACATCACAGTGAAAGCACCAAACCACAGATTGACAGCATCTGGGCTGATTTTTTTTTGTTTGGGGCTAGTTGCTTTTTGCCGTTTGAACCATTAAATTTAGTCTTGAATATCAGTGGGCAGTTTCAAGTTTACTAATATTTAAATTATTCAGCCAAGCAAACAAGCAGTAGAGGCTCTCTGTTGTTGCTGGTATGGGTGGGTGGGACGGATGGATGAATGGAGAATTCTTGTGCAGAGCAAGAATTAAGCTGCAAAAACGCAGTTCATGCTGCTGGACCAATTAAACTAACTTGAGATATTTTATCAGGATCCCAGACTGAGTCATGCAGGTGGTGAGTCATGCAGGTGAACGTAGCTGGTGAAGTCCTGCCTTGCTAGCCAGGGATCCACTGGAAGTATTTATTACCTGTCATAACAAGGGGGCACCCCAAGAACCTCTGGCACCTAAGGCATTGTACCAGCCCCCTCTGCCGCTCCTCCTTCAGCTCCCCGGATTAGAAAAGAGGAAAACTGAGTGGGAAAGGATGTGTGGAGGAGAGGGATGGGCTAGAGCTTCCTCTCCTCCACACTTCCTCTTTGGCTCGGTTTTCACCTTTCCAAATCCAGGGAGCAAGAGGAGGAGTGGCAAAAGCCAATGGTGAGAGGCTACTCCTCCTCCCCACTAATTTGCCACCTGAGGCAACCACCTGAATTGACCTCATGAACCAGCCGGCCCTTCACATAATGCCTTCAAAAACTGGTGTCAGTGGAACTCCCTAACCATCTCACAGTGCAATCCTAGGCATAGCTGCTCAGAAGTAAGTCCTATTTATTTCACTGGGACTTACTTCCAGATAAGTGTGTGTAGGATGGCAGCCTAAATGCTCCTTATCTGTGGTCCTAACAAAATTCCTCCCTACTTCCTCTGCGGCAGTTTGTTCTAAGAGGGAAGCTGCCATGAGTGCCAATAGCATCTTCCTTCCTGGGCAGGTCGCAGTCTCAGGGAGGCAGTTTTCATCAAGACTGTGGCTTGGGTGGAACGGGTTATAAAAGAAGCCAGCCCCTACCCCAGAGTCTGTGTCTGTGCCCCCCTCTCCCAATTGTTTTTTGAAGAGGGAGGGCCAAAGTATACCTTGAACACATTGTGCAGTTTGACCATGTGATTTCCGCAGTGGTGTTGCTGGAGGGGGTGCGGCACTGTAAGTGGTGCAAGGTGCTGCACCGTGCCTTGCAAACCGGTGTAACACAGCCCCTCCCACTCACCTCTGGAACCATTCAGCGGCGAAGGCAATATGCTGGGCTGTTTCCTTTGCCATCCGGAACAGCCCTGGCGGTGAGTACAAGGGGCCACATTACACTGGTTTGCAAGGTGCGGCGCCGCATCCCTTCCAGCAACACCACTGGATTTCTGCCTTGACAATGGAAAGAGCTTTATAATGCATTACCATTGATCAGAGGTAGAAGCCTTGAGGCTGCTGTAACTGGGAAGCTGTTGAAAGAAGATGCATGTGGATCCCCTTGGGGCCCTTTTCAGGATTTTAGCCAATCTCAGAACATGAAGGCTCCATAGGCTAAGAACAGAGGGGGGAAAGCAAAGGATAGGGGGAGAAGGAGATAGAGGAAGTAGAATAGCAGTAACGTATCCCCCATATATAGGCTTACCAGATCTCCATGTATAGGCTTACCAGATCTCCAACCGGGACAGAGTGCTAGACCTTTAGGAGAAGGAATGTGGGCAGGTGTAGCTTATTAAGTCCTAGAGCACAATCCAAGGCATGTGTACTCAGAAGCAAGATCCATTGTGTTCAGTGGGGCTTGCTTCTGAGTTAGTAGACATGCCTAGGATTGTGCTCTAAGGTTTAACAAGCCTAGGATTGTGCTCTAAGGTTTAACAAGCGACACCTGCCCACATTCCTTCTCCTAAAGGTCTAGCACTCTGTCCCGGTTGGAGATCTGGTAAGCTTACCCATGTAGCACCACTCATCACCTGGAGAGGTGGCAGTCCTCTTGGTAGGTATAACGCTGAAGTAACAGCATCTTCCTGCAACCTCCACAGGTCTCTTTCAGCCCAGTCTAGAAGCACCAAGTGGGACTGAGAAGAAGCCACCGATCCCTCCAAACCCCTTTGTCTGCAAGAGTAAGGTCTCAGAATGCAGAGGGCCGCAGCTGTACACACTCCAGGAAGTCCTGCAGTCGTCTGCCATGCGGCGGAAAAAACTGAAGTGCCCGGATATTGGCAAGAGCGAGATCCAGCTCTGTCCGGTGTACAAAGTGGAAGCGATCATGCATTGTAAGTACTGTATAGAATGGAGTGGGCATTCTTGATGTTGGGAAGAGCTGGCAGAATAGGGGGATGCTGCATCGTGCATGGGTCTGCCCTGGCAGGGAGAGGGGCATTCCACTCTCCTCTCCTCCCCACCTGTCTCTTCCCCCTCTTCCTTTTCCAATCCAGGCAGTGAGAGACGACGTAGCAGTGGAAGTGGGTGGGTGGGAGGATGAAGGGCACCCCTACTAGTGTCACTAGGGGCTGTGGACCGCACCAGGTGACACCCTTATGGGGGAGTGTCACTTTTGTTGTTGTTCAGTCGTTAAGTCGTGTCCGACCCTTCGTGATCCCATGAACCATATCCTGTCCTCCACTATCTTCCTGAGTTTGCTCATACAGCCAATCAGACAGTGACAAATGGGACCATAGAAAACAGGATTAAAGACCATAGAGAACAGGATAACCTTTAGGTGGTGCCTAGGAGATTATAGAAGCGTCAAGCAACCATGCCAAGGATGGAGTTCCATCATTTGGGAGGTGCTTCAGAAGGGGCCCTTGCTTGTGGAGCTGCCAGGTTGGATGCATCTGAAAATCTGGGATTTTTGAGGTGGGGCCTAGAGACATCATAAGACTGCCAACCTTTGAAAATGGGGGGGGGGGGGAGAGAGAATCTGGTACTGGGGCAGGCCCAGTACTGGTAATGCAAGCCCCAGTCATGGCCTAGCCCTAGAGATTAGCCTTTTCCTGCATAATGACAATGGAAAAAGCTGGAAAAACAGGGTCATTTGGGGCAAATGGGCCACCCTAATTCATATCCAGCAGCCTTTCTTGTGAGGAGAACCCAGAGAAGAAGGGGCTCTGAAGAACGTCTTAGCTGGTGGGCAGATTTGCATTGGTGGGCATCTGCTCCAGGCGTCTTATTGACAATGCGGTGCTTTCTCCTCCAGTTCGAAACGACGTGGTGAAAATTGACTCCACGCTGGACGTGGAAGTGGTAGACGTCACCGAGGAGTCTCAGCACGTGACCTTCATCAAGCCCCTCCTGCTGAGCGAGGTCCTCCGGATGAACAAAGTCTTGCCAGTGGAGGCTGAGCTCCTTGGGTCCCCAGAGTGCCCAGCTGTTTTCCAAAGCCACTGGGTCTCTCACTTACAGAAGGGCTGTCGGATTCAGATCCTCAGCAAGACGTCGTCCTGGAAAATCCTGGCCTCCTCCCAGAAAGGCAAGAGAGGCTCCTGTCACTTCCTCATCTCCAGCAGCTACGAAGGCCGCTTTCGCCGATGCCCACGCAAGTTCTCCTCGACCTCAGAGCTGGCCCTCAGTCTAGCTTCCGCCAAGAAGCTGCACGTCGTGGTTACGAAAGACTGCGAGAGCAGCGAAGAGCCACCGTTCAGCATTGGGGACCGGCTGGAGGTGCTGAGCCTCAAACCGTCCAGCGACCCTTCAGCAATGGACGTGCTCTTGTGCTACAGGGACAATGGGGATGAGGACCAGGAGCAAATCCAGGTGCCTCTCTTCTTGGAAGCTGGCTTTGTGGAAGACGTCCGAGACAGCAGGAAATACACACTTGGTGAGGCCGTGGAGCAGCTCCGGTTGCCCTGTGAGGTCAAGGTGTTGACCAGAGATGATACCTCTGACCCTTTAGGCAACTTCTCTGTTCTGAGACTGGAGGCCCAGATTGAAGAACCTTTTCTCACAGTCAGTCTGTCGAAGCAGCCGTCCCTCACTTTTGAGATTCCTCCCAAGTGGTTAGATGTGCCTCTCTTCTTCACGGGAGGCCCAGTGAAGCCCTCGCCGCCTGCCAGCATCTCTAAAGTTGAAGAGCTGACGGAGGCTTTCTACTATAAATTGCTCATGTTGCTGCCCAGCAATTTACCTGCCCCGCCAAGACCTCCTAAGCGAAGGGATTCCAACCTGGACAAGTGCCTCCAAATCACCCGAGAAGGGGGGAAGAGCACAGTGGAGACATCAAAGGTACTGAATGGAACGGGCAGGGCCAGTCCACCAATGATACAGACTGAATGGAGATCTTGTGCCTAGTCCGGGGGGGGGGGGGGGGCGCAAAATAAAGAGGACCCCCCCGCCCCTACTTCTTCCCTCTGCCTTGCTGCCAACTGAGGTGCTCCAGTCTGCAGTGGGCTGGGAGATGGAGAGACGGAAAACCCTTCCTATCCATTCAGCTTCAGCTGCACTGGACACAGCCTCCTTGCTCCGCCCAGGGCCTATTTGAAATGACCTGGAGGAACAAGGAGGCTGTGCCCAGAGAAGTTGAAGCTGAACAGAAGGGAAGGGGTGGCCAGCTCTGCTTCCTCCTTAGCCTGTGTGTGTGCGCGCGCGCATGTGAGAGTTCTTTATAAATGTTTTTAAGGAAAAAGGCTGCATTTTTAGTTAGGTCAGGCGGTACACAAGTACTGGCTGGGAATGGAGTGGAGAAATTGTGTAACTAATCTGTGGAACTCCTTGCCACAGGATGTGGTGATGGCACTTGGTCTAGATGCCATTAAAAGGGGATTAGATAGATTCAGGGAGTTACAAGCCATTCATCACAAGTTACAAACCATATAAGCAACCTCCTGGTTTTAGAAGTAGGTTCTCTGTATGCCAGGTGCAAGGGAGTGACAGCAGGATACAGGTATCTTGTCGTCTTGTGTGCTCCCTGAGGAATCTGGTGGGTCCACTGTGAGATAAAGGAAGCTGGACTAGATGGGTGTTTGGTCTGATCCAGCAGGGCTCTTCTTATGTAGAAAGCAAATATGGTGTCTGGATATATTTATGCAAAATAAAAACCATAGGATTGCAGTGTTAAGTCAATTAATTATATTTTAACCAGTTAAGAGGCGAGTCTGATTAATCAAGCACCGCAGTCAATTTAAAAGTGTTAAGTATGTAGAAATCCATGGTGGAAAGCAGCAGCTTCTTGGGCAAGGCATGCCTCTTCCCTTTTCACACCAGAGGAGATGCCTCTTCTGTGATGGTACCTGCTGTGACACATGCATGCATTACCTGAAAACATGCTTTCCTTCAAAGGCATTGTTATTGTGTGCAATTTTTTTTAAAGTCATAGGATTTAATTGACTAAGAATCATTTGATCAAGTGACGCCCTATGCAATCCTCTTTGGCAATTAAGATCTGCTAGGGAAGCTTTCCTGTGTTTCCCATCAACACCAAATGTATGCCTGGTTGGACGCAGGAGACAACAGTCTCCACTGTGGCACTAAGGTTCTGGGGACTTCCTCCCCCAAGAGGTTTGTTTGGCCCCCTCTATTGCTTGCCTTTCATGGGGGTGGGGGACAGACAAAGTCTTGCTTGATGTATATAGCTTTACAGGGTTGTGGCTTAACTGCCAGTCTGTTTTATTGTGGTTGGTTCTATCTAGTTAGGTTGAATTTTGTGCTTTAATTTGGTGTGCTCCACCTTGTGGGTTCCTTTCCAAACAGAAAGGCATGATATAGGTTTTACATAAATATCTCCCACATTCTAGTCAGAAACCTATGTTCTATTCTGGCACTAGAAGCAAGGTGAACTCTGCTGGTGTCAGGTACTTTGATCGTTAATAAATTCTAGCCAAACTAGAATTTGTGAAGCTGGGTTTGCTATGTGGGGGTGGAAAAGCGATGCTATAGACCACAGAGGAAGGTCAAAGGGCAATGGAAAGGATTGTTGCAGCTTGTTGGACTCATCTTCATGGGGTGTATGGGAATGAATTATCTATTCATACGTTTGGGTTGGGCAGGCAGTTGAGCTGGCCTTCTTGGAATTTACATTTCAGGTCCACCCCCTTCCCTATCCTGTGGGCGATTGGTACAGGTCTGGGAGCCTTAGCTGCTGCTAACACTTCCAACTATGAACTGTGTTCCAAACAACTGTTTATCTTGCTGTTTTTTCCTGTCCCAGCTGTCTTCTAGCGAGTCAGACTGTGTGTCTGAAGAATACACAAAAGTGAGAAGCCGTCAGGATCTCTGGATTCATTCAAACCAGTATACCATCGACTACGGACCCTCAAAACACCAGGTGCCCACCCAGGCCTGCAAACCCTCCACAGGTAGTACAAGCTTTTTTTTCCCATTGCAGCAATTACATTGATTAGAGACTCCAGTTTTGCCATTTCAGATAGGAACTGCCTAAGACATCCCAAATATTTGTATTGCTCTCAAACCTGTCTTTGGACCATTATTCTAGGAAGATAAAGTATTTTTCTTTCTTTTCAGAAATGCCCAACAATGATAGCGATTCTGATCACGACTATGAGGAAGTTCGTGAATCGGTTCGAAGCGCAGTTCGCAAGATGGAAAGAGCTGTTCTCAGGAACTGAGCCTCATCTACAAGGCAAAAGTTCTCGTTCTTTTCTCCTCATTTCTCTGTGGCCTGTGTAAGTTGCCACCTGCTCTCATCTTTCCCATTATTTCTGGCCAGCAACAGCCGCCTTCTGAACCCAAGGCTGCAATACAGACAGCCCAAGGCTGCTACATGGTGGGACTGCAATTAGAACTTGTGTGAGGAAAACTCGCATTTCCCAGAGTACAAAAAAACCACAAAAAGCAACTGCTTCCTTCAGAGCTTGACACAGCAGCTTCTAACCGTGTGTATTTTACTTGAGGGGCATGATCCTGAACCAGGATCCCGACGAAGAAAACATGACCAGAGGCTTCTTCCTTCCCCTGCCTTAAGAAGAAACTGCCGTTTATTTAACCAGGAACTACAACTAGCCTTCGCTTCAGAAGTTTCGCTTAGGCAACAAAGATGGTTTTTAAAAAAACCCTCCCATCCAAGTAAAGCCCCTGAAGTTAAGCTTGAGGCAGCAGTGGCATACCTACACCCCCCCGTGGGGGGGACGCCAACGCAACACCCCCCACATGACGCCACACACCCTGCCCCCTGGGGGGCGTGACACCATTTTCATGTGCCATCGCCGAATTTCAGCAGCGGCGCAGCATGAAACACCCCCCTGCCACTTTGAGGCATTTGAGTCAAACTGCTCAGGGCGGGTGGGCCGATCTCACGGCCCGTCAGAGCAACGGTCACAGAAGACAGGAGCGGAGGGGGCGACCCGGCGGCGAATCCGCAAGGCAAGTACACACACACACCCTACCGTCCTGGCCCCCCAAAACAATGCCTCTCTGTGAGGCAGCCATACAGAATGTAAGCTGTGAGACTCAGTGGACTGCCAGGGTCCTCCTAAGACCACCATATTCCAAGCCAGAAGAGCTCAGATCAAACTACACAGTGCTAGTCAACCTCTGATTTCTTATGTACTTGCATCTTAATTAACAAGCTAACTTGGGGCTGTGATGTTAACAGGATGTGTTAGACAAAAAGACTCAACGGTTATTTCAAAAGTATATAATTGCATTGCATTTGTAAGGAGTTCAATAAAAGGTTTATATGTTACATGGTTATATTATCACACTATATGATCTGGGAGAGGGTCTGTATTTTTTGCTTTCTTTTAAACCTTTCCCCAGGTAAATATCCGGTCTAAACAGAACAGATGAGCTACCTTTACATCACACAGGGAAACTTCTCTTTTACATTCTCCCTGTACTGCAATGCAAACATGCTATACCAGATTACAGTGCCTGCTTTGAATCTGTACCTGTATTTAAATAAGCAAAGCCTTATTTTCTTAAACTGGACTTCTAATGGAATAAGGCTAAAAAAATAAATAAATCACTAACTAGCAACTTGATCTTTAGAATAAAAACTGGAATTATCTACATTCTGCAGGCATTTAAGGTTGTATGAGATTTCCCCAACTATATAAAATTGTATAATAGAAATAGTATCAGAGAAATAGTATCAGACAAAAGAAAAACAGATCAAAACTAAAGTTGGTTTATTGTATTATCAAAAGTAATCTGTAACAAGGCCACTATGCACAAACCAATGTAGAAATGTATAGACTAAAGAGAAATAAGATTCTGAGCATTCTTCTTGACTTCTCTTTTACTAAGACAGACCCCCCCCCTCCATTTCCAAACCATGGCTACCCACAGGCACAGCTGGGCAGATGCCCCCCCCCCTTTTCCAAAGCACAACATAAAACTGAAGACTGAGGTGCTTATACATTCTGCATATGGAGTCCATTTCCTTTGGAAATATCCAGGACCACTTTGGTTCCTCATTTGGTACCAATTACATCTATTTGCATTTTGCTTACCTGGGCAGGCTTTGCTGGTGCATAAGAATTTAAAGTTATATTTCTGAGAGATACAAGAAAGGGAAGATCACCTTTCATGAGTGTACAGCTTGTCTGTATCATGTGGTTAGTGGATGCAGTAGCATCAAGCTCATGGTTAAGGGCAAACCCCTTTCAGTTCATAAGGTTGCCTTCCAAAGAACCCTTATTCAGCATCTGTAGACTTAAAGTGTTCATCATCGATGGTGGAATAGATGTGGCCCTCGCTGCTAAGAAACTCCACAAGTTTCCTGGAAGGAGGGGGAAAGAAAAGAGCCAATTACCATGCTGTTCTATCCACTAAGGCATCGCCTCAAGCAGGAGTTCTCGAAAATAGTCACGCTAAGCCTTTCAAAGTCAACAACTTGAGTCTTCCTAAACTAGGAGAAAGCAAAGATCACTCATTCAGTAGCTTAGAGAGATGAGTACAGAGAAGAACAGCACTGAATACAAGTCAAAAGATTCAAGTAGTAAAAAGAGTGGAAAATAGCACGCTGTTTCAGTTTTGAATGCCACAATAATACAGTATAAGCTGCTACCGACCAGTTTTGAATGCCAATAATATAAGCTGCCACTGTACCGACCTCTGGAACAAGAGACTCAAATTTCAGGATTCTGACCAGCCTTTGTAACTTGGAGCTGGCCATGATGGTTGCCATGCACAGCAATACCTTTTTAATGCTGTAGAAACAGCACTATAGGAGGTATTATAACACAGTTCCAATGTGTCCACAGTAGTGTACTCACCAGTCCATTAATTAGGTCAGAGCCTGCTACATAATTGGCCGCTGTTGCCATTGCTCTTACAAGGCAGTGGCAGAAGATGGGCTATTCTCGGGAGGAGCTATTCTCAAGAGGTTTGACTCATCCTGGGTAGATTGCTTTTGTCTGCTGCTTGCTCTCCTGAAGCATTTCCTAGTAGCAAGTGACTGGCCTCATGGTAGCCAAAATGTACTGCTCTCATTGTCCTGTGCTAGCCAGAATACACTGCTCTGATTGGCGCAGAATATTCTAGCCTGGCTATTCAGCTCATGGGCTGAAGCCAAGCACGCAAACAACTTTTAGCTGTACTTTTGAACTGTTTTATGGATTTTAGCCTCTTTACGATACTGTAAAAAAGAGTTACACCTAGGAAGAAGAGAAGAGTTCTATAATGAGACAACATTATGCACTCATACTTAAAAATGCTAGTAGTGCTTTGCTGGATTTGACACAGGTCCACCTGGTCTAGCATGCTTTGCAAGAATCCCAGCAACGCTAGGTTGGACAAGGTAGTCAATGCAATGCAGAGAAGACATCTTCCAGCTGGAAAAGTGACTTTGCATTTAGCACTGATTGCAAAAGTGAAAGCACCAGAGTAACGATTTAGCATAAGCTATTTATTCTCTCCCCCTGCTGCAGTGAACTGAGGACTGGGCCAGTTCCCTTCTAGAAAGCCCAGGGTGCCTGCACATACGTACTTGACCGTTGGCATGTTTATGCTCGGCAGCTGGGACTTCAGATCAAGAAGACTTATCCCCTCGGCACTTGCGCAGCTTTTAATCAAATTCAGAACCTTGGGGAAAAACCCAGAGACAGTTAATTCAAAAGGCAAAAATGGCACACGGTAAAGACAACATTTTCACATAAATGTCACAACCCTTTAGTTTAAGGCTCTTTAATGCCTAAGAGCAGTGTTTCTCAAACTGTGGGTTGGGACCCACTTGGTGGGTCGCGACCTGATTTCTTGTGGGTCCCGCACAGCCTCCAATGAAAACACAGGTGATGGAAAGATCAGATAAGTAATTGCCTCAAGCCCTGAGGCTGTTCAAAAATCAGATAGCTGCTAATTGCCCTTCAAAGAGCTGAGCTCCTGCAGTTTGCAAGATAGCTAATTACCCTGCAAAGAGCTGAGCTCCTGCAGTTTGCAAGCTTGTGTAAATATAGGTGGGTCTCGTCATTTTAAAAAGTGGGTCCCAGTGCTAAAACGTTTGGGAACTACTGCCTAAGAGAATCCATTCCACATGGATCACAATGGTAGGACACAGAATTAATTTTAAACACATCTGTTGCAAAGCAGTTTCAGCAGAGGAAGTTTGCAGTGGATTAATATACATCCACAAATATGGCAATACCTTTTAAGTTTGCAAGTTTTAGACTCACAAAACTCTTCCTAGACTGGATCTGATGACGTTATCTTAAGGCAGCGGTTCTCAAATAGTGGGGCGCGCCCCCCAGGGGGGGCGCGAGGCTCCGTAAAGGGGGGCTCGTTGCAATAGTTAGTGTGTATGCTTTGCGCCACTTATCTTGATTGTAGGAGCCTCCAGCGACGATCTAGTTCACCGACGATCTCTTCCGGGGAGCAGATCGTTCCTCTGCTCCCTGGCGCGAACTCTGTAACGCGCCTGGCGCGAACTCTGTAACGCGCCTAGGAGCGCTCTGCAGAGTTCACGCTGTGAATCACGCATGCGCAAGACGACGATTGGCAACATCGTCGTCTTGCGCATGCGTGAACTCTGCAAAGCGCTCCTAGGCGCGTTACAGAGTTCGCGCCGGGGAGCAGAGGAACGATCTGCTCCCCGGAAGAGATCGTCGGTGAACTAGATCGTCGCTGGAGGCTCCTACAATCAAGATAAGTGGCACAAAGCATACACACTAACTATTGCAACGAGCCCCCCTTTACATTAGTTACATTGCATTAGTTATATTAGGGGGGCGTGAAATTTTTTCTTCTTCATAGGGGGGGCATGAGAGAAAAAAATTGAGAAGCACTGTCTTAAGGCAAGAGAGCTCACAAGAGCAAGCAGAGAGGTCCTAATGAGAAGTCCCCACCACTGCTGTTGCAATGGCATGCTAGTTTACATTGTAGCATCTACTACAGGAAGAAACCTAATCCAGCCCATCACTAGTCAGCAAATTTTTAGGAGGTAGGCAAATTCAGGAGGATCCTTAGGGGAGCCTTGAATGGGTTCCAATTCAAACAGTTTTATTCCACGTGCTAATTTTATAGAAATGGTGTGTTATATTACAGTGCTTTTGTTTGCCTTCATGTGATAACACAACTAAGTTTGTTATTATAAGTCAGGGATACTGCCTTAATGTCTGCAGACAGGGAGGGCCACAGGCTTACAGCAGGAACTTGTACAGATTGACTAATTGCTCGAGTCCCCAGACACAGAAGTCACTGGAGGAGCACCAGGCAGGAAACCCAGCACTGCACTCAGAACTGGTCTGTCCCCTGTACACATACCTGCCTCTGTTGCGGGGACAGCCCACCCACTTGCAAGTCACTGCTTCCTCCGTAGCTTGACATGCCACCCATCACTGGTGGAGCAAGCGACGAGGGCATCTTCGACGTGGCCTAAAATGCAGAAAGTGAAACCGCTAATCAACTGTGCTTCGCTGCACAATCCTGCACGTGTGAAGAGAGAAAGGCAACAATTAACAAGCAATGGCAAGATTTTAAAGTCTGACCTACACCACACGAATTCCGGCGCATCCTGGGCACGTGCGGAGCATAAGAACATAAGAACATAAGAAGAGCCCTGCTGGATCAGGCCAAAAGCCCATCTAGTCCAGCTTCCTGTGTCACACAGTGGCCCCACCAGTTGCCTCAGGGAGCACAAGACAACAAGATAACCTGTTTCCCGTTGACACTCCCTTGCATCTGGCACAGAGAAAACCCACTTCTAAAACCAGGAGGTTGCTTATGGCTTGTAACCTTGGATGGTCTTTTCCTCCATGAATCTGTCCAAACCCCTTTTAAAGGCATCTAGGCCAGATGCCATCACCACATCCTGTGGCAAGGAGTTCCACAGATGAATTACACGCTGGGTAAAGAAATATTTTATTTTGTCTGTTCTAACTCTCCCTCCACTCAATTTTAGTACATGTCCCCTGGTTCTGGTGTTGTGCGAGAGGGAGAAGAATTTTCCTCTATCCACTCTCTCCATCCCATGCATAATTTTATAAGTCTCAATCATGTCCCCCCTCAGGTGCCTTTTTTCTAGGCTGAAAAGCCCCAGACGCTGTAGCCTTTCCTCATAAGGGAGGTGCTCCAGCCCACGAATCATTCTGGTCGCTCTTTTCTGCACCTTTTCCAATTCAACTATATCCTTTTTGAGGTGTGGTGACCAGAACTGGACACAATACTCCAGATGTGGCCTTACCATCGATTTGTACAAGGGCATAATGATATTGGCCGTTTTATTCTCAATCCCTTTTTTAATGATCCCGAGCATGGAATTGGCCTTCTTCACAGCCGCCGCACACTGGGTCGACACTTTCATTGACCTGTCCACCAGCACCAAGATCTCTCTCTTGATCCATCACAGACAACTCAGAACCCATTCGCGTATATGTGAAATTTTGGTTTCTTGCCCCAATGTGCATCACTTTGCGCTTACTTACATTGAAGTGCATCTGCCATTTTGCTGCCCATTCTCCCAGTTTGGAGAGATCCTTCTGGAGCTCTTCACAATCCCTGCTGGTCTTTACCACCCGGAAAAGTTTAGTGTCATCTGCAAACTTGGCCACCTCACTGCCTATCCGACTCCAGGTCATTTATGAATAAGTTGAAAAGACCAATCCTTGGGGCACACCGCTTTTTACCTCTCGCCATTGTGAAAATTGCCCATTGACTCCCACTCGCTGTTTCCTGGTCTTCAACCAGTTCCTAATCCACAAGAGGACCTGCCCTCTTATTCCCTGACTGTGGAGTTTTCTCAGGAGCCTTTCATGAGGGACCGTGTCAAACACCTTCTGAAAATCCAGATATATAATATCCACGGGTTCGCTCGCATCCACATGCCTGTTGACCTTTTCAAAAAATTCTAACAGGTTTGTGAGGCAAGACTTCCCCTTGCAGAAGCCATGCTGACTCTCCCTCAGCAGAGCTTGTTCTTCTATGTATTTTAAGATTTTATCCTTAATGAGACTTTCCACCATCTTCCCTGGAACAGATGTTAGGCTGACCGGCCTGTAGTTTCCCGGGTCCCCCCTCCTTCCTTTTTTAAAGATTGGCGTGACATTAGCTATCCTCCAATCCTCTGGCACAGTGGCCGTTTTAAGGGACAAGTTGCAGTGTGGCTTCCTTTTTAACCGATCACCATGGAACGTGGGAGGTCAGCACTCTCCCAAGTTCCGTTGCGATCAGTGGACCATGCTGATGTTTGACCGTTTCGGCCAATCAGAAGAAAGAAAGGGCGAGACTTGGAGCGAAGTGTTTCACCAATGGGATGAGAGGGGAGCTTTCAGCCAATTGGAGTGCTTGCCGGCACCAGAAATAGGTCCGGCTGGGGAATTAGGCAGGGCTGAGACCAAAGCAGCTTATGGCTGCTTGCACGGCGTCATCAATATATGTGATTGGACGGGGGACTGCAGATCAAGATTATTACAATTCTCTCCTTTGCCTATCTGCCCCTCTCTCTCTCATCTCCCAAAACACCCGCGCTCTACAAGGCTCCCCCCCCCCCGCAATCGACCAATCAGGAGGGACAAGCAGGTAGACAACGTGTTGGAGCCAGGGCAGTGTCTCGTGGAGGGGCGTCCTGTCCCCTACGTTCACGACCCCGCGAACGGATTTGGTGTAGTTCCGCCTTAAAGAGACAGTTGGAGGCGAATTGTAAACACAACCAAAGTTCACTGGCTGCACCACTACGTGCCACCACCACACACACACTTTGCCCTCCAGGAAAGGCTATAGCCTTGGTTCTACATGTACCGTGCTGCCTTTTCTGAGGATCATGTGTGCATTGATTATCTCAAGCATGTGTGTGGTGAACTCATTCATATCCTCTAGCGGCATGATCTTGAAGGCAACCAGGCTCTTCTTGTTCTGCCAGAAAGCAAACAAAAGATTAGTTTAGCAGTCTTGGGTAATTATGGCCACAACGTATTCTGAAAAGGATGCAAGTTCCCAACCTTCATTGTAGCGGAGAAACAAAGCTTTCTAAAGTTTAGATAAGCTCCCAGCTAACCACCCACTATGAAGTTCTCAATTTCTATATGCAAGAATACAGTGGGCCCTTGCCATCCGCGGATTTGAATTTACACAAATGGCCATCCGTGGAGGAAGGGTTCCCACTGGGGGCGGTGCCATTTTACCTTTTTTTTTAAAAAGCAACATGCGGGTCCGCCCCCCGCTTCTACAGTCCTGCGCCATATGGTAATGTCCTAAAAGCCTGTTAAGGGGGGGGGACGCGATCGGAAGCGACTTCCGGTTTCGTGTGCAACCGGAAGTTGCTTCCGGTTGCGTTCCCCCCTCCTTTTAACAGGCTTTTAGGACATTACCATGTGGCGCAGGACTGTAGAAGTGGGCGGCGCTTAAAAAAAAAGGGTAAAATGGCATCCCCTGTGGATTTAAATACCCACTTTTTTTGCATCCACGGGATGGAAGCCCCGCGGATGCCAAGGGTATAGGGACATCTCCTAGCCACATTCTCAAAGAACTGCAATGAATTACACATCTTCCCTTTACAAAAGCAGTGTTATATGTTCCCTGTCCAGAGCAGAATATCAGCAGGAGTCTAGATCAGCAATTTAACATTTTTCTTCTCACGGCACACCAACCACTATGGCCTCTGCCGCTTGTGATGTCACTTCCGGGAGATTCTTCCAGGTTCTGCATCTCTGTTTCTAGGGAAACTGTCTAAGGAGCCAGCAGAGGTAGAGGGATAGACAATTTGTTACTACAGACAGTTGACTAGAAACAGAGCCGCAGAACCCGGAATAATTTTTCAGCGATTTTCAACTACTGTGCTCCAAACTCCCACAGCCCACCTGTAGACCTTTTGTGGCACACTGGTTGAAAAATCACTGGTCTAGATTGTAAATCACTGGTCTAGATTGTAAAGGCTAGTCTCTTTTGGTAGGAAGCAAACAGAGAGAAAAACTGCAGAGGGTTCTAGTGATAAATAATGCTGCCTTTAACTAAACCAGGGGTGGCCAACCTTCCACCATTAGGGTCTCTGTGTTCTTAAGAGTTGTGTATCTTGGCTGCTGCAAGTGCTGATGGTGCTGCTAAAGCAGCTGCACTTGCTGAAATGCCCTCACCTATACAACCATTTAAAGGTCCAGAAGCATTTGTGTTAAAAGGTTGGCCACCCTTGAACTAGAGCTAACCAGCAGCCCTTCCTTTCAAACTCCCCAATTCCAGAACTCATTTACCTGAAAAGATCGTAGGTGACCAGCCACTTTCACATACGTCCCAGGTGGCACCACAACATTTTCACTGCCGGCTTCCTTTAGAAATAAGGGGGATGGTGATAATGGTTTCTTAGTCTATCAGAAATGCTGGTCTACTTTAAAGAAACTTCAGTGATCTGTTTAGAAGAGTTCCATCTATTGTCACAGGTCATCCATAGAACAATGCAGTTTACGACCCCTGCAACCATACCCTAACTGGAGAGCGGACGTTTGTGTTGCGCCAAATAGCAGTGTCTCTCTTGTACCCAATCAGTACTGCCCATTTCAGCAAGTTACAAATGGGAAAGTATCCTTGCATAACCATCAATCTGCAGAAGAGCCGTGGGCCAGGCTGTGTATACTAAGAGCTGAGGTGGTACAAACAGGAAGATTTCTAGACTAGGAGACTCCATGCAGCCTTGACAACTGCTGCTTTACCTTGGGACAGTTTCTCTTTCTCTATGTCTCACAGGGCTGTTGTAGGATAAAACTGGGGGGGGGGGGGGGAGGAATATTCATGTACACCACCCTGGATTCCTTTAAGGCAGTGTTTCCCAAACATGTTCGACCTGCGGCTCCCTTGACCACCGGCGACCATTGTCCCCATTACATTACTTGATGCCTGCCAATTGGCATTGCACTCTTTTCCGAGAGGATTCCGTGGCACTCCGCGGCTCCCCTGGCTGGTTTCCGTAGCTCCCCTGTGAGCCGTGCCTCCCAGTTTGGGAACCACTGCTTTAATGACAGGACAATAGGTAGATCAAGAGTTTGCTACCTATATCCCCTGGACATTCATGCAAAGGGAGAAGCCAATTTACAGCTAGACACTGAATAGGCACACACTGCCAGTTATGCATGTTCCAATGAAAATTACATTCCCCTTCATAATGTCCAACAGGAAAGACACTTCTAGCCCAATCCTAAGCATGTTTACTCAGAAACAAGTCCCAGGGAGTTCAATGGGATTCACTTTCAGGTAGACAGGAGGGTTACTACAATATTTGTGAGACAAGCTTCCCCTTCTGGAAAGCAAGACTGATAGTGGTCTACAGCAGGGATTCTCAAAGTGGTGGGTCACTTTTACCAGAAGTGCCTGATTTACCTTTAAGAGGGGTGGCCAGTCTGAACGGTGGCAGCGGCGCTTCAGGACCATGCCCGCCCCGACCCAAAAACACTTTTTTCAAAGTACATGGTTGTCCTACCAGCTCCCCCCCAAAGGGGAGTGGCGGTCGCGTTCTGGTTTTCACTGGAAACCGGAAGTGGGCTTCGGTACGCGACTGCCACTGTTTAGAGCAGGGGAAGGGAACCTCCGGCCCGCGGGCCATTTAAGGCCCCCGAGGCCATCTGGTCTGGCCTGCTGAGAGCTTGCCGGGAGGCTGCCGCATCGGCCTCCGGAGGCTCCGCGCTCACCCTCCGAGGCCGCCGGAGGCTCCACGCATCACCCCCAGAGGCCGGGAGAGGACCTTGGCGCCTCTTCTTCGGCCGGCGGCTTAGCCCCTTTCGCACATGCGCACAACGCCGCTGAGGGCAAGAAGCTGTGTTTTTGGGTTGGTGCAGGCACGATCCTAGAGCGCTGCGTCCGACATCGGCCAATCTCCACAAACAGTTTACTACCCTGTAGGACTTTGAGAAACGCTGGTCCACAGGAACGAGCAAAGGCTACAACATTGGGGGGCTTTTTAGCTTGGAAAACAATTAAAGGAGGACATGACTGAGTCTTATACAATTATGCACAATGTAGAAAGAGTGGATAGAGAGAGGTTTGTCTCCCTCTCTCACGATACTAGAATTGGGGGTCATCCAATGAAATCGATTGACAGGAGATTCAGAACAGATAAGAAGGTGCCTCATTAACCTGTGGAATTCATTGCCACAAGATGTGGTGATGGCCACTAGCTTGAATGGCTTGAGAAGGGGGCTGGAAATAAATGGAGGACACATCCATCAATGGGTACATTTAGCAGCAGTATGCCTCTGAGAGCCAGTTACAGGGGAGCAGACCTGACCAATACTTACATCTGTGTCGACCCACTGCCTCACATCCATTGGGGCAGCAGTCATGTCATCCACCTTATAGAGGATGTTTGTTGGTGCTTTTTCAGCATGCCTGATTATACCCGCAATAATGACCTGCATGCAAAAAATGGATACAACACATTTTTTACGGAAGCAAGCACTAATTTCACATTGGATCACAAGACTAAAAGGTAAAGGTATCCCCTGAAAATTAAGTCCAGTCGTGTCCGACTCTAGGGTGTGGTGCTCATCTCCATTTCAAAGCCAAAGAGCCAGCGTTGTCCGAAGACGCCTCCGTGGTCATGTGGCCGGCATGACTCTCCTTGCCGCAGCGCGTAGCATGCAGCTGGAACACGGAGCGCTGTTTACCTTCCCGCAAGCGGTACCTATTTATCTACTCGCATTGACATGCTTTGGAACTGCTAGGTTCGCAGGAGCTGGCCAAGCAACGAGCACTCACCCCGTCGCGGGAATCGAACTGCCGACCTTTCGATCGACAGCTTATGGTTCAGCGGTTTAACCCGCTGCGCACCCGCTGGCCCTGACTAGACTGTAACAAATCTCTGTTTGCCTCTGTAAGGAATCTATCTTTAACAGGAAGAGCAGATTTTGCCTCTCTCATGGTGATTGGAAAACAGCCAAATTCTCAAAGGCTTGTCCTTGTGCTCACGGTACTGGTCATGCTGTGGTACATGATGGGAACCCTTATCTTGTGAGAAAGAGATAACTCTCGGGCTCCAGCTCGTTCGTGAAAACACCTGTGGTTGGATTCCCTAATTGGGAGGGGTCAGTACAGTGAAGTCACCCTCTGGAAGAAAGCTGCATGAATTCATCTTCCCTTGGGTCACTGACCTGTCAATCAACTGGACATCCTAAAATGTATTTAAGTGCCTATAGTGGGAGGGCACTGGGGTTTGCTCTTTGTTCATCTTTGATCGTGCCTTGCTCCACGCTGCTCCGTATGAAACCTAATGGAGGCCTGCCTGTCCTAACACCTTGGGTAAGGCCCATTCCCCTTAGGGGGATGGGGCAAGGCTGGTATCAGGTGAGAGTCTATTACTGGGTGAGCAATAGGAACCAGTCAGTATTAAGGAGTGTTAGTTTTGTTGTTTTAATCCTGTAAATTTGTTATGTATTGTCAAGTCTTATTCTGTTGCAGTTTATCTGTCTTTAAACCTATGCACGCGTAGCCTTAATAAACACCTTTATGTTATCTACCTTGTGTGCTTATTCTGGAAACAGAATGGGCTAAATCCTGGGCCTTTATGCCTCAGCCATTCTACCATACATCAGCTATATGCTGTGCCACTTAAGTGGAAACTTTAAGGAACCTTGTGCCTGGCTCCCTTATCCAGGGAGGCCAGTGCCACAACACTACTTCCAATAGACACTCAGAGCCCGGGGCTGAGTGGTCTGCTATAGACCCAGGTGGTGGCAGCTACCTTTTCCCCTTGTTCAGGGGTGACCTGTTCCTTGTTCAGGAGCATAGGACGGCTAGACCCAGGGTCAGGGGTGCACTGGTCTTGTCTTGTCCTGGGATCTGACACCTGGCAATCTAAGCCCGTCCGTTACATAGACAACCCTTCGTCATCCAAGTTAAGCTTCGCACAGATGATTAACTACTGTCTATCAATTAATCCACTTCCAATGAATTATAGCTTGCCACAAGGAGAGGAGGAGGTTATCTCATTCTGAAGATTTAAGGACTACTTCAGTGAAACAATTCAAGGGGGTCTAGCAATCCACACACGACAAGCAGGACCTCCCATGTCCCAATCCACACACGTTATAGTGGCTAGCAAATTTACCTGTGAAATCTCAACATCTCGGACTTTGAAAGCATCATCCACCTGTTCAGCAGAAAGCAACTGCGACACTGTACAGGGAACAATGCTCTGTGACCTGGACCTCTGCAAAGAAAAAACAACGCACATTCTGAATCTCAAGAACTGGGATCTTTGAAAGGAAAGATTTATTACTTATTAAAAAGATTTACTGTATATCTGGCCTTTTAGATTAAAATCTCACAAGGTGGCTTACAAAGTTTAAAATAACCCAAAAAGGACAATATAGTCATTAAATATATAGTCATTTATAGTCTGTAAAGAACGAAATCGCGCTCCTACAGCCTCTTCTGGGTTGCTGGACTTCCCCCTCCCTTTCCAAGGTCGCCCCAGAATGCACTGGGGCAAGCCTGAGGAAGGGAGGGGAAATGTCCAGTGACCCGGAAGAGTCTGTAGGAGTGCAATTTCGCTCTCTACAGCCCTGAAAACAGAGTGGTTGCCTGCAAGAGGGTAAGAAATGCCATTCTAAACTTTTTTCTCTTTTAAAAACTTTTTACAGTGACCCCCATATCCGCGCAAAAGCAACTCCGCTTTACGCGAAATCCTCGCTATACACGGTGTGTGTGTGTGTGTGTGTGTGTGTGTGTGTGTGTGTGTGTGTGTGTGTGTGTGTGTGTGTGTTCCTATCTGCACGTCATCCTATCATACCATTAAAACAACTGGCTGCTTTTCCCAAGGAGAAGCCCAAGATACATCTCCCCAAGAAACATGGAAGAGTCCTGCCTTGTTTCAGGTAGAGGATAAGTCATACGTACCAATTTCTTTTCACCCTGGGTCCCAGAAGGCGAGGCAAATCCTCCTGGCGACTGCGTATATCCACCATAACCACCATCAAAGCCAGCTGAAAATAAAGTTAACACAAACAGGACATAAACAAGTCAATGAACTATTATACTTTCAAAGAACTGGAATCTCAAAAGAGTTAACAGTGTCTCTTCTGACGTCTGTCAGATTGTAGCCAGGGACCTCCATCCCTTCTAAAGGACATCGTACTTTACAGTACAGGCGTCTCCCGCTTAATGACGGATTGCTTAACGACAATCCGGATATATGACGGAGGTCCCCAGTAAAAAAGTGCAAAGGATTTTAAAAGACGCATCTTTTAAAAAACCCAGCTGTTCAGCTGTTTCATGCTAATGTTTCAAACAGCTAATGGGCAAGATAAGAGCTTGGATGTTTAACACTGGGGCTTTAAGCACAGTATGTGCTTGTAATTAACACCAAACCATGAATAGCTTCACCAGCTCCTCTCTGCACATGAAACCTCTCTTAAAGGCGCATGAAACCTCTCTTAAAGGGACCAGGTCAGGTCAGTTTGGGATGGTGGTTGCTTTTCTGGTAACCTCCCAACATTCAGAAATCTGAGGTCAAGTTCCAGTTTATTATTATTCCTAGTTCTCAGTTCTATCCTGTGTGTGGTGGTGATGGCATCTTGTGATGTGGTGATGGCACCTGGCCTAGATGCCTTTAAAAGGGAATTGGGCAGATTTATGGAGGGAAAGTCCAGCAGAGCCATGATGGGGATAAGCAACCTCCTGATCTTAGTAATAGGAGATCTCTGAATGCCAGATACAAGGGAGTAGCGACAGAATACAGGTATCTTGTTGTCTTGTGTGCTCCCTGAGGCATCTGATGGACCACCGTGAGATACAGGAAGCTGGACTACATGGGCCCTTGACCTGATCCAGCAGGGCTCTTCTTATGTTCTCTTCTTATTCTATACAGAACTGCCTGAGCAGCCTGAATAAGGAGCTGGAGCTTCTGTACCCTGGGATTCCAAAATAAGGAAGTGTATGATATGGAGCGATCCAAATCTTATCAACTCCAGTTCCTTATTTAGGCTGCTCGTGCAGTTCTGTGTTAAAATAAGGAACTGGGAACTAGGAATAAAGGAACTGAAAATTGACCCCAGCCTCATCCAAGGATATTCTACAAAATGTTATTATGACAAAGCATTTGACCTGCTTTAGCTTCCCTCCCCTTCTTCCTTGCGTTTCTTTTAGAAGACCACGAGCCCTGTGGGATCAGCCTTCTCACTTTACATAACACAAATGTGTACTCAGATGGCACAAGCACTGGCACAAGCACCACCCCCCCAATCAGTACTGAGAGTTCACAGGTCAGCCTGGCCAGGTGCATCCTTGGTTAGTGCCCAACCTGGCCAGCCCCAGTTACAGACACAGACTGACACACACATATTACATTTCCTGAGTGCCCTCTACTACCCCTCTCTTAAGTGGAGGCTGGAGTTGCCTGCTGGCCAGCAACATTGAAAACAAGAAATCCAATACAAATGGCGATCTGTTTGAAAAGAATGTACAGAAGCAAACACACTGCTGTGTGCTTATTCCAATTCACATCCTAATAGGGATTTCTACTTCTAATAATATATTTCTGTGTGTGCAGACATGTTTTCTTGCAGTGCTGTATTACAACAAAACCTTGCAAACCAGTCCACACCCCAAGCTCTGCTTAAAAGAAAGCTGGAGGGCCCGCAACCCTCACTACCGACTGACCTGCCCTCGCAACCAGCTATTCCACCTGACCTGCCCATTTAGGCCAGCATCCTGTTTCCCAATTCCCAAGGAAGCTGCCCACCACTGTCCCCCGCCACTGGTACTCTCAGACCCATGTTGCTGCTGACAAATCCCAGGGCAGCACACAGCTGACACTGGAAGCCATTGACAGACCTGCCCCCCTCCATGAAGTTCTCCAAGCCCTTTTTAGAGTCACCCAACCTAGTTAGCAGCCACCACCGCACGTTGCGGCTCGCTGTTCCCTTGGGCATGTGCCAAGACTCTTGAGGCTTGCAAAACCCCATGCACGCTTCCTTGGAAGTAAGGCGCACTGAGTTAAAGGCCAGGGCGCTTACTCCTGAGTAGCCGTGCACCTGCGCGCACTGCAGGGCGAAGCCTGTTTCAATGACTGCACACCGCCGAGCAACTTTTGGGTGCTTTACAGTCGGAGAACACCTCACCATACAGGGCGTGCACAGGTGCAATTGTACAGGTGAGTCCTGCTCCCTCCCTCCAAGGGCTCACCGTGGCTGCTCCACATCTTGTCACGAGAAAAACGAGCACGCACGGCGCGGAACAGCCTCGACACAAGCAAGCCCCGCCCCGCCGCGCGCCAAAATCTCTCCGCGGCTCCACCAGCCCAGTTTGGAATTGGCGTCACGGCTTGCGTCACGCGCCAAGCAAACCAACGAGCGCCTTCGGCGTTCGCGATAGGCCAACTCCCTTTCCTTCTCATCCCCGCCCATCCTGAGCTCAAGAAGCCAATCGGCTTGTCGCTATAGAAGGTGACAGAGGCACGCACTCAGTGATTGCGTATGGACGCCACGTTCCATGGGACCATGGAGAGACAGAGGGCTAGAGCGGAGGTGGGAGGGAAGGGAACCATAGAAACATGCTTCCGATGCTGAAATAACGCCCCCTAAAATGTGCGGCAGTTTAGAAGAACGGAGAAAAAAAACATAGAGGTACACACCATGTCACAGTGCTTGTTGTTGGCACGTCTGGTCAGTGGAGTGGTGATAACTCTTGCAGTGCAAGAGCTGGTCATCATGGCCACACACACACCCCGCCACAGCCACGTCCCATTAAGACTGTAATTTAAAAAAAAAATTCCTTACCTTAAGTGTTTTCGTTCTCCTGCCACTTATTGAAGATTTTGAAACTTTTTCTTCTTCATTTGAAAGTGTACCCCATTTCATCCCAAACTCTTGGAATGGGTTGAAACAAACCAATAAAAATGGGTTTTAAAAATGTTCTGGATAAATAAATATATCCAGACAGCAGCTGTCCTGCTGTTTGACCCAAGCACCTGATATTCACAGGTATACTGCCTACAAACATGGAGGCTCCTCCATTAATCCGTCACGGGTGAGCCTATAGATGGGGAAAAAGTCTAGACACGCAAGTTCAAACATGCAGTTCTACAGGGAGGGTGGCCACAAAGTCCCTAGGCGGCAGGCTTAAATGGCTTCAATCCCAAATCCACACTATCTCATACATAGGGTGGCTTGTGTTTTTCGGGCTCAGGATGACGGACGGTGGAATAACCTGGCTGAGTATGTGTGTGTGTGTGTGTGTGTGTGTGTGTGTGTGTGTGTGTGTGTGTGTGTGTGTGCGTGCGAGAGAGAGAGAGAGAGAGAGAGAGAGAGAGAGAGAACGAACTGGAGAAACTGCTCCCTGGCTCCCCAGAAGAGGCTCTCCGTAGCATCTCTGAATGATTTCCTGCTCTGCCATTGCTGCCTTCCAATAAGCATCCCCTGGAAATGGGTGACACGCTCTAACACTGACATTATCAGCTTACATATTTACGAACCCAGCAGCCCATTGTGTTTCTTTCAAAACTCTTTTATGTTGAGTACTGCGTACAGTTCTGGTTGCCACATCTCCCAAAGGATATCGTGGAACTGGGAAAAGTGCAGAAGAGAGCGACCAACCTCCCTTCTGAGGAAAGGCTACAGCGTTGGGGGGGGGGGGGGACACACATGATTGAGACATATAAAATGATCCATAGGATGGATAGAGGGATGTTGTTTTCTCTCTTGCACAACACCAGAACAAGGGGAAAGACATCCGCTAAAATTGAATGGCGGGAGAGTTAGAACAGGGTCATTTCATGTGAAATCAACCAATGCATGAAGGATTTTCTTCATTTTTGGTACATTTGTACCTTACCATGAGATTTTTTGTCCATCCGTTTTTGAGATATTGAATTTTCAAAATTGCCTAAAAATTCATTTGTCACCATACCTTCAAACGTCATTTACAAGATAACGATGAAAGCTACAGACATGGGACAGGTGTCATTTTAAACCTTATGAATAGGGCTTGCATTTGATGTACAACATGACACAATTGTAAATTTTCAAGAAATTCAAAAATATTCAAATAATATTAATTTTGAATTTTTGGAAAATTGATTTTTTTTAATTTTTAAAAAATCACACTTAAAGGTATATGTCGTGGAGTCAGTCAGTCAACCTTTCAAGATGGTATCTCAATGGTATCATACAAAAATTAAATTTTCTTGTTGGCAATGACAAGGAATTAAACCCCTCAAGTCCATTTTTCTATAGTTTATATTGATAAAATTATGTGGTAAACTGAAACGAATCCAAAACTTTATAATAGGATTTTTACAGAGAGTGAGGTGTGTGTGGGGGGGGGGGAAGAGAGAGTAACTGTTACTCAGTAACATATGTGTATGTGGCTTGTAACGTTCCTGGGCTTTGGCACTAAATTAGTTTCTCCAGGAATTTGTTCTTCATGGGAGGGCCTTCATGTTCTGGTTCACTGTTCTGTGCAATGCGTGTAATTATATTGTGGAACTCCTTGCCCCAGGATGTGGTGATGGCACCTGGCCTAGATGATTTTCAATGGAGGTTGGACAGGTTTATGGAGGAAAAAGTCCTTCACAGATTACAAGCCATGATGGGGATAAGCAACCTCCTGGTTTTAGGCTCTCTCTGAATGCCAGACGCAAGGGAGTGGCAACAGGATACAGGTTTCTTGTTGTTTTGTGTGCTCTCTGAGCGTTAACGGCATGCCTGCCAATGCACACACATGGACCCTCTGTCCCTATATCTCCTATTGTAACTACCTTAAACAAAAGAATGAGTATCTGGAATAGCAGCGTGTTCTACCTGGATTTACACGTCTCTGGTCACCTCCCCTTCCTTTGCTTTCTTCCGTTATCTAGTAGATTGTAAGACCCTTGGGGCAGCCCTATCTCCTGATTTCTTTGTAAAGCATAATATACATGGATGGTTTATTATTAATTATAATAATAATAATACTTTTTGTTGTGATGTATCATTATTAAGCAGCAGCAGTAGCAGCAAACCTTTCCCTGGGTGATAGCGTCCTGATTGCAAAATAATATAACTAATAATATAACTATACTATTATATAATAATATATAATATAATATTATAATATAATAGAAAAAGAGGAATGGAACTTGTGGAGCTGTGGGAGGACATAGGAACCTACCTAATCCTCTTCCTAGACTGCCAACTTTCTAGAGGTAGGGAGCCAATGATAAGCTATCCTCCTGGGGTTGCCAACTGGCCTGGAAAACCATGACCCAGTCTGTTGCTGTGCATTTCTCAGCACCTGGCACCGGGCAGCTCTGTGAAGACATCAGCAGGTGACGCTTTTCCCAGCATGGAGATCATGAGCATGCTTTGCACGCGCGTGTCTGCAGATCATGTTGTCGCTGCAGCTCAGGACGCAGGAGCAATATTAGCAAATGCTGGCAAATCAATATTAGCCAAATGCTGGCAAATCCTCAGAATTGTGATAGTGGATGTCTGTCTGGGGGCGTGTCCAACGATTCATCCCTTGAAATTCACATGATTTTCGAAAGCTAGATGAATGATATCAAACTGGGCGGGCCCGCCTTATAGTAAACATGTGTTTCGTTCAGCTTTTGATATGCTGCTTCTTTTTATTTTCCCTTCTCCTTCCTTGCCAAGGCTGGTCACGGGGGCGCCGCGCCGCGCTCAGCAGTTCCGACCCGACAGGCTTCGCGGCAGCAGCGCCAAAGACCCCGCCTCTTCCTTTCCTCCTGAGTGACAGTCCCGGAAGACTGCCCGACGATGACGTCGCCTCGGAAGGGAGCCCCGCTGAAGTGCGCAGGCGCGTGCAGGACGGCCTCGTGCGCGGAACGCCGGAGTGTCGTAGTGCTGGAACTTTGGCTCCGCTCCGTTCCGCTGCCCCCCCCCGACACGTCATCAGCCTCTGCTGAACTTAAGTAGGAGTTCCGAGCAGGCTCTGGCGTGCGGCAGCCCGTGGCGTCACCAGCTAGGACCACCGCTCGTGGTCGCCGGGTCTCTCAGACCAGCGGGTCGAGAGTTCGCGCCTCCGAGACAGTGCTCCGGAGAGCGTCGCCGTAAATGCGGGGGGGTCCTCCTCCGCCGCATTGCGTCGTAGAGATTAACATCACCGTTGAGGACCCCAGTCGCGGGCTGCCGCCATTTTTGTGACTGCCGCTGTGGGGGTCTGAGCTGCTGCCCCCAGTCTGCCCGCCCGCGAGCCTGTGGGCAGCATCGGCAGTTGCTGCTGCTGCTGCGAACGAAGCGCGCTCCTCCGGGCACGCCGGCTTGCAGGCGCTGCTGCTGCTGTCAGCCCGGGCCCGGCCTCCCCGCGAGCAAGGTTGCAAGCAACGTGCACAGGAGCGCGGTCCCTTCCAGGCTCCCAAGCAGCTTGGAGAGGCGCTTCCTCCTCGCCCGCGCTCGTGCCAGGCAGCAGGCAGGGAAAGTGCCGCAGCAGCCCTTTCCCCTCTTGCCCGGCAGCAGCAGCTTCACGGAAGATCAGAGCCTCACTGTGCAGGGGCAGTCTACCTCTGGACGGGGACCGCCCCCAGGGAGCCCCTCCCTCGCTCCTCCAGCCAGCCCTCCGCCCAAATTGGGGAGCCAGGCAGGCAGGGAAATGTGGCGTTGTGGGAAGAACCCCCTCATAGATACCTTGGCAAATCATTCACAGGTGTGCAGGCTCACAGTCATTATATGCGTGCAGTAGGAGTTGGAGGGTGGGAATCAATGGATAACAACATCTCTCATCCCCTTCTTCTCCCATCCAATCCCATCATCATGGTGATACAGGTTGCTTAGGAGGACCGAAAAGTGTGGGAGGAAAGAGCAAAATCCCAGCCAAGAAGAGAGTGAATTTTTGGGGGCGGTAGAAGAGTTAACCAGCCCCTTCTACTTACAAGTACAGTATCTGCAGTACTTACTTACTTCCAGAGTGTGGTGGGTGTGATCTTTCAACACACATCCATGGCATGGCATGGCATGGCATGGCATTTGTCTTCCGGGGAGTGAACGTAGGCTCAGACCACTCCCCACACACTCCACCCCTGTTCAGAAAAAGATCTCTGCAGACAAACTTGTGGACAAGAGTGCTCATTCACCAAATGAGCATTCAAAAACCAATAAGATACACGTGTAATTTAAACAAAAATATATACGCTGTCTGTCACTAACATTCCCTGAATAGGGTGGCTTGTGTTTTTCGGGCTCAGGATGACAGCTGCTGGAATAACCTGACTGAGTCATTGTGTGTGTGTGTGTGTGTGTGTGAGAGAGAGAGAGAGAGAGAGAGAGAGAGAGCACAAAATGGAGAAACTGCTCCCTGGCTACCGCAATGACCAAGCCAGTGGGACGCCCAGGCCTGCTCCCACCAGCTATCCCTGGAAAGTGGGATTTTGCAAACAACCTTGAAAAGTCCACCATGAGCTGTTTGTTTGAGAAACGGGTGCAAATCACCCAGGCTTCCAGAGTCACACTGATATGGGAGGGAAGTTAAATCCGCATGTATCCACGCCTGGCTGTGGAAGCCTGATCTCACCGGAGGGGGGGGGAAGGGGAAAATGCTCTATATGTGCCCAAATACAGGTTACCCAGAAGAGGCTCCCAGTAGCATCTCTGAATGATTTCCTGCTGTGCCATTGCCGCCTTCCAATAAGCATCCCCTGGAAATGGGTGATACTCTCCAACACTGACATTATCCCCGGCAGCGTACATATTTACAAACCCAGCAGCCCATCGTGTTTCTTTCAAAACTCTTTTATGTTGAGTACTGCATACAGTTCTTGTTGCCACACCTCCAAAAGGATATAGTGGAACTGGGAAAAGTGCAGAAGAGAGCAAAAGGATTAGTGGCACCTCCCTTTTGAGGAAAGGCTACAGCGTTGGGGGTGGGACATAATTGAGACATATAAAATGATCCATAGGATGGATAGAGGGACGTTCTTTTCCCTCTTGCACAACACCAGAACAAGGGGACAGACATCCGCTAAAACTGAATGGCGGGAGAATTAGATTTCTTTACCCAGCATGGAATTAATCTGTGGAACTCCTTGCCACAGGATGTGAGGATGGCACCTGGCCTGGATGCCTTTCAACGGGGGTTGGACAGGTTTATGGAGGAAAAAGTCCATCACAGGTTACAAGCCATGATGGGGATAAGCAGCCTCCTGGTTTTAGGCTCTCTCTGAATGCCAGATGCAAGGGAGTGGTAACAGGATACAGGTTTCTTGTTGCCTTGTGTGCTCCATGAGGCATCTGGTGGGACCACTTATGAGTCACAAGAAGCTGGACTAGACAGGCCCTTGGCCTGATCCTACAGGGCTCTTATTATGTTCTTACATTCATCTGTCCCTATATCCTATTGTAACTACCTTAAACAAAAGAATGAGTACCTGGAATAGCAGCATATTCTACCTGGACTTACCCGTCTCTGGTCACCTCCCCTTCCTTTGCTTCCTTCCTTCCGCTATCTAGTAGATTGTAAGCCCCTTGGGGCAAGCCCTATCTCCTGATTTCTTTGTAAAGCATAATATACATGGATGGTTTATTATTAATTATTTTTAATAATAATTTTTTGTTGTGATTTATCATTATTAAGCAACAGCAAACCTTTCCCTGGGTGATAGCGTCCTGATTGCAAAATAATATAACTAATAATATAACTATACTATTATATAATAATATATAATATAATATTATAATATAATAGAAAAAGAGGAATGGAACTTGTGGAGCTGTGGGAGGACATAGGAACCTACCTAATCCTCTTCCTAGACTGCCAACTTTCTAGAGGTAGGGAGCCAATGATAAGCTATCCTCCTGGGGTTGCCAACTGGCCTGGAAAACCATGACCCAGTCTGTTGCTGTGCATTTCTCAGCACCTGGCACCGGGCAGCTCTGTGAAGACATCAGCAGGTGACGCTTTTCCCAGCATGGAGATCATGAGCATGCTTTGCACGCGCGTGTCTGCAGATCATGTTGTCGCTGCAGCTCAGGACGCAGGAGCAATATTAGCAAATGCTGGCAAATCAATATTAGCCAAATGCTGGCAAATCCTCAGAATTGTGATAGTGGATGTCTGTCTGGGGGCGTGTCCAACGATTCATCCCTTGAAATTCACATGATTTTCGAAAGCTAGATGAATGATATCAAACTGGGCGGGCCCGCCTTATAGTAAACATGTGTTTCGTTCAGCTTTTGATATGCTGCTTCTTTTTATTTTCCCTTCTCCTTCCTTGCCAAGGCTGGTCACGGGGGCGCCGCGCCGCGCTCAGCAGTTCCGACCCGACAGGCTTCGCGGCAGCAGCGCCAAAGACCCCGCCTCTTCCTTTCCTCCTGAGTGACAGTCCCGGAAGACTGCCCGACGATGACGTCGCCTCGGAAGGGAGCCCCGCTGAAGTGCGCAGGCGCGTGCAGGACGGCCTCGTGCGCGGAACGCCGGAGTGTCGTAGTGCTGGAACTTTGGCTCCGCTCCGTTCCGCTGCCCCCCCCCGACACGTCATCAGCCTCTTCTGAACTTAAGTAGGAGTTCCGAGCAGGCTCTGGCGTGCGGCAGCCCGTGGCGTCACCAGCTAGGACCACCGCTCGTGGTCGCCGGGTCTCTCAGACCAGCGGGTCGAGAGTTCGCGCCTCCGAGACAGTGCTCCGGAGAGCGTCGCCGTAAATGCGGGGGGTCCTCCTCCGCCGCATTGCGTCGTAGAGATTAACATCACCGTTGAGGACCCCAGTCGCGGGCTGCCGCCATTTTTGTGACTGCCGCTGTGGGGGTCTGAGCTGCTGCCCCCAGTCTGCCCGCCCGCGAGCCTGTGGGCAGCATCGGCAGTTGCTGCTGCTGCTGCTGCGAACGAAGCGCGCTCCTCCGGGCACGCCGGCTTGCAGGCGCTGCTGCTGCTGTCAGCCCGGGCCCGGCCTCCCCGCGAGCAAGGTTGCAAGCAACGTGCACAGGAGCGCGGTCCCTTCCAGGCTCCCAAGCAGCTTGGAGAGGCGCTTCCTCCTCGCCCGCGCTCGTGCCAGGCAGCAGGCAGGGAAAGTGCCGCAGCAGCCCTTTCCCCTCTTGCCCGGCAGCAGCAGCTTCACGGAAGATCAGAGCCTCACTGTGCAGGGGCAGTCTACCTCTGGACGGGGACCGCCCCCAGGGAGCCCCTCCCTCGCTCCTCCAGCCAGCCCTCCGCCCAAATTGGGGAGCCAGGCAGGCAGGGAAATGTGGCGTTGTGGGAAGAACCCCCTCATAGATACCTTGGCAAATCATTCACAGGTGTGCAGGCTCACAGTCATTATATGCGTGCAGTAGGAGTTGGAGGGTGGGAATCAATGGATAACAACATCTCTCATCCCCTTCTTCTCCCATCCAATCCCATCATCATGGTGATACAGGTTGCTTAGGAGGACCGAAAAGTGTGGGAGGAAAGAGCAAAATCCCAGCCAAGAAGAGAGTGAATTTTTGGGGGCGGTAGAAGAGTTAACCAGCCCCTTCTACTTACAAGTACAGTATCTGCAGTACTTACTTACTTCCAGAGTGTGGTGGGTGTGATCTTTCAACACACATCCATGGCATGGCATGGCATGGCATGGCATTTGTCTTCCGGGGAGTGAACGTAGGCTCAGACCACTCCCCACACACTCCACCCCTGTTCAGAAAAAGATCTCTGCAGACAAACTTGTGGACAAGAGTGCTCATTCACCAAATGAGCATTCAAAAACCAATAAGATACACGTGTAATTTAAACAAAAATATATACGCTGTCTGTCACTAACATTCCCTGAATAGGGTGGCTTGTGTTTTTCGGGCTCAGGATGACAGCTGCTGGAATAACCTGACTGAGTCATTGTGTGTGTGTGTGTGTGTGTGTGTGAGAGAGAGAGAGAGAGAGAGAGAGAGAGAGAGAGAGAGAGAGAGAGAGAGAGAGAGCACAAAATGGAGAAACTGCTCCCTGGCTACCGCAATGACCAAGCCAGTGGGACGCCCAGGCCTGCTCCCACCAGCTATCCCTGGAAAGTGGGATTTTGCAAACAACCTTGAAAAGTCCACCATGAGCTGTTTGTTTGAGAAACGGGTGCAAATCACCCAGGCTTCCAGAGTCACACTGATATGGGAGGGAAGTTAAATCCGCATGTATCCACGCCTGGCTGTGGAAGCCTGATCTCACCGGAGGGGGGGGGAAGGGGAAAATGCTCTATATGTGCCCAAATACAGGTTACCCAGAAGAGGCTCCCAGTAGCATCTCTGAATGATTTCCTGCTGTGCCATTGCCGCCTTCCAATAAGCATCCCCTGGAAATGGGTGATACTCTCCAACACTGACATTATCCCCGGCAGCGTACATATTTACAAACCCAGCAGCCCATCGTGTTTCTTTCAAAACTCTTTTATGTTGAGTACTGCATACAGTTCTTGTTGCCACACCTCCAAAAGGATATAGTGGAACTGGGAAAAGTGCAGAAGAGAGCAAAAGGATTAGTGGCACCTCCCTTTTGAGGAAAGGCTACAGCGTTGGGGGTGGGACATAATTGAGACATATAAAATGATCCATAGGATGGATAGAGGGACGTTCTTTTCCCTCTTGCACAACACCAGAACAAGGGGACAGACATCCGCTAAAACTGAATGGCGGGAGAATTAGATTTCTTTACCCAGCATGGAATTAATCTGTGGAACTCCTTGCCACAGGATGTGAGGATGGCACCTGGCCTGGATGCCTTTCAACGGGGGTTGGACAGGTTTATGGAGGAAAAAGTCCATCACAGGTTACAAGCCATGATGGGGATAAGCAGCCTCCTGGTTTTAGGCTCTCTCTGAATGCCAGATGCAAGGGAGTGGTAACAGGATACAGGTTTCTTGTTGCCTTGTGTGCTCCATGAGGCATCTGGTGGGACCACTTATGAGTCACAAGAAGCTGGACTAGACAGGCCCTTGGCCTGATCCTACAGGGCTCTTATTATGTTCTTACATTCATCTGTCCCTATATCCTATTGTAACTACCTTAAACAAAAGAATGAGTACCTGGAATAGCAGCATATTCTACCTGGACTTACCCGTCTCTGGTCACCTCCCCTTCCTTTGCTTCCTTCCTTCCGCTATCTAGTAGATTGTAAGCCCCTTGGGGCAGAGCCCTATCTCCTGATTTCTTTGTAAAGCATAATATACATGGATGGTTTATTATTAATTATTTTTAATAATAATTTTTTGTTGTGATTTATCATTATTAAGCAACAGCAAACCTTTCCCTGGGTGATAGCGTCCTGATTGCAAAATAATATAACTAATAATATAACTATACTATTATATAATAATATATAATATAATATTATAATATAATAGAAAAAGAGGAATGGAACTTGTGGAGCTGTGGGAGGACATAGGAACCTACCTAATCCTCTTCCTAGACTGCCAACTTTCTAGAGGTAGGGAGCCAATGATAAGCTATCCTCCTGGGGTTGCCAACTGGCCTGGAAAACCATGACCCAGTCTGTTGCTGTGCATTTCTCAGCACCTGGCACCGGGCAGCTCTGTGAAGACATCAGCAGGTGACGCTTTTCCCAGCATGGAGATCATGAGCATGCTTTGCACGCGCGTGTCTGCAGATCATGTTGTCGCTGCAGCTCAGGACGCAGGAGCAATATTAGCAAATGCTGGCAAATCAATATTAGCCAAATGCTGGCAAATCCTCAGAATTGTGATAGTGGATGTCTGTCTGGGGGCGTGTCCAACGATTCATCCCTTGAAATTCACATGATTTTCGAAAGCTAGATGAATGATATCAAACTGGGCGGGCCCGCCTTATAGTAAACATGTGTTTCGTTCAGCTTTTGATATGCTGCTTCTTTTTATTTTCCCTTCTCCTTCCTTGCCAAGGCTGGTCACGGGGGCGCCGCGCCGCGCTCAGCAGTTCCGACCCGACAGGCTTCGCGGCAGCAGCGCCAAAGACCCCGCCTCTTCCTTTCCTCCTGAGTGACAGTCCCGGAAGACTGCCCGACGATGACGTCGCCTCGGAAGGGAGCCCCGCTGAAGTGCGCAGGCGCGTGCAGGACGGCCTCGTGCGCGGAACGCCGGAGTGTCGTAGTGCTGGAACTTTGGCTCCGCTCCGTTCCGCTGCCCCCCCCCGACACGTCATCAGCCTCTGCTGAACTTAAGTAGGAGTTCCGAGCAGGCTCTGGCGTGCGGCAGCCCGTGGCGTCACCAGCTAGGACCACCGCTCGTGGTCGCCGGGTCTCTCAGACCAGCGGGTCGAGAGTTCGCGCCTCCGAGACAGTGCTCCGGAGAGCGTCGCCGTAAATGCGGGGGGGTCCTCCTCCGCCGCATTGCGTCGTAGAGATTAACATCACCGTTGAGGACCCCAGTCGCGGGCTGCCGCCATTTTTGTGACTGCCGCTGTGGGGGTCTGAGCTGCTGCCCCCAGTCTGCCCGCCCGCGAGCCTGTGGGCAGCATCGGCAGTTGCTGCTGCTGCTGCTGCGAACGAAGCGCGCTCCTCCGGGCACGCCGGCTTGCAGGCGCTGCTGCTGCTGTCAGCCCGGGCCCGGCCTCCCCGCGAGCAAGGTTGCAAGCAACGTGCACAGGAGCGCGGTCCCTTCCAGGCTCCCAAGCAGCTTGGAGAGGCGCTTCCTCCTCGCCCGCGCTCGTGCCAGGCAGCAGGCAGGGAAAGTGCCGCAGCAGCCCTTTCCCCTCTTGCCCGGCAGCAGCAGCTTCACGGAAGATCAGAGCCTCACTGTGCAGGGGCAGTCTACCTCTGGACGGGGACCGCCCCCAGGGAGCCCCTCCCTCGCTCCTCCAGCCAGCCCTCCGCCCAAATTGGGGAGCCAGGCAGGCAGGGAAATGTGGCGTTGTGGGAAGAACCCCCTCATAGATACCTTGGCAAATCATTCACAGGTGTGCAGGCTCACAGTCATTATATGCGTGCAGTAGGAGTTGGAGGGTGGGAATCAATGGATAACAACATCTCTCATCCCCTTCTTCTCCCATCCAATCCCATCATCATGGTGATACAGGTTGCTTAGGAGGACCGAAAAGTGTGGGAGGAAAGAGCAAAATCCCAGCCAAGAAGAGAGTGAATTTTTGGGGGCGGTAGAAGAGTTAACCAGCCCCTTCTACTTACAAGTACAGTATCTGCAGTACTTACTTACTTCCAGAGTGTGGTGGGTGTGATCTTTCAACACACATCCATGGCATGGCATGGCATGGCATGGCATTTGTCTTCCGGGGAGTGAACGTAGGCTCAGACCACTCCCCACAAATATATACGCTGTCTGTCACTAACATTCCCTGAATAGGGTGGCTTGTGTTTTTCGGGCTCAGGATGACAGCTGCTGGAATAACCTGACTGAGTCATTGTGTGTGTGTGTGTGTGTGTGTGTGTGTGTGTGTGTGAGAGAGAGAGAGAGAGAGAGAGAGAGAGAGAGCACAAAATGGAGAAACTGCTCCCTGGCTACCGCAATGACCAAGCCAGTGGGACGCCCAGGCCTGCTCCCACCAGCTATCCCTGGAAAGTGGGATTTTGCAAACAACCTTGAAAAGTCCACCATGAGCTGTTTGTTTGAGAAACGGGTGCAAATCACCCAGGCTTCCAGAGTCACACTGATATGGGAGGGAAGTTAAATCCGCATGTATCCACGCCTGGCTGTGGAAGCCTGATCTCACCGGAGGGGGGGGGAAGGGGAAAATGCTCTATATGTGCCCAAATACAGGTTACCCAGAAGAGGCTCCCAGTAGCATCTCTGAATGATTTCCTGCTGTGCCATTGCCGCCTTCCAATAAGCATCCCCTGGAAATGGGTGATACTCTCCAACACTGACATTATCCCCGGCAGCGTACATATTTACAAACCCAGCAGCCCATCGTGTTTCTTTCAAAACTCTTTTATGTTGAGTACTGCATACAGTTCTTGTTGCCACACCTCCAAAAGGATATAGTGGAACTGGGAAAAGTGCAGAAGAGAGCAAAAGGATTAGTGGCACCTCCCTTTTGAGGAAAGGCTACAGCGTTGGGGGTGGGACATAATTGAGACATATAAAATGATCCATAGGATGGATAGAGGGACGTTCTTTTCCCTCTTGCACAACACCAGAACAAGGGGACAGACATCCGCTAAAACTGAATGGCGGGAGAATTAGATTTCTTTACCCAGCATGGAATTAATCTGTGGAACTCCTTGCCACAGGATGTGAGGATGGCACCTGGCCTGGATGCCTTTCAACGGGGGTTGGACAGGTTTATGGAGGAAAAAGTCCATCACAGGTTACAAGCCATGATGGGGATAAGCAGCCTCCTGGTTTTAGGCTCTCTCTGAATGCCAGATGCAAGGGAGTGGTAACAGGATACAGGTTTCTTGTTGCCTTGTGTGCTCCATGAGGCATCTGGTGGGACCACTTATGAGTCACAAGAAGCTGGACTAGACAGGCCCTTGGCCTGATCCTACAGGGCTCTTATTATGTTCTTACATTCATCTGTCCCTATATCCTATTGTAACTACCTTAAACAAAAGAATGAGTACCTGGAATAGCAGCATATTCTACCTGGACTTACCCGTCTCTGGTCACCTCCCCTTCCTTTGCTTCCTTCCTTCCGCTATCTAGTAGATTGTAAGCCCCTTGGGGCAGAGCCCTATCTCCTGATTTCTTTGTAAAGCATAATATACATGGATGGTTTATTATTAATTATTTTTAATAATAATTTTTTGTTGTGATTTATCATTATTAAGCAACAGCAAACCTTTCCCTGGGTGATAGCGTCCTGATTGCAAAATAATATAACTAATAATATAACTATACTATTATATAATAATATATAATATAATATTATAATATAATAGAAAAAGAGGAATGGAACTTGTGGAGCTGTGGGAGGACATAGGAACCTACCTAATCCTCTTCCTAGACTGCCAACTTTCTAGAGGTAGGGAGCCAATGATAAGCTATCCTCCTGGGGTTGCCAACTGGCCTGGAAAACCATGACCCAGTCTGTTGCTGTGCATTTCTCAGCACCTGGCACCGGGCAGCTCTGTGAAGACATCAGCAGGTGACGCTTTTCCCAGCATGGAGATCATGAGCATGCTTTGCACGCGCGTGTCTGCAGATCATGTTGTCGCTGCAGCTCAGGACGCAGGAGCAATATTAGCAAATGCTGGCAAATCAATATTAGCCAAATGCTGGCAAATCCTCAGAATTGTGATAGTGGATGTCTGTCTGGGGGCGTGTCCAACGATTCATCCCTTGAAATTCACATGATTTTCGAAAGCTAGATGAATGATATCAAACTGGGCGGGCCCGCCTTATAGTAAACATGTGTTTCGTTCAGCTTTTGATATGCTGCTTCTTTTTATTTTCCCTTCTCCTTCCTTGCCAAGGCTGGTCACGGGGGCGCCGCGCCGCGCTCAGCAGTTCCGACCCGACAGGCTTCGCGGCAGCAGCGCCAAAGACCCCGCCTCTTCCTTTCCTCCTGAGTGACAGTCCCGGAAGACTGCCCGACGATGACGTCGCCTCGGAAGGGAGCCCCGCTGAAGTGCGCAGGCGCGTGCAGGACGGCCTCGTGCGCGGAACGCCGGAGTGTCGTAGTGCTGGAACTTTGGCTCCGCTCCGTTCCGCTGCCCCCCCCCCCCGACACGTCATCAGCCTCTGCTGAACTTAAGTAGGAGTTCCGAGCAGGCTCTGGCGTGCGGCAGCCCGTGGCGTCACCAGCTAGGACCACCGCTCGTGGTCGCCGGGTCTCTCAGACCAGCGGGTCGAGAGTTCGCGCCTCCGAGACAGTGCTCCGGAGAGCGTCGCCGTAAATGCGGGGGTCCTCCTCCGCCGCATTGCGTCGTAGAGATTAACATCACCGTTGAGGACCCCAGTCGCGGGCTGCCGCCATTTTTGTGACTGCCGCTGTGGGGGTCTGAGCTGCTGCCCCCAGTCTGCCCGCCCGCGAGCCTGTGGGCAGCATCGGCAGTTGCTGCTGCTGCTGCTGCGAACGAAGCGCGCTCCTCCGGGCACGCCGGCTTGCAGGCGCTGCTGCTGCTGTCAGCCCGGGCCCGGCCTCCCCGCGAGCAAGGTTGCAAGCAACGTGCACAGGAGCGCGGTCCCTTCCAGGCTCCCAAGCAGCTTGGAGAGGCGCTTCCTCCTCGCCCGCGCTCGTGCCAGGCAGCAGGCAGGGAAAGTGCCGCAGCAGCCCTTTCCCCTCTTGCCCGGCAGCAGCAGCTTCACGGAAGATCAGAGCCTCACTGTGCAGGGGCAGTCTACCTCTGGACGGGGACCGCCCCCAGGGAGCCCCTCCCTCGCTCCTCCAGCCAGCCCTCCGCCCAAATTGGGGAGCCAGGCAGGCAGGGAAATGTGGCGTTGTGGGAAGAACCCCCTCATAGATACCTTGGCAAATCATTCACAGGTGTGCAGGCTCACAGTCATTATATGCGTGCAGTAGGAGTTGGAGGGTGGGAATCAATGGATAACAACATCTCTCATCCCCTTCTTCTCCCATCCAATCCCATCATCATGGTGATACAGGTTGCTTAGGAGGACCGAAAAGTGTGGGAGGAAAGAGCAAAATCCCAGCCAAGAAGAGAGTGAATTTTTGGGGGCGGTAGAAGAGTTAACCAGCCCCTTCTACTTACAAGTACAGTACCTGCAGTACTTACTTACTTCCAGAGTGTGGTGGGTGTGATCTTTCAACACACATCCATGGCATGGCATGGCATGGCATGGCATTTGTCTTCCGGGGAGTGAACGTAGGCTCAGACCACTCCCCACACACTCCACCCCTGTTCAGAAAAAGATCTCTGCAGACAAACTTGTGGACAAGAGTGCTCATTCACCAAATGAGCATTCAAAAACCAATAAGATACACGTGTAATTTAAACAAAAATATATACGCTGTCTGTCACTAACATTCCCTGAATAGGGTGGCTTGTGTTTTTCGGGCTCAGGATGACAGCTGCTGGAATAACCTGACTGAGTCATTGTGTGTGTGTGTGTGTGTGTGTGTGTGTGTGTGTGTGAGAGAGAGAGAGAGAGAGAGAGAGAGAGAGAGAGAGAGAGAGAGAGAGAGCACAAAATGGAGAAACTGCTCCCTGGCTACCGCAATGACCAAGCCAGTGGGACGCCCAGGCCTGCTCCCACCAGCTATCCCTGGAAAGTGGGTTTTTGCAAACAACCTTGAAAAGTCCACCATGAGCTGTTTGTTTGAGAAACGGGTGCAAATCACCCAGGCTTCCAGAGTCACACTGATATGGGAGGGAAGTTAAATCCGCATGTATCCACGCCTGGCTGTGGAAGCCTGATCTCACCGGAGGGGGGGGGGAAGGGGAAAATGCTCTATATGTGCCCAAATACAGGTTACCCAGAAGAGGCTCCCAGTAGCATCTCTGAATGATTTCCTGCTGTGCCATTGCCGCCTTCCAATAAGCATCCCCTGGAAATGGGTGATACTCTCCAACACTGACATTATCCCCGGCAGCGTACATATTTACAAACCCAGCAGCCCATCGTGTTTCTTTCAAAACTCTTTTATGTTGAGTACTGCATACAGTTCTTGTTGCCACACCTCCAAAAGGATATAGTGGAACTGGGAAAAGTGCAGAAGAGAGCAAAAGGATTAGTGGCACCTCCCTTTTGAGGAAAGGCTACAGCGTTGGGGGTGGGACATAATTGAGACATATAAAATGATCCATAGGATGGATAGAGGGACGTTCTTTTCCCTCTTGCACAACACCAGAACAAGGGGACAGACATCCGCTAAAACTGAATGGCGGGAGAATTAGATTTCTTTACCCAGCATGGAATTAATCTGTGGAACTCCTTGCCACAGGATGTGAGGATGGCACCTGGCCTGGATGCCTTTCAACGGGGGTTGGACAGGTTTATGGAGGAAAAAGTCCATCACAGGTTACAAGCCATGATGGGGATAAGCAGCCTCCTGGTTTTAGGCTCTCTCTGAATGCCAGATGCAAGGGAGTGGTAACAGGATACAGGTTTCTTGTTGCCTTGTGTGCTCCATGAGGCATCTGGTGGGACCACTTATGAGTCACAAGAAGCTGGACTAGACAGGCCCTTGGCCTGATCCTACAGGGCTCTTATTATGTTCTTACATTCATCTGTCCCTATATCCTATTGTAACTACCTTAAACAAAAGAATGAGTACCTGGAATAGCAGCATATTCTACCTGGACTTACCCGTCTCTGGTCACCTCCCCTTCCTTTGCTTCCTTCCTTCCGCTATCTAGTAGATTGTAAGCCCCTTGGGGCAGAGCCCTATCTCCTGATTTCTTTGTAAAGCATAATATACATGGATGGTTTATTATTAATTATTTTTAATAATAATTTTTTGTTGTGATTTATCATTATTAAGCAACAGCAAACCTTTCCCTGGGTGATAGCGTCCTGATTGCAAAATAATATAACTAATAATATAACTATACTATTATATAATAATATATAATATAATATTATAATATAATAGAAAAAGAGGAATGGAACTTGTGGAGCTGTGGGAGGACATAGGAACCTACCTAATCCTCTTCCTAGACTGCCAACTTTCTAGAGGTAGGGAGCCAATGATAAGCTATCCTCCTGGGGTTGCCAACTGGCCTGGAAAACCATGACCCAGTCTGTTGCTGTGCATTTCTCAGCACCTGGCACCGGGCAGCTCTGTGAAGACATCAGCAGGTGACGCTTTTCCCAGCATGGAGATCATGAGCATGCTTTGCACGCGCGTGTCTGCAGATCATGTTGTCGCTGCAGCTCAGGACGCAGGAGCAATATTAGCAAATGCTGGCAAATCAATATTAGCCAAATGCTGGCAAATCCTCAGAATTGTGATAGTGGATGTCTGTCTGGGGGCGTGTCCAACGATTCATCCCTTGAAATTCACATGATTTTCGAAAGCTAGATGAATGATATCAAACTGGGCGGGCCCGCCTTATAGTAAACATGTGTTTCGTTCAGCTTTTGATATGCTGCTTCTTTTTATTTTCCCTTCTCCTTCCTTGCCAAGGCTGGTCACGGGGGCGCCGCGCCGCGCTCAGCAGTTCCGACCCGACAGGCTTCGCGGCAGCAGCGCCAAAGACCCCGCCTCTTCCTTTCCTCCTGAGTGACAGTCCCGGAAGACTGCCCGACGATGACGTCGCCTCGGAAGGGAGCCCCGCTGAAGTGCGCAGGCGCGTGCAGGACGGCCTCGTGCGCGGAACGCCGGAGTGTCGTAGTGCTGGAACTTTGGCTCCGCTCCGTTCCGCTGCCCCCCCCCCGACACGTCATCAGCCTCTGCTGAACTTAAGTAGGAGTTCCGAGCAGGCTCTGGCGTGCGGCAGCCCGTGGCGTCACCAGCTAGGACCACCGCTCGTGGTCGCCGGGTCTCTCAGACCAGCGGGTCGAGAGTTCGCGCCTCCGAGACAGTGCTCCGGAGAGCGTCGCCGTAAATGCGGGGGGGTCCTCCTCCGCCGCATTGCGTCGTAGAGATTAACATCACCGTTGAGGACCCCAGTCGCGGGCTGCCGCCATTTTTGTGACTGCCGCTGTGGGGGTCTGAGCTGCTGCCCCCAGTCTGCCCGCCCGCGAGCCTGTGGGCAGCATCGGCAGTTGCTGCTGCTGCTGCGAACGAAGCGCGCTCCTCCGGGCACGCCGGCTTGCAGGCGCTGCTGCTGCTGTCAGCCCGGGCCCGGCCTCCCCGCGAGCAAGGTTGCAAGCAACGTGCACAGGAGCGCGGTCCCTTCCAGGCTCCCAAGCAGCTTGGAGAGGCGCTTCCTCCTCGCCCGCGCTCGTGCCAGGCAGCAGGCAGGGAAAGTGCCGCAGCAGCCCTTTCCCCTCTTGCCCGGCAGCAGCAGCTTCACGGAAGATCAGAGCCTCACTGTGCAGGGGCAGTCTACCTCTGGACGGGGACCGCCCCCAGGGAGCCCCTCCCTCGCTCCTCCAGCCAGCCCTCCGCCCAAATTGGGGAGCCAGGCAGGCAGGGAAATGTGGCGTTGTGGGAAGAACCCCCTCATAGATACCTTGGCAAATCATTCACAGGTGTGCAGGCTCACAGTCATTATATGCGTGCAGTAGGAGTTGGAGGGTGGGAATCAATGGATAACAACATCTCTCATCCCCTTCTTCTCCCATCCAATCCCATCATCATGGTGATACAGGTTGCTTAGGAGGACCGAAAAGTGTGGGAGGAAAGAGCAAAATCCCAGCCAAGAAGAGAGTGAATTTTTGGGGGCGGTAGAAGAGTTAACCAGCCCCTTCTACTTACAAGTACAGTACCTGCAGTACTTACTTACTTCCAGAGTGTGGTGGGTGTGATCTTTCAACACACATCCATGGCATGGCATGGCATGGCATGGCATTTGTCTTCCGGGGAGTGAACGTAGGCTCAGACCACTCCCCACACACTCCACCCCTGTTCAGAAAAAGATCTCTGCAGACAAACTTGTGGACAAGAGTGCTCATTCACCAAATGAGCATTCAAAAACCAATAAGATACACGTGTAATTTAAACAAAAATATATACGCTGTCTGTCACTAACATTCCCTGAATAGGGTGGCTTGTGTTTTTCGGGCTCAGGATGACAGCTGCTGGAATAACCTGACTGAGTCATTGTGTGTGTGTGTGTGTGTGTGTGTGTGTGTGTGTGAGAGAGAGAGAGAGAGAGAGAGAGAGAGAGAGAGAGAGAGAGAGAGAGAGAGCACAAAATGGAGAAACTGCTCCCTGGCTACCGCAATGACCAAGCCAGTGGGACGCCCAGGCCTGCTCCCACCAGCTATCCCTGGAAAGTGGGATTTTGCAAACAACCTTGAAAAGTCCACCATGAGCTGTTTGTTTGAGAAACGGGTGCAAATCACCCAGGCTTCCAGAGTCACACTGATATGGGAGGGAAGTTAAATCCGCATGTATCCACGCCTGGCTGTGGAAGCCTGATCTCACCGGAGGGGGGGGGAAGGGGAAAATGCTCTATATGTGCCCAAATACAGGTTACCCAGAAGAGGCTCCCAGTAGCATCTCTGAATGATTTCCTGCTGTGCCATTGCCGCCTTCCAATAAGCATCCCCTGGAAATGGGTGATACTCTCCAACACTGACATTATCCCCGGCAGCGTACATATTTACAAACCCAGCAGCCCATCGTGTTTCTTTCAAAACTCTTTTATGTTGAGTACTGCATACAGTTCTTGTTGCCACACCTCCAAAAGGATATAGTGGAACTGGGAAAAGTGCAGAAGAGAGCAAAAGGATTAGTGGCACCTCCCTTTTGAGGAAAGGCTACAGCGTTGGGGGTGGGACATAATTGAGACATATAAAATGATCCATAGGATGGATAGAGGGACGTTCTTTTCCCTCTTGCACAACACCAGAACAAGGGGACAGACATCCGCTAAAACTGAATGGCGGGAGAATTAGATTTCTTTACCCAGCATGGAATTAATCTGTGGAACTCCTTGCCACAGGATGTGAGGATGGCACCTGGCCTGGATGCCTTTCAACGGGGGTTGGACAGGTTTATGGAGGAAAAAGTCCATCACAGGTTACAAGCCATGATGGGGATAAGCAGCCTCCTGGTTTTAGGCTCTCTCTGAATGCCAGATGCAAGGGAGTGGTAACAGGATACAGGTTTCTTGTTGCCTTGTGTGCTCCATGAGGCATCTGGTGGGACCACTTATGTGTGGTGAAGAGAAAACCCCCCTCATATATTTTTATGTCGTCCGCCCTGACCCCCTGAACCTATTGCTTTTTACCCCATCCAAATCGGTCCAGGAATTACAAAGATACAGCCCTTTTTGTCAAACCACACTTTAAATTCGGCTTTTCTCCGGTTTGACAGCGGACACGCGTCCGCCACGCGCCTCCGGGAAGCGGCAGCAGCAACAATTCACACTATGCCTGTCTAATCCTATTAAACCCTCGTAAACTCACTGAACCGGCAAATCCTATTTCACGCTTCACCGAGTTCTGGGCGTTCAGCCAACTCCGGGAGACCGGCGTGTGTTGCTTGTTACAGAACAGGGAAGCCCGTCTTACCTCATTTAACCCCTGCATCTGACAGCTCTCTCCCTCTTAAAGCGGTAGCGTTTTATTTCAGCGAAAGTAGGTTTTCCCTGACATTTGTGGCTGTTTCAGGGGTCCCATGGGAGGTTATGTGTCCGGAACCTTACTAAGGTCGACGGGGCTTCTTCTAGGAGGGGGACCCACGCAGAATGGTCCCGATTCTGACACTTGGCCAGGGTCTGCCCAGGCTTGGTGAGCCAGCTCCTGGGAGCAGTACAATGGATTTGCAGCCGGTGAAACCCTCCGTTCGAGTCGGAGGATCCTCCTTGGGCAATCGAGAAGACTCCGGGAATGACGGGGGTTCAAGTCCCTCTACCCACCTTCAGCGAGATGACAAGAGGTTGAACGTAGGAGCCCCGGGGGGGGGGGGGGCTCCTCCTGCCATAGATCCGTACTGCAGGGAGTGGGGAGAAGCCATTTTACAAACACATAACCTATGCAAACCACCATTGCTCCCATTCTGTGTTGCTCTCAGATGGCTTCCTCTACCTGGGAAGCTAGCTGGGGGGAAGGGGACCCATGGAAACTCCTGATCAGCCAGGAAGGCTTGGATCGCCCCATTTCCTGATCTCAAAAAACGTAACATTTGTTCTCCAACAGCTCTCATGCCCCTCTTCCTGCTGCCTATCAACCACATGTATGCCTCCCATTACCATTTCCTTGAGCCCAGCCTGTCTCTCCGTGCATGCTCTGATTCCATCTCCCCACCCATTGTCCCCCAGCTACCTGGTCTATCATGCAAATTCCCTGGAACTCTTCACTCTGCTCCTTCCCAGGCTGGCTACAATTAATTCAAATGCTAATCTAATCACTTGCCCTGCTCTTCCGGACTAACAGCATGGACTCAGACTTCCCCAATTGTATACCTGGTGCCAGGGAAGACAGGGACCTATTGTATTAGCACTTTTGCCTATCAATTTGGAAATTCAGTCTTTTGTGTCAACAAGCAACACAAAAGACCCCATTCATCCGATTCCGGAACACCTCACTCACCCAGGATGGGGGCCTAATCCCATTACCCCAGCCTCCCAGCACCCTTGCCCCTCTTCCCATTGGCTACCAGTTCTCATTCCCATTGGCCTCAGTTAACACAAAGCACAACACTTCTCATTGGTTCTTTTAATAAAGTTTGTCTTTTATTGGTTAACTATTTCACATCTGCTGCTGCTGTTTTCATTGGTGAAAAGTTTCAATCCTCCATCTAATTGGCTGTATCGAAGTGCAACTTTTGGATCCTTCCTCCTGTTGGTCCCTCTTTATTATGTATTTCCCCAAGACAATGAATTCCATGATTCTGTATGTAAATAATGAAATGTATAAAAGCTTCTGTATTAATCATATATGTTACACTTTCTGTCTTATGATTGTGTCCTCGCTAGCTGAGTAAAAGATCTTTCTTTACAACGTTGGTTTTTGAGCTCTTTTGGCGCCTCTGCACCTAGCAGACTTTTTCTTCCCTTTTATTTCTCTTTTTACTTTTGGGTACCCGCTCCTACCTCTGGGTCAGGTGCCTGCTCACCGAATCTCCCGAGCTGAAATCACTGGCACCCCTGGGTGCTCACGACATATGAGTCACAAGAAGCTGGACTAGACAGGCCCTTGGCCTGATCCTACAGGGCTCTTATTATGTTCTTACATTCATCTGTCCCTATATCCTATTGTAACTACCTTAAACAAAAGAATGAGTACCTGGAATAGCAGCATATTCTACCTGGACTTACCCGTCTCTGGTCACCTCCCCTTCCTTTGCTTCCTTCCTTCCGCTATCTAGTAGATTGTAAGCCCCTTGGGGCAGAGCCCTATCTCCTGATTTCTTTGTAAAGCATAATATACATGGATGGTTTATTATTAATTATTTTTAATAATAATTTTTTGTTGTGATTTATCATTATTAAGCAACAGCAAACCTTTCCCTGGGTGATAGCGTCCTGATTGCAAAATAATATAACTAATAATATAACTATACTATTATATAATAATATATAATATAATATTATAATATAATAGAAAAAGAGGAATGGAACTTGTGGAGCTGTGGGAGGACATAGGAACCTACCTAATCCTCTTCCTAGACTGCCAACTTTCTAGAGGTAGGGAGCCAATGATAAGCTATCCTCCTGGGGTTGCCAACTGGCCTGGAAAACCATGACCCAGTCTGTTGCTGTGCATTTCTCAGCACCTGGCACCGGGCAGCTCTGTGAAGACATCAGCAGGTGACGCTTTTCCCAGCATGGAGATCATGAGCATGCTTTGCACGCGCGTGTCTGCAGATCATGTTGTCGCTGCAGCTCAGGACGCAGGAGCAATATTAGCAAATGCTGGCAAATCAATATTAGCCAAATGCTGGCAAATCCTCAGAATTGTGATAGTGGATGTCTGTCTGGGGGCGTGTCCAACGATTCATCCCTTGAAATTCACATGATTTTCGAAAGCTAGATGAATGATATCAAACTGGGCGGGCCCGCCTTATAGTAAACATGTGTTTCGTTCAGCTTTTGATATGCTGCTTCTTTTTATTTTCCCTTCTCCTTCCTTGCCAAGGCTGGTCACGGGGGCGCCGCGCCGCGCTCAGCAGTTCCGACCCGACAGGCTTCGCGGCAGCAGCGCCAAAGACCCCGCCTCTTCCTTTCCTCCTGAGTGACAGTCCCGGAAGACTGCCCGACGATGACGTCGCCTCGGAAGGGAGCCCCGCTGAAGTGCGCAGGCGCGTGCAGGACGGCCTCGTGCGCGGAACGCCGGAGTGTCGTAGTGCTGGAACTTTGGCTCCGCTCCGTTCCGCTGCCCCCCCCCCGACACGTCATCAGCCTCTGCTGAACTTAAGTAGGAGTTCCGAGCAGGCTCTGGCGTGCGGCAGCCCGTGGCGTCACCAGCTAGGACCACCGCTCGTGGTCGCCGGGTCTCTCAGACCAGCGGGTCGAGAGTTCGCGCCTCCGAGACAGTGCTCCGGAGAGCGTCGCCGTAAATGCGGGGGGTCCTCCTCCGCCGCATTGCGTCGTAGAGATTAACATCACCGTTGAGGACCCCAGTCGCGGGCTGCCGCCATTTTTGTGACTGCCGCTGTGGGGGTCTGAGCTGCTGCCCCCAGTCTGCCCGCCCGCGAGCCTGTGGGCAGCATCGGCAGTTGCTGCTGCTGCTGCTGCGAACGAAGCGCGCTCCTCCGGGCACGCCGGCTTGCAGGCGCTGCTGCTGCTGTCAGCCCGGGCCCGGCCTCCCCGCGAGCAAGGTTGCAAGCAACGTGCACAGGAGCGCGGTCCCTTCCAGGCTCCCAAGCAGCTTGGAGAGGCGCTTCCTCCTCGCCCGCGCTCGTGCCAGGCAGCAGGCAGGGAAAGTGCCGCAGCAGCCCTTTCCCCTCTTGCCCGGCAGCAGCAGCTTCACGGAAGATCAGAGCCTCACTGTGCAGGGGCAGTCTACCTCTGGACGGGGACCGCCCCCAGGGAGCCCCTCCCTCGCTCCTCCAGCCAGCCCTCCGCCCAAATTGGGGAGCCAGGCAGGCAGGGAAATGTGGCGTTGTGGGAAGAACCCCCTCATAGATACCTTGGCAAATCATTCACAGGTGTGCAGGCTCACAGTCATTATATGCGTGCAGTAGGAGTTGGAGGGTGGGAATCAATGGATAACAACATCTCTCATCCCCTTCTTCTCCCATCCAATCCCATCATCATGGTGATACAGGTTGCTTAGGAGGACCGAAAAGTGTGGGAGGAAAGAGCAAAATCCCAGCCAAGAAGAGAGTGAATTTTTGGGGGCGGTAGAAGAGTTAACCAGCCCCTTCTACTTACAAGTACAGTACCTGCAGTACTTACTTACTTCCAGAGTGTGGTGGGTGTGATCTTTCAACACACATCCATGGCATGGCATGGCATGGCATGGCATTTGTCTTCCGGGGAGTGAACGTAGGCTCAGACCACTCCCCACACACTCCACCCCTGTTCAGAAAAAGATCTCTGCAGACAAACTTGTGGACAAGAGTGCTCATTCACCAAATGAGCATTCAAAAACCAATAAGATACACGTGTAATTTAAACAAAAATATATACGCTGTCTGTCACTAACATTCCCTGAATAGGGTGGCTTGTGTTTTTCGGGCTCAGGATGACAGCTGCTGGAATAACCTGACTGAGTCATTGTGTGTGTGTGTGTGTGTGTGTGAGAGAGAGAGAGAGAGAGAGAGAGAGAGAGAGAGAGAGAGAGAGAGAGAGAGAGCACAAAATGGAGAAACTGCTCCCTGGCTACCGCAATGACCAAGCCAGTGGGACGCCCAGGCCTGCTCCCACCAGCTATCCCTGGAAAGTGGGATTTTGCAAACAACCTTGAAAAGTCCACCATGAGCTGTTTGTTTGAGAAACGGGTGCAAATCACCCAGGCTTCCAGAGTCACACTGATATGGGAGGGAAGTTAAATCCGCATGTATCCACGCCTGGCTGTGGAAGCCTGATCTCACCGGAGGGGGGGGGAAGGGGAAAATGCTCTATATGTGCCCAAATACAGGTTACCCAGAAGAGGCTCCCAGTAGCATCTCTGAATGATTTCCTGCTGTGCCATTGCCGCCTTCCAATAAGCATCCCCTGGAAATGGGTGATACTCTCCAACACTGACATTATCCCCGGCAGCGTACATATTTACAAACCCAGCAGCCCATCGTGTTTCTTTCAAAACTCTTTTATGTTGAGTACTGCATACAGTTCTTGTTGCCACACCTCCAAAAGGATATAGTGGAACTGGGAAAAGTGCAGAAGAGAGCAAAAGGATTAGTGGCACCTCCCTTTTGAGGAAAGGCTACAGCGTTGGGGGTGGGACATAATTGAGACATATAAAATGATCCATAGGATGGATAGAGGGACGTTCTTTTCCCTCTTGCACAACACCAGAACAAGGGGACAGACATCCGCTAAAACTGAATGGCGGGAGAATTAGATTTCTTTACCCAGCATGGAATTAATCTGTGGAACTCCTTGCCACAGGATGTGAGGATGGCACCTGGCCTGGATGCCTTTCAACGGGGGTTGGACAGGTTTATGGAGGAAAAAGTCCATCACAGGTTACAAGCCATGATGGGGATAAGCAGCCTCCTGGTTTTAGGCTCTCTCTGAATGCCAGATGCAAGGGAGTGGTAACAGGATACAGGTTTCTTGTTGCCTTGTGTGCTCCATGAGGCATCTGGTGGGACCACTTATGAGTCACAAGAAGCTGGACTAGACAGGCCCTTGGCCTGATCCTACAGGGCTCTTATTATGTTCTTACATTCATCTGTCCCTATATCCTATTGTAACTACCTTAAACAAAAGAATGAGTACCTGGAATAGCAGCATATTCTACCTGGACTTACCCGTCTCTGGTCACCTCCCCTTCCTTTGCTTCCTTCCTTCCGCTATCTAGTAGATTGTAAGCCCCTTGGGGCAGAGCCCTATCTCCTGATTTCTTTGTAAAGCATAATATACATGGATGGTTTATTATTAATTATTTTTAATAATAATTTTTTGTTGTGATTTATCATTATTAAGCAACAGCAAACCTTTCCCTGGGTGATAGCGTCCTGATTGCAAAATAATATAACTAATAATATAACTATACTATTATATAATAATATATAATATAATATTATAATATAATAGAAAAAGAGGAATGGAACTTGTGGAGCTGTGGGAGGACATAGGAACCTACCTAATCCTCTTCCTAGACTGCCAACTTTCTAGAGGTAGGGAGCCAATGATAAGCTATCCTCCTGGGGTTGCCAACTGGCCTGGAAAACCATGACCCAGTCTGTTGCTGTGCATTTCTCAGCACCTGGCACCGGGCAGCTCTGTGAAGACATCAGCAGGTGACGCTTTTCCCAGCATGGAGATCATGAGCATGCTTTGCACGCGCGTGTCTGCAGATCATGTTGTCGCTGCAGCTCAGGACGCAGGAGCAATATTAGCAAATGCTGGCAAATCAATATTAGCCAAATGCTGGCAAATCCTCAGAATTGTGATAGTGGATGTCTGTCTGGGGGCGTGTCCAACGATTCATCCCTTGAAATTCACATGATTTTCGAAAGCTAGATGAATGATATCAAACTGGGCGGGCCCGCCTTATAGTAAACATGTGTTTCGTTCAGCTTTTGATATGCTGCTTCTTTTTATTTTCCCTTCTCCTTCCTTGCCAAGGCTGGTCACGGGGGCGCCGCGCCGCGCTCAGCAGTTCCGACCCGACAGGCTTCGCGGCAGCAGCGCCAAAGACCCCGCCTCTTCCTTTCCTCCTGAGTGACAGTCCCGGAAGACTGCCCGACGATGACGTCGCCTCGGAAGGGAGCCCCGCTGAAGTGCGCAGGCGCGTGCAGGACGGCCTCGTGCGCGGAACGCCGGAGTGTCGTAGTGCTGGAACTTTGGCTCCGCTCCGTTCCGCTGCCCCCCCCCGACACGTCATCAGCCTCTGCTGAACTTAAGTAGGAGTTCCGAGCAGGCTCTGGCGTGCGGCAGCCCGTGGCGTCACCAGCTAGGACCACCGCTCGTGGTCGCCGGGTCTCTCAGACCAGCGGGTCGAGAGTTCGCGCCTCCGAGACAGTGCTCCGGAGAGCGTCGCCGTAAATGCGGGGGGGTCCTCCTCCGCCGCATTGCGTCGTAGAGATTAACATCACCGTTGAGGACCCCAGTCGCGGGCTGCCGCCATTTTTGTGACTGCCGCTGTGGGGGTCTGAGCTGCTGCCCCCAGTCTGCCCGCCCGCGAGCCTGTGGGCAGCATCGGCAGTTGCTGCTGCTGCTGCTGCGAACGAAGCGCGCTCCTCCGGGCACGCCGGCTTGCAGGCGCTGCTGCTGCTGTCAGCCCGGGCCCGGCCTCCCCGCGAGCAAGGTTGCAAGCAACGTGCACAGGAGCGCGGTCCCTTCCAGGCTCCCAAGCAGCTTGGAGAGGCGCTTCCTCCTCGCCCGCGCTCGTGCCAGGCAGCAGGCAGGGAAAGTGCCGCAGCAGCCCTTTCCCCTCTTGCCCGGCAGCAGCAGCTTCACGGAAGATCAGAGCCTCACTGTGCAGGGGCAGTCTACCTCTGGACGGGGACCGCCCCCAGGGAGCCCCTCCCTCGCTCCTCCAGCCAGCCCTCCGCCCAAATTGGGGAGCCAGGCAGGCAGGGAAATGTGGCGTTGTGGGAAGAACCCCCTCATAGATACCTTGGCAAATCATTCACAGGTGTGCAGGCTCACAGTCATTATATGCGTGCAGTAGGAGTTGGAGGGTGGGAATCAATGGATAACAACATCTCTCATCCCCTTCTTCTCCCATCCAATCCCATCATCATGGTGATACAGGTTGCTTAGGAGGACCGAAAAGTGTGGGAGGAAAGAGCAAAATCCCAGCCAAGAAGAGAGTGAATTTTTGGGGGCGGTAGAAGAGTTAACCAGCCCCTTCTACTTACAAGTACAGTATCTGCAGTACTTACTTACTTCCAGAGTGTGGTGGGTGTGATCTTTCAACACACATCCATGGCATGGCATGGCATGGCATGGCATTTGTCTTCCGGGGAGTGAACGTAGGCTCAGACCACTCCCCACACACTCCACCCCTGTTCAGAAAAAGATCTCTGCAGACAAACTTGTGGACAAGAGTGCTCATTCACCAAATGAGCATTCAAAAACCAATAAGATACACGTGTAATTTAAACAAAAATATATACGCTGTCTGTCACTAACATTCCCTGAATAGGGTGGCTTGTGTTTTTCGGGCTCAGGATGACAGCTGCTGGAATAACCTGACTGAGTCATTGTGTGTGTGTGTGTGTGTGTGTGTGTGTGTGTGTGTGAGAGAGAGAGAGAGAGAGAGAGAGAGAGAGAGCACAAAATGGAGAAACTGCTCCCTGGCTACCGCAATGACCAAGCCAGTGGGACGCCCAGGCCTGCTCCCACCAGCTATCCCTGGAAAGTGGGATTTTGCAAACAACCTTGAAAAGTCCACCATGAGCTGTTTGTTTGAGAAACGGGTGCAAATCACCCAGGCTTCCAGAGTCACACTGATATGGGAGGGAAGTTAAATCCGCATGTATCCACGCCTGGCTGTGGAAGCCTGATCTCACCGGAGGGGGGGGGAAGGGGAAAATGCTCTATATGTGCCCAAATACAGGTTACCCAGAAGAGGCTCCCAGTAGCATCTCTGAATGATTTCCTGCTGTGCCATTGCCGCCTTCCAATAAGCATCCCCTGGAAATGGGTGATACTCTCCAACACTGACATTATCCCCGGCAGCGTACATATTTACAAACCCAGCAGCCCATCGTGTTTCTTTCAAAACTCTTTTATGTTGAGTACTGCATACAGTTCTTGTTGCCACACCTCCAAAAGGATATAGTGGAACTGGGAAAAGTGCAGAAGAGAGCAAAAGGATTAGTGGCACCTCCCTTTTGAGGAAAGGCTACAGCGTTGGGGGTGGGACATAATTGAGACATATAAAATGATCCATAGGATGGATAGAGGGACGTTCTTTTCCCTCTTGCACAACACCAGAACAAGGGGACAGACATCCGCTAAAACTGAATGGCGGGAGAATTAGATTTCTTTACCCAGCATGGAATTAATCTGTGGAACTCCTTGCCACAGGATGTGAGGATGGCACCTGGCCTGGATGCCTTTCAACGGGGGTTGGACAGGTTTATGGAGGAAAAAGTCCATCACAGGTTACAAGCCATGATGGGGATAAGCAGCCTCCTGGTTTTAGGCTCTCTCTGAATGCCAGATGCAAGGGAGTGGTAACAGGATACAGGTTTCTTGTTGCCTTGTGTGCTCCATGAGGCATCTGGTGGGACCACTTATGAGTCACAAGAAGCTGGACTAGACAGGCCCTTGGCCTGATCCTACAGGGCTCTTATTATGTTCTTACATTCATCTGTCCCTATATCCTATTGTAACTACCTTAAACAAAAGAATGAGTACCTGGAATAGCAGCATATTCTACCTGGACTTACCCGTCTCTGGTCACCTCCCCTTCCTTTGCTTCCTTCCTTCCGCTATCTAGTAGATTGTAAGCCCCTTGGGGCAGAGCCCTATCTCCTGATTTCTTTGTAAAGCATAATATACATGGATGGTTTATTATTAATTATTTTTAATAATAATTTTTTGTTGTGATTTATCATTATTAAGCAACAGCAAACCTTTCCCTGGGTGATAGCGTCCTGATTGCAAAATAATATAACTAATAATATAACTATACTATTATATAATAATATATAATATAATATTATAATATAATAGAAAAAGAGGAATGGAACTTGTGGAGCTGTGGGAGGACATAGGAACCTACCTAATCCTCTTCCTAGACTGCCAACTTTCTAGAGGTAGGGAGCCAATGATAAGCTATCCTCCTGGGGTTGCCAACTGGCCTGGAAAACCATGACCCAGTCTGTTGCTGTGCATTTCTCAGCACCTGGCACCGGGCAGCTCTGTGAAGACATCAGCAGGTGACGCTTTTCCCAGCATGGAGATCATGAGCATGCTTTGCACGCGCGTGTCTGCAGATCATGTTGTCGCTGCAGCTCAGGACGCAGGAGCAATATTAGCAAATGCTGGCAAATCAATATTAGCCAAATGCTGGCAAATCCTCAGAATTGTGATAGTGGATGTCTGTCTGGGGGCGTGTCCAACGATTCATCCCTTGAAATTCACATGATTTTCGAAAGCTAGATGAATGATATCAAACTGGGCGGGCCCGCCTTATAGTAAACATGTGTTTCGTTCAGCTTTTGATATGCTGCTTCTTTTTATTTTCCCTTCTCCTTCCTTGCCAAGGCTGGTCACGGGGGCGCCGCGCCGCGCTCAGCAGTTCCGACCCGACAGGCTTCGCGGCAGCAGCGCCAAAGACCCCGCCTCTTCCTTTCCTCCTGAGTGACAGTCCCGGAAGACTGCCCGACGATGACGTCGCCTCGGAAGGGAGCCCCGCTGAAGTGCGCAGGCGCGTGCAGGACGGCCTCGTGCGCGGAACGCCGGAGTGTCGTAGTGCTGGAACTTTGGCTCCGCTCCGTTCCGCTGCCCCCCCCCCCCGACACGTCATCAGCCTCTGCTGAACTTAAGTAGGAGTTCCGAGCAGGCTCTGGCGTGCGGCAGCCCGTGGCGTCACCAGCTAGGACCACCGCTCGTGGTCGCCGGGTCTCTCAGACCAGCGGGTCGAGAGTTCGCGCCTCCGAGACAGTGCTCCGGAGAGCGTCGCCGTAAATGCGGGGGGTCCTCCTCCGCCGCATTGCGTCGTAGAGATTAACATCACCGTTGAGGACCCCAGTCGCGGGCTGCCGCCATTTTTGTGACTGCCGCTGTGGGGGTCTGAGCTGCTGCCCCCAGTCTGCCCGCCCGCGAGCCTGTGGGCAGCATCGGCAGTTGCTGCTGCTGCTGCTGCGAACGAAGCGCGCTCCTCCGGGCACGCCGGCTTGCAGGCGCTGCTGCTGCTGTCAGCCCGGGCCCGGCCTCCCCGCGAGCAAGGTTGCAAGCAACGTGCACAGGAGCGCGGTCCCTTCCAGGCTCCCAAGCAGCTTGGAGAGGCGCTTCCTCCTCGCCCGCGCTCGTGCCAGGCAGCAGGCAGGGAAAGTGCCGCAGCAGCCCTTTCCCCTCTTGCCCGGCAGCAGCAGCTTCACGGAAGATCAGAGCCTCACTGTGCAGGGGCAGTCTACCTCTGGACGGGGACCGCCCCCAGGGAGCCCCTCCCTCGCTCCTCCAGCCAGCCCTCCGCCCAAATTGGGGAGCCAGGCAGGCAGGGAAATGTGGCGTTGTGGGAAGAACCCCCTCATAGATACCTTGGCAAATCATTCACAGGTGTGCAGGCTCACAGTCATTATATGCGTGCAGTAGGAGTTGGAGGGTGGGAATCAATGGATAACAACATCTCTCATCCCCTTCTTCTCCCATCCAATCCCATCATCATGGTGATACAGGTTGCTTAGGAGGACCGAAAAGTGTGGGAGGAAAGAGCAAAATCCCAGCCAAGAAGAGAGTGAATTTTTGGGGGCGGTAGAAGAGTTAACCAGCCCCTTCTACTTACAAGTACAGTACCTGCAGTACTTACTTACTTCCAGAGTGTGGTGGGTGTGATCTTTCAACACACATCCATGGCATGGCATGGCATGGCATGGCATTTGTCTTCCGGGGAGTGAACGTAGGCTCAGACCACTCCCCACACACTCCACCCCTGTTCAGAAAAAGATCTCTGCAGACAAACTTGTGGACAAGAGTGCTCATTCACCAAATGAGCATTCAAAAACCAATAAGATACACGTGTAATTTAAACAAAAATATATACGCTGTCTGTCACTAACATTCCCTGAATAGGGTGGCTTGTGTTTTTCGGGCTCAGGATGACAGCTGCTGGAATAACCTGACTGAGTCATTGTGTGTGTGTGTGTGTGTGTGTGTGTGAGAGAGAGAGAGAGAGAGAGAGAGAGAGAGAGAGAGAGAGAGAGAGAGCACAAAATGGAGAAACTGCTCCCTGGCTACCGCAATGACCAAGCCAGTGGGACGCCCAGGCCTGCTCCCACCAGCTATCCCTGGAAAGTGGGTTTTTGCAAACAACCTTGAAAAGTCCACCATGAGCTGTTTGTTTGAGAAACGGGTGCAAATCACCCAGGCTTCCAGAGTCACACTGATATGGGAGGGAAGTTAAATCCGCATGTATCCACGCCTGGCTGTGGAAGCCTGATCTCACCGGAGGGGGGGGGAAGGGGAAAATGCTCTATATGTGCCCAAATACAGGTTACCCAGAAGAGGCTCCCAGTAGCATCTCTGAATGATTTCCTGCTGTGCCATTGCCGCCTTCCAATAAGCATCCCCTGGAAATGGGTGATACTCTCCAACACTGACATTATCCCCGGCAGCGTACATATTTACAAACCCAGCAGCCCATCGTGTTTCTTTCAAAACTCTTTTATGTTGAGTACTGCATACAGTTCTTGTTGCCACACCTCCAAAAGGATATAGTGGAACTGGGAAAAGTGCAGAAGAGAGCAAAAGGATTAGTGGCACCTCCCTTTTGAGGAAAGGCTACAGCGTTGGGGGTGGGACATAATTGAGACATATAAAATGATCCATAGGATGGATAGAGGGACGTTCTTTTCCCTCTTGCACAACACCAGAACAAGGGGACAGACATCCGCTAAAACTGAATGGCGGGAGAATTAGATTTCTTTACCCAGCATGGAATTAATCTGTGGAACTCCTTGCCACAGGATGTGAGGATGGCACCTGGCCTGGATGCCTTTCAACGGGGGTTGGACAGGTTTATGGAGGAAAAAGTCCATCACAGGTTACAAGCCATGATGGGGATAAGCAGCCTCCTGGTTTTAGGCTCTCTCTGAATGCCAGATGCAAGGGAGTGGTAACAGGATACAGGTTTCTTGTTGCCTTGTGTGCTCCATGAGGCATCTGGTGGGACCACTTATGTGTGGTGAAGAGAAAACCCCCCTCATATATTTTTATGTCGTCCGCCCTGACCCCCTGAACCTATTGCTTTTTACCCCATCCAAATCGGTCCAGGAATTACAAAGATACAGCCCTTTTTGTCAAACCACACTTTAAATTCGGCTTTTCTCCGGTTTGACAGCGGACACGCGTCCGCCACGCGCCTCCGGGAAGCGGCAGCAGCAACAATTCACACTATGCCTGTCTAATCCTATTAAACCCTCGTAAACTCACTGAACCGGCAAATCCTATTTCACGCTTCACCGAGTTCTGGGCGTTCAGCCAACTCCGGGAGACCGGCGTGTGTTGCTTGTTACAGAACAGGGAAGCCCGTCTTACCTCATTTAACCCCTGCATCTGACAGCTCTCTCCCTCTTAAAGCGGTAGCGTTTTATTTCAGCGAAAGTAGGTTTTCCCTGACATTTGTGGCTGTTTCAGGGGTCCCATGGGAGGTTATGTGTCCGGAACCTTACTAAGGTCGACGGGGCTTCTTCTAGGAGGGGGACCCACGCAGAATGGTCCCGATTCTGACACTTGGCCAGGGTCTGCCCAGGCTTGGTGAGCCAGCTCCTGGGAGCAGTACAATGGATTTGCAGCCGGTGAAACCCTCCGTTCGAGTCGGAGGATCCTCCTTGGGCAATCGAGAAGACTCCGGGAATGACGGGGGTTCAAGTCCCTCTACCCACCTTCAGCGAGATGACAAGAGGTTGAACGTAGGAGCCCCGGGGGGGGGGGGGGCTCCTCCTGCCATAGATCCGTACTGCAGGGAGTGGGGAGAAGCCATTTTACAAACACATAACCTATGCAAACCACCATTGCTCCCATTCTGTGTTGCTCTCAGATGGCTTCCTCTACCTGGGAAGCTAGCTGGGGGGAAGGGGACCCATGGAAACTCCTGATCAGCCAGGAAGGCTTGGATCGCCCCATTTCCTGATCTCAAAAAACGTAACATTTGTTCTCCAACAGCTCTCATGCCCCTCTTCCTGCTGCCTATCAACCACATGTATGCCTCCCATTACCATTTCCTTGAGCCCAGCCTGTCTCTCCGTGCATGCTCTGATTCCATCTCCCCACCCATTGTCCCCCAGCTACCTGGTCTATCATGCAAATTCCCTGGAACTCTTCACTCTGCTCCTTCCCAGGCTGGCTACAATTAATTCAAATGCTAATCTAATCACTTGCCCTGCTCTTCCGGACTAACAGCATGGACTCAGACTTCCCCAATTGTATACCTGGTGCCAGGGAAGACAGGGACCTATTGTATTAGCACTTTTGCCTATCAATTTGGAAATTCAGTCTTTTGTGTCAACAAGCAACACAAAAGACCCCATTCATCCGATTCCGGAACACCTCACTCACCCAGGATGGGGGCCTAATCCCATTACCCCAGCCTCCCAGCACCCTTGCCCCTCTTCCCATTGGCTACCAGTTCTCATTCCCATTGGCCTCAGTTAACACAAAGCACAACACTTCTCATTGGTTCTTTTAATAAAGTTTGTCTTTTATTGGTTAACTATTTCACATCTGCTGCTGCTGTTTTCATTGGTGAAAAGTTTCAATCCTCCATCTAATTGGCTGTATCGAAGTGCAACTTTTGGATCCTTCCTCCTGTTGGTCCCTCTTTATTATGTATTTCCCCAAGACAATGAATTCCATGATTCTGTATGTAAATAATGAAATGTATAAAAGCTTCTGTATTAATCATATATGTTACACTTTCTGTCTTATGATTGTGTCCTCGCTAGCTGAGTAAAAGATCTTTCTTTACAACGTTGGTTTTTGAGCTCTTTTGGCGCCTCTGCACCTAGCAGACTTTTTCTTCCCTTTTATTTCTCTTTTTACTTTTGGGTACCCGCTCCTACCTCTGGGTCAGGTGCCTGCTCACCGAATCTCCCGAGCTGAAATCACTGGCACCCCTGGGTGCTCACGACATATGAGTCACAAGAAGCTGGACTAGACAGGCCCTTGGCCTGATCCTACAGGGCTCTTATTATGTTCTTACATTCATCTGTCCCTATATCCTATTGTAACTACCTTAAACAAAAGAATGAGTACCTGGAATAGCAGCATATTCTACCTGGACTTACCCGTCTCTGGTCACCTCCCCTTCCTTTGCTTCCTTCCTTCCGCTATCTAGTAGATTGTAAGCCCCTTGGGGCAGAGCCCTATCTCCTGATTTCTTTGTAAAGCATAATATACATGGATGGTTTATTATTAATTATTTTTAATAATAATTTTTTGTTGTGATTTATCATTATTAAGCAACAGCAAACCTTTCCCTGGGTGATAGCGTCCTGATTGCAAAATAATATAACTAATAATATAACTATACTATTATATAATAATATATAATATAATATTATAATATAATAGAAAAAGAGGAATGGAACTTGTGGAGCTGTGGGAGGACATAGGAACCTACCTAATCCTCTTCCTAGACTGCCAACTTTCTAGAGGTAGGGAGCCAATGATAAGCTATCCTCCTGGGGTTGCCAACTGGCCTGGAAAACCATGACCCAGTCTGTTGCTGTGCATTTCTCAGCACCTGGCACCGGGCAGCTCTGTGAAGACATCAGCAGGTGACGCTTTTCCCAGCATGGAGATCATGAGCATGCTTTGCACGCGCGTGTCTGCAGATCATGTTGTCGCTGCAGCTCAGGACGCAGGAGCAATATTAGCAAATGCTGGCAAATCAATATTAGCCAAATGCTGGCAAATCCTCAGAATTGTGATAGTGGATGTCTGTCTGGGGGCGTGTCCAACGATTCATCCCTTGAAATTCACATGATTTTCGAAAGCTAGATGAATGATATCAAACTGGGCGGGCCCGCCTTATAGTAAACATGTGTTTCGTTCAGCTTTTGATATGCTGCTTCTTTTTATTTTCCCTTCTCCTTCCTTGCCAAGGCTGGTCACGGGGGCGCCGCGCCGCGCTCAGCAGTTCCGACCTGACAGGCTTCGCGGCAGCAGCGCCAAAGACCCCGCCTCTTCCTTTCCTCCTGAGTGACAGTCCCGGAAGACTGCCCGACGATGACGTCGCCTCGGAAGGGAGCCCCGCTGAAGTGCGCAGGCGCGTGCAGGACGGCCTCGTGCGCGGAACGCCGGAGTGTCGTAGTGCTGGAACTTTGGCTCCGCTCCGTTCCGCTGCCCCCCCCCGACACGTCATCAGCCTCTGCTGAACTTAAGTAGGAGTTCCGAGCAGGCTCTGGCGTGCGGCAGCCCGTGGCGTCACCAGCTAGGACCACCGCTCGTGGTCGCCGGGTCTCTCAGACCAGCGGGTCGAGAGTTCGCGCCTCCGAGACAGTGCTCCGGAGAGCGTCGCCGTAAATGCGGGGGGGTCCTCCTCCGCCGCATTGCGTCGTAGAGATTAACATCACCGTTGAGGACCCCAGTCGCGGGCTGCCGCCATTTTTGTGACTGCCGCTGTGGGGGTCTGAGCTGCTGCCCCCAGTCTGCCCGCCCGCGAGCCTGTGGGCAGCATCGGCAGTTGCTGCTGCTGCTGCTGCGAATGAAGCGCGCTCCTCCGGGCACGCCGGCTTGCAGGCGCTGCTGCTGCTGTCAGCCCGGGCCCGGCCTCCCCGCGAGCAAGGTTGCAAGCAACGTGCACAGGAGCGCGGTCCCTTCCAGGCTCCCAAGCAGCTTGGAGAGGCGCTTCCTCCTCGCCCGCGCTCGTGCCAGGCAGCAGGCAGGGAAAGTGCCGCAGCAGCCCTTTCCCCTCTTGCCCGGCAGCAGCAGCTTCACGGAAGATCAGAGCCTCACTGTGCAGGGGCAGTCTACCTCTGGACGGGGACCGCCCCCAGGGAGCCCCTCCCTCGCTCCTCCAGCCAGCCCTCCGCCCAAATTGGGGAGCCAGGCAGGCAGGGAAATGTGGCGTTGTGGGAAGAACCCCCTCATAGATACCTTGGCAAATCATTCACAGGTGTGCAGGCTCACAGTCATTATATGCGTGCAGTAGGAGTTGGAGGGTGGGAATCAATGGATAACAACATCTCTCATCCCCTTCTTCTCCCATCCAATCCCATCATCATGGTGATACAGGTTGCTTAGGAGGACCGAAAAGTGTGGGAGGAAAGAGCAAAATCCCAGCCAAGAAGAGAGTGAATTTTTGGGGGCGGTAGAAGAGTTAACCAGCCCCTTCTACTTACAAGTACAGTACCTGCAGTACTTACTTACTTCCAGAGTGTGGTGGGTGTGATCTTTCAACACACATCCATGGCATGGCATGGCATGGCATGGCATTTGTCTTCCGGGGAGTGAACGTAGGCTCAGACCACTCCCCACACACTCCACCCCTGTTCAGAAAAAGATCTCTGCAGACAAACTTGTGGACAAGAGTGCTCATTCACCAAATGAGCATTCAAAAACCAATAAGATACACGTGTAATTTAAACAAAAATATATACGCTGTCTGTCACTAACATTCCCTGAATAGGGTGGCTTGTGTTTTTCGGGCTCAGGATGACAGCTGCTGGAATAACCTGACTGAGTCATTGTGTGTGTGTGTGTGTGTGTGTGTGTGAGAGAGAGAGAGAGAGAGAGCACAAAATGGAGAAACTGCTCCCTGGCTACCGCAATGACCAAGCCAGTGGGACGCCCAGGCCTGCTCCCACCAGCTATCCCTGGAAAGTGGGTTTTTGCAAACAACCTTGAAAAGTCCACCATGAGCTGTTTGTTTGAGAAACGGGTGCAAATCACCCAGGCTTCCAGAGTCACACTGATATGGGAGGGAAGTTAAATCCGCATGTATCCACGCCTGGCTGTGGAAGCCTGATCTCACCGGAGGGGGGGGGAAGGGGAAAATGCTCTATATGTGCCCAAATACAGGTTACCCAGAAGAGGCTCCCAGTAGCATCTCTGAATGATTTCCTGCTGTGCCATTGCCGCCTTCCAATAAGCATCCCCTGGAAATGGGTGATACTCTCCAACACTGACATTATCCCCGGCAGCGTACATATTTACAAACCCAGCAGCCCATCGTGTTTCTTTCAAAACTCTTTTATGTTGAGTACTGCATACAGTTCTTGTTGCCACACCTCCAAAAGGATATAGTGGAACTGGGAAAAGTGCAGAAGAGAGCAAAAGGATTAGTGGCACCTCCCTTTTGAGGAAAGGCTACAGCGTTGGGGGTGGGACATAATTGAGACATATAAAATGATCCATAGGATGGATAGAGGGACGTTCTTTTCCCTCTTGCACAACACCAGAACAAGGGGACAGACATCCGCTAAAACTGAATGGCGGGAGAATTAGATTTCTTTACCCAGCATGGAATTAATCTGTGGAACTCCTTGCCACAGGATGTGAGGATGGCACCTGGCCTGGATGCCTTTCAACGGGGGTTGGACAGGTTTATGGAGGAAAAAGTCCATCACAGGTTACAAGCCATGATGGGGATAAGCAGCCTCCTGGTTTTAGGCTCTCTCTGAATGCCAGATGCAAGGGAGTGGTAACAGGATACAGGTTTCTTGTTGCCTTGTGTGCTCCATGAGGCATCTGGTGGGACCACTTATGAGTCACAAGAAGCTGGACTAGACAGGCCCTTGGCCTGATCCTACAGGGCTCTTATTATGTTCTTACATTCATCTGTCCCTATATCCTATTGTAACTACCTTAAACAAAAGAATGAGTACCTGGAATAGCAGCATATTCTACCTGGACTTACCCGTCTCTGGTCACCTCCCCTTCCTTTGCTTCCTTTCTTCCGCTATCTAGTAGATTGTAAGCCCCTTGGGGCAGAGCCCTATCTCCTGATTTCTTTGTAAAGCATAATATACATGGATGGTTTATTATTAATTATTTTTAATAATAATTTTTTGTTGTGATTTATCATTATTAAGCAACAGCAAACCTTTCCCTGGGTGATAGCGTCCTGATTGCAAAATAATATAACTAATAATATAACTATACTATTATATAATAATATATAATATAATATTATAATATAATAGAAAAAGAGGAATGGAACTTGTGGAGCTGTGGGAGGACATAGGAACCTACCTAATCCTCTTCCTAGACTGCCAACTTTCTAGAGGTAGGGAGCCAATGATAAGCTATCCTCCTGGGGTTGCCAACTGGCCTGGAAAACCATGACCCAGTCTGTTGCTGTGCATTTCTCAGCACCTGGCACCGGGCAGCTCTGTGAAGACATCAGCAGGTGACGCTTTTCCCAGCATGGAGATCATGAGCATGCTTTGCACGCGCGTGTCTGCAGATCATGTTGTCGCTGCAGCTCAGGACGCAGGAGCAATATTAGCAAATGCTGGCAAATCAATATTAGCCAAATGCTGGCAAATCCTCAGAATTGTGATAGTGGATGTCTGTCTGGGGGCGTGTCCAACGATTCATCCCTTGAAATTCACATGATTTTCGAAAGCTAGATGAATGATATCAAACTGGGCGGGCCCGCCTTATAGTAAACATGTGTTTCGTTCAGCTTTTGATATGCTGCTTCTTTTTATTTTCCCTTCTCCTTCCTTGCCAAGGCTGGTCACGGGGGCGCCGCGCCGCGCTCAGCAGTTCCGACCCGACAGGCTTCGCGGCAGCAGCGCCAAAGACCCCGCCTCTTCCTTTCCTCCTGAGTGACAGTCCCGGAAGACTGCCCGACGATGACGTCGCCTCGGAAGGGAGCCCCGCTGAAGTGCGCAGGCGCGTGCAGGACGGCCTCGTGCGCGGAACGCCGGAGTGTCGTAGTGCTGGAACTTTGGCTCCGCTCCGTTCCGCTGCCCCCCCCCGACACGTCATCAGCCTCTGCTGAACTTAAGTAGGAGTTCCGAGCAGGCTCTGGCGTGCGGCAGCCCGTGGCGTCACCAGCTAGGACCACCGCTCGTGGTCGCCGGGTCTCTCAGACCAGCGGGTCGAGAGTTCGCGCCTCCGAGACAGTGCTCCGGAGAGCGTCGCCGTAAATGCGGGGGGGTCCTCCTCCGCCGCATTGCGTCGTAGAGATTAACATCACCGTTGAGGACCCCAGTCGCGGGCTGCCGCCATTTTTGTGACTGCCGCTGTGGGGGTCTGAGCTGCTGCCCCCAGTCTGCCCGCCCGCGAGCCTGTGGGCAGCATCGGCAGTTGCTGCTGCTGCTGCTGCGAACGAAGCGCGCTCCTCCGGGCACGCCGGCTTGCAGGCGCTGCTGCTGCTGTCAGCCCGGGCCCGGCCTCCCCGCGAGCAAGGTTGCAAGCAACGTGCACAGGAGCGCGGTCCCTTCCAGGCTCCCAAGCAGCTTGGAGAGGCGCTTCCTCCTCGCCCGCGCTCGTGCCAGGCAGCAGGCAGGGAAAGTGCCGCAGCAGCCCTTTCCCCTCTTGCCCGGCAGCAGCAGCTTCACGGAAGATCAGAGCCTCACTGTGCAGGGGCAGTCTACCTCTGGACGGGGACCGCCCCCAGGGAGCCCCTCCCTCGCTCCTCCAGCCAGCCCTCCGCCCAAATTGGGGAGCCAGGCAGGCAGGGAAATGTGGCGTTGTGGGAAGAACCCCCTCATAGATACCTTGGCAAATCATTCACAGGTGTGCAGGCTCACAGTCATTATATGCGTGCAGTAGGAGTTGGAGGGTGGGAATCAATGGATAACAACATCTCTCATCCCCTTCTTCTCCCATCCAATCCCATCATCATGGTGATACAGGTTGCTTAGGAGGACCGAAAAGTGTGGGAGGAAAGAGCAAAATCCCAGCCAAGAAGAGAGTGAATTTTTGGGGGCGGTAGAAGAGTTAACCAGCCCCTTCTACTTACAAGTACAGTATCTGCAGTACTTACTTACTTCCAGAGTGTGGTGGGTGTGATCTTTCAACACACATCCATGGCATGGCATGGCATGGCATGGCATTTGTCTTCCGGGGAGTGAACGTAGGCTCAGACCACTCCCCACACACTCCACCCCTGTTCAGAAAAAGATCTCTGCAGACAAACTTGTGGACAAGAGTGCTCATTCACCAAATGAGCATTCAAAAACCAATAAGATACACGTGTAATTTAAGCAAAAATATATACGCCATCACTAACATTCCCTGAATAGGGTGGTCACAGTCTGTACTTATCAAGCCATGATATTTAGATCATGACCCCTTTCGAACAGAACAAAGTGGGGAGAAGTATATATACTATGCTGAGCCCTTGGGAGAAAGGGGGTAATAATAATAAATAATAGGTAAATATTCTGTCCCTCCCAACTCAAGTTGTCATCTTGAAAGGAGTGCCCATGCCCATCTCTTTGAAAAGTTTGCTCAAAAGCTACTGCCTTCCAACAACTATTTCATGTACCAAACAGCACCTTCTAAGCGTTGCTGCTGTCCTGAGTCCAGAAAACAAGGCAAAAGAACTGATCACAAAGTCAGATATTTCCTGTGGTCCAATGAAAGAGTATGCAAGATACTGCTGCGTACTTTTGCCCTGAGACCAAACAGCACAGCATAAATGCCAAGCCAAGGCAATGAAACAGCAGAGATCGAGTGTCTCTTTGATCAGGGAGGGCTGCTGCATAACTTGTGACCTGCCAGGCTGCCAATGTCTATTTCAAAACCTAGAAGTGAGCCAAGATAGGCTGCCCTGCCAAATCATCAAAGCAGTTATTTCAGTTTGTGAAGCCTTGGAGTCCTCGATACGATGACGAGTGGGAAAACAGGCTTGGCTTTTGGGAAGAAGAAAATGGAAACGCCAACACATTCTCAGTCCTAGCATATTCCTTTGTTTAAAAGCCGGTGAGCCTAGTCTCCTTGAAAAAGATCACAAGTGAGTGCATATCAAAGGGGGAAATGTAGCTCTGGTGCCAAGTAGAGTTGCTTCAGCAACCAATGAATCAGAGGTCTGGGAGAGGCTAGTATAACGTTAGCTAAACTTTTTCCCACAGCTGCAGCTACGGAAATCAAGGCAGATCGTCAGCCTGCAGTTGTTGACAGTGAAGCTGCTCTCTGACCAAGATGTATCTTCAAGCCTTACTCCTCCTTGCTCACTGCAGCATGGCCACTGCTGATGGCTCAGGTGATGTACACTTTGGGAGGTGGGGGGTTCTCTTGTAACTTGAATAACAGCCCAATCCTAACTGACTTTCCAGCGCCGATGCAGCTGCAATGCAGCCCTGAGGGAGGGGAACAAACATTCCCTTACCTTGAGGAGGCCTCCCCCGTGACTAAAACCCCCCCCCAGAATGCAGCCCAGCATGCATTCTTCTCGTTGGCAGGGCTGCATCGGTGCTGAGAAGTGGGTTAGGATCGGACTGTTAAAAAAATGCAGGTTTTTAAGGAGGCAGCCTGCCTCAGAAATTGGGTTATATATCACATAAGCAATAACAAATTGGATTCTAAGTAGTACAAGAACAGGAAGAAAATCAGGAATAGAACTGGTTAGCTGCATCCAAACCAGACCAATCTCAGGAGGACAGCTCCTCTAGATGGCCAGGAGGTCTTGGGCCAGCCTCGGAGCATTGGACTAGGAGTGGAGAGTCCTGGATTCAAATCTCCCTCAAATCTGTCCTTGGCAGCGCAATCCTAACCAACTTTCCGGTGCCGCGCCGCCGGTACAGCCGCAATGCAGCCCAGAGGTAAGAGGGCTTGAAGAGGCCTCCATGACTGCCCCCGCACTGTGAAATGGAGTGTGCGCCCTGTTGGCACGGCTACACCGGCGCTGGAAAGTTGGTTAGGATTGCGCTGTGGGGCAGTCACCATCTCTTTGCCATTTCACTGGGTTGTTCAGATAAAATGGGGTGGGAAGAACCATGTAAACCACCCTGATCTCTGAGTGGGATATAAATATTGATGATGATTCAGCAAGTTTTTTTTAAGGGCTCACTCCTCGATTTGAGTTGGACTGTGGGATGTTCAGCCTCTCCGCTTGATCGTTACCTCTTCCCAAAGTGACGTAATAATTCTTTGCATTTATATAGTGTTTTCTGTGTGAACAAGAACTCCACATGTATTTATTTTAGCCGATTTATACTCAGGACTCACAGGACTCAGGGTGACTTACGACATAGTTCCTAAAAAAACGCAATAGCACTAAAAACAGCAAAATAATGCAACGTTGCAAACATTACACAATAAAAACAGCCCAAGAGCAAGAAATTAAACCCTAAACCAGGGATTCTCAACCAGTGGTACTAGTACCACAACCAGTGGTACTTTTGCCAACTGTTGGTGGTACTTGGACTGCTGGACCAGCAGAACCCCGCTCCAACGCGGCACTTTTGGTGCTGCATTTTCGCTCCCAGGAGGTTCCTGTCTTTGGCTGAGCCTCTTGGGAGCGCTGAGAAGGGCCATCCTTCCCGCCCAGAGCCTCCTACCTGCATTTTCTGGCCTCCAAAAACCTGAAAACCCGGAAGTAACAGGTGATGATGTCATCACCAGTCACTTCCGGTGGTACACAGAGCAGGAGAGTGGCACCGGAGGTGGTACTCGGCCTGGAAGGGGTTGATTATTATTCCAATATTATTATCCTAAATTATTATTATCTTGCAACCAGTTAAATATCCCCATATTGCAGATGGAGAAAGCTGAGAGAGAGAGGCTTGGCCAAGGATTATCTAGTGCAGGGGTGGCCAACCTTCCACAAATTCGGGCCTCTGCATTCTTAAGAGTTGTGTAGAAGACAGAATCTTGGCAGCCGCAAGTGCTGATGGTGCTGCTAAAGCAGCTGCACCTGCTGAAATGCCCTCACCTATACAACCTTTAAAGGGCCAGGAGGAGCATTCATGTTGAAAGGTTGGCCACCCCTGATCTAGTCATTTCACGGCGGAGGCAAGTTTCAAACCACAGAAGTCCTGATTTACAGCTCAGCCTCTTAACCGCTACAGCGCACTCACTCTCAAGTTGAACAAGTTCATATATGTGTTAATTTGTCTTTAGCAGGTTCCTTTTGGCACATCTCAGACCTTCATTTAGACCCACAGTACACAGTGACACCCGACCCCTTGCAGGTGTGCCCATCGGCTGGCTCCGAACCAGTGGCCAACCCTGGAGCTTGGGGAGATTATTTGTGTGATTCTCCCTGGATTCTAATAAACTCTTCCATCTATGCCATGAAGGAGATTCTCCCTGACCCAGACTTTATTCTCTGGACTGGGTAAGGCATGCAACAGAAGCAAATGTACACGTGTTCTCGGAATGGTACATAGAGAGGATTGGGGCCAGCTCGTCCATGAGATGAGCCTGCCTCCACCTACCCACTCATGTGCCTCCACTGTTTCTCCTCCTCCTCTTGCTCCCTAGAATCGAGAAGGAAGAAGGGAGTGAAGCAGGAGGAAGTGTGAAGGGAAGGGGTGGTGGGCTAACGCTCTGGAGATGGGAGGGAGTGGGAGAAGGCAGAAATGGCAACATGTGCAGGTGGGTAAGGGGGGAGAGGATGTATGGATCCGAAAGAGACTACAGTTTGCCCTTGCTATCCGCGGGTCCAGGACCCACGGTGAGGAATTTGCGGGTCCCGAATCCGCGGATCGAAAGAGCCCACTGTATTAAGTTCTTCACAGTTTAATGCTCATTTGTGCTCCGTCTACATGCCTTCATTCATTTGTTAGCGTATTTTACCCACATCTAGGGAGTGATCCATCTCCTGTATTAGGTTAAGTTGTATCCATCCTGCCTAGGATGCAGCCTTTGTCAAGTGTCTGTGTCCTTATGCTCTTCCCCAGGGACGACACTCCTCATGTGCCCAATGAGGAGCTGAGCGAACAACTGGTGTTGGGGATAATTGAACGACTAACCAACCTGATCAAACACGTCTTTCCAGGTAAGATGTGCCAGGACGGTGGGTGGCTACAACAAGGCAATGCCAAGAAAAGCTTGGCACCAGGTGCCTTGAGTTTTAAATTGTAGGAAGGTAGACTGGAAGTGCATGTTAGAAAGAACATAGGTCTTAACTCTCTGAGCAATGTTCAGCAATGGAGCACGGTGTATAGCAGACTGAGGAATATACTGACCTGTACTTCCCTAAAGATGTTCAAGAACAGGCCTAACAAAGAATATCTTAAATATAGGTAGGGCTGTACATACAGTATGTGTTAGTAAAAATCAATTCTGCACAAAGGATTGCCAGATTCTGCGATCGGCACAAAAGAAGGACATGTGCACATGTCTGAAGACTCAGTGTGGCATCATGGTTAATGTGTTGGAGTATGACTGGGAAGACCCAGTTACAAATTGCTTCTTTTCTGTTAAGCCTTTGGCACACTGCTTAAGTCTCCTTTTCCCACTGTAACTAGGCTAACAGCACAATCCTATCCTGCTCCTCCACAGGTGCAGCCAGAACTGGAGGCCCTGGAAGGGAAAGGGGATCCAAATCCCCTCTAAAGGGGGATTCAAAGGGGATTTAAATCCCCTTTCCCCTCCAAAGCCTCTGCCCTCCTCCGCTGGAGGAGCAGGTTAGGATTGCTCTGTTAACTAACTAACAAATTGCTTATGAAGCTCACTGGGTGACCTTGGGCCAGTCACATCCTCTCAACCTGACCTACCTTATAGGGTTGTTGTGATGATAAAATAGGAGAAAGAACCATGTAAGCTACTTTGAACGCCTGGAGATAAGAATGAAAGATATTTTACACAATACAGTTCATTCAGGATCCAAGTTGTCCCTCACAGATCTTCTGGATCAGAGAGTTTGCATTGCATCTACCATTCTCTGTCTGTTTTCAAGCAGGCTGTTCCCATTCCCTGTAACATAACTGTCTTGGGTTTCATTGGTGTGTGAGAGTCGGGCAGGAGCATGGAGCTCCCAGCTATGATGATACTAGCAGTGTGGGTTGCAGAGCTGAGATAGGCAGTGGTGGTGTCCACCCACTCCAAGTCTGATGGGAAGAAATGCTGTCTCAAGATAGGACTCTACCATTTTGGGGCGGGGAGGCTCTGTCCTGATGGGCAGATACCACCAGGGAGGTGAGAGAGGAAAGGACGGAAATGGAGATGGGGAAACAGAGGAAGAATATGTGTTTATTTCAGTTAATCCTAAAGTACAGTGGGGGATTAGGAGATGAAGGTGTGTACTTAAACAGAAAACTGGTTCAGTGGCATACTAGTACCAGTGCTGAGATACCTGTTCCACAGATGCTTTTGTTGTGCACTGAGGCACTAACATTCTTCTCCTTTCCCCACTCCCCCAACCATTTCTTGTTTGCCACCTGCTGTCTTCCAGGCACTCAAGTCTATCCTGCGATGGGCAACCATGACTTCCACCCCAAGAACCAGTTTCCAGCAGAGGAGAACAGGATCTACAGCACCACCGCAGAATTGTGGCGTCCTTGGCTCAACAACCAATCTGTGCTCGCGTTCAAAGCAGGTGCATGCCAGCGCAGTTGGGGAATGTGGGCGACAATGGACTCGAGAGTTTCGAACTGGATCCAGTGGGCCCAACTGGGAGGAGTCTGGCTGGCTCGGGGTGGACTACAAGAAGGAATAGCTGTTGCAAAGGAAAGGAGTGCTTAGATTTTGAAGTTTGGGCTTGGGTTTCGGTAGAAGCTGATAGGGCCAGTCCGTCGTCAAGGCTGCCTGACGGGGTTGCATAGGAGGCAAGTTGGCAGGGGGCATCCAGCTCCACCATGTTTCCTCCTTCCTGAATTTGAAAGGAAAATGGAGCTAAAGAGGAAGTGTGGAGGAGAGGAGAGCACTTGGGCTCCCAGAGTGGAGTGGTGAGCGCCAAGAAGATTGCAGCCACTTCTGGGGAGCTCGTGGAGCCCCTGACGGGGTCTCAGGGAGCCCCAGGGCTCCGAGGAGCACACTTTGAGAAACGCTGCTCTGGCCCACCACTGACCTGTCCTCCACACTTCCCCTTCCACTCCATTCCTCTCTCTTTCAAATCCAGGGGGTGGAAGGAGGAGCGGCTGCAGCTGGCTGGCCATCAGATAATAGGGGGAGTCATTTGTAGTGTCTGGGACCAGCCTCAGAAGTGGGAATTCAATTAAATATCCCAAATTAAACTACCCATTCAGTAATACTTTTCAGCCAGTCGAAACAGCCCTCTTCTGATTTCACAGTGAGCTTATCCTCCTAACTGGTATTTACTTAAAGCCACAGTTGCTAAATAGGCTCCTTTCTGATCTCTGTACAGTTCCCAGTGAAGACAAATCTAGATTGTGACGTCTTCCAGCTGTTTTTCAGGTGCATTCTACAGCCAGCTGCTGCCTGGCCCTGGCTTGGCAAGGCGGATGATTGTCCTCAACACAAACCTGTACTACGAAAATAATAATGCAACCATCAGTCTGGAGGATCCAGGAGGCCAGTTCCAGTGGCTGGAAGATACGCTGACCAACGCAGCCCAAGCAGGAGAAAAGGTTTCTTACACCTCCTTCATGGCTTAGGGTGTTACTACCAGTGATGGAGACTTGAGTCTATTGACTCGAATTCGAGTCGGACTCAAGTCACGTCAATGACTCGACTCGGACTTGACTTGGCGATTGTAAAAGACTCGAAAGACTCGACTCGGGACTTGGAGCCTTTTACGACAAGTCCAATTTTATTTAGGTTTAAACCTGTTTTCCCCATTAAATAGATAGGGACTCGCAACTCACAACCAAAGACTTGGGACTTGGGGGCAAAGACTTGGGACTTGACTTGAGCCTTGGAGTCAGAGACTTGATCCACATCCCTGGTTACTACTCTTACCTGGTTGAGATCTGGCTGGGTGACTTGCACAGACCTCGCCAGGAACTAGACTCCGTTTTCCAGAAATTGTTACAATAAGTCTTTCCCTAAGTCAAAGAGAAAACAGCTGAAGGAATGAAGTAGGCAGCCATCTGCTGGCCGATGGAATTTATTCTGTGAAATCCATGTGAAAGATCAATTGCAGACATTTTGGATCAGTATCTCGCCCCTAGGATGTTAAAGTATTTTAGCAGCAAGGAATGATTTCAAGAGCACATGTCATCTGTACATGTCAGTGTCAGTGTCTAAGCACATACATTAGATGTTTCTCCTCCTCTTCCAGGGATGGAGTCTGTAGTTCAGTGTTGGAGCATATGCTTCACACGCAGATGGTTCAAGGTTCAACCCCTGGCATCTCCAGTTAGGGCGGAGAATGATCCCTCGCTCAGACCCTGGAGGGTCACTGCCTGTCAGTGTAGACAAGACTGATGGCGCAATCCTACCTAAAGATACATGACTGCCCTAATTGGCCAGCTGCTGTATCCTAGGTCATTCCTGGGCTGCCCCGGGGCAGCCCGGGAGCACCTCGGGAGAAGGGGACGTTCATCCCCTTCCTCGGGTGTAAACCGGTCTGCCCCATGGGCCTCCTCGGATGTACGCCAGTTATGAAGCTGATGTACATCCAAGGTGGCAGAGTAAGGCCAAACTGGGCTGGGAACGGGCAGAGAATATCGGTGGAGCGCCCTGCCGATATCCCCGCCCTCTCCCAGCTCAGGCCAGCCAATGGCCATCCCCCTGGTTGCCTTCTCCCGCCTTCCCCCTGCCCTGCACTGACTGGTGCAGAACTTACCTTCACCAGCGGCTGGAGGGCGGCCCTTACTCTAGAGTAATCGCAAAGTGCTTTCCGGCACATTTGCGATGCTTTGGAGCGGTGGAGCACGCTCTCCGCCGCTCCAAAGTTACGGAGGATCGCGCAGTGAGCTAGGTGGATGAATAGTCTGACTCCATATAAGGCAGCTGCCTCGGTTCCTATCCTCCAAGCACACAGAGGAGGTAGGTTACTATTATTCCCATTGAGGCTGAGAGCAAGGTGGTTAACGAATACAGTACATAGCCAGCCAGCCTGTGGCTGAGCAAGATTTGAAAGCCAAGTCTGTGTCGCAGTGTCTTTATCCCCTGGCTCTCAAGATGTTTTCACTCTCGTCTTCTCAAGCCACCTCCTTTCCTCTGCAGGTCTATATTATTGGGCACATCCCACCTGGCTTCTTTGAGAAGAAACGAGGCGTGTCCTGGTTCCGAGAGCACTTTAACCAAAGATATACCGAAATCATTCAGAAGCACCACGGAGTGATCGTGGCCCAATTCATGGGGCATCATCATACCGACAGCTTTAGAATGTTTTACAGCAACGCGGGTATATTCCTCTTGGCGTTGTAGCCGGAATTATTACTTAAGGATGAATAAGAATGGACCACGCAGACTGGAGGGCAAGGAAAAAGTATCGAGTTTATTGTTATGCAGCGCTGTGTGGACAGCGCCCGAGGAGCGGAGTGCTGACCCTTTGCTACAAGCGAGCACACTTTTTATACATTGTAAAGCAGAACATCACATGATAGCAAGATAGGTGTTCAGTCGGGAGTGTATGTAGGCTTCCGCATGATTACAGATTTACATTTCTTAAGGAGAATGAAAGGAGGTATTTTCACAATAGAATTGGATGACCCTTGATGGACTCAGCCACTCTGATGGAATTATAAGGACTTGATTGCATTAGGACAAGGGAGTTCCCTGTCCCTAGGAGCCAGCCTGGGGTACCTGATGTTTCTGAGAGGAGGGAGTGGCAAAGGCACTCATACAACAGATAAACCCGGGGGGGGGGGGGCGGGAGGCTAGTGGGAGAGCTGAGATGTTTAAGGATAATCAAAAAATTCTGCATCAGCGTCAACAGGCTCAACATCTTCCGTTGACAGCCCAACATTATGTTATTGTGTTAGGGAAATCTGTGTCTGTCTCCAGAGCAATTCAGACATCACATCAAACTGGGGTTAAGCTAATCATAGTTTAGCACCCAAACCATGCTTTGAGTGTCCATGGGTAGAATAGGCAATCCATGATTTAGGGTTTACTTTTAATTTCTTTTTTTTTCTTCAAACAGGATTTACTTCTGTGCATACATTGTTCAAGCTGAAAGTCACATAGGGTCACATAGCCCCCGCCAAGGGTGGGGCAGGGGGCAGTCCACCCCGGGTGTCAAATGTGCCTCCGCTAGCCCGGTCTTCCCCAGCGATCTCAAGGCGGAGGCCAGATCTACCCATGGCTTTGAGCGGCTCGCCCCAGGTGTCAACTGCCCTAGGCAGGCCACTGCATAGGGTGCATTCAGAAAGATATCACATTTTCTGATCCTCCAAACCATGATTGAATGAGCTGTAGGTGCTGCATGCAGCCTCTTCTTGCACACTTGGCTTAATAGAGGAATTCTGCGTGTATCAAACCACAGTTTGCTGTGACATCCAAACTGGCAAACTGAGCAGTCCCCTCCAAACTGGGATTGCCTTGTGTATTTTCCCCCTTCATATACATATTTCATTTGGCCTTTTCTTTAAGGTTCCCCAATTAGCATCCTGTTTTTGGCTCCAGCCGTAACCCCCTGGAAGACCACCTTACCTGGCGTGCACAACGGAGCCAACAACCCTGGCATCCGGGTCTTCACATATGACCGAGACACCTTGCTAGTGAAGGTAGGAGGAGAATTTTCAACATTCATGTTTGTCTCCAGCAAATAGGGTCGCAGGTGATCTCATGTGGCCCTTTGAGACAGAGACATCAGGCAAGGAAATTAATAGGTCCCTACAAAGGAAAGGCCAGGAGTCAGACTTCATTTGGGATTGGCCATTGCTGCTTACGTTGCGTTTCTGTTCGTAGAGTGCCAGCTGTGTGCAGAGTGCTAGGTGCAGGATAGAATACAGCAGTGACCCAGTTCTGCTCAGGAAGGCTGATCATCCGCACTAAGCAGACAAGGTATTAACTAGGGAGTGGGGGAGACGCCCGAGTTGGAATGGTAGATGGAACATACTGTACGAAGAGGTAGCATGATGGTGTGTTAGACTAGGTCAGTGTTTCCCAAACCTTTTTGACCCACGGCTCCCTTGACCATTGGCGACCATGGATTGCGGCTCCCCATTACATGATGTTGATTGGCATTGCATTGTTTTCCAAGAGGATTCCGTGGCACTCCGCAGCTCCCCTGGCTGGTTTCTACGGCTCCCCTGGGAGCTGCGCCTCCCAGTTTGGGAACCACTGGACTAGGCCCAAGGAGGCTTGGGCTCAAATCCCCACTCTGCCATTAAGCTCACTAGATGACCTCACGTGAGTGACGCCTACCTTGCATGGCTGTTGTGAGGATGAGAGGGAGGCAACCCATGTACGCTGCTTTGAGGTTCTCGAGGAAGGGTGGGATATAAATTTGAGTAGTAACATCACGTTGCCTTACTACTGAGTCAGACCACCCACTTGTTTAGTACCACTCACTCTGACAGGTAACAGCTTTCAACAGTCCCAGGCCTTTCCCAACCTCGCTACTGAAGAGCTTGAAATTGCTACGGCTGATCCAAACCTTGCTCTCTCTCTCTCTCCTTCAGTTTCTCATCTACTTTCTATGTCTTTTTGGGTGACCTTTTCTAATGTCTTGGGGTGGGGGGAGTGCTGCCATTAATAGGGAAAAGAAAAAGCTTGTCAAGGGCAGATCCAGAAGTCCACTGCACACTGCTGCCTCGGTGACTCTGTTCCTCCACCTCCCCCCCCCCACGTACGTGAAGGGCACAGAGCAGACAGAAGTACCTCTAAACATTCTACTTCCCCCCACCCCCAAAAGGAGGACATTGGCAAAAATAAGGCAAAAGACATTTCAGATTAGCACGAAACTGAAACTGCAGATCTCATGCATGCAATGCCCTGCCACTAACAGAGCAATCCTGTATGAGACAAGATCAACGGAACTATCATTCTGCCGGTGCCGGGTTTGCAAACATGCCGTAAAGCACATTATTAACACCCAGAGAGTAAACGGTGTTGCGCCAAGGCTGGTGCCGCTTGCTCTCCACTGGACACAGACCACCACGGCCAGACACAGGTAAGGACTGCACTGGGGGAGGGGGGAACAGGGGGGAACGGGAGGAGGGATTGGGTGGCCAGGCCCAGGAAGGGATCATTGGCGGTGCGTTCCGCTGAATCCTATCCCCCTTCCTGGGCCTGCTGGGCCTTACATCCCCCCCCCCCCCGATTTGTGCTGGTCATCTTGCCGATGCACATCTAAGGAGATTCATTGGGGCGGCTGGGCCATTACTCGGGGTAAAGGGACAAACCCTGAGGAGGCCTTTACTTTGAGGAGGCCTCTGTCTGCGATGGTGCTGGCCCAATCCTGGATAGGATCCGGCACAGTGGTCCTAGACAGGATTGGGCTGTTAGCCTTGTAGTATTAGAGTAAAGGTAAAGGTATCCCCTGCTCGAAACCCAGTCGTGTCTGACTCTAAGGCCAGTCAGAAAGGTATCCCCTGCTCGAAAGCCAATAGTGCTCATCTCCATTCCTAAGGCCAAAGAGCCAGTGCTGTCCGAAGATGCTTCCGTGGTCATGTGGACTAACAGGATGCTGTTACCTTCCCACCGCAGCGGTACCTATTTATCTACTTGCAATTGCTTGCTTTCAAACTGCTAGGTTGGCAGGAGAGTATTATAGTACTATACTACTATATATATATAGTATACTACTATATATATATATACTACTATAGTATATACTATATATATACTACTATATACTATAGTACTATACTACTACTATACTATAATAGTATAGCAGTAGTAGCAGCAGCAGCAGCAGCAGAGGAAAGTGAAGCTAAAGCTCACCCAGATTCTGTGGCACCACTTTCAAAGTAGAAAGTGCTTTAGTGCCAAGCAGTATTTCAGTACAACTTTTAAAATAACACTTCCGAGTGGTAATCTGGATCCGGGCTCCAGCATAGGGAAAGGGTCAGATGCCCCTTCCTGTGGTCCTGATCTAAATCAACCTCCTTGGCTGCTCTTACAAGAAGAAAATTGCATTGGAGCTCTATAATTGGAACTCGTAGTGTCAATATGTGGTTGGCCCAGAGATGTCAGGCTACATCTATTTCATTTGCCTGCAATTTTAGCATTTGCTGTCACACTGGCTATGACTACTCCTTATTTGTGTCTTTCAGTGTTTTCATTGTTATTGTTATGTGTGTGTGGCTGATTTCAAAAGCCCTCCTGAAAGCTTTTATTATGGCAAGGAGGACCAATAGACCTTTCTTAAATAAAATTAAGTGATTTGTTCCTCATACAGATCCCCAGCCATGGCCCTCAAATGCCTCCTGTTCTCTTTTAGGATATGGTGACGTACTACTTAAACCTCACCCGTGCCAACTTGAGGGGCCCCAAATGGGAGAAGGAGTACAGCCTAACGGAAGCTTTCCAGATCCCCGACGGTTCGGTCAATTCCATGCACCTGTTGCTGGAGAAGCTTGCGAGAGAGAACAGCCAACTCCAACGTTACTACCGATACAACTCGGTTCAATATGACCTCACAGAATGTGACAACAGCTGTCAGACGGACCACATCTGTGCCATCAGCGAGGTTGATTTTGCAAAATATGATCAGTGTATTAAAGCCAGGAGTGGCGCACCAGTATCTTTGACCCTAGTGCTGAGCCTTCTTTTCTTTGGCCCCTTGCTGGGGCTCATTGCTTTTGGCCTATTGGGAGACTTGAACAGACTGGACTATCTGGATCCCACACAAGCAATCAAAAAAGCACAGAACTGAATCATGGCTGCTGAGGGTGGCATCAGAGGTTGCCCACACCCATTAGAGGGTCCCCCTGCTGGGCTGATCCTTGAATCCTCAGTACTAGTGGCGGCAGTGGTGCAACACAGTGCACCATCGGTGGGGGGCAGTGCAGGGCTTTGTCCCAGGAGGCCCAGCAACTTGGCACTGATGGCTGCCGCCGTCAGCATGAGAAGAATCTCAACTTCCCTTCATTTTTTACAAAGCTAGGTTTGGAATTGCACATAAGGAGACAGAACTGGGCGCCAGTTGTATGTTGCCTCTTTTTATGAAGACACACTGGATCTTTTGAGGACTGAAGGACAACCATCTTATTCCAGTGTCCACTAGCAAGATGATCAGCCTTGTCAAGTCAAGACACCCAGCACTGCAAGGCCTGCCTGGCTCCCGCACTACTCAGTATTGTGCTGCCTGGTGAAAACCTTTTCTTTGGGCCAGGGCAGGCATCCAATTTGGGACAACTAGTAGTTTTGCCCCTTTGCATCTTGCATATTTTTGGGTTATTACTGTGGTTGTTGGTATTTTTTACCCTTTTTTAATGCTTGGTTTCTATTGTATGATTTTTGTTTCATTTCTAATTGAGTTGCCTTCGAGGCATTTGCACAAATGATCACAGAAGTAAAATTGGAACAAGATTCAAAGTTGTTGAGGACTTTGGTCATCTCTCTCGCCACACCAGGCATACGTTTATGTCTCAGTCCTGTTTCCGTTTAATTGCCCTTTTTCCAAATGGACAGCCCAATCCTATGTAACTTTGGAGCGGTGGAACGATCGTCTTGTCACTCCAGGTTGTCGCAAACGTGCCAGAGTAAGCAGCGCCGGCAGAGAGGCCTGCGCTGCTCACTCTCCACCCCAGCAAGGACATTGCCGGTGGACAGAGGTAAGTCCTGCTCCTGGTGGTGGTGGTGGTGGGGGCGTGGGGAGGACGGAACAGGGTGGAATGGGAAGGGGTGATTGGCCGGCCAGACCAGGGACAGGGGAGGAATCCTTGGCGGTGTGCTCTGCTGAATCCTATCCCCCGTCCCGGGCCTGGCTGGTGTTATACTGCCTCCTTGGATTTGCGCTGGTCATTTTGCGGGCGCACATCTGAGGAGACCCATAGGGGCCACTGGGGCATTACCCAGGGGAAAGGGACAAACGTCCCTTTCCCCTGAGGTGTGCTCCAGCTGCGCCAGCGCTGTCCTGATTCTGTTTAGGATCCGGCACAGTGTGCTTTTGCACACTGCAGCGGTTTTAGACAGGATTGCGCTGTACAAACCCCCAACGTTAAAGCTTTTTGTCACAAGGAAGGTGCTCCAGCCTGCTGAAAACATTTGTCCTCTTTTGCACCTTTTGACACTACAGTATCCCTCTTAAGGTGCAGTGACCAGAACTGTGCACAGTATTCCAAATGTGGCCACACCATAGATTAATATAAGAAAAATATAATATTAGCTGTCTTATTTTGAGTCCCTGTCCTAATGACTCCTCTAGTCAAATCTTGGAGTCCTTACATCACTTTCTACAATAACTACTGTATTTTAACATAGATATGAATTTGTATAAGGCTTATTCACTGTTAGAATTTTTGCACGTGGAAAGCAATAAAAACGATGGACAATAAATATATGCCATTTTGAGTGACAGAACTTGCACACATATTACGGAGTTCAGCTGTGTTTGGCACAAGATTTTGGACACAATCTCCAGTTAAGCATTTTTAAGTGCTATTGCTTCTGGTGGGAAAACAAGAGAAATACGTGCTGGGCAGTCCAATCCTGTGTAAAGATCCGCGGCTGGCCCATAGGACCAGCCGCAGGATCCTACGCCCTTCCTGGGCCGCTCTTGCGGTCTCTTCGGGGAAAGGGGACACACCTGGGGTCTCTTCGGGGAAAGGGGACGTTTGTCTCCTTCCCCTGGGGTAGGGCTGAAAGGCCCCGATGTGCCTCCTCAGATGTCCGTAATTCTCTCATGGAAATCAGTGGAACTTAGACATGTTTAATGTGGGCTGGATTATGCCTAATAATTTTTTTCCACGGTAAAGAGTACATACAATCTTGATATAAATCATATGACACAAGTTAAAACATGCCTAAAATCAGGATACACAAGTTGTAAGCAATAATGAGAGCAGTTAAACCTCCCCGCCCATGTTGTAATTTTCAAATCACACTTTATTACTCAACACATAAGGAAAAAACTTGAACTAGGAATGGGACAGTGTATCAGAAAAGATTAAGACAGCAATTTGAGTACCAAAGGTCTATAATTGAAATTCAGTAGTATGTTTCTGGGACCCCAAATTCCCAATACATCAAAATGCACATCAAGTTGGGATAGCAACACCAGATATTGTATGATAATATGATAATTACAGTATGATTGTGCTAAGAAAGATGATGGATAAGAAACAGATTCTGATTTGAACCCCATATTTTGGCAGAAAGGCAGCCTAACCCTAGCCACATTTTACTGTTTATATTCAGGTGCTATATTTGAGCTAGCCACTGCGATTCCAAGTTGAAAGTCCAAATCCAACTCAACGGCGATCTGGCATTTATTTTATTTCACAACACTATAAATTTATTTATTTATTTATTTATTTACAGTATTTCTATCCCGCCTTTCTCCCTGAAGGGACCCAAGGCGGCTAACAGCAAAAAGAGAAATACATACAAAAAATACAATATAACAACAATCACAGTTTAAAACAATAACAACAATTAATAAAAATTAATAAAAACAATATCTAAAATTGATTAAAAAGATCATGGCTACAATTAAAACAGGAGCATAAAAACAGGCTACCAAAACAGTATCTTATGATTAATGAAACCAATCCTCATAGCATTTTCCATGGGCAGCAGGGATCTCTGCCTACACCTGTCCTCACCCAGACCAGAGAGAAGACTGGGAAGGTCTCAAAGTTTTGCAGGCACACGAATTGGAGCTGCTCACTTCTGGGGCACGATAAGAACGTAAGAACCCTGCTGGATCAGGCCAAAGTCCAGCTTCCTTCCTGTATCTCACAGTGGCCCCACCAGATACCTCAGGGAGCACACAAGACAACAAGCTACCGTATCCTTCCTGTGTTGCCACTTCCTCGTATCTGGTATTCAGAGACAGGCCGCTATCCTATCTCTAAATAGCTAGTCTAGCTCTCCATTCTGTGCCATAAATCTGGGGAGGAAGGAAGTGCAACGATGTCACCATAAATAAAACAATAGTGCATTTCTGGGTCGGCAGGGGCCAAACTGGGTCCACATGTCAAAATTTCTTAAAAGCAAATTACAGTACCTGATTTACAGCAGAAGCCTAGGCTCTATGCATGGCTACTCAGAAGTCTCCGTGATTAATGGAGCGTAGCCCCAGGAAAGTGTGCATAGGATTGCAGCCTTATATTACCGCTCTCATCCTCAACTCAGTCGTCAGCAAGCCGACGGGGAACTGGTTACATATGTACTGACTGAGGATAATAAACACATTCGGAGCATGCAAAAAGTGCTTTTTCTTCAGGTTGCCAAGGGGAGGCGCGCTAGTTCCCTGGGGGCGCGCTCTGCTCCCCCTGGGTGCCGCCTATGGTGGAGTGCCTTTCTCCCCCCCCCCCCATGCTTAGCTCCTATATGTGACTTTAAAAGCAGCACGATGTGGGGGGCTGAGGACGGAAGGCCTGCTTGCAGGGCGGGGTAAAGTAACGGGAGTGTCGCCGGCCTCCCTCCGTGCAGAGCGGCGCGCCTGGAAGCCGCAGGAAGGGAGGGGAGGTGCCCGCGCCGTCGGAAAAAGTTTGTGGTTGGTCAGGAGCGCAGAAGAAGGGCGAGGGGTGGAGGCCGGGCTATGGTGATCTGTGCGGGCGGGATCACTTCGGAGGGGATCTCTCCCGTCGGGGAGGAAGGAAGGGCTTCCCCCCCTTTGCAGGGCCATAGACGGAAGGAAAGGGGGCGCGTGAAGTGACTCGGCTTGGAGAGGGAAGTCATCTGGGGAGGGGCGTGGAGGCTGGAGGGGGACTCACCCAGGACCCGGAGGAAGGATTGATCCAGAGAGCCAGTCTAGAAGGAAGACTCTTGGAGTTGGGAGACCCCCCCTCCAAACAAAATTTCCTAATGGGGAGGGTGCTTCACTGGGGGATCCCTCTAACAGAGGGGAGGCTATGTCAGCCTTGCAAAGAGGCTCCCTAAGTAATAGGAAGATATGGGGGGGGGGAGGGATTAGTTAGAGCAGTTTGCCATTGTCCTCTGATTCCAGAAGATCTTGATTCAAAAGTACGGGGAGGTTCTTCCAGGCCGGGGACTTGACCTGATCTGCCGAGTTGGCGCAACTTAGGACGGCTGAACTGCTCCAACTTTGCTTTCCTCCGCCCGCCCGCCCGGAGCCATGGTGTTGTCTAGCTGCGGCCCCAAGTGCAGCTCACCTTGGCCGCCTCCTTACCGTTACCTGGACCTGTGCTTTGCCCTGATGGGCACCCTCGCGTTCCTGGTGGACCTGGGTGCTGACATGTGGATGGCAGCCAGCTACGTGAAGGCTGGGGACTACCACTGGGGTGGGCTGGTGCTGGGCCTCTTGGTCGTCTCGTCGCTGACCACGCAGCTCTTCAGCTGGGCCTGGTACCAGAGTGACCCCAAGGAGCTGAGACAAGAACTGCCCACCGACCAGACCCTGTTGGTGCTGCACGTCCTGCAGCTCGGATACCTGTACAGGTAAGGAGGGCATTCGGGAAGATGCTGCTCTGTTTGGCAAGGTGGTTGCTCAGACCTACTTTGCCTGTTTGTCTCTGTCCCAAACCTGGAAGGAAGGAATTACTTTTTAAATGCAAGGAATTATACTCCACCTTTCGGCATTCAAAAGCAACCCCCCACCCCAGCTTAGACAACTAAATTGAAAGTGACAGAAGATATTGCTGTCACAATGAATCAAAACTTAAAATAATGTCATCAAGGTGAAAACTTACAGACTGAAAGTCAGCATGGGAATCGTTAAAGCAGCATTAAGAGGAGGGATTTATATATTGGTTTTCAAGGGAAACAGTTAGGGGTTTCTATAAATGGCAACAACAAAAAAGTGGTTTCTGGGACTAAAGGAGCTCACAATCTTTAAAAGAGATGTAGAAGAGACACTAGTGTGCAGCTGCTGAAAAAGACTGGAAAGGAAATCAAATGCCCCTCAAAAGTACCATGAAACACAAATTGCTTTTACTCATTTTGATGAGGTTCTAGGTAGGATATGGGTCCCCCCCCCTACAGTGGGGAAAAGCGGGTTATAAATCCAATAATAATAATATATGATGCAAGAGTTGCTCTGTTTCCAGAAGCAAAGCTTTCCATCCGGCCTCTTGAGGGCATGTCCTCGGATGGTATTTGTTTTCGTTTGTGGAACCCAGCAAAATAATGCAGAATTCCCACAAACGGCAATCATGCAAATGCTGGATGAGAGACCAGAAAACTGGGCTGTTCAAGGATTGTTTATCCTCCCCATCCCAGGACGCATGAAAGACTGAATAGCTGTTGATCGGACAGATATTGGAAATTATAAATACTGTTTTTTTTTTAGCTCCTGTATAACAATTCACCTCTTGTTACATTTTGATTCTTATACCGTAATCTAAAGGCTTGCTGATTGCAACAGCATGGAAACGTATAGATTGCCTGAAAGCTTAACAGAACCTCCATGTTCAGGTGTAATATACCTTTGAATACTGTATGATTTCAGAGACATACAGTAGGGGAGGGTTCTTGCCCTCATGCTCTGCTTTTGAGCTTCAGAAGCATCAAATTCACCATGGGATGGTGGTTCTAATTCTGATCTATCCGGGCTCGTCTTGTGTTCGTATATAACGGATAATTAATATCAGACTTGCAAATTGCCACTTGCCAAGTTGTATGTGATAAGAATTGTCTTCCTAGCTTGGGGGGGGGAGAAGAAAGTTCTAGATTTTCATCCCCCACCATGTGCCACATTTGACCAAATGTAACATTTTGTTTTGCATTGGCGGTACATTTTGGATGATGGAAAGCTTGTGTCAAAATGACCTGATTAGCCTTTAATGTGCTGCAAGGATCTTTGTTATAGTGTGTTTGCTACAGCAAAGGAACACAGCGACCTTTCTTGCATCTTGAGATGCTGCTGGTGATATTTGCGTCCTGGTCAGAAGCTCAAGGACGGTTCTCACTCTCCCCACAGATCTGGTTGAGAGGGAATGACTTGCCCAAACCAAGCTGAGATTTGATGCTGGGTTTCTGGATGTAGTGCTTCTCGAAGGACCCTGGGGCAGCATACATGATTTTCTTCCCCTGCCTGTCTTATCCTCACAACAACCCTGTAAGGTGGGCAAGGCTGCAAAATAATTTTATTTATATATTACATTTATGTCTCGCCCTTTCATCAAAAAACTCGGGGCAGCATATGTGGACATTTTTTGCCGCCCTCTTTTATCTTCATGAAACCCCTGAGAGGGAGGGTGGGTTAGGTGATAAGCCCAAAGCTACCCAATTGGTTTTGTGGGGATTTGAACTCAGAACTCCCTACTCACAGTTCAGCACTAACCGCTACACAACTCTAACTCTTCTTTGTGCATAATTATTATTATTATTATTAACAGTATTTATATACCGCTTTTCAACAAAAAGTTCACAAAGCGGTTTACAGACAAAATCAAATGATTAAATGGCTCCCTGTCCCAAAAGGGCTCACAATCTAAAAAAGATGCAGAACACCACCAGCAAACAGCCACCAGAAAAGAGACTGTGCTGGGGTGAAGAGGGAGCAGTTACTCTCCCCCTGCTAAATATAAGAGGAGCACCCATTGAAAAAGTGCCTCTTGCCCAGTTAGCAGGGGCTAATAGACTGTGTTGTCTTGTGCAGGTGTGTCCATGCCCTGAAGGTGGGTTTTCGTGTGTGCCAGATGGAAGCTGCAACAGAGATCGAGCGGGGTTATGCTGTTTTTTTGTCCCACGATATCAGCTTACTGCGCCTCTTTGAGACTTTCCTGGAGAGTGCTCCTCAGCTTACCCTTGTGCTCTACATCGTCCTCCACACGAGCAAAGCAGAAGCATTTCAATGTGCGTATTTAAACTATAGGGGAGGGGAGTAGGGGCAAGGGCTGTTTCTTTAAATTTGGTTTGCAGTTTGCCTTCAGTATCGACTGAGGTTCTGTTCCCAGAAGCCCTGCGGATACTGAAATCCGCGGATAGCGAAGTTGGCGACTCCAAAATTCCCCTCTCCCAAGTTTGCCCCAGAATGCATTGCAATGCATTATGGAGCTATCCTGGGAAAGGGAGGGGGAGTTGCTTGACCCGGAAGAGGCTTCCGGAGCGCGATTTCAGCTTGTAGAAGGAAGAGCACGCTGCGGTTTGCAGCAAAAAGGTAAGGAAACCAATTTTTTAACCTTCGTTTTCCTTTTAAAAACATTTTCAGGTTGGCCCCCCCTATCCGCGAAGCATAAGCAATGAGACAAATCCGCGAAGCATCAGCAGTGAGGCAAATCCGCGGATGCTGAAGTTGCGGATACAGGGGGCCAACTGTATTTGGTTCTAGAGGTTTTCTTTTGGGATGGGAGATGTTTGTATACAGAGCTGGCCCATCCATGAGGCTGGCTGAGGCACTTGCCTCAGGTGGCGTATTAGTGGGAGATTATTGGGCAGCCACCACGTGTTGCTGCTGCTCCTCCCGCTTCCTGGATCTGAAAAGGAAGGAGGAATGGAGCAGAAGAGGAACTGTGGACGGGAGGAGAATGGTGGACATAGACACTGTGGCCCACCCCTCTCCTTCTCCCCCTTACTTTGTCTTTCTTCTTTTTCCGTGTTTTTCTCGTGCCAGAGAAGGAGCAGCAGAGCCAGGTGGTGGCATTTGGCCACGTCAGATAACGAGATCCTGGACCAGGTCTGCCTTTTGTAGTTAACTTCAGCTTAAGTTCGAACTGAGACCATGGCTGTTAGTAAAAAACTAAAAATAATAATCTTACCTTGGCAAAGAGGAACCCACACTACAAGTATCATGGGGTGTCTTGTGTTTGTGTGATCATCACTTAACATGTGAGAGATACCGTTGAGTTTTAACTCTGTTTTACCCCTTGCTAAGACCAGAGAGGATTTCTTCTGTCTTATTTTTTAACCTGTAGGGGAAGTAACTCTCTCTCTCTCCCCCCCCCTTCATATGATACTTCCTGAATTTGCTTTTTGAATTGCAGTAGCCTTGGGCTGTAAACCATGGCATGTGCTTTCAGTACATTAAAAATGTAAAACCTCAAAATGAATTTGCTTAGAAAACCAGAATGGTGTGAGCTCTAAACATCACACATGTTCAGCAAATGAACATATACTGTACAGTAGACCCTTTCTATCCGTGGGTTCGGGATCCGCAGATTTGACTCACCGTGGATCCCGGATCAGCGAGGTCTTGAAGCTTAACGACCCACTTTCGGGTCGTGCGAAGGCTCTTCTTCCCAGCCTTATCCCAGAATGCACCCTGGGGCAAGGCTGGGAGGAGGGAAGAGCCTTTGCACGACCAGAAGTGGGTCGTTAAGCTTCAAGAAGCCCTGTGGAGACTTGAAGACAGCGCACTTTGGCTAATTAAAGGTAAATGGTGATTGGGGTCTTCCCCCCCCCTTTTAACAGGGTTTAGAATGAACCCCGCTATGGATATCCGCAGATCCTTGCTATCCGCGGGTCCGGGTTCGGAACAGACCCCTCGTGGATAGCGAGGTCTGACTATTTCTTGGCTGCAAATTGATCCTCTTTCTAGTTACAAGGACATGTATTCAGTTATGCTGGGCATTGGTATTACAGGCAAGTCTGTAGTTAAGTTCTGGTGTTAATACAGGCAGTTCTGGAAGTTGCCCAGCCATTTTCACTTCCCGGTTGTTTAGATTTCCCCAGACATTGCCCACCTCATTTCAAGCCTGTCTTTGAAACTTCAAGACTAAGCCCCTCCTTTTTGCATTCTGAAAGCCCTTCCATTCTCTGGAAGCGGAAGGCTGCAGCCAGTACCGATGAGGAGTCTTTTTCACACTGTCCTTTCGGCCCCCTTTTTCTCGTTGCAGTGCTCGGGATTGGCACATCTTTCCTATGTATCGCCTGGGCCCTTTTGGATTATCATCAGTCCCTGCGCTGCTTCCTGCAGGACAAGCACAAGCTGGACATCTTTTCCTCGGTCGTCTACTTCCTGTGGAACTTCCTGCTGCTGTGTCCTCGCATCCTGTCCCTCGCTCTCTTCACGCTGCTCTTCCCCAGTTACATTTTCCTGCATTTCCTCGGCATCTGGTTCGCCATGCTTCTCTGGGTGTGGCTGCAAGGCACAGACTTGATGGAACATGCCGTCCTTGAGTGGCTCTATCGGGCTGTGGTGGCCGTCATCCTCTATTTCTGTTGGTTTAATGTATCCGAAGGGAAGACACGGCATCGTTCCGTCATTTACTACACATTCTTAATAGTCGACAATGTTGTCCTTACTGCCTCGTGGCTCTGGAACAGCACTCCCCTGAGCTGGGACTCCCATCTTCTGATCGCACTCCTTGCCTCCCTGCCCTGTTACGTACTGGGGATCCTTTTGAGAGGAATCTACTATAAAAAGTTTCACCCCACTATGCAGGCTGCCCCCCTGGCCAGTTACGATGAAGTTGATAGTAGGCAGTTGGTGAAGGACGGTGCTGTCGTTGTGCAACCAGCAGCTGTCAACTACCGGATGAACAAACTCTCCCAATACTACTTTGCTGATGCTTCATCATGGGAGATGTGGCATCCAGGAAATGGGACTCTTGGGACCACGTGTGTGTGAGCCCTGTTGCTGCACATTGATGGAAAGCCACATGTGAGGGGTTCGTGGTGCGCTGGAAATTATTCCAACCTAGCACACTTTGAGCCGAATGCTTTTCTTCAGGACCAAAGGACCTGCAGTGCAAGCCAAGATATGCATACTTGGAAGCGAGTCCCATTGAGTTCTGTGGGGCTTATTCTCCAGTAAATAGGGTTGCACCCTCAGGCTAAAGGATAGCTAAAGCAATCTTGCATTCTGTGGCATGACTGTTTAGAGAACTTTTGTTTTGAGAACAAAGAGACGTATGAAACACAATTGTGTTTGGAATCCTAGGACTCAAGTCAGATGCCCTTAAAGAAATCTCAGCAAGACACAGGTAAAACAATCTTGCATGCATCAGTTGCCATGCAAGATTGTTTTACGGTGTTTTGCTGAGATTTAAGGGCATCTGACTTGAGTTCCATGACTCCAAACACGTTCTTAATCAATTGTGTTTCATACGTCTCTTTGTTCTCAAAAGGCCAGGAAGCCCTGTCCAGACACCATCTCTGGGTCCCCCCCTTCCCCCCCCCCGGCTACATTGAAAATACTTTCAGTGTTCCATTTGTGCAAAAAATACCTTCAGTGTTAGAAATGTTCTTCAGTTCACAAAGTCAGGTTATGTGTTTTGAAACTGCCTTGGGGCTCATGGCCAAACCAGAAGTTGTGCAGTGGAAGTGCAAAACGGTCTCCCAAAGCAGCTGCAGGGAGTGGCAAATCTGAGTAAAAGGGTGGGTGGGGAGAAGCTGCTTAATCTTTCTCATCTGGCTGTTTTCAGCTCCAAATCATACCACCCCCAATGTTTGAATATTCTTATTTCTCCACTCGCCTTGCAGCCTCCCAGGGTTTGCTTTAAAAGAAAAAGAAAACCACACAGTAGGAGATAGTTATGCCTGCCATGTAATAACTAGTTTGGCCCTCGGTGCAGAATGTTAAGTTATTGGTGTTAATGAAGGGGTCTAGACAAAAATAAAAGTGTTTCTGCTACTCTTTGAGCCAGTTCTATTTGTGTTTGTGCACTGGGTATCCCAGGTCAGAGCCAGAGTGTGCTAGTTTTCAAGCAATTCCATAGACATTCATAGAAAATTGCCTAATACAGTACTGGGGGTCAGCCCATTGCCTCTAACTCAGTATTGTCAATATAGACTGGTGACGGCTCTCGGACACAAGTTTTTCCCAGCCCTACCTGGAGATGCCAGGGCTTGAACCTGCATCCTTCTGAAGGCAAAGCATGTATTCATCTGTGGAACTCCTTGCCACAGGATGTGGTGATGGCATCTGGCCTAGATGCCTTTAAAAGGGGTTTGGACAGATTCATGGAGGAAAAGACCATCACAGGTTACAAGCCATAAGCAACCTCCTGGTTTTAGAAGTGGGTTTTCTCTGTGTCAGGTGCAAGGGAGTGTCAACGGGAAACAGGTTATCTTGTTGTTTTGTGTGCTCTCTGAGGCATCTGGTGGGGCCACTGTGTGACACAGGAAGCTGGACTAGATGGGCCTTTGGCCTGATCCAGCAGGGCTCTTCTTATGTTCTTATGGTGCCACTGAGCTATGGCCCCTCTAGCCCAGGTATGGTTCTCCCACCCCTCCATCACTCATCCACCCAGCCTCCAAGCTCAGCCATTTCAGTATGTATCTTCCCTATATATGAGCATGGGAATGTGTCCTACAGCGCAATCCTAACCAACTTTCCAGCACTGGTGTAGCCACAATGCAACCCCAAGGTAAGGGAACAAAGGCTCCCTCATCTTGAAGAGGCCTCCATCCATGACTGCCCCTGCATTGCAAAATGCAGTGTGAGCCCTGTTGGCATAGCTACACTGGCGCTGAAAAGTTGGTTCGGGTTGCACTCTTAGGGGAATAACCTGAGTTTTCCCCCCTGCTTTCCCAACTGTGCACATTTCACCACCCGAGTGCATTTCAGCTGGCACTGAGATGCAGCCTTAGGATGCCTAGAAACTGCCTTTGACCCAGCCCAGAGGTTTAATGTCCAGCACTCCGTGTCTAATTATGGTCCACTACAGGAGTCTACAAAGCTGATGACCGGGGCCTGATTCCTCATTGTCTGTCTCACCTAAGCTCTGGCTTGCCCCAAGGCCCTTCATATGTTCCATAACTGCTTGCTGGGAAGCTGCAAAGCACAGAAACCATCACCGGAGAGCCCAAGCTTCGTGAGAAGGAGCCTGAGGTTGAGCCGCACGTAGCCCTTCCTTTTTGCTTAGTCTTTCCTACAGGAAGTTGTTTTGAAAAAGAGGAAGAAACAAATGTCATATGCTTTGATGCAGGTTCCACTTTCCTTATTTCCAAGCCTCATCGCAGAGCTAAGAGGCTGGGGTCTAGCACTCAGAAACAGCAAATGTGATCTTGGCGCACCATTTCAGACTGCAGGTCGTGACGTGTGCCTTCAACTGGTCTACCCGCAACAAGGCAGAACCTCCAGAACCCCTCAGGAAGGAAAGCTGCTGGAGTGACTCCAGTTATTCAGAAACTTACACATTCAAACTACCCAAATTCCCTGTACTGAGCGAGCAATTCTGAACTGCATTTTCAGCAAGGAGGAAAGCACAATTTACTTATTTTTATATAGAAAATAAAGACTTTATTTTTCCAGTTCACAGGACAGTTCTCATTACATAGAACATGATGTTCACGGAACCCATAGCCGTTTAATGCCCTCCAATCACAATCATAAGCACAGCGGATGCCAGTTCTGGACATCTGCAGGACCCTGAGGGAGAATCAGCATTGATCATCTACGCTAGCACACACATTTCTTGCAGCCGCTGCCTCCGCTGCTCAGTGGGATTTTTTTGTTTCTAGGAGAGACTGCAGTGAAGCAGACCGAAGTTGGAGCTGCAAACACCAGGCTCTCCCCTCTTGTGACAAGGGATGCAGAGAGCCTTTGCTGTCTGCCTTCGCATTCGAAGCGAGCTAGCTGACACCTGAATACTACGAACCAACAGGAAAGAGCTGAAAAGAGCAGGAGGCAAAACATGGTTTCCAAATGCTTTATGAAGACCCAAGAGAAACGCAGCCAGCGAGTTCAGAAATACAAGAGCCGGGGCAGCCTTTATTAACGTTAACACAGAAAATGTACCATCACCTGAGGTTGTAGGGGTAAAATATAGTAAGTTCACATACATCAGAGGGGAACACTGTATAAATATTGGTATCTGATGCAAAGGGGGAAAAAACACAAAGCTTCACACACAGCCAAGCATTATTTCGCGAAATCTTGAAGGCTTCTGAAATGGGTTTTCTAAGTAAAACTACACTGGGAGCCACGTTTGCCAGTTCCCCGACAGCCCAGCACCTACGTCTGCCATGCCTGCCGAGCGTGTGGTTTTGCTTTGAAAAGGTTAACCTTGGGTGTCGAGGGCTGCTGTAACTGCTCTATACAGCCGCTGACGTTTCCAGGAGTTGGGGTGGAAGGTTAAGGCACGGAGTTGATTCCAAAGTCAAGTGCGCCCCACCCCGACTCAGGTTCTTGGTAGGAAGCAAACCTTGGGAGGGATCGGCCTGCCAGCCACCTCCCTGACTTCACAAAGTCATGAACATTCACAGAAAAGTGGAACTGCAGAACCGAGTCGCCTTGCATTCTATTTCAGAGGCGCAGAACTTTCTTGCTGGTGGGGGGAATGCGTTTTTATGCAGCTCCTTAACTGCTGCGTTGCCCTTCTATATGTTTGTAAGAGAAGCCGATTGCCTGGAAAAAAGGCAGCTTTGGGGTTCCCACTGCTACAAAAAGGCAGAGAGATTTCTTCCATGGCGTACATGTGCCTGTCTGGGATCTAACCTGCTATATACTATGTTCCCAAGGGGGGGGGGGACCACCACACAGATTGCTCAGGGAGGTTCTCCTCCCCCATGGCATGAACTTGAGCCTAAGACTCTCCGCAGCGCCTGCTCAAAGAGTTTGCAGGCAGAATACTACCAGCAGTGGGGAAACCACGGTATGTATTACATGGTATTAAAACCAGCAGGGACCATTCTTGTAGATGGCAGGCTTCCACTTGGATTACAGAACTGAATATACCCAGCTGAAGCCAAGAGGCAATTCACTGACACAGGGCCTAGCTCCAGGGTGCTGTTTGAGGCTTTCCTTTAAAATAAAATAAAATCAGGAGGTTTCCACCTCCCTCCCTCCCCACCCCCCAGTCCCTACATTTTGTATTTCCTGCTCTGCAAGGGAGAACCTGTGTTCCCAACTTCCCTTTTGCTGGGCCGGTATTTGAACCGCCGGAGACTGTAGTAGCTGTCTCTCTTCTTGAATTGGGGTCAAAGTTGTTTGGCTTCCTTGTGCCCAACTCCCCGAGAAGACTACGAGGAGGCAGGGTGGTGAACAGACAGGGCGATTCCGCAACTGAACGGAAGAGCAGGTACTTTCCTGGCTGGATTCTCGTGTCTGGGGGCAGCTTCCATAGACACCACAGCAGCAGCAGGGCATGTTGGGAAACGAGGCTGTCCAGCTGCTCTAGTCGGGCAACGAGGGTGGTGGAAAGAGGGATGAAAGAAGGATACTTGGGCCAAAGACTCTCTCTTCCTCTTCTGGTAGTCAGGGAACTGACAATGCCCGTACCAAAATACACACCTGCAGCACTCCCAGATTGCTAGCCACATGGAGAACGAGGAGCGCCCTGGAGAAAGACTCTCTTGAGGAACTGGGCCTGCCCTCAAAACCATCCCACCTTGGAGCCGCACGTTAACAGGAACAGCCATATATTCAGGCCCCAGCAGACTGGGAAGGAGGCAAGCCTCCCTCCCCGTCACTCTTCAAACCCCTTTGTGAAAACCACCTACAGTTCTAGTTTTGCAAGGCAGGAAAGCTGCTGGATCCTTTTCTGTAATACATAAAATTAAATCGATGCATTTCTTCTTACATTCGAAAGAGAGGGAAGGGCTGGGCTGGGGGGTGAACTAAAAGTACTCTTCTAAAGTTTGCTGATTTTTGCTTTTCGCATAATACCACAAAAGGCTGCACAGTGAGTTAGGTCTTCGCTGCTGGAGCTTCCCTGCCTGGGATGCTGTGCTCAGTCCCAGAAATTCCCTTCGCCAAAAAAGCACCCACACTATGTGCCAAGGCTTTGGCAGCTTACCAGGCAAAGTCTCTGCCTGCAGTTCTCCTGGGGAAAGACACGGTGTGGCACCTCCTACTGTGCACTTCCATTCGCTACATTTTCTTTGTCTGGATGAAAGAGAAAATCCCCCAGCGGGCTGCTAGGAAGCCAAGAGGGGATGTTAGGGGCTGTGCCCAACGGCCTTTGCTCAGCCTCCTCACAGAAAGTCCAGTTCGAGGGCTTGGTGGAGGGACACCAGATCAGCGTGATTCGTGATCCTCCAAAAAGGCATGTTGTGCTACAAACAGACAAGACAGACAGACAGACAGAGAATTTGAAAATGTGAGGCCTTTCTTAGGGCCAACTAAAAGGTCACCAAACGGGGTGCAAAATTTCAAGTTTCAGGCCAGTGTGAAGTAAAATGGAGGGGGACTGGAGAGGACACCAGTGGTGGTGTTGGGGGCGGGCGGGCGTAGGAGTGTCGAGCTCTGGAGGGGGTGCACTGCTGCTGCCGTGGCGCCGAATTTCTGCGGTGCGGTGGCGGCAGTGCACCCCCCCAGAGCTCGACATGCCCCCAAGCTCGACACAGATGGCGAAAGCCTGTGGGGGGGGGGGGTTGTTCTTACCAGAGTTTGTGCAGTCCCCCCCCCCCGGGTGACGCCCGGCCAGACGCATCCTTCCTGGCTGGCCGGAGAGACTACGGCCTGCGCAACCTTGCTGCAGCCTCTCTAGCTCCCTTAGTCTCACTGGCTGAGTCCTCCAGCCCCCTCCTTTGGCTCCTGGGCCCCCTTCTTGACCCTGGGCCCGGGTACAATTTACTCCCTTTACCCCCCTCTCATGGGTCCTGGCTCAGATCCCTTGCAAGACTTTTGCAGCCTCAGCTTCCCACCCTCATCCCTGTCTCCGCCTTTTTGTTGTTTTGCTCGACATCCAGCCTGAATAACTGCTCTGGAGAACTCAAAAGCTTGCGCCCTCCTTTGCGACATCGTAATTGGCCCTCCGCTCTGCATCGGTGGCTTCGGAGCAGTTGTTTGCTGGCCAAGTACAGTTGGAGGGGGTGCAGATGCTGGCCAAAAGCCAGGAAGGAAAGGAAAAGTCAACAGGCAACACGTGATTCTTCTCTTTTCAGACACAGGGACGTGCTTTGACAGCAGCTTTCCATGTGCTCCTAAGACCAAGGGAACTGCCTGTCCACTGTGAAGCTTTTCCCAGGGAACATAATCTATAGCTCAATCCTGTCCGTCCGCTAGGCAGGCGTCCGCTAGCCCCCCTCCAGCACAATGCAGCCTGTTCTGTTGTACAGCTCTTACAGGTAGGACATTCATCCTCACGTCCAGCCTAAATCTAGTCCTGCCCCCAGGAGCCACAGAAAATAAGTCTTCCCCTTCTTCTGTGTGACAGCCCTTTAGATACTTGAAGATGGCTATCCTATCTCCCCTTAGACTTCTCCAAGCTAAACCTACCAAGCTCTTTTAAGTGTTCCTCACAGGACCTGGTTTCCAGATCCCGCACCATCTTCATTGGCTCCCATTCCATGCCCTCCTTAAAATGTGGTGCCCAAACCCAAACACAAGAAGGCAAAAGACACCCCCAAACTGCTATGGCTGTGCTGTCTCGGAGCCAAACAGACTCAGAGAGCAGGCAGGGGTCTGCAAGACGGAAGGTCAGAAGCAACAGAAAAGGACACCATGAATGGCACAGACAAATCTATTAGGGTGCAGCAGGCACGCGTATTTTGTGGAGAGGGTGTAGAAAGATAAACATCGCCCACGTACCTGCTTGGCTGCCATCTCTTCATCACGCCCGTCTCCAATAACCACATATGTCACCTTCTTTCCAAACCGAGAGACAATCCTTTCAAAACAGCTCTCTTTACCTGCCCAGAAAACACAGATACCTTTGCAATTGTGGTCGAAGGAACTTCTGCTGCTTCTCCCACAGAACCAGGCCTCTGCCGAAACCTATCTTCCTGCACGATCGTACACCAGTTTTTCAAGATTTCACCCGGCTCACAGACATTTAAGGTTATTTTTGAGTCACAAGGGCTAGAAACTTGCTTTCTTTTGATTAAGGTAGATAAGCACTGACCTATTTTTGTTGCGCTATAAATATTTTCAATCGGGAACACTTCGCCGAGTCCATACAGCAGGACTTTGGCCAGAGCTGGCACCAGCTGAGTGGTTGTGATCAAAATGTTCACACAATTCTTTCTAGAGGAGAGCAAGAGAGACCCGTAAATGGAAGAAGCCCTGAGACGGTCACGCCGATGCACTCAAAAACAGGTGAACGCTGCAGAGCTTGTATTTTCAGAAGGTACAGGGAACCTTGTTTTCATCCCACCCTTTTGCTCATTGTTGGGCACTCTTTATGCCTCAGCCTGGAGCATGAAGTACCATTGCTAAACGCTTGCTGAGTAAATTTAATACAATGGATACCCCCCCGCCCCGCCCCCCCCCCCGACCTTGAAGTCCACTGCAGGACAAAAGAAGGTGGAGCACTTGGGTTTGGATCCCCAGATAATATCCTCCACAGACAAGACACTTCTGCTCCACGGCTTACATGAAATGCATTATATATCAAGCAGACCTGGAAGTGCTCCATGGAATCTATAAAACGGATATAAAGAGCCACACTGTGCGAGACGCAACACTTTCGCTACCTGGACTGAATGAGGAGCAGGGATTTCAGTGCTGTTCCCAACCAGGAATCTGTAAGCATTTCTATGTCTTCCCTTAATCTCTGCAATACTTCTTTCTTCTCAGGACTGAGGAGGGCTGTGAAATGCACATAATATGATGGTTAGAAACATCATTCCCCTGAGTAATTTAATTGTACAATGTGAGGTAAAGGTAAAGGTTCCCCTTACTCGAAAGCCAGTTGTTACCGACTCTAGGGGCTCATCTCCGTTTCAAAGCCAAAGAGCCAGCGCTGTCCAAAGATGCTTCTGTGGTCATGTGGTCGGGCATGACTCAACGCGGAGGCACACGGAACGCTGTTACCTTCCGCCGAGGTGGTACTTATTAATCTACTTGCAATTTCTTGCTTTCGAACTGCTAGGTTGGTAGGAGCTGGGGCCGAAGACAGTAGCTCACACCGGCACTGGTCTCAAACTGCTGTCCCGCCTACCTTCCGGTCTGCAGTTCAGCGTCTTAACCACTAAGCCACCGCAGTCCATGTGAACACGGGTGCAAATCTGCACTTTCTGGGTTCCCTTGACACAGAATTGTTTAAATCGGGAAACAATGCTACGAATATGTCAGCAGGTAGCTCAGTTTTCAGGCTCCCAACTGCAAATATACATGTATATAAAATGAAGACATTAAAAGAAAACATTCCTTACTAAAAAAGAAATCTGCATTATGTAAAATAGCTTTACCCTGTTTTTTCCTTCCTGTTTTAATTGTCCTCTCACAAGCACATGGCAAAAAATACAGTTTTGCAAAGCAAAACACGCACACACGCACGTGTGCGCACACACACAGACGGAGTGATAAGCTTCCGTAGAAAAATAAAATGAATTCTTCAGAGCTACAGTAGTTTAAAGACAAGGTCTCTGCAGGCACTTTGCCAATGTGGAACTCTGTACATGCTTGACACAGTGGGGCAGGGGTTCTCAGTTCACCTTGTCTTCTGGCGGTGGCATCATAACCCACCCCATGCAGCTGCACTCGGCCCTGGATGGCCTCCGCAGAGAGGCCTCCTGATGCAAACGGAAGTTGCGTCAGCAAACCCGGAAGTCACCTCTGAAGGCCTGTGGAGGCCATTCAGGGCCGGAAACAGCGCAGGAGGTGAGTTGCGACCTGGGTGTGGCCTCCAATTGCTTCCGTTTGGCTCCAATTTGGAGCTGGAGGGCCCAACACATGACCTACCTCCGCATCGGGCCATGACCCACCAAGTGGGTTGCGACCCACAGTTTGAGAAGCCCTGTGGTAGGGGATTTACAGCACAAGCCTATGCACCTCTGCTCAGAAGTAAATCCTATTGAGCGCCACGGGCTAACATGGATTGGGTCCCTCGCTTTGCTGCAACTGGCCTTTGAATTCCACATGATTCTGTTGATGTGGAAAAAAAACAAACCTAAGAGGGTCACTCGAACACTGGCATGTTCTTAAAAGACAAAAGGGCCGAGCGACTGCTTTGCTCCAATTAAAATTGGTTAGCCTATTCTGGCTGCATCGATTGGAGAAGCAAGAGCTTTATACTGACAGAGTGGCTTTCAAGGAGGGACATATGCTCTTGCCTGGTCCTCCCAGCTCCAGTCTTGCTGGAGCGTGCAAGGTGTTTACACTCACCTACTACGTTGCTTTTGTATTTGTCATAAATCTCGCGCACCTTCCGGTAGCGGAAAGCCAGCTTTCTCATCCAGTCCACTCCGCCCTGAACGCCCACAGAACTGTGATTGGTGTTGCTTCCTGAGCCACTGAAGCCATCGGTGGAAAAATTGTAATTGCTGTGGCAGGAAAAAAATGCAGGCTTCTTTGAGTTGTGTTTGCTGGCAACCTCTATCTGGAGTCTAATAATCATGGCAACAAGGGAGATTCTGGGTTTTGTGGCCCATCACAGCAGATCTCTCTGCATGGGAACACTCCTGGCTCCACTGTTAGCCCTGCTGATCCACCACTCTTGGTGCTCAGAAAGGTGAAGACCAAATCTAATCAACCTCAGTGAGCAGGACATGCGAGCAGGACCTAAAAAACCTTATTCCGGACAGGGCCTGTCACGGTTTCAGGCTCAGCACTCCCATTTATACAGGGCTCAAGTTCTGATGGTCAGGGAAAAACAAGCAAGGTTCTTCAGGGCAAACAAACTGGGAAACACACAATCCAAATCCATCTAGGTCAATATTGTCTCCACCAGTTGGCAGCACCTCTCCAGGTGGGAGGTGGTCTTTGTCTTTCCATGCCTACCTGGAGATGCCTGGGATTGAACCTGGGCCCTTCTGCAAGGAGCTACAGTCCCTTCCAGTTGCCCTGGAATCTGACAGCACAATTCAAGAGCTACTTCCTGGCTGGCCTCAGAGACAGCCAGCATGTTTGTGGAAATGCCAGGTGACCTTCTGACCCCCAGAGAAGCGCTCCTGCGGTTCCTCTGGGCATATAGACATTTCTACTAGGGCTGCACTAAATGTTCACAGGCACACATTTCTGGTGCAAAAACAGACCCCAGAAATTGTCTCTTTCCACCGAGGATTCCACTTCAGAACGACCCCAGCCAAACACAGGGGACCTTTTGCATGGGCTGACATCACAATTCCAAACGGATATGGCATTGTGACAATGTAAATATGAGCGAACGTAGTTAACTCAGAGTGAGGGCAATGCTTTCTGAATCGCACTGCTCTTGCTCTGGACGGTCAGAATGTAGGTCAGCAAGGAAGGAAGAGGAGTGCGGCGACTGCAGCAACAGTCACCATCCCTTGGACGGTATTCATGAGAAGGTGGGGAATGAAGGCGGACATGGTTATTATTTTGGCCAATGCCACCACCCCTCCTAGGTCAGGTGGGCCACGTTTTGCGGGTCTCACAAAAACTGCCAAAACTGAGGGGTTCTTTTTGAAGAGGCCTGCAACGTGGTGGTGGTGGTGGTGAGGCTCTGTTTCAGCTCAGCCCTAGTTTTTACCTGTGTCTCTCAGCTGTAGAGCACACCTTTTACCTCATGTTCAGAGCATCCTGACAGGACCAGTCACAGAAGTGAAAATGAACAGCTGTCTGTAAACAGACTTTGTCTATGACAGCCCAGCCAACACAATCCACAATCCTCCTCATTCCACCACACAGTGTGCAACATGAAGGGGTTGAAAGAAACAGGTAGATCAAAAGCCTGAGGAGAAATGTGCCAACAAATCCATTTTCCTGGCCAGGAACAAATAGTAATAATAATATCTGTTTTTTTGAGTTAAAAACCCACATATTTCTGGGTAAGACTACGTCGTTTCAAGCTCTTTATTACAAAAACAAGATGTTGTAAATAACTTTACGTTTCACCCCTGTAAATAACGTAAAGTTATTTACAACATCTTGTTTTTGTAATAAAGAGCTTGAAACGACGTAGTCTTACCCGGAAATATGTGGGTTTTTAACTCAAAAATATGGTCATGTCGTGAGAATCTACAATAATAATATCTGTATTTATACACCACCTTTCTGTCATCAGATTTCTCCTCAGACTTTATTCAAGGCAGTTTACATAGGCAGGCATTTTCTAAACCCCTTAGGGATTTTTACAATAAATGTTCTATTTGCACAGAACCCATCGTTCTCCAGCAGTTTCCTTTCAACGGTGTGGTCCCTCACTGGCTGCACACGGCTTCGAGCATCCAAGCTTGTCCAACAGCGACTCCTCTCTCCCACAGAGGGTCAGCGCAGGTTATCTCAGCTTGTCGTCTGAGATACCGCAGCTTGTTGGCAGCTTCCGGTTGTCTTGAACCGATTCCGTCCTAGTTGTTCTTCAGGCAAGGTGGCAGCTCAACTACTAGAACCACACCTTCTGCCAGTGGTGTCGCTAAGGCTGGGGGGGATGCAATGCCCCAGGGTGACAACCGCAGTTTCCTCACAAGCAGGAGCTGTGGCGAGATTTTAGCGCTCTGCAGCTGCTTTTTTACAGCTGGAGGGCTGCGTTTGCAGCCGCGGAGCATAAACGTGCTGAAAACGGTGCATTTTTCTGGCCTTCCCACCTGCCCCAAGTCCTGGAATGCTTGAAATGAAGCCTTCCGGGAGTGCAGGGGGTGGAGCAATTATGAGAAAAATGTCATCACCCCCCCCCTTGGGGTGAGCTACCAACGCAACTGCCTCCTGCCACTAGACCACACCTCCTGCCTCCTTTGTTAGCACAAGGACTTAGCGCATTGGCCTATGGGCTACCCGATACTTTTTTTTTTGAAGCAAACTCCCTAAATATGGTAGTTAAAGCAGGTTTACGTGTGTAAGCCTTTGAAAAAGCTCAGAATAAACTATCAAAATAAAATAAAACACATCACCTTAAATCTTGCCCATTGTCATCAGACACAACATCTTCCACATGAACTTGGTCACACTCCTGGATGAGAGAAAACGTGCAGTTTTTAATTGGAAAGGAGCGGTGCAAATTCATTAAATAAATAAAACGAAGCAATGCCTTGTCGTCCGAAATGCAACGTTTGTCTTTAAAACTCCAAAATGGCTAGCAAATGAACTATGCTACAATGAATACGGCCAAATAGCCTTTAGCTCTTGATGTGGGAATGTGGCTCATTCAGTGGCCACACAATCTGACCCTGAACTTTCCAAACTCACTCTTGTGTCACATGTCAAGCTACCATTTGCCCTGTAAGTCATTCACACTTTTGACAGTTCAGCCAAGTAAAAGAGCAAACTTCCCTTCCAGTTACAATGGCCATCTCTGGGCTTCAACACTTTCACTCACCACGGCAAGCGTGCTGCCTCCCTCTGGCAAGTACAGTCTTCCTCCCAACTTTAAAGCCCGACCCACACCGCACGACATCCGGCGCGGAGGCGAGCGAGTGTAGGTGCCTGGATACTCGCCTCCCAGCGCTGACCTCGTCTTCACGAGTGTCTTCCCGCAAATAGTTCTCCCTGTTGTCCCGCCTTCTAATAGCCGATTGGCTCAAACATAAGTCAATTATGTTTGGCACTCCAATTGGCTGAAACCCCCTCTCATCCCATTGGTTACCAAACTAGCTCTGCGTCCCACCTTCTAGCTCTGCATCCTCGCCCCCTCAAAACATGGGCAACAAACTATTCTTCTCGCGTCAGAACGTGAGAGAGCACAGCTCTCCCGCGTTCAGCTGTGTTCTCTTGAAATGGTGACCACACAGCTCCGAACAGCTCCGCACGCGTCTGGGACGCGCTGGAACTCGTGCGGTGTGGGTCGGGCTTAACACTGCAAGGTGGGAGGGCGGGGATTCTCTGCACAGTTGTGCTGCCCCCAATTCAAGTTTAGGAGAAAGGCGGGGGGGGGGGGGACACCGTCAAGGCCTGGTCCTGATAGCTGCTGAGGTTACCTCCCTCGGAGTGGAAATGCAGGGCAGAGCCTTTCCAGCCAATCTTAGGGGGCAGTTGGGCTCATATGAGAAGTGACCACGTTTATTCTACCTCCTCTAAATGCAGTCAGGAATCCATACAATCCCAAACGACCGGAGTAACGATTTGGGGCTGGTGTGGGCTTCATATTCTACCCCATCGTTGCTATCCCAAGAAGTAAAAGATGTAAATCTAAACACCAGCTAGAGGTAATTTGATAATTCTGATGGGTGTTGTCTAGAATTTGCCCTTTACTTTCTACAAACACTACTCAGGGCGTACCAATTTAAAGAGCTGACTGGCAGCCCAATCCACCGTAACTTTATGCCGGTGGAGCAAGCACTCTGCTGGCCTAAGGAGTTGCAAACACGTGGTAAAGCACATTTGCGGCTCCTTTGGAGTAAGTGGTGCCAGTGCAGAGACCGGCACCGTTCACTCCGCAGCACGTAAGGCCCACGTCAGTCGGCGCAGGGGTAGGGGGAAGGCGGGCAGGGGTGATGAGGGAGGGGGCATTGGCCGGCCTGGCCTGGGAGGGGGCTGGGATATTGGCGCTGAGTTGCGTCAATATCCAGTGTCCTTTCCCAAGCCAGGCCAGCTTTACAAGGCTTCCGCAGACATGCACCAGCTCCAAAGCTGGCGCACATCCGAGGAGGCCCATTGGGGCCCACAGCACGTACACCAGGGGAAGGGGATGTGAGGTTGTGCCGCCACATCTTTAGGCCAGCCACCGCATCTTAGGCAGGATTGCGCCGTGGGGTGGCTGCCTCGGGTGGCATAGAAGCAGTGGGCTGCCACCACTCTCCGGCAGCCGCCGCTCCACCTCTGCCGCTCCTCCTCTTATTATTTATTTTTCACATTTTTATACTACCCTTCCTCCAAGGAGCTCAGGGTGGTGTACATATTTCCTCCCCTCCTTTTTGTCCTCACAACAACCCTGTGAGGTAGGTGAGGCTGAGAGATAGTGACTGGCCCAAGGTCACCCAGGAAGCTTCATGGCTGAGCAGGGATTTGAACCTGGATCTTCCAGGTCTGAGTCCAACTCCCAAACCACTACACCATCCTGGCTCTTCCTTCCTAGATTCAAAACACAGGGGAACAGAACAGAAGAGGAAGTGCGGAGGAGAAGAGAACGATGGGCTACAGTGTCAGTGTAAGTCACCACTCTGTTCCCATCATCCTTTCCAACACAGGGGACAGGAAGAGGAGGAGTGACAGCAGAGGGGGCCACTGGGCAAGGGCCCCCAGCATCTGGAATGCCATCTCAGGCATGGGGAGGTCTTGGATCAGCCCTAACACTACCAACGTTTCAGTTCCCCCACTACGATTTCCTGCACTGATACTATAACACTCTTCTCGTTGGTTTTCTTGCTTCTACTTCTAAGCCTCTCTACTCTGTTCCTAACTGCTGCTGCTGTTCATTTGATCTTTTCTGCTGGTCATTCCCACCAGCCTCCCCTCCCTTTCCACCTCCACTTGAAGCTTGTCCTTTCACACGTCTCCACAGTTTTGCTCTCCTCTATTGATATGATCTTCCATGGACCTTGTTCAGACTAAGGCTACCCTCTCTATTCCCCACCTGCATTCATTTCCCCCTGCAGCAGAGTGACTCTCTGCCCCTTTGAATTTGCTTTTCCTTCCTTCCAAATATGAGTGTAGATGTCTTTACACTCCAAACCTACGAGCAGGGCCTACGATTGATTTATTTTACACCCCAAAGGTCACATGTCCCTACTTTTCTTTGTGGCCTCAGCACAGTCCCACAATAAATACTGCATCTTAAAGGGTTAGTAGAGATTAGTGTCGTACTCCCCATCATCCACTTGTTAGAATTTGGAAGATAATACCTACTTCTAAGTCATTGAAAAATAAGTGCGTATCAGCCACTTCAAAAATCATTTCTTCCATTGTCAAACCAGAGCCAATCACATGTGTTGGGTCCTGGAACAGAACAAAAACCAATTGTTTCACGTGTTAAAAAACTTTCAGAGGAAGAGGTTAGAGTTCCCAATGAGGAAAGAGAACTTGAAAGCTATTCTAAGCCAAAACACTTGGGTTAACATCAAGGCACCCTCTGCCGAGCTTGAGATAAGAGATTTCCTCCAAGGTGCCTGGGGGTGGAGAAGCAAGTGGAGCATCCTCCGGTATCGGCTAGAAAACTAAAGGCTTCTGGGAGGTTGCCCTCCCCCCACCTTCCAGGATGGCCACCACTGCAAGGGAAGAACAGCCTGGCTCCCACCATCAGCCAGAGAGCGGAGCAGCTACAGGGAGCAGCCTCCCCCTCTCCTGCCTGACAAGAACCAGCTGCCCAGTTTTGGGATATGTGAGTGGAGGCATCAGCTGGAGGGAGGACTCAGGGGTTCCTGGGTTGTTTTCTATTAGGATTGAAAGCCACCCTGGGGGTAATTTTGGTTGAAATGCAGGGTATAAACCTAGAAACAAGCTATACGAAGAATGCAGCCATTGAATTTCCTGTTCTATTTGAAAACGTTATGAACAGACATAAGAGTCGTACTCCCATAAGTGTCGTACTCCCATCTCTACTTAAGGTATATATTAAGGCACCATATTCCCGAAAAAAAAGCATACATTCATGCTACAAAATGGTTAAATACGCACTTCAAAGCCTTAACCCAAAAAAGAAATCAAATTTAAAAGTTAACACGTATTCTCTGTGTATTTGCTAAAATTTCTATGAACAACTGTGATCTGCTGCCGTAAGAGTGCAGTTTTACTAGGTTTTGCCTTTGGAATTCACGGATTCAGATGAAAAGACATGGCAGAGGCAATTTCATTTGAATTATGAGAAAGTCTGCATAAGACACGGTACTACCTTCCCGTATTTCTGGGCATATGATCCCGTGAGGAGAGAATGAAATATGATGATGGTCTCATCCAAGTCCCATAGAAACACTCGCTGAGGAGAAAAATCAAAAACAGGAGTTACATTTTGGAACTGTACAACGGTTGCCAAGACAGGCCTCCAACTTCAGTGGTTCCGGGCTTCTTCTACAGTCTCTCAAGCCTGATGAGGAAACATCTGGCATCTTCTGTGCGTGCAGGACGACTGACCAGGGCCAGCCTATCCGTGAGGTCGACTGAGGCAGGTGCCTCAGGCGGCAGATTGGTGGTGGTGGGGGGGGCACCTGCTTCTGTGACTCCTGGATCTGAAAAAGGTGGAATGGAGCGGAAGAGGAACTGTAGAGGAGAAGAGTGATGGGCTAAAGGGTTAAAGCCACCCTCTAGACCACACTTCACTCCTCTCCTCCACACTTCCTCTTCTGCTCTCTTCCATCCCTCTTTTCGAATCCAGGGAAGAGGAGGATGCGCCACTGGGCAAGGGGAGCGTTATTTGGTTTGGCAAGGTGCCATGCAAGGGGGGCCGCATTTGGCACACCAGGTCTTGGGTCCATCTTGTGACTGAACTACATCAGTTTTTGCATTCTTAGGAAACACCATCAGGAACTCCAAAGGTTGATCCAAGAACCTGAGACTGAGCTACTAGCAAGCTACTGGGCATGCTCCGGCCTCAGAGCTCAAGGTGCAGAAGAGAACAGGGGAGTGCAACATGGTTTCCTACGATTGGCAGGCTGTATGACTGGCCATGTCTGTTATGAATACTAGAAACCTGGCCTTTTGCATTTGGCTTGGTAAAACCTTCACATGTAGGTTTTTCGCACTGTCAAATCCTTTTAAAACTACAATTCTAAAACTGTGGTTTTCACACTCTCCCTTCCCTGTTTTTTTCTCCAATCATTCAAATCGATCATCCTTTGCCAGAAGGAAGAAAGAGTCACATGCTGGCCAAGTTGAGATGTAATAGAAACCACGGTTACTCTCTTTGCCGGTTCTCCTCTGTCCGGTGTGAAAAGAGAGTTAAAGCTTCCACTTCAGGTTTGAGGTTAACCACAGTTGTGTGTTACATACAAACTCGGGGAATGGCAAAATAACCAGGATCAAACCATGGTTTCAGATCCTGGTTAGTTATCCAACAGTGGTTTGAGTAAACCACAGTTCCCTGCGTTTGAATGTAACACAGAACTGTGGTTTATTCAAACTACACGTTTACACTCTCACCTTCTGGTGAAAGAATAGGGGAGGGGGAGAAAAAAGAAGAATGGCTGAAGACCAACTTCTAGTTCATTGTCCTGCGGCGAAGAAGAGTCTGCTTTCCTTTTGCCTCTGTTTTTCCCAGTCACATTTTTCCTGGACTGCTCGTCTACATCTTTACTTGCTGCTGCCCTTGGCAGCAATGGGCTTGTGGATGGGTCTCCTAAAAGAAAACCAGATGCAACACATTTACTATTTAAACTCAGAAAATGTCTTCCCCCATGTGAAAGACTCCCCCCCCTTCAGAAGCCTGCTAAAGAGACCCTACGCTGGCCAGAAAACTAAAGGCTTCTAGGAGGTTCCCACCACCACCACCACCACCTTCTAGGATGAACAGATGCAAAACTGTCACCCACTAGGAACAGGGCCTTCTCGGTAGTTGCCCTGATAATATTGTAATTTGATCATTTTACACCACTTTGAGCGTTGAAAAAAAGCAGCAGAAAAATCTTTTAAATACATAAATAATATGGAATGCACATATGAATGAGTCTGATCGCTGATCCATCTAGTTCAGAATTGTCAGCCACTGTTTGGCAGCTGCTCTCCATGGCTTCCTGGAGATGCTAGGGACTGAATCAGAGACCTTCTACATGCAAAGCAGATGGTCTACCAGTCAGCTACGGTGCCTCCCCGAGGCCCTCTCCAAGAAGGCACATTTGGCTCCATCACCGGCTTCCTTTTTGAAAGCAAACAAAAACATTCCTGTTCCACCAAGCCTTTGGTAACATTGCCATCTTATATTGAAAACAGTCCTGCAACCGTTGGGCTGTTTCATTTAACTGGGTGTAACTGATTACTTGTGCTTCTGTATTGTAAACTACGCTGCGAACCAATAATAAAAAGCAGCACACTTATGCACATTTTCTTTAATAATATGTATATACAAGAAGTCCTCACTTAACATCCTGGATGGGTTGGAAACTGCAACTTATAACGAAACTAATTCTACCTTAGGGTGATTGATAGATGTAAACAAGAGTGTCTGGGAGCATCCGGCGTATCCACCTGTCCCACCGTGACCCCCAAACCTTCCACTGTGACTGCGGCTGCTCGAGGACACTGGCTGACAAGCAGAGCTTCGGCTGCTGCACCACAGGGGCTTGTGGGGTGCTCCCTGGAAGCCAGTAGCAACATCCCCGCAAACCAGCAGACACAAGCGGTGGTGCGCTATGCCTCGCTAGCGATGCCTCGAGCCCGCCAAACACAGGCAGCCCACCCAGGGGACGGATGGTGGTGGGGTGTTGATGCGGGAGGGGAAAGGAGGGGGTGCAGAGGCACAGCCTCCTTTTGGCCTGGCAGGACAGCCAGAAGTAGGCAGCCTGGGGGACAGGAATCAAATTTTATCATCAATGTTAAAGTAAAACAATGTTAAGTGAGGACTTCCTGTTTTGGAAGTCATAAGGCTCCATTGCAACATAGCATTTAAAGGAACGCAGAGCAGGGAATGCAACTGAATAATACAACTTTGTATTGTATGCCCATGTGTTTGCTTTTTAAAGTGCATTATGTAGTTTTTTGTAGTACTTCCTTTTTTTGTTCCAGTAACTAAGAGCATTGATGTGGCAAGAAATGTTTTAACAAAAACGGCATTCCAGTTGGTGCCCATAATTTGGTACAGCAATAATCCCATTTTATTCACATCCAAAAGCAGATAATGCTTAGCTCTCTCTTCTATCCCAAGACTTGGAGGGTCAGCAGTCTGTCTGTCCCGTTCCCCCCCCCCCCCCCCCAGCAAAGGGGTTTTATGTTCGGGAAAACTTTTTTTAATGCAACCCAAACACACGCATCTCTCTCTTGCAGTGGGACATTCGAGGAAGCGTTCAAACACACAACTTTGCAAATGCACATATCAGCCCTTAATCACCCTCCTTCCTATAATAAGATGAGCATCAGTGCAACTCGCTTTCTGTTTTTGCTTTATGCAGCGTACCTCCCAGTCTCTCAGAAACAAACACGTTCAGAAGCGATATTATGGGGACACACAGTTTCCCAGCATTCAGTCTCCTGAAAACATCCTCAGTGACCCAATACTGTTGTTGGACAAGATCAGATTCTAACCCATCTGGCAAGCGAGGGCAGCCATATGGCATCAACAAGCAAAGGACTGAAAAGAAAATGTGTTGCATTGACAGCGATCCGGCACAGTCAACGCCGACTGCAGAAGCTACTGACGCTGATGACGCTGATGCAGCAGAGGAGCAGGACATTTCATTCCTGTACACAGTGATCAGGTTAAAAAGGTGTGTAGTGTGAAGAAGTAGGGTTATTTCGTATCTTCAACATTTTTGCGTACAGTGAAAAACGGATGAACCACCAGCGTAAAGCCAGCCTGATTAACTGGCAAGTCCCATCTCATTCCCCACGAACGCCGGATAACAAAGTTCCTTTTGTACTATTTTTGCTGTGGATTTTGTTATGCTCTGAACAACTGCTACGACTGATGAACAAAGGCAGAAGAATGATTTTAAATAAAATACAATAGGCTTCAATAACGAACTAAATCAAGAGCTCTAGTTGGGCAACTAAACACCATTTGAAACTTTCTCCTTGCCTTAGGCAAGTTGCTATTTATAAAAAGCTGAATGTTACGCCCCCTGCCCATCATACAGCTCAAATATACAAGACAGGACCATAAAATGATATGCTTCTAGGGGAAAAAAAAAAAACCTCCGTTCCTTACCTGGCATTATCCAGTGGGGCTAACTTTTTCTCAGGATGCACTCTCCCTGTGGCTTCAGTGCCACTCCCCCCTTTAAAATCCCTTGTCTGCGAAAGAGGACAGCTTTCCATGTGGAGGGGGAAGCACCTGAATCTGGAGGTTGCTCTATATATACACGAGTCATGGCTCCTCCCCTCCAACTCCAAAAGGTACAAAAACCCCAACCTCCCTCCCTTTTTATTGACTTGGTCAATCTTGAACTGGTTATCTGACATGCCCTCATCCCCATGACAACAGAACACCAAACTTCATAACCTGAACACTACCCCCCCCCCCACAGTATGAAGCACAAAGTGAAAGGTGGTGGATATCATGTGTGTATAGAGAGAGTGTGTGGAACGAGATCTGCAATATTCATTTCACATGGACAAAAGGAACATGCATTGGACAGACTGATACACAGGGAGCCTTCTGGTTAGACAGTCAAGTCCGAGACACACACAGACACAAATAGACCATGGCCCCAACATGTGCAAATACAAGGAATTCTATACAAGCAGGAAGAACACACAGAAGGATGTTGAAACTTGCCCCTTCCCCATCGCAGTCATTACCAGAGGAATGTCTCTGAGCCGTCTGAGTAGGCACCATGGCTGGTTTTTCAGAAGGATACGTAGTTGTTGCTAACGTGGTACTCTCTGTGCTGCTGTCTGCTGGTGCTATTACGCCAAAGCTAGAACTTGAGTAATATGGCTGGTATTGACTTTGGCCAAGGATTGTGTACGTAGGATACTCCTATTAAAAGTAAGAATCAAAGAGGGCAAGGAACAACACAACAGAAGAAAATGAACAAACGCCCCCCAGTTCCCTGGAATACTGAAAAAGGCTCCAATGACGGAGTCCATGAGCCACCAGAATCCCTATTATCCTGCAGACAACCCCTCTGCTATGGTACATTCTCTGTTTCGGAGTAAAGTAGGGCTTTACAGTGGGAAATTAGATCAAAATAGAAAAGGGGACACATGTCCCAAGTTCACAGGCAAGATGCAGCCTTTTGGAGAAACTAGCAGTTACGGGCATAAGAAAAACCCTACTGGATCCACCCCACAGGTCCTTCTCATCCAGCATCCTGGGTCACACAGGGCCAACCAGATGCCTCCAGGAAGCCTGCAAGCAGGGGGGTGAAGGCAACAACAACCTGTCGGCATCAACAACTACACAAGACAGAAGTGATGCAAGAAAGAGAGAAGCTGGCGGGGGGGGGGGGCTGAGCCCTTTCCTCTTTTTAAATTTTATTATGTCGTTGTTAGCCACCTTGCACTGTGCTCAGGAAAGGCAAGACATAAGTACGGATAATAAGATTAAAACATATGTTCATGTTTTTTTTTAAAAAAATCACAGGAAACTTATGAAAATTTTATGTGAACATACTTATTTCAGCAGAGTTTCATCTGCTTGTAAACGGAACAAAATTGCAACTAGTTAGATGGATCCAAGTACAGTATCACAGTTTTGTACTAAACTGGATTAATGGCCTGAACAGCGCAATCCAACTTACCGTATTTTACGCTCCATAGGACGCATGCATCCTATGGAGCATAAAATAGAGAAAAAAAGGTTTTTACTTACCTGGGCTTGGGGGCGCTTCGGGGAAGCCTGCAGAGGCTCGCGCAGGCCTCCCCGAAGCCCCCACAGGCCTCCCTGAAGCGCCCCCAAGCCCAGGCTTCGCACCATAGGACGCACGCTTTCCCCCTATGTTTTTTTGGGGGGAAAGTGCGTCTTATAGTGCAAAAAATACAGTAACTTTTGTGCCGGTGTATCCAGCGGTGCAGCGAGGAGGCCCCAGAATGGAAAAGGGATTCAAATCCCCTCCAAAAGAGGAATTCAAAGGGGATTTGAATCCCTTTTCCGTTCTGGGGCCTCCCGTTCTCGCTGCGCCGCTGGTTACACCGTTCCATGCAATCCCCCCCCCCCCCAGAAAAACTGGTCTTTTCAGCAATCCAATGTGTGCCTGAGCTGGCCTCCCTTGTCCATTTCAATGAAGAGGGAAACCCCCTGTGAGAAAGAAGCCACAAGATCAGGGTGAATGTGGTAAGGATGCTAACGCTATTGGCTATTTTGGATATGCAAACGTCTGTACAAAACTAAGGGATGCTGAGGCTCTGGGGCTGAACTTAAGAAGTTGCCACGCCTAGGGCACAGTTACAGGGGTCAGCCTGCAGTACCTCACTCTCTGTCCCTCATTTAAAAATATGCTGAATTGTATCTGATCTGGCAAGGAACTTAGAGAAGAAGAGAAACAAAATTAACTCAGGGAAGAGAAAACAGGAAAAGGAAGAGGGCATATTTGCTTTTAATTGGCAATTTCTACATTATGATTAGCTCAGATAATATTCAATGTCCCAAACTGTGTCTGATCATATGCATATACTTTACTTCTTGCTTACAGGGATCTGTATAAATAGGGATGTGCACATCCTGTAAAGAGCACAGAATAGGCTACTGCTGCAGAACTGGGATTCCTGAGAACCTAACATTTGCTTTTTTCTTTTCTTTTCTTCTCTTTAGGCAAGGTTTTTTTTAAGGCATGGCTGCAAAGTTGTTGCAAAGTTTAAGGCATGGCTGCAAAGTTAATAGTATACAGGCAATGCCGGCGGGCATGTAAAAAAAAAAGAGGAGGCTAACATAGGATTTACAGTGGTCAGAGGGGTAGCTCTTGTCTCACTATTTTGCAAAATAGAGAGGCAAAATACAAATGAACTGCATTAATAAATGCAAAACAGAATAAATTGTGTAAATTTTGCATGGTGCACTCAGGTTGCAGAATTGAACATTTCTTGACATAAAATTGTTTGTTTATTGAGGCACATAGCCTGGTCTAAAACAGATGGGATATATCTAGATAGGATCAGGATCCTCTGGCTACCTACTAGAGTTGAGTAGAGCCTAAGCCAACTTTCAAGTCGGAGATTTTCTAGGACCTTCTCCAGAACAACCTCATCATGGCTTGCAATTTATATAAACCAGGTTCCTCAAACACACAGGTGAGAAAACCAGAGGCTTAAAAGAAGGTATGAAACGGTTCAGCGAAGGTTATCAAGGAAAACAGCGGCAAAGTTAAGAACGAGCTCTAGTAAGATTTCCCAGGAACCGGAACTATATTTTCCAGCTTCCCACCACACCCTGCCATGCAACGAACATACTCTCTTTAGCTATACCACCTGCACTTTCAAAGCTTGGGTTCCACTCTGCATCTGAAATGCACAACTAACAACAAAACAGAGCATCAACCCTGAAAAGTCTATCAAAGGGTTTTCAGAGATTTCGTCTTAGGGCATGCAGCCAGAAAGAGAATAGACGCTCCAACAGAAGAAGCTACCCCTGGGACCTAGCATGCCATGGAATAAAGGGTTTCATGCAGGCTTATGTCTACTGGAGGAAGATGTACCTGTTGAGAGATGCTGGCTACTGCTGATGCTGAAATATTGACAGCAGTTGAAGAGGTGGAAACTGAGTTGGCATTGGTACTTGAAGCTGTAAAAATCAAAGGATGGCTACGTGTTAATGCATTTCAGGAAAAGCACAAGGGAAGAAGTCGAATACAATTTTTTGGGCAGGGAGGAGAATGGGATTTCCAGGCTTCTTGGTCTCAGTTGTGCTTCCCTTAATCAAAGGAGAAGAGCTTTCAAAAGCAGTGACAGAAACAGAACAGACGGGGCTACTTATTGCCTTCATGACTGTCTGTTACACAGTGCCAAGAGGGCCCCTCGTTTTTGAAAAGGATGGCTTGTCAAGTTCTCCTACATCTTCTATCTTTAAAAGAACTACATGCAACAGATTTGGTCCTTCCATATTTGCCAAGAAGCTACAGCTTACTGTGTACGAATACTACTACGACGAATTACAGCTGCAACCTTTAATCAACTAATTGGTTAGAATGCATTGAATGAAAAACCTCCATGCAGCCCAATCCTACGCAGACATACTCAGAAGTATGTCCCGCTGTGTCCAATGGAGCTCACTCCTAAGTGAGTGTATGCATGGGATTGCAGCTGGGCAGCCCATCCTGCCCAACATGTGGCAGCCGGCCTAAAGGGTCGGCCACTGCACCCTAAGCCCATTGCGGCCTGCACCAGCATGGCCCGGGCTCACCTTGGAGGGAAGGAGACATTCGTCCCCTTCCCCCAGTGTAAGCGGCATGGGCTGCAATAGGCCTCCTCGGATGTGAGCCAGCACTTTAGCTGGCACACAACCGGGGAGGCCATGTAATAGGATATCAGCGCAACTCAGCACCGATATCCCCGCCCCCACCCAGCTCGGGCCGGCCAATGGCCCCCTCCCTTGCTACCCCAGCCCCCCCATGCCCTCCTGCTGACTGGCGCAGGGCTGACTTGGGTCAGCCAGCGTGGAGTCCAGAGGGCAGCGGTATGAGTGGTGTTGGCAAAATATACTTACAAAATCCTAGAACAAAAAAAAGGGTGTCCTTAGCAATATGCATATGTATGCAGATCTGATTATAAATAATTTGATGATCAGCTAAGACTTCTTTAATTGGGTGACCACCTCAATAATAACAAGCATCCGAAGAAACGTAGCTGTGACTAAGCACCACTGAAACCAATAAGGCAAGTGAGCCATGACTAAGTTGTCTTATTGGGATTCAGTCACAACTGACTTCCTTAACACAACCCAATAAAAATAACTTTGCCAAGCACCTAAAAACCAGGTCCACAGGCCCTCTGCCAATAACTTAAACATTCAACGTTTTGCCATTAGCCGAACACACGAGCTGTTCACGTGCTGGCCACAGCTGGCCACAGAGAACCTTAATGGAGCAAACAATTTAATCCCCAAAGTAGGTGGCCCACTCCAAATGCAATATAACATGACTTAATTCTGGGAAATCAGAATTCTCATTTGAAGCCCTTCCAGGAAGTTTTCCAGCTAATGTGCCTTAATTTTATTAGAGACAGTTTGTCTCTGCAATAAGCAGAGAACGATTAAAGCTGGGCTTATTGCCGCCGCGATATCATGATGCTTACGGTTCTTAATGCAACAGATGCAGAAAAGAGTCCCATTAGTCCCCCAAAGTGGCCTATGCCACTTATGGCAGGTGCTAGGGGTGGTGGTATGCATTTTTCAAGTAGGCGGCATCCCAGTTGCCTGGCCCTAGCTGACCTAGCTGTGTTCCTAGCTGACCTTTTTAAATAAAATTTGGTAAGCCACAGTCTGTGCTGGACCTCACGGAAAGAGGTAACACGGTGGGACAATTATCCAGACCTTCCCCGATATGTGCAACTCTCCGTTTTTATCTTACTGCTTCCACACACCCGGGGGTGCATTTCACCAAGACCTGCACAGCGAGAAGTGAGCTTCTGAAATGAACATACTGCAATATGTTTTAAGTCAACATTAGTCCACCTGATGTGCCAGAGTCCAGCTTTCTCTCTTTATGGAGACAGCTACATCTTTGTAACTAGACTATTTAGATGACTCTTCCCTACTGTTGGTTTTAAAAGAGGCACAGGCATAAAATGAAACCAGCGAAAGGCCTATGAAACCTGAGGATTCAGATGGGGGATGGATTAATACTGGACGTTACCAGGTACGAAGCGGAGGTTATTATACCCAACTAGATGAGCTCCAAAACGAAGTGTTATTTCTACACGAGCTGGACAGACATGATATAATTTTGCCCATCTGTACAAAATCTGGCTATTCTTCATAGTGTAAGACCAGGAGCTTTATCATAGTACAAGGCTAGCCACTGATTAGCAGGCGATTCGGGACAGACATTCCCCATCCTGTGCCCACTATATGTCTTTACCCAATGCATAATGAATTTATGGAATTCACAGTCACAAAATGGGGTGATGGTCACTAGCTCAGGTGGCTTTAAAAGAGGAAGAGACAAATGCATAGAGAGAGAGAGCACTATTATTGGAATTACCTCCCGTAATTATTATTTAGAATATTTACCGTATTGTCCCGAGTATAAGATGCACCTGATTATAAGACGCACCCTTAAAGTTTGGTGCTATTAAATTTTTTTAATTAAATCACTGGCATTATTGCAACAGCCTGATTATAAGACACACCCCTAGTTTAAAAACTTAAATTAGGAGAAAAAAGTGAGTCTTATACTCAGACCAATACGGTATATATTTCTTAACAACAACGAATTCTCAAAGTGGTTGACACAACAGAGAAATGAGAAGATGGTTCCCTGCCCCCAAAGAGTCTCAAAAGTCACAAGGGAGACACTAGCAAACGACCACTGGGAGGGACAGTATGCTGGGAGGAGCAGGGACCGCTGCTCTCCTCTTGCTAAGGAATACAAGAGCCACCTCTTTGAAAGGCATCGCTTCGTCAAGTTAGCAATGATCAGAATTATTTGCTAGCTGGTGCTGATAAATATTTTACTGAGATGACACATCTGTATGCGGTGGCAACTGAGAAAATTAGAGACAGACAAGTATGTCAAATCCATTGTAATGCCCTAAAAACACTTGGTTTTACTTGTGCCCTAAAACACCGTCTTTTTAGAGGAATGATGCAAGGGTTCCTCATTTACAACTGATTTACTGAATTTAATTTGTATCGCACATCTTGCTTTTGTTGGGATAAAACCCACTTGTATTTTACTGTCCTGTGTTCACCTGCCCCCTTTGTTCTGTACAATTGCAATGACTTTTGGTTTTCAGCAAATCAAACGTTGATTGAGTGACACAGATAAGCTGATCATCCATGTGCTTTGTTGTGATCAGCCACGTGTCAAAGATACCCAGAGAAGTAACTCTTCTGATTGAGTCCATACCCCTATTCAGGTATTAGCTCTGCCCTGCCCTGTCAATGGCATGCCCGAAATAGCCCTGCAGACAGGTTTTTGCCAGGCTGCAGCCTTGGAACATTCCAGAGTTGCAATCATGGGCAGCTCTCCCTGTGCTCAACATTTCTTGCTGCAAACACTTGAACTCAGCAGACACACTCCAGGGAGCCTCACACATGTATGCTCTCCTTAATGAACTCGTGGAGAACACCTGGATAGACCTGATGTTATTGTTATTACTTGCATTTATATCTTGCCCTTCCTTCAAGGAGGTTCAGGGTGGCATATGTTGCTCCACCCCAACCTGTGAACCTCACAACAACCCTCTGAAGTAGGCTAGGCTGAAAGACGGCCGAGGTCAAGGTCACTCAAATGAGCTGGGTCTGTCTGTTCCTAGTCCAGTACCCTAACCACTCCACCACCCTGGCTCTCAGGGTGGTAAAATGCCACCTGCTTGAACATGAAGTTGGGGGGCAATTATTCTATTAAAAAGTAATCCACACACACCTGCACCCTGGGCCCCAGAGGCCAAATCTGTCATTCCCAACTGTTAACGTCCTGCCAGCTCATTTCCAGAGAAGTTAAGTTTTGCCCAAGGACAAGTGTTCACTGGCTCCCTAATAAGGAAGCGCAACCAATGAGCCATTGCTCTCACACGATGCTGTCACCCATTAGCCCAGAAACTTTTGGACAGAGGAAGGCTCACTTTCTTCCTTGCTACAGAGGGTGCTTCCCCTCCTGCCCAGGAAGAATCCAGCAGCAAAGAGAAAACCAGCCTACCTACCCTCAGCCACTGCAGCGTGAAGGAGCCTGCTTCCCCTCCATTCTGCCCAGCAGAATTCTGCTCCAAATTGGGACTGCAGAGGTGACAGAAAGGGCACCCTCTTCCTCTGGCACAGAAACCAGGGCTGCTGGGTAGTTTTTAATACTAAATATACAAAGCTGCCTTACACAGAGTCAGACCACTGTCTCATCTAGTGCAGTACAGTCAGACCTCCGTATCCTGGATTTCAGCATCTGCGGATTTGAGATGCTTGCAGATACGGGGGTCACTTAAAAATGCCTTAAAAAAGAAAAAAAATGTTAAAAATAGTGTTCCTTACCTTTTTAATGACAAACCGCTCCGTTTGCAGGGCTGTAGACTGTGAAATCGCGCTCCTACAGTCTCTCCTGCATCGCACTTTCCCCCTCCCTTTCCCAAGGTTGCCCCAGAATGCATTGGGGTGAGCCTGGAGAAGGGAGGGGAAGTCGTGCGACCCATGAGAGGCTGCAGGAGTGCAATTTCACTGTCTACAGCCATGCAGTTTGCCAGCAAAAAGGTAAGGAACATTATTAACATTCTTTCTTTTTTAAAGGCATTTTTAAAGTGACCCCCGTATCCACACTAAACTGATTTCACTTTATTCAGATTTCAGTATCGGGGGGGGGGGGATTTGGAACAGAACCCCCACGGACACCAAGGTCCAACTGTATTGCGCACACTGGCTGGCAGTAGCTCTCTAGACATGGGCCCCAGCCCTCCTTGGACGTATCAAGCATTGAGTCTGGGACTTCCTGCATACGAAAACATGTGCTTGGCCACTGAGCATGTCCACTCCCCAAACATTATTTTTACACGGTGCAAGCTGCCAGCTGTCGTTTGAGCGAAAGGCGGGGCCGACATCTTCCAAAAATAAACAATCTGGAAACTTTGATGAAGGCAACAGAATCATTCACCTCACTCCAGAGCCTGGGAGGGAACCTTTGCTGACACATAAATGGTGATAATAGCTGATGGCTGTTACCACCAATCTCTATGCATTTTTGTAACTTAAACCCAGCATGGTTAAGAGTCAAACATGCGCATGCTCAAGAGTGACATGCATTGGACTTTGTGACCCATTCCGTTCTTCCAAAACAGTTTCTTCTCAGTCTCCATAAGGGTTCAAAAGCACAACACGCTAAATTCATCTGGGTTTTAGACAGATCTGGGCCAAACGCTGAAGAGGCTAGCAAGCTATGGAGCGAGAAGGGGAGTGGAAGGGGAGCATGCCTCACAAAACACAGAGAAGCATGCACAGGCCAAAGATGGGAGAAAAAAACGTGCAGGCCTCTTCACGGTGTCTCGACTGGGTTATGGAGAGAGGTACGTAGATTAAAAAAACAACAACACAAAACCATGCTCACTTTTACCTTGAATAGGATAGGAATAATGTGCTGGGCTGGATTGGCTTGTGGTTAACCCTGTAGTGCAGGTAAGAACACTGTGCTGACTTGGAGATGGAGTCTGAATTAAACCACTCTCAGGTTTCATACCTGGCCACAGTGCACCTGAATCAGATAAATCGCACCAGTTACAAACAAAATTGGCCGTGGTCAAGCCATATGCTGGGCCCACAGATATCATTTTGCCTGTGTGTACAAGTGGGGGGGGGGCAAAATAAGACACCATAGCCTAAACGTACATATATAATTGTTAAGTTTGCATGTGCAAGTATTGAGATACAGGCCTAGAGAAAAAGCTGAGTCAAAGTGGAAAATGAAGGACACATAAGAGGAGGAGGAAGAATAATAAGGAAATAAGGTTTATTTCCAAGCCTTTCCAGAAAAAAAAATGTGCTGGCACTGCAGAGGAAGCTGATCATCATCCTCTGAACTATTGTAGGTTTTTGTACAGCATTATAGGCCATTTGGGTGGAAGTCAATCTTACAAGCAGCTGCCTGCTTCCTGAAAACAACTAATTGGTCCTCTGGCACAGTACCCTCAGGATGGGGAGAAATGCAATTTCTGATGCAACTGAAAATTATTGCATAACGTATCCAAGGTCTTACACTTATGCAGAGTACATAACACGATGAAAGATAAACACAGTACAACACACACATTCAACAAAACATTAAAAAAACCCGCATACACACAAACACTCAAGTCCATCTTTGTGAAAAGTCATGAACCCAAGATAATGTATGGAAAGCAGTTGGAATGCTTGGTTGCAATGACTTATGTGCCCCCTTCGGTTTCAGTGGCAGATACTCAATACCAGTTGCAGGGCAGCAACGGTAGAAGAACAGTCTGCCCGGGGCAGCTGGTGGGCCGTTGCAGGAAAGAGCATGCTGGACTAGATGCTTGGGCCTGATCCAGCAGGGCTTTCATTATGTTTGTAAATGTGCTATTCATTTGCAATTTTTGTTCTGTAGCAAAATCTGAGCCGCTTGTTTTTATAAAAAAACAAAATTTGGAATTTAACACTCGCTTTTCAGTCAGTATCTATTGCCGGGGGGGGGGGGGGGAGCAGAGAGAGAATGAGTGAACAGGTGCGTAAATGCATCAGTGGAGTGGAAACTGGGACACCTTCCCATAATATCTTTGGTTCCCAAAACTTGGGGGGGGGGGGATAAAACACACCAGCAAGATCTTTCCGAACTGATCTCGACAAGCACACAAAAGAGAAAGAGCCTCAGATTCCACAGGAGGGACGGGAGTTTGCGCCAGAGCCTGTGGTTATAGACACAGCCACATGACCTCCTAGAACTCTGATACTTCGCAGAACAAGTGCAACAGCTTATTTTAACAAAAGAAAAAGAACCAGGAGAAGAGGCCTCCTCATATGGGGCAGTACTAGTGCCAGTCATGCAGGACAGTGCCTTCATTTGAGAGTTATGCCACTGAGTGGACTGACTCTCCGTCCTACCTGGAGATGCAGGGGATTGAACCGGAGACCTTCTGAATGCGAAGCAGAGGACCCACCACTGAGCTAGGGGCCCTTCTCAATATAGCCAGTGCCCAGGCCATGGCCCATTGCACCAAAAGGTAGTGCTACACAAGGGCAATCTCTGGAAATTGCCGTCATAAATCTCTCTGTGACCTGCTTGGCAATCCACCAAGATAACGTGATCAGACACAGGACCCCCTTCCTCCCTAATTAAAAATGTGACACGGCTTCAGAAACGCATTCTGTTTTCATGTTCCACTGGCCCAAGTACAGCTTCTTAGGCAGCCATTCCAGAAACCCGGGCCGTTTGCCTCCTTAGGAAAGACAGGCGGTTTCCAGGCATGTACTGCAAGGGCTCTGGCTTACCAAAAGGAGGTAGTCCGTAGGCTTGGGTCGTCTGAGGATAAACAGCATACGCCTGTGACTGCTGCAGTGCTTGGTACTGAGTCTGGCCAGAGTAAGAGGCCATCGTTTCTGACACAGGTACAGAAAGGATATGTGCATATGGCCTAAAAAGAAAACAAAACACACGCCTCATCATCATTTAGGGATGCTATCAATGACTAGAAAATGTCACAGGAAGACAGACGACTCCCATCCCTGAGCTCAGTTAGACTCGCAACAACAACGATCTCCTCTCCCTTCCCTTCTGCTTCGATCTTTTTAACCGAGAAATGACAATCCCCCTTCGGTGGGAACAGGGACAAATGGTGCTATATGGAATTGACAGCAAATGGTGCGCTGGGAATGGAAACAGCAATCAAATGAAACATTGCTTCGTCTACTGACATCCCCCTTGTGGAAGCTGAAACACCCTGGAGAAACACGCAACTGAATATGCTAAACTAAAACATTCTCAACTTACTTTGCAGAATACATCTGTGAGGTATATTCATTTGATGACCTTGAGATGTAATCAGTGCATGGCATAACTGCAAAAAAGACAAATGACCGGCAAATTAGTCAGAATTATCTTTTCCCAAGTTATTAACACCACAAAACATTATGTTAGCTGTGCACAGCTGTTGTGTTCAGAGCTGTGTGTATTCTGGTGGACAGCAAACCAGATTCTCATTTGGATTAAATTATTGACAGCGCAATCCTGTCGAAGACAGGACGGGTGCCGCTGGGTGTCACAAACGTACCACAAGGCACATTTTCAACACCGAGAGAGTAAGCAGCGCTGGTGCTGAGGCCGGCGCCACTTGTGCTACCCCGGATGCAGGCCGCCGCCACTGGATGCAGGTTTGTGCCAAGCGGCGTGGGGGGGGTGCGAAACGGGAGGGGAGGATTGGGTGGCCGGGCCCAGGAAGGGAGCACTGGCGGCATGCTCTGCCAAATCCTACCTGTCCGGTGTTACACGGGCCTCCCGGATTTGCACGGGCCATTTTGCCGGCACAGATCCAAGGAGACCCACTGGGGCGTTAAAGGACAATCGTTCCTTTACCCTGAGGAGCCCTCCACGTGCACTGGTGCAATCCTGGATAGGATCCAGTGCAGCACCAGCAGTGAAAAAAAAATTTTTTTTTTAATATGAATGGATTAATTCCAAGTTTTGAAGGTTTTCAAATGGGGAGTGTTCAGCAGCAGAGCCACAAACAGCAGGTGTCCAAGAGCTCCAACGCCCGCAGCAGCGTGCCAAATGCCACCCCTCCTTATGTGGCCACGGATCAGCTGCCGCCGCCGCTCCTCCTGCTGCTCCCTGTATTCCAAAAGAAAGAGGGAAACAGAGTAGAAGAGGAAATGTGGAGTAGAGGAGAGTGGTGAGCTAGTGCTCTAGCCTCCAACGCTCTAGCTCACCACTCTCTTCTCCTTCACACTTCCTTTTGCACTCTGCACCCTGCTTCCTTTCCACATCCATTGAGTGGAGTAGGAGGGGTGGCAGAGGTGCTCCTTTGCCAATTCACCTCCTGTGGCAACCGGCTCAGTTAGCCTCCTGGTTGTGACAGCTCCATTTAGCAATGCAGGACACAAAGGCACATTATGCAAGAGCAAGGGCTAGCAGGGAAATGGGGCTTCCCCCCCCACTTTACCTCAATTGACCTCAGTTACATTTTATTTACTTTACAAAACAGATGTCCAACTGCAGCAACAAAAATAGTTTCTCACATTGCGAGACTGCTTCTGTATAAAAGCACATCCATTGTAAACTGAAAGTGAGTTACAAAGATAAACTCTCTTAGCTAATCTTTTTGTCAGTACCCACTTACCAGCTTGCAATTCAACAGCAAATAATGGGTCCACAAAAGGAGGTCATTAAGCCAGGGAAACATTATGGAAAGCAAAACGAGAGGCCACAAACAGCAGTTTCATACATTTTTGCAGGTGTCTATGCAAAACACTGTATGGTTACTTCTGGAAAAAGCATTTTCCACAGGCCTGGCATGCCCTGCCCAAGGGAAGTAGCTGCGTAGTCTTCAGGCCTCACTAGGTCTGCTGCTTATCAGCCTCAACCCTCCTACCTACATAGGATATATAGAGATAATAATGGCCTGCCCTATAGGGTTGTTGCAAGGCACACTAATCAAGGCAGATCACTTTGTATAGCAGGTCAGAGTGCTCACAGTTAAAGCTCCCTTCATCAGAAAACAAAAGACCCGTTCCTGCATATAAATAGCCACCCTGGCCACAATCCAAAGAGGCATGCATGCCCAACATTTTTAGAGCGCCTCTCTGTCTCTGCCTCTTGGCAATTCTTCTCCCAGCCTGCCTTTAAGGTGGAAAGGCACAGGCCCATTACTTCAAACAAAAACTACTGCTATTATTTCCTCCCATGTTTCCTTTTCAGCAGTTTTCACACCATGCTCTCAGACTGTTCCCTTTCAAACCCAAGAGAATATTCAGGGGGAAACGAAGCGCCTGGGCGCATATGTGCCCCTCCGGATTGGAGGCAAAGTTTATATTGCAAGCATTTGGGATTCACAAGGCGGACCTTGCCCAGAGCTGGGCACTCCAAACTCTCTCCCCACTCCAACTGAAGCCAAATCAAGGCTCCCTGTAGCCTCTAAAGACAGTAGCTAAAGGAGCCAGTGCCTGAAATTCAAGCACTAGCTTAAATAGCTGGATGCACAGCATAGGTGCATTAAATACCCTCTCATTCTTCCCAGCTATAAGGGTAAAGAAGCCACTTACTTTCATTGGACATGGGCAGGTTTGAGCCAAGGCCAGAGGATTCAGCTTTCGGATCACTACTGTCTGCATTGTTCGCTTGCCTGAAAGGATCAAGACCAACACAGAAGTAGTTATTAAGCCTTTGTAGCACTGTCTGTCATTGGAATGGCTGAAGCCCACCCCCACGACATAGAAGAACCCATTATTTTTATTCTCTTCCTAATGCATCAGAGGCAAATAGCAGCATACGGACTGCATATGTTTGTTTGTTTTTAAAAAAGTGTGTGTGAAACCATAACAAAAGCACACAAATACATCAGAAGTCTGAAAGACAGAATGTTTTTGTTAGTGCTTTTTTATTTTTTACACACCCACTTAAGAACATCAGTAGCTAAACAACAAATTTAGAGTAAAACAATAAAGGGAAAAACAATAACTGCATCTGCTTGCAACTCACTTTACACAGCAGTGCAAAGCAACTGTTTAAAAACATCCGCTTCTGTCATAGAATCTGGCCGCAGTCGCAACTGGTGTCAGGATCCAGACTTTTAGCCTGGGCTTTTCAATGCTCTGGACAGATGCTGTTTCCATGCCCTGTTTATGAATTTATGTGCCTTCAGGAGAACCAGCTGCTGGTGAGAACCCTACTTGTAGGCTTCTCAGAGAAGGTATCTGGCTGGCACTAAGAGAAGTGGAAGGATGGGCTGGATGTGCATTTAGTTTGCTCTAGCAGTGCTCTTTTATGTTCAATAATCGGATCCAAGAGCATCTGGAACTTTGCCGGACTCTGGATTTGGCTCCAATCCCGGCTCACTAGACTCACAAGGTGGTCTTTTCACAAGGGTTCTTTTCTCAGTCCCTGATCCCCATTTGTGAAATGTCAACAACGACCTTCTTCACCAGATGATTGTGAGAATCTATATACAGTGGTATCTGTGGGGGGCTCTGTTCCGGCCCCCCTGTGGATACCGCAAATCTGCGTAAAGTGAAATCCACTTTATCATGGATACGGGTACCACGTTAAAAACCTTTCAAAAAGGGAAAAAGTTTAAAAATAGCATTATCTTCGTGTGGCAAAAATCGCTCCATTTGCAGAGCAGTCTTCAGCGTTCCTAAAGCCACTTCCAGGTTGGGTGTCCCTCTCCCTTGGCCCTGGCTCAACCCAGCGCGATGCATTCTGGCGTAAGTCAGGGCCAAGGGAGGGGGTTGTGCAACCCAGAAGTGTCTTTAGGAACGCTGAAGACCTGCAAACGGAGCGATTTTGCTACGCGAAGGTAAGTAACGCTATTTTTAAACCTTGTCTCCTTTTTAAAAGGTTTTTAAAGTGGTCCCCGTATCTGCGTTGAGACAAATCCGCAGATGTCAAACCCGTGGATACAGAGGGGACCACTGTAATCTACAGTGCATATTGAAACAAGCAACAGAAAAACTACACATTGGAATCACTGTCTTTTCTAATTAATTACAGAAGTTCCCTACTTACGGGCACATTAGGTTCCAGGAGTCTGTTCATATGTTGCTTTGTTCGCAAGTCTAACATCACTATTTATCAGTAGCGAACATGTTGTAAAATATGACAAAAAAATCAGTAACCTACAGTATAGTACTCTAGATCGCGCGGTCTTACCTTGAAAAGCGGTTTTACAATGGTAGCGGAAATGTTCAGGAATGTTGGGAATGGGCACTAACACCATCTATTGTGCAGCGGTTGAATTTACGACCATCGCTCCGAACAGGCAATGGGCATATGGCCAGACATGTTTGTCTGAAAGTTCTTAAGTTGAATGTTCATAAACAGGGGAGCTGCTGTATACAAGAGACACAAAAATTTGATGGGGGCTGCTGAATAGTAACTTCAAGTATTACGCACCGTAACAACTGCTCGCCCGATTCCTGCATCTTGGCTTTCTTCATCTGCAGAGATATGCATGTTCAAAGGTATGGTTAGTCAAGTATCATTAACACAACTCCAGCTTCCAAAGAATGGGCTCCATGCCTCTTGTATTTGTCTCACCGTGAATAATAAATAGCACATGAGTCACGAAGTTTTTCAAGAAAACAATTCTGGATCTTAGAGCGGCTGGGTTCAGATGCAATATGAAATCATGGGTTGTGCCCATCACAGTTAAGGACACACATCTTGATTTGAGCTACCAGATAAACAGGTAACTCCTCTGAGTTGTTGGGGTTTTTTGCTTTGGTTTACCGTCTGCTCATAGGACCCAGCTTCATAAGTTCCCTTCCATCTTCATGGTGAAGCAGCCCTCTTGAGATAGATCAATGGATCTAGCTGTGGGTTTTTTTATTAATGGTTTATGTATTATAACACAATGACAAACCATTGTTAGCACCAACTATGTTTTCAGACCCGGTTTGCCAACTTCAAACCATGATTTGTAGGCAGGTTCAGATGTTAAAAACAAACTGATGAGAGTTTTTTTTAAACTAAGCAAACCATGGTTATGCCTGAACCAAGCCTTTGTGAATCATCCTGGGGCAAACATCTCAACGTCTGGGATGTTGTCCCATCTGGCCAGTTGTGTGTAGCTATCCCAAAGCAGCAGGGGCAGCCCGCCCCGGGTACAAGAGCTGTGTGTGTGTCTGTGCGCACGCGCGCATGCAATTACAGTAGAGTACCTAAACCGCTGAACCATAAGCTGTCGATCGAAAGGTCGGCAGTTCGATTCCCGCGACGGGGTGAGCGCTCGTTGCTTGGCCAGCTCCTGCCAACCTAGCAGTTCCAAAGCATGTCAATGCGAGTAGATAAATAGGTACCGCTTGCGGGAAGGTAAACAGCGCTCCGTGTTCCAGCTGCATGCTACGCGCTGCGGCAAGGAGAGTCATGCCGGCCACATGACAACGGAGGCGTCTTCGGACAACGCTGGCTCTTCGGCTTTGAAATGGAGATGAGCACCACACCCTAGAGTCGGACACGACTAGACTTAATTGTCAGGGGATACCTTTACCTTTTTACCCTTCAGTTTGGAGTGCAGCTGCTTTTTTCATGAAAGCGGCTGCGCTCTGATCAGAAGGGCAGCCAATTGCTGGTCCGTCTCCATGCGCTGCCCCTCCTCTATGCGAGTGCGAAAAAAATACTCTGAGCTGAAAAGGGCAGCCCGCCCCATTGCCACCCACATGCTGCCCCTCCTCCAGCCAATCGCCGAGCTTACCTTGCCGAGTCACGATCGGCTGGAGGAGGGGCGGTGCACAGCCAGTGATGGGCTGCCGTTTGGGTCAGAGCTGAAGGGCAGCCCATCACTGCCCGTGTGCCACCCCTCCTCCAACCAACTGCAGCTCGGCAAGGTAAGCTTGGCAATTGGCTGGAAGAAGGGCGGCACGCGGGCGTGCAATGGGCTGCCCTTCGGCTCAGAGCGCAGCCATTTTTTTCGCAAAAGCAGCTGTGCTCCGACCCAAACGGCAGCCCATCGCTGCCCGAACCCAGAAGTCACATGACATTGTGATGTCACCACATCGCTGCCCTGGGATCCACAGAATGTAGCAATGCTACTGCATCTGGCCAATGAAAGACCAAATGGAGCCTATACTGTCTGCGTCCATTTTTCCAATCTCAGTGTAGAAAAAGCAGGGAAAGACCAGCCTCCCATCTGGAAAGGATCTGCCAAACTAAGATTTACCATTAAGCCTCAACCGCTAACTGGAGAAGATAAATTCTACATTTTCAATTTTCCCACAAGCCTGGCACGTGGCACGTGTCTCAGCAGTTGAAATGTGATCCCTCAACATATTTTAATGATAGCCATCTGTGCTGAAATAACAATGTTTAGTATTGGTGGAGTTACATTAAATTATGATGTGTGGGTTACTATGCCAATAAATGGAGCAGATACCATCTAACCTTTAATTAAGAACACTGAGATAAAGGCACAGTTCTTTCAGTGCAGGCTGGGAGCAGAAAGAGGATGCTGACTTCATCTGATAGCATTCAGTCCAAATAGAACTGGCCATTGGTAGAAGTTACTGGATTATTACAGGCCTTCTTCCTCAAATTCACCTCTTCTGCGATTCAAACCACTAAACAAAGTTTATAAGCAGCATACAACTGAATTTGTATCTCAATGTCAGAAGCTACTTATTATACATTAATCTATCTAGGTCGGCCCTGTCTACAGCACCTGGCAGCGTCTCCCCAGGGTCTTTCCCAGCTCTACCTGGAGATGTTTCAATCCTAGAAGCTCCTGCATGCAAAGGACATGCTGGTTAGAACTATTACTGTGAACAACAGCTTACACAAAACAGAAGGCTAAGCCAGCGTTTCCCAAACCTTTTTCAACCTGCGGCTCCCTTGACCATTGGCCGCGGCTCCCCATTACATTATGTTGATGCCTGCCAATTGGCATTGCACAGTTTTCCGAGAGGATTCCATGGGAGGATTCTGGCTGGTTTCCATGGGAGCCACACCACACCCAGGGGAGACGTGCCTCCCAGTTTGGGAACCACTGGGCTAAGCAATGGGGTCTTTTTTATGTGCTCGGTGTGCTTGATGCTGTTTTAAGAGATAAAGGGACTTACAGCACAAGTAAGTTCCATTAAGTTCAATGGGACTCACTCCCGGGTAAGTGTGTATAGCGTTGTATCAACTTTCCAGCGCCGATGCAGCCGCAAGGTAAGGGAACAAACATTCCCTTACCTTGAGGAGGCTTCCATGATTGCCACCCCCCACACGATGCAGCACACATCCCGTTGGCATGGCAGCATCAGCACTGGAAAGGATAGGGCTGTTAGTTTGTCATAAAGTCACAAAAATGATATTGCAAGTTTACCAAGTCAGAAAAATTGTAAAAAAAAAAAACAACCATAATGACTACTAAGTTTCATCATTTTGTCCAAACCCAAAAGACTATAATTTGTGCTGACTACACAAACCACAATTTGTATATTTGCCACAAACCACAAAAGGCAACTCCTAATCTCCAGTCCTTGTGTGCAGAGAAAAAGGTTACCCAAAGCCCGAGATTTAATGATACATCTGTACAGCTCCCCCACAAGGGCAAGTTTAATATGCTTCAATTTAGATTTAATTTTAACCAGACCACTTTAAAGAGAAAATTTGGATATAAATAAATAAAAATCTCATTTATTCTTTGCTTTAAATCCAATAATTTTTTTTTTAAAAAAATACATCCTGATCTGGGAAGAATCAAGAATGGTTTCAATGCCAAGTTCTGCTGCAAAGTCAAGTTCTCAAGACACAAAATGCCTGTTCTACCAGCTCTACTGTGAATGAGCGAAGAAGCTATAATGAAGGAAAAGAAAAGAAAAGAAAAAGAAGCCATTAGTCTATTTTGTTGAGATTACACCTGTCTGGAAGCTGTTGTGGCAAAACAGACATTTACATGGGTTACACATGATCATATCCACAGTTGTTCCTATGTAGGAAAAATGCCATGGGTTGCATCCAAAGAAAGGAAGCTTAGCGGAGACTTTTTGAGTGAACTGGATTCAATCCTAAAATATCTTGGCTGGCTTGAAGCCGAGCCAAACCCCCAACACCAAAAGGGGTCACCCAGTTCAAAACAAGTGGTTCAGTAACACTGGACAACAAATTTTAACAAAGGTTATGCCCCCAAGATTAGTCGTTTCTTATAGATTCTGAGGTGCTGAACACAAATGTTACAATCAAATTGCAAAATTAGCTATGGTTTGCGAGAGACCTGCAATAGATAGCTCCATAGACATGTACTGTACTGGTAAATGCCTGATGGCATTTACAACACCTACTGTATGTACGCAATGCGGACTGCTTCTCCTAAATGAGAGCCAATCAACAGATTTTACTGTCTTTTCGTTTTCATTAGTACATCGAAATTAGTAAAGATTAGCTCTTTTCATTTCAGGGTCAACTGTGTGTTATCCAGTGTAATCAGGCACTGTGCTTGCTTTTATTGATTCATGTTCATTTGTCTTTATTATTATTATTATTATGTTGCACGCCTTTGGTTTATAAAAACCTTTAACAAAATATGCAGAATCAAAAGAAAGTATCTCTTGCTCATGTTAATTATTATATTCAATTTATAGAGCTATATTATAAGTAAGAGTTTTCTATCATACCGTACACAACATATTTAAACTAGTTCAAAATTGGTTCGAAGTGTCTGAACTAGTTACAGAATCAGTTTTTAGTTTCTGTCTGAACTGCTGAACCAGAACGGAACCCAATTTGGTATTAGCTTGTCCCCCTGGTTGCACCTCATCCAACAGCCTGGATATGAAAATGGTCTTTCACGGATTCTTTGTGGGGAGGAGGAACGGCAGAAAACTACAAAGGAGGTGTACCAGGATGCACCTGGCGCTCTACGCCTTCCCCCAACTCAGTATTTGCTGTCACCACTAAAGGCTGATTCACACTAGCCTTTTCCGGCACGCATGCCCTGCTCTAGCGTCTGTACGTGCGTCTAGCAGTTCTCTGAACGTTTGCCCGCCTTCTTGAAGAAAGCGCAGCTGTGATTTGGTGAAGAGAAATGTGCTTCTCTGATTGGTGGGCTGCCTAGCACCGCGAGCATAAACGCTAGCTTAAACGTGAGCGCATCAAAAAGATAAACCGAAACCATCTCTCCTGGCTGCGTCGTAAGCTCATGCTGCGTCAGACGCAAGCATGAAAAACGCACGAAAAGACCAAACGTTAAGCCAAAACGTGCACGGAAAGGGCTAGTGTGAATCAGCCTTAAGGCTAAACAGAGCCTAAATGTGTGGCAGGAGCACTAGATTCCCAGACGCCCCCCCCCCCCAAAACAAACAAACAAACAGATGCAGCAGTGTAAAGCTAGCCATCACAGGAGCAAGGCCACATATTCTTCACCGAGTCAACCAGAACGGGCAGGTTAAAGACCAGAACAAGAGAAAAGTATATTTGAAAAAGGGGTAAGAGACAAAAAATACTTGAGCAATGGAGAACCTAGGCACAGTTCTTATAACGTTGGCAAGCAAGCATAAAACAAACACAAAACCTGACATGGCTTTCAAAAACTTGGTCCTTGGTCTTACTTACTCTGGACAAGGGTTCCCATCCGCCATGACCTCTGTCCTTCCCCCAAAGGTGGACTGAATGGTGCACATCACTTGATCAGAGTCAAGAGCATCCTTTAGCTTAACTTCTATGCCCTTTAGTAAATAATGTCACCATTCCACCTCACTGGTCAAGGGAAAGTCACCGCGACATCCTTACCTGACTCCAGACCCTAGTCAGGTGGTCCCAATCAAGACTCATGCTAGCTCCCATAAGAGGGGTGTGCTAATCTGGTGCCTTATGGGATGAAGGATTGTAATCCCTAAACAAGAGAACATGTGCTGACCCCTAAAGTATTCACTAGCCCAGTGGTGGCCAACCCGTGGCACGCCATGTGCCACGTTTTATGCAGATAATCTTAAGCGTGTCACTTAAATAAATAAATAAACAAACAAACAAACATTTCTAAGGTAATGAAAATATTTAAAGCACAGTGACAGTGCAAGAAGAATGAGGAACAGTGGGGTGCAGAGACCTCCTCTAGTGCCACAGGCTTGGAAAGGTGTGCTGGGGTCAAGAAAGAGAGAGGGACTTCAGTGCTCAGCTTGGGAAGAAATGGCGGCGCGTGCCACTTCGTGTCACCCGTGCTGTGGGTTGGTCACCTAGCCCATCTGGAGACAAAGGAGGAAGAAATTCTGAGATATTCCCCACAGGATGCTTCCAAAGGAAACTGCCCACAGTGAACACCATTCCATCTTCCCCTCATGTCAAATAGAGGACAGCTTACATTATAAAGCAGGGGGCTCAAAATCAGAGTGGAGAAACAGCCACACGTAAATCCACAAGTCACCATCATAGCAGGCACATGTTCTTGCTTGACAAGGTCTACTGTAGTATCATTCATCCCTAGGAGAAGTGGCAGTGCGGGTCAAGTGTGACATTCCCACACAGACACAGACACTTATCCTAAGGGGCAACTCTGGCTACAGAGCTGCTCCCCCCCCCCCTTCTCTCTAGTAATAGAACTATGACATCCAAGCCATAGTACTGCTCCCTATCTCCAGGTGAGGATTTGTATCCCTCCAAATGTGCATAGCCCAGCTGGAAACTCCCTCCCACTCCTCCTGACTGGAGGGCGCAAGAGACCACCCTGTGGTCACAAAGCACATTCTGGCGTGCCCACCATCCTTCTCTATAGTCTTCCATATCGCTCAGTACTCAGGACATTTCTCCTGTGAACAAAAAGCCTCCCTCCCCTTAAAATATCGCTTTGTGTGTCTGAACCTCTAATAACAATTTAGTGGAGACATTACGTAGGATGTCTTTTAAGAAGATTCATAGATATATAGTTAGACTGTTCTTGCTCTAATATGAGCATACAGGTGGTTAGCATACAGGAACATACATGATTGTAAGGTTGAGGTTTGTATCTATTAGAAAAATAAAAAAAAATATGGATATAGTTTCAGTTGTCCACAGATACGTCCAGGCAAGGGAGAAAAGAGCTGTGATAGAACTGCAAGTCAGTACCCGTCTCTCTCTCTCTCTGAATGGTGAAAGAACACCACAAGAATCTTCTGAAAACAGAAGAAAAGTATTTTAAATGCACCAGGCTTCTGAACATTGACTAAGAGAAATACGATCGAACTCATGGCCCACTGCCGGCTTCAAGACGTGATTCAAGATGAGGAGCTTAATTTACGAGGCTCCGTATAATTTGGAACAAATTGCATCTGCTCTTTAGCTTTTATTTCTATGTCCAGTATGGCTGCCATCCAGCCTGCACTCACTTAACCAGCACTGAAATAAATTGTAGTCCATCATCGTGGGCTAGAAAACAACCCTACTCCAATTTACTTATGTGCAAAAGCTAAGAGCTTTTTAACAAATTCAGCACTGCTTAAACTGAAACACAAACAAAATATTTTTTGCATCATTAAGAGAGCAGTAATGAGTATTTATTTAGATTTAACATTTTATTTCAAATCAACAATTTTGTTCAGCCTCGTTAATACGAAAAATTGTCCAGCCATAATTCCAGCTTTCCATTTATAGCAAGTTGCACTTTCCTCACTCAAGCCAGTCACTATCTCTCAGCCTAACCTACCTCACAGGGTTGTTGTGAGGACAAAAGGAGATAAGGAACTATGTACGCCACTCTGATCTCCTTGGAGGAAGGGCGGTATAAAAATGTGAAAGTAAATACAATTGCAGCTATTGTTTAAAATTTTAAACTTGGTTTTCTTGCAATGATACATCACAGAAAATTCAACCTAAAAAGAGCTATAAGGTCTAAGCTGCGTAAGCAGCATCTAAAAATTTTACATTCAATTTTTTTCCTATAAAAGCATGAAAATACTTGTGAGCGTATTGTACATTACAAGTATATCTACTGACTACCAGTCCTAGATCAGGTCAAAATTCGCTTTATAGGGGCTGTTGCCTACTCCTTCAAAGTAAGACAGAGAATCAACGTCCCATTTTCCAGAAGACTCACCTCAAATTCAGGTGCAAGACCAAAATATATTGATGGATGGCTTATTCCATGGTCTTTTAGACATACTCACCGGCTGTTCTGCCAAATCCTGCACCTCTTCCATGGATGCGACTGTTTTCAAAATGCTCCAATGGGCAGAACGTCTGTCTTCCTCTGCTGTCTTCAGAGCCTGCAACAGAAGGCGGTTGTCGCTTTATGTACTTTTGGCTGGGCTTTTCTTGAGGCTATCACTGAGCAGGGTCCTAATCTGCAGCTTTCTAAACATATCTGGGTTTCTCCAAAATAAAGAGAGACCACACCCACATATGGGGGGGGGAAGATTTACCTTTAAGCCCCATGTGCAATAGACAGGGCAAGATAATGAGGCCAGGAGCATGTGTGCACCCCCCGGCACGTGGCTTGCTTCCACAGCTGTACAGTTGCCGCAGAGGCGAACCAATTCAGTACCTCCAGGGGCAACGTGTGTGCAGCAATTGTAAGAATACTTCAGGATTACCAGAATCATATTAAAATGATAAAATCCTGGCTCCTACGTCAGTCAACGCAATGATACAATCTAACCTTTTTAATTTAGAACACTTATATAACGGTCACACACGTGCACGCATGTAGGCATGAACACAAAAAGTTAACGGAACGTTCATAGGAGCAAATTGGTTTGCTACCACATTTGCTGTTTAAAATGGAAAAAAGCAGGATGGTCATGATCCAAGCACTGTGTACACAAAGGGTGTTCCCTTCCGGCAAGAACTTCTGGCCTCCCCCAAGAAGCTAGGACCAAAGGTTAGGGGACCATAGGTACAAGAGACTGCTGCCAGAAGGAAAAACCAGCCAGCCACACACCCATGTGCTTCCATGGGCCTCTCAGAAGCATGGTCATAGATTCTGAAAGCCAAAAACATTTAAAATGTTTCTGTCCAGTCAAATAAGATGCCATTGCTGTCTACTAAAACAATAAAAACAAAATACTTCTCTTAACACAACATAAAACACGATAATACAAGACGCGATCATGGTCACTGGTTTAAATAGCTGTATAAAGGGAGCTGTATAAAGGGATTAGCCCTATCCTCCACAAATATGTCTATCAATCTTTATTAGTGAACCTCCATGTTCAAAGGCAGGATATCTCTGAATACAAAAGGGGCTGTTGCCTTTGTGCCTTTTGGCCCCTTGGAAGCATCCGCTTGACTTCCGGTCTGATCCGGTAATGATCTGATGATGTTCTTATGTGGAACATTAACAGGATCCATTAAAACAGAATGAAAATACTGCAATTCCTTTTTTTAAAAAAAAAAGCAAACGCTCAGCACACCATTCACACACAGTGAAGCCATGAGTCAGGATCAAGCAGCACACTGGATTGTATCCTGACTGAATGGGATTAGGAATGGCCCCATTTCCATAATGAATTCTAGTGTCATTTGACCAAGGCCAAAACTTCCCCAAAAGACAACACTACTGAGTCAGACCGACCTTTTGGTCAACCTGATACTTTGCTCACAAAGTCGATCCGAAGATCGATACGTCTCTGTGGAATGCCAAACAGGGCATACGTTTCCAAAATCAAAACCGCAATAGCCATGCAGAGGACCTCTTTCTTCCAATCAAACACAGAAAAGGAACATCCCTTCACACAGGGGTCAGACTGAACATTGGATTTTAACGAAGCACTCGAGGCACACACCGAAATGAAGATGCTATAATAAAGAGCAGAATACTGCTCAAGCTTTTTACTGTACACCTATAATTTAGTAGTATATCTTTTTCACGTAGTAGTATCATCACAGTGGAGAAAAACCAACTCGTTCTGCCAAGATGGGTAATGTACTGTATCATATGTACAATGATAGCTTCTCTTTCTCCTCTTGCATAGCCCTGTGTGGTGATGGGGGGGGGGGGAGGAGAGCCTTGGTGCCCAATACCAAGGCTGATCCCTCTCTCCTTTCCCCAGATCTGCCCTGATGCCAAGGCCAAAACTGGTCACTTCACTACCACTCTGAGGTCAAAGCCAAGCAGAAAGAGACCATCCTCGGAAGTCTCCCTTCCAGCTACATGGCAAATTTCCCAAAAATCACAACTGTAGCAAATAGCCAAGGAAGATTGGGACAAGGTTCTGGCTGATTTTAACTAGGAATGGGCAGGTGAAGAGTTAAAACATAAAAAAGAGGGGCTTTTTTTTTTAGTAAAACAGAGTTTTTTAAAACATAAAAAGAGACATTAAAAACTACAAAAAATGGGGGGTTGATAACACAAAGGAAGAATACAACAGAACAAGCAGGCATGGAAAGTGCTGGAAGGGCTCAGTTGTAGATCTAAGCAAAAATGCAAGCAAGTGATTACAGGGAAACTAAAAAGCAAAATCATTTTCCAATGTGTCTTGGCACACTTGTCTCTATCTGTATTTACCAGTGCCTTTGCATTCTGCACCATTACGCCCCCAGTGAGGCAGGTCGGACCGGCCACGTATACAGCAGATTCACTAGGAGAAAGCCAGATCAGAACACTTGCGAGCATCCTTGGCCTTGACCCTAAGTCACCAAGGTTCAATGTGGTCACAAGGTCTGTGCAACTGGATGGTTCACAGCCACCTAGGCATCCCTACCTCAGTGCCTTCTGATCAGATCACGTGGGTTTGGACGCCCAATCGGCGGGTGCATGCCAATCCCAGCAAGGTGGGCTGGCTAGGGGCTACTGTTCTTGGTGGGCTCAGCTGATGAGGACAAACAATCCACAAACAACCTGTCTGCTAGACCATGCAGTCTTTTCTGCAATGGCACCGACTTCAGAGGGTCTCAGGGAGGCCTCTTCCCACTGAATCTAATGTTGAGGCTCCACTTAAGGAGAGCAAACCAATGGGAGCAAGAGGATTTCAACCATCACATCCTTATCGACCTGAAAACTGGAGTTCCAAAGGAGCTTACATGAAATCAAACTGCTTCTTCCCCCCCCCTCCTCCTCCCAGGGCAGTTGGTGTTTCTATGGCCACTGTGAGAGAAGAGCACAGTCCAAGCTCTGTTCCAGTTAATGTAACTGCCGTGAGACAATCCTCCAACTATTTCATCTCGTTCACGAGAATGACATCTCGGCAAGCAGTCAGTCATCCAGACGTTTCTAGTCTAGTTCCTTGTTTAGGACACACCATCCCACTGCAGGGCCTTTTTGATGTTTTTATTACAATATAAATATGTACGGTCAGCTTCACTGTGAACTGCTCTCAGTTCAACGGGAGAAGGGCAGTACAAAAATCAATCAAAAATTATTGTTCACCTGTTTTTGCTACTCAGTGTAACTCACTAGGACTGTATGATCTATTCAATCTTTTCTTAATTGTACCAAAAAATACTAGACTGTAGTGTAAGAAAGTTAGTCATGACTAGGCACCATAAGAATCAATGAAACAAATTAGCCATGACTAAGTTAAGTTACCTTATGTTTCAACAGGACTTAGAAACCCGACCTTTTTTAGAATACAACCTATAAATGAAAAAAAATAAGATAGGGTGCTAGAATTAAATTTTCAAGAACCAGAATTCAATTCTTTAGTGCCACCCCTGTGGAATATTTTGGCAATACTTCCAAAATTCGTAGATGCTAGCATCAGGCTTTGGTACTTGCCTCCCCCCCCCCGCCCCCAGACTGTGCATAAGGTAAGCAAGATTTCCATTTTTAAAAGGTATTGTTTTAACCTCTCTTCAAGCCAAACATTAATTCAGAATTGCAACACAAATTATCCAGGAGCTCCAAACCAAAATCAATAACAAGTATTGAAAAATAAAAAAAACTCCTACAATTCAATGCTTTTGTTCTCCACAGTGTTCCAAAGAGACATGCTTGCACAGAAGGCTACAAAAACAGTCCCCCAAACCCTCCAAAAGCATATTTGTTCTGAGAAGTACAGAACCAAAAGCCACACCAAGGAATTCAAGTCAAAGAGTTATGCAGCACAATCCTAGGCATATCTACTCAAAAGTAAAGTCCCACTGTGTTCAGTGAGGCTTACTCCCCAGAAAGCGTGGGACTGCAGCCTTGATTGGGTTTTCTTAACAAGAGGGTAAACCGGTGTCAAAGCTGGGTTGCTTCAGGTAAGGGCTCACATGATCGGATTGTCCCCCACACCAATATTCCCTCATTATACAGAGAGAAACGCTATCAGGGAGAAAATGTTAAAAACAGCAAGCATAAAACAATAATTTAACCTGTAGCCATAAAATATGTCAATTTAAACACCTTGCCAATTAGAGGTCACAGCAGGCTGTTCAAAATCTGGAGCAAGGGGAACTGAAATATCTCCCCAGGCAGGGTATTCCAGAGTTGTGATGACACACCACAGAAAAAAGAAGAAAGCTAGGCTACAAGCCTTCTCCCTACCAACTAGCTTTCTATGTGCATGGAATTCAGGAGTGTGGAGGAGCATTTTATTATGAGGGCCTCCATCTGCAGTCAGAAGCAGACCAGTACAGATCTCAATGAGGAAAACCTTCAAATACTGACGCCATCCTAAGTTATAGCTCCTGTATATAATTAACTGTCAGATCCTATGCAGTGTTAAATATGCCTGAACCCATTGATTCCAATGAGCTCAGATGCACCAGCAATTCTGCAGAGAACTGTGCAAGAAATGTAACTTATTTGTGACGGATCAAGAGAGAGATCTTGGGGTGCTGGTGGACAGGTCGATGAAAGTGTTGACCCAGTGTGTGGCGGCTGTGAAGAAGGCCAATTCCATGCTCGGGATCATTAAAAAAGGGATTGAGAATAAAACGGCCAATACCATTATGCCTTTGTACAAATCGATGGTAAGGCCACATCTGGAGCATTGTGTCCAGTTCTGGTCACCGCACCTCAAAAAGGATATAGTTGAATTGGAAAAGGTGCAGAAAAGAGCGACCAGAATGATTTGTGGGCTGGAGCACCTCCCTTATGAGAAAAGGCTAAAGCATTTGGGGCTTTTCAGTCTAGAAAAAAGGCACCTGAGTGGGGACATGATTGAGATGTATAAAATTATGCATGGGATGGAGAGAGTAGATAGAGGGAAATTCTTCTCGCTCTCGCACAACACCAGAACTAGGGGACATGCACTAAAATTGAGTGGAGGGAGAGTTAGAACGGATAAAAGAAAATATTTCTTTACCCAGTGTGTAATTCATCTGTGGAACTCCTTGCCACAGGATGTGGTGATGGTACCTGGCCTAGATGCCTTTAAAAGGGGTTTGGATAGATTCATGGAGGAAAAGACCATCCAAGGTTACAAGCCATAAGCAACCTCCTGGTTTTAGAAATAGGTTTTCTCTGTGCCTGCCAGGTGCAGGGGAGTGGCAGCAGGAAACAGGTTATCTTGTTGGCTGTGTGCTCCCTGAGGCATCTGGTGGGGCCACTGTGTGATACAGGAAGCTGGACTAGATGGGCCTTTGGCCTGATCCAGCAGGGCTCTTCTTATGTTCTTATGTTGTTAAAACACCAGTACGGTATTTGTAAAAACACCAATCCCATACCTCCTCAGGAGTAAGCTCCACTGAAGGTCATGCATGTTAGCATGCACAGGATTGAGCTAGTAAACCCTCACTGGAAGAGTATCTGGATTTAAAGCACACAATTTTTTTATCCAGTCCTGTTGCTAATTACTATTATTAATTAACAAAAATAAAAATCCAGTGCATTAGCATACAAGAAGCATTAGCATAAAGCATAACAAAACAGAGGAGAAAATGCCTATTGCACATTATATTTGTTGTTCCAGTACCTGATCAATACTGATCCATTCTCTATAAACATATTAGCTATTTAGTTTCCTGCTTAGCTCCACCATAATAAGTCAATTTCATACACAAAAAAATGTCTTTCCGAATCAGTCAAAAATAATGGAAGCATGTAATTGTTAAAAGAGATACTATTTATCTGCCATTGTTAATATAAGTTTGATATGAATTCCATACCTGGTTTTTGAATAACCCCTTCTAAATAATGTACCAAAATATTTTGGCACTGGGAGAAATATCAAAACCAATTTTATGTTTAATAAGCTCCACTTTCCAATAAAGTTTTATTTTAGAATTGATCCCAAACCGGACAGGCAGCATGAGTGAGATTACACATCCAACAGTTTTCATTTCATAGAGTAAGACATACATTTTAATGTAGCAGAATTATAACACTGTTGAGAGATTTTTCCCCCTCAAAATTTATTTGAACTGATGATGATTTTTAAAATATTATTCCAAACCCACTGCCATTGCTCATCAGATATAACAGAGGCTAGGAGGGCATCTCTCAATTCCTCTTAAAGGGTATTTTGGGCTTTATTCAATCAAACAGCAACGAATAACTATATTCAACCAATCCTTTATCACTAGGATAAAATAAGTAATGAACAAAATTCAGATTTTCTACCATATGTACTTCAGAATCCTTGAGAAACATTATTTTGGTTTGGTTGTATCCCAAGAAAATGAATCCTGATTAAACGCCACTGAAAATCAAGATGAGTTTAGGCACAACTAACTGAACCCAATGGATACAATCCTGAGGGTCTTTAAAAAGTCTGTGTCCTTCCATTCAAGCGTTATCCATTATCCAAATGTGATAATCCATAATTACTATGTATGAGACCGCTGAAACTTATTGCCCCGTGCAATATTATCTAGGACTCGCATACTAAAAATTATTAAGCAGTTCATTATGAAATTAATGTGATTAAACGTGGGCATGAGAGTGGCTTATATTTAGCGGCTTATGCTGTACTGTAAACTAACTGCTAGTTATGAGAACCTATTAATTGCAGGCATGATGGCCCTAAAATTATACCACATCTTAATCAGGTTTTTTATTAGCTTTTGGTTCAGCCTGAGTAACAGTATCGAACTTATACTGATCTAGTACCGCGGCTTAATAATACTTGACGAGCTCAGCAACATTCATTTCTTCTTGTTTCATTCATTTAACTTTATTCCAGCTTATAGGAAATTGGAATATATTACTATGAGGACAGGCCTCTACAGTTCTGCAATTTTACTCTAACAAATTTAGAATAAATTCGTTGCTCACTATTAAAACATAATAAATAAATAATATCAGCCACTATTATTCTCTGTAGTTTTGTATCCAATCATACTGTATGTATAACATTATTCATCTGCACTTTATGCCACAGGACGTTTGTGCTGTAAAAAGGTTTTTGGGAGGGTTTTTAAAGTTTCAAATTTATTACAAAAGGTTTCAACTTGTAGAAATTACAAAAAGAAGAAATTCTGAGGAAAGATGTTTTATGACTCCATGTATTCTTCTACAAAGCGTATAGATATATTTTTGCATTTTGCACTCTCGATGGACAGAAAGGGAAAGGCTATAATTTGTGCAGACTGGTCATCACAATGGCTGTGAATTCGACAAGACTTACAGCGCTATCTTAAACATCTTTGTTGAATCTTGCTGTATTTAGTGGGGCTTACTTCCAGGAAAGTGTACCTAGGATTTCAACCTTAACTCTTAAAACAAACAGTATTCATTTCTTTAAAAGATTTCTAGCTCTCATGACTGTAGAATGCGTGAAAATGCAAACCAGAAATATCTAACCAGAAATTTTAATGCACACTTACCTTGGAGTAAGTCCCATTGAACACAGTGGGGATTACTTCTGAGTAAACATAGATATGCTTGTGCTGTAAACAATTAAATTACAACCCAATAAACAACAGAGCCTGGAATCTTTTTTCTAGCTTACACAGAAGCTAATTGCTTCTAGACCCCAAAATTTAAAACTCCACCTTTAAACATAGAGCCTTCATTTTCAATCTAAAAACAAGATATGCTACATACTTGGCAACTGAAAACCAGCGACACAGGGATATGGAGCTGGAAGATTTAAGATGAAGCCTTTTTCAGATGTAATACACTGTTAACGGTTTTGTTTAATTCATCTTCTGTTGTCTTTTGTTATGACTTGACACTGTATCTGTAAATTGTTTTAGGCTTGGAAAATAATAAAAATATAGTATTAATTAAGTTGGGTTGCCAAGTTTTGTACCCACCCAGGTAGCTGTCCCTTTGCTGAAGATCAAACAGCCGTTAACCAGGTGACCATGTTTCGCTTGGATGCCATGAACATTTCTGCCTTCTGATTTCCGAAGACCAAGCTTCTGTGCAAGGAACAGGAGCAGACCTTCTGGCCAGTTGGTAACCCTGTTTACTTGTAAGTCTAATCCTTACATTTAAGTCTAATCCTGTTTACTTGCATGTCAAAAATTCAATGGGCCGTACACTTTTATAAAATACTTAAGAGTGGCAGTCTGAGTGCAAGACCATAAACCTGAAAGCCTGAGCATGACAGATATCCAGGCAGATACTTGGTTTGTGAACGGTGCCACAAATGCAAACCACAACAGTGAAGAACCCTGGACTTGAGAAAACCCCACCAAAATGCAGTATTTTCTGACCCAATTCCTGAATCTGAACACTCAATTCATCTGTTTTCCACTAAGAAACATGTTACCTGGCTACAGGGATTAGGTTTATGAACGGATATCATCTCTTCATTCAATCCGTCTCCAGAAGCAAAGAGCGGGAGAGACGAAAGGACTGAAAACAGCTGGAAGGCAGAATGCCTTGTAAAAAAAAGTGGGGTGACTGTAGCAGGGTTAGGACGTGTGTTCTCCATTACATGATTTCAAGGCTTAGACTTTAATTTAATATCCACTTTACTCTTCACTGAGGCAAGAACAGAATGGTGTCAGCACTCGAAAACAAATCTTGATGATGAAAAACTGATAAGCAATTAGATAAATTGTTTTTCTTATTCCACATAAATTAAGAGGTAAACATGTGTGCTTTTGTGAGGTTTGTATTTACCATGTCTGCAGAGAGACATCTCAGAAACAATAGTGACCAACTTTAAAATCCAGCAAACACAGCAAAAATATTAGCAAAATGACTACCAGGAAGATTCTCCATTTCATGAGTCTGTATATGTTTCAGGGAGTCAATGAAGGAACATCTTTGTGTCGGCCAACCCGTCAAATACCTTTCACGGGAAAGCCTGCAGATTCAGATCTTTTTATAACATAACATCTGACTAACCCCCATAAAATTTGCTGAGCCGCTAATCAAAAACAAAGAAGTCAGATCAGAGCATCGAGCACTGGAGACGATTTGTAGTAGTTCTGAGAATTAATTTGTGAATGTTAATATCTTTGGGTCTCATCCAAAATAACACTTCCGTGAACGGGGGGGGGGGGCACACATGCAGAGTTCTGGCACAAGCAGAAGGGGCCCCTCTCCGCAGACGGAATGATCCATTCTTGCAGAGTGCTTGTGTTCACAGAGTTCACAGAAACATTACCTCTGATGTTTAATTTAATGCTGAATTTTTAAAAGAGAGAGCTTAATCTCTGAGATAGATTTATAGCACTCAGTGCTACCGTATTTCTTCGAGTCTAAGGCGCCATCGATTCTAAGGCGCACCTTTACTTTCAGTACCACCAGCAGGGGAAAAAAAATCCATCAATTGTAAGACTCGCCTCCCTTCATTAAATCTACCTGCTCAGCACCAATTCTCCCCAGCATGTCTCCTGCAGCTGAGGATGACTGAGTGCACTGCCTTTGCATAGCATTTCTGGCCCCGTCAGAAAGTGCCATTTCCGTCGTTACCTGGGCTTGGGGGAGCTTCAGGGAGGCCTGCGCAACCCTCTGCAGGCCACCCTGATCTTCAGTTTGGCGAAAAACAGCAATTTTGGGGGCATTTCTGGTTTTCGCGAAAACCGGAAATGGCTGAAAATCACCGTTTTTGCCGAACTGAAGATCAGGGAGGCCTGCAGAGAGTTGCGCAGGCCTCCCTGAAGCTCCCGCAAGCCCCAGTAAGTAAGAAGATAGCATTTTGGGGTGCTTTTTGGAGACCTTCGATTCTAAGACGCACCCCATTTTTTGAAATGCTTAATTGGGAAAAAACATGCGTCTTAGAATTGAAGAACTACAGTAATTAAACATTGAAGAAGTGTGTCTGAATTTTTAAAATTTAAAAATTTTGAAATGTTACACTTTCAAATAAACGTTCCTTACCAGCATTTTGAACAAGGTGCTGATTTTGCTGCTGCTAATACTGCAGCACTGGCATAGCAACAAGACAATCAAGTCTCAATATCTTGAAAGTATAAGGTACTCAGAATTGTAGCCTAAAGTTTGCATCCTCCTGTAGAAGGAAACCTTACGATTCAACCCTCAAAGATGCTGCCCTCCAGGCTTGAAGAAAAAGATCCAGGCGGAGCCAACAACGTCAGCAGCTTATTTTCTAGTTCCTATATATTCTTGAAACACCAAGTTTTTACCAACGCTAACTGGTTTCAAACAGTGTTAACAGGTCTCTCACATTCAGCGTAGTAGATATAAAATGTCCAAACTGAGTAAGGATAGAAACACGGAGATGGAAAATTACTAGCTTGCGTTACGTTTCATTTTTAATAAAATTCCAGCTGAAATATGTCGACTTTCTCAAATTACAAAAGCAACTTAATTAAAAGCCTATACTACGATAGATGATATACAAAGGAAACAGATATACTAAGGAAGACTTCTTGCTGCAAAAAGAGCCTTTTTCTTGCACTAGGAGTCTGTAAGGGCAACCTTCCACTGACTGGAGGAAGGAAACCTTAGGCTACAACCCAAAGTTCTCCTAATATTGCAGATAAAGCAAATTTAAAGAATTGAGTGCCAAATAATATACATGTTTCCCCTGGGGGGAGAGGGTATTTATGATGTTTGTGACAATGTAAAGCAGCCACGAGAGGGTGCAATCAGAAGTAGAAAGTGGGAAGGGGTGCTTTATCCTCTCCCTGCTCTCCTTAAGATCGCCTCCCCGAAGTTGCTTCTCCTCCCACTGGGAAAAGGATGAACATTCCCATTTACCCATCTTCCACTTTCGATCGCAGCCTTCACTGGCTGCTTTTCATTTAAGAAACCCTTCAAAGGTGGGGGAACTATGCATAACGTGTAGTCAGACATGAAGAGCAGAGCAAACTTGCTGGTGCCTGAAGTCGCACTCAAACCACAGCTTGCACGAGTTGTGGCCTTATAATAAGTTATTTCACAGGATGGAAAATCCACTGCTTGCATTCCAAAAGGTCCCGAAATGTATGTCTTCAGGTGGTGTCATCAGCATTTCTAAAGAAAGGGCATTCTATTTAACTGTGCTTCATACAACCCAGAATGGGCTTGCTCTTAACTAGAAAATTCGATATGCCCACTTGTGTCCCTTGTATTATCCCGAAGAATTCACACACCAAAATTGAGTACCGGGGGGGGGGGGGGGGAGAACGACACTTCAGCAGTCTGCTTTAGAGAACAGATACTTTCCCCCAACGTGGCTTTGCCCTGAAATGACTTGCACCCTTTCCATGTCGGAGAAAAGTTTCTGCCGACCTCATCACAATCAGAAAGTGTAAAGGAAGGAAGATAATTTCTCCAAGTGTAGGACTCTCCCAGAGGATGAGACCAGAAAGGAACCGAACTGTGAGCCAAGATGCTCATATAGTTGAAAATGAAACGCTTTGCATTCACAGATCAGAAGACAGTGACATTCTCCAGTGATGTCAGCCTCATCGTTTGTCATGTGATGAGAGAGAAGAAGCAAACCCATACCCTAAAACTGGTTGAAAGGATTTTTCCAGGGAATCGGAAACCAATCCAGATCTAAAATCTCTTAGCTGCCTGGAACCTGAAACAAACCTCTGAACACAAAAAGATAATGAACCAGTTCAAAATAAATGGTTCGGTAAGCAGGTACTGGTAAGCAGGTACTCAGCTTTCAGTTAGTTTTTATTTTCCTCGGTATTTTTGTTTTTTAATCCTGCTGTATGTGCTTTGTTTTTGTTTTTAAAAAAACCTTTTAAAAATTCAAACGCAAACAATTAAAAAATAATACGTTCTTCCCGACATGTTAAATAGTTATCTTTGGCTTGTAGCAAAAAAAAGGTGAGCCATGACTAAGCACCTTTGAAACCAATGAGACAGCTGTGACTTACTTAATTTACAGACTTACTAAAATCAATGAGACAGCTGTGACTTACTTACTAAGTCCCATTAATTTCAATGGGACTTAGTCATGATGCATTTGCTTTGATTATAAACCATCACATTCATTTTGGAGAGAGCCCCACTGCAAAACAGAAAGTTTTGATATTATTCTGCATGAAATGTGCCTAAAGCGCTTACTGAGCCATTTTTTTTAAAGCAGCGTCTGAACTGGAATTGACTAGGACAGCTAAAAAACATTAATGAGCTTGAACCGGAATGGAATTGAAATTTTGAATGCTTTGGCTTCTTTGTAAATTGGGGAACAAGACCCTTGTCCATCGTAAAGCAAAATGTGCGGTTCATTGAGTCTTCCTTAATTTTAAAAATTTGAAAATAAAGAAGAGGTAATAAACGCACTTCCAATAACGCAAAAAGAGATATTGTATAAAGCAAACAAGAGATCTATTATATTACATTGTAACATCAAAAACCCATGAAACATAAAATACAGCAAAGTAAAGCAAAATAGTACAATTAAGCCCAGAGAGCACAAAGACGTATCCTCGTTTGTATTTTGAATTTGACCAAGATGGTGCGTCTGCCAAAAGGCTGTACAGCTTTTGCTAGTCATTATTCAAATTACTAATAAAATCAAGCTGAATTATTATGACCAGCTATTCACAGAGCTGTGCATGCTCCATGGGCAGGGTTGTCAGTAATGGGTACTAATTCAGCATCTTTTATATTAATCATATTAATTCCAAGAATCCTGATAATGATTTTGTTTTAATATGGCAAGTTTCTAAATTTTGTGGTTGCAAAGACAGGCCTGAAAGCTCACAGGCAATGCTGCTGGGAAAGTGTTAGGGGGATTTCTGGTAGTTAGGGATTGGAGTCCAAGTGTCCTGTGTAGCTCCATGCTAAAACTATAAATGGAGGGAGTAGTAACAGAAGGAGTGCATTTGCTTCATTAGCATAATTTATGCACGTGACAGAAATCAAAGTGTCTTCTGCAGAATTCGGGTTATCTTGGTGCGAGATGTTTTTATTGTTATTCTTTTAGTGAAAACCATACATACTGTGTGTGTCCCCCAACCCCAGTAATTGATTTATCTGTCCACAGTGCAATAGCAACCTAAACTGAGTCCTCTGGATACAAACAAGAATCTCTCACCGATTCAGCATGCATGAAAAGAACTGTTTACTGGCACTAGTTAACGCCGTCTCACAGAAATCCAGAACAAAAACAAAAACCAAAAAACACAAATCAAACAGTCCAAAGGCAACAGGAAGATCCATGATTTCAGACAGACATGTAAAAACCGAAGGCTCGTCAAAACTCAGATATTCTTGTCTTGACTCTCCTTTCCGGCAATCTTCTCTCTCAAACAGCACCTTTCAAGAAACGTGTGCCGGCACTTTCTCAAACCTGAGTCTAATCCCATGTATATTTCCCTTGCTGCAAGGTGTCATTTCGTATCACATAGCAACGTTTCACACCCAGATCTTTTTTTTTCCCCTTAGATCTTCAAATGATTTAAAAGCTAAACCCTCATAGAATCTACAAACAGCGCTAAGGGACACTGCAGATTAAAAAAAAAAACTTCCATTACATAACCGTTTGATTGTGCAAGCTTTCTCAGACGTTTATGTAGAAAATACATGACTGGGAGAATGTAATAGTCTTTTTAAATACTGTATAGTAAATTGCATTTTGTTTTGTTTGCTGTCCCCTGCCTTGAGGATCATCACACTATCAGGCAGCTAGCAAATTCTCTAACAAAATAAATGTGGATTTTTAGTTTGCATAAGATGATAATTGGTGTCAAGAATGGCAATTCTTATTACTGTCATGATTAGCAACAATTCAAAGATGAGAACTACCCTGCCATTAAATATTGTGTTTCGATTCGGGCTAAAATTAATTCAGTGAGGACAAGGCAACAGTATACCATCCACAGTCCGTTGAATGAGAACACTTTTAAAACAAATTTGTAAAACTTGTCAATATTAGTAAGATGATGGATAAAGCAAGGGGAAAAAAATCAAAACAATGCTACTGGGAATTTTTTCTCTATTTCGTAGGAGCGCCCACACTTGATCATGTGGGATCACCCCAGCAACCGACATATACGAGGGTTAAAAAACACACATGTTCAAACACAATCCAGATCCTGTGAGCTATTACAATGGAGAAGAAGCACTTTTAAAAATCCATTGAACAAGGATCAAAGTCAATGGATTAAAACTGTTAAGCTAAAAGAAGCTGCTTTCGTAATGCAGGTGGAATGACAGAAGCACAAAGAAACACAAATGCACCTGTAGGGTACAAGCTGAATGAATGAGAGTTAGACAACAGATTCCACAAACACATACTGGTAGAGTCCTACCCGGACTATACCACATCAGACTGCTTCTCTGCAAGACAAAAAGGCACGCCCATGTAGAAAGCTAACACACTGGGGAGAGAGAGGCAGATGAGAACTATCCACAAACAAGGCTGAAAACTGCTCTGATCACATTGGGAGAAAAGTGGCATTAAAATGTCATTAACAAACATTGAGTAAAGGTGGGAAGGGGTCTAAACACACTTAGGACAAGAACCTCTTCCCTTCCCCAACCCCAAAATGCTCTGGATTGTCTTCCTAGGGCGGCTCTGCACTTCTCAGCCAGCTGACCTCAACAGCTGCTCCAACTTCCACATGCCTGTAGGAGGCAGGCACACTGGCGTTGCTGCAGGGGGGGGGCTCTAAGTTCCACCGTGGTCCAACCCTCCGTTACACCAGAGCGCGAAGCGGCCCCACCCCCTCGCCTCCGGAACCATTCAAGGCGGTGAAAGCAACGCGCATCGAGAGGCGGGGCCGCTTCATGCAATGGAGGGTCGGACCGCGGCGGAACTTAGAGCTTCGCCCCCCTTGCAGCGACACCAGTGGGCAGGCACTTCATTTGAAGCTTCTCCTTGGCAGATGCCATTTTCTCCTTCCCCAAGGACTAGGTCAACCAGTCACTGCTGCTCTGGTATGTGCCTCTTGCCTCCAACAGTTGTCCCTTGGCTTTCCCAAGCCCACCTGAGCCGTGCCACCAATCTCAGAAGCATCATACTGGGGAGAAACTATTGATGGTTGCGTTTTTAACTGATGCTTTTGCAAGTTGCCTTTGGGGGCCAAAAAGTGGAATATGAATGTCTTTTTTCCCCTCATGGGGATAGGTGCTCCTGGTACGAGGAGTGCTCCCAGACCTGCCCAGGGGGAGGTCCTGCATAAGATTCCCCTCCTTTACAGCCCCCTCCCCCCCTCTCTCTCTCTCACACACACACCCCTTGTGTCTAGGGCGCACTTTCAACAGGTCACAGTGAAGGGTATGAATGTCCTAACAAACTGGGAGGACTCCGAAGCGTGAAATGTGATTGACTAGCGCAGTGGTTCCCAAATTGGGAGGTGTGGCTCCCAGGGGAGCCGCGGAAACCAGCCAGAGGAGCCGTGGAGTGCCACAGAATCCTCTCGGAAATCAGTGCAATGCCAATTGGCAGGCATCAACATAATGTAACGGGGAGCTGCGGCCAATGGTCGCCAATGGTCAAGGGAGTTGCAGGTCGAAAACGTCTGGGAACCACTGGACTAGCGGTAGGGGAGGACAAGTCCAGCAATGACTCCAGGCAAAATGGCCTCATTTTAAAAGCATCATTTACCTTTCCTCAGTTCTCAGGTTGGGATGGATGAAAAATAATGAAAAGGACAATCCAAAAACAGTCTGAAATGTGCTTCGTTTTATTATAAAGCTCTTTAAAAGCAGGAAGCAGACAGACAATGGGAATTCCCATATTCCTCAGTTCCCACAGGTTTGGGTATCCCTCTGCATTGCTCTGTTGCCGTTAATGCCTCATTTCCAATTTTATTTTCATTTACTGTATTTATAATATTTTCAGGCAGGCTTTCAATAAAAACGTTCACAAGATGGTATTAAAAAAAGAAGTATAGAATAAATCCAATCAAATAAAATACAGATCCAAAGGAGAAGGCTACATCCTAAACGTGCCCTTCTGTTCACGGAACGGCCTTTTACTGTATTAACTGTAATACTCGTTTTCTCTAGGCACCTCAAATTTTTCCAACAAACTGCATTGTCTGTCATTTTTCTGAAAAACCCTCAGTAACAAATATTATTATTCAAATACCTCCAGCATCCTATAATTTATTTTTCAATGTAATTCAGACATTATGGCTGCAATCTCCAAACTTCAGGAGAAAGTTTTAGTCGATTCATCCCATTTATTTCAGACCCACTAGGAGTATGAAACTGCTTACCCATGCTGTTGTACTTAAAGATAAGACTTTTTAAAAAGCACAAGACAAGTTTTTGCTCCTAAACATGTCAACTGCTAAATTACAATCCATTATCAAGTTCTGGTACCAAAAATTTCCACACTTTAATCAGCAGCTCCAAGGGACATCCAAATGGTGCATAGATGCACTGTGCAAAAGCATCAAAATTGACCATGTGATTCTACTCTCTGGAACAGAAACCTCCGATATTCCCATGAACATCAACGAATGTTCACTTTAACGTCAAGCAATAGCACAAAGCAGGTGCCAATGCTGCAATTGTGTCATTTTGCAGGCAGGGCTGGGTCCACACCAACAGTGCACAAGTTGTGCATCAGAGGGACCCAGAAATTCATACTTTGAAGCAGTTGTCTACCATTTCTGGTGCACAGTTGAGTGGCAAAAGGTTTGATCAACTGGAAACCATATTCAGTTCAGGCACCTTGCAAACACATGGGCACCACATAAAACAATGCGGCGCAGTAAGCAGAACTGCTGGAGCTGAGCGGTAGAGAATCTGCTTTGCATAATGACATTCTCACGTTCAATGCTCCACATCTCCAGGTAGGGTTGGGAAAAGAAATCACCCCTGCCTGAAATCCCGTTTCACTGAAGCCCCAAGGATTTTCACTGCTGTCACTCAGGGTAGTTCGGTGCTTCTCAAACCGATGTAGTGCACTGGCAATTTTATTTTATTTTTCCAATGTGCAGGGTACTGGTACATAAGAACATAAGAAGAGCCTTGCTGGATCAGGCCAAAGGCCCATCTAGTCCAGCTTCCTGTATCTCACAGTGGCCCCACCAGATGCCTCCGAGAGCACACAGCCAACAAGATAACCTATTTCCTGCTGCCACTCCCTTGCACCTGGCACAGAGAAAACCTACTTCTAAAGCCAGGAGGTTGCTTATGGCTTGTAACCTTGGATGGTCTTTTCCTCCATGAATCTGTCCAAACCCCTTTTAAAAGGCATCAAGGCCAGGTGCCATCACCACATCCTGTGGCAAGGAGTTCCACAGATAAATTACACGTTGGGTGAAGAAATATTTCCTTTTGTCCATTCTAACTCTCCCTCCACTCAATTTTAATGCATGTCCCCTCTTTCTGGTGCTGTTTGAGAGGGAGAAGAATTTCCCTCTATCCACTCTCTCCATCCCATGCATAATTTTATACGTCTCAATCATGTCCCCCCTCAGGCGCCTGTTTTCCAGATTGAAAAGCCCCAAAAAGCCTTTCCTCATAAGGGAGGTGCTCCAGCCCACGAATCAGTTTGGTCACTCTTTTCTGCACCTTTTCCAACTCAACTATATCCTTTTTGAGGTGTGGTGACCAGAACTGGACACAATATTCCAGATATGGCCTTACCATTGATTTGTACAAGGGCATAATGATATTGCCCGTTTTATTCTCAATCCCTTTTTTAATGATCCCGAGCATGGAATTGGCCTTCTTCACAGCCGCCGCACACTGGGTCAACACTTTCATCGACCTGTCCACCAGCACCCCAAGATCTCTCTCTTGATCCGTCACAGACAGCTCAGAACCCATTAGCGTGTATGTGAAGTTTTGATTTCGTGCCCCAATGTGCATCACTTTACACTTACTTTAATCAGCAGACATGGTACCATGTCGGTGCCACATTATTACTACTGTTTCTTGCTTTCCTGGAAATTTGCCGCAGACCGGCAACCAACGGCTCACGGACTGGCACCTCTTCCGGGTCGCACAACTCCCCCTCCCTTTCCCAGGATAGCTCCAGAATGCAATGCATTCTGGGATGAACTTGGGAGAGGGGAGTCATGTGACCCGGAAAAGGCTTCTGGAGCGCGAAGAGGCGTCCCAAGCGCAATTTCAGCTTGTAGAAGGAGGAACACGCAGCGGTGTGCAACAAAAAGGTAGGGAAACCTCTTTTTAACCTTTTTTTCTTTTTAAAACGTTTTCAGGTTGGCTCCCTGTATCCGCGAAGCATCTGCAGTGAGACAAATCCGCTGATGCTGAAGTTGCAGATATGGGGGGGGGGGGATGTCAACTGTACTTATATACGCTTTTCGACCAGAGTAGTTTACAAAGCAATTGGTTCTCAAATGTTTTAGCTTCAGGACTCACTTTTTAAAATGGCACTCTATCGGGAAGTATATGTGAGTATACTCTCTTCAAAGTAGAAGAGAGAACAAATTCAGCTATAAAGAAAGAGTGTACATCTGCCCTCATTCTCCCCCCCCCCCCCGTCAATGTTTTGCACTAATCACAGGTGAGTTTGGGGGACTTAGGGTCACTCCATCTGCATCCTTCTTGCACTGGGCAATTCTACAGCGATTCTAATGATGCTGAGTAGAGACAGGCTTTCTGTTGTACTAGCAGGTGGCTGAACAAAGCTAAAGCAGTAAACAAGAGTGGTATTTATTTAACTAATGCAGTCAGCCGTCATAATTTAGTTCGCCAACGCTGCCCTCGATTTACAGCAAGGAGCAAAATGTTGCAAATGTATGCAGTGTCTTCACATGTTGACCACCGAAAGCATCTGGCACGTTGTGCCTCTATCTCCAGCAAGATCTTTTGTTTGGTTTCATTGCTTCCCGAAACACTTTCGGTGCTTTGCATTAGCCTACTATTCGGACCAAAACGCTGTACAAAGCTAGGAGCAGCCATGCTGTTTAGCCCCGAGCAGTCAGGTCTGCCAATATCTGTTTTAGCAACCAGGAGGTTACGATAGCAACGGGCTCAAAGCAGAAGGATAAAAATCAATGATTAAAAAACAAAACAAAAAAATCCAGAAATGAGATTTAAATTATATATAGACAGATAAAAAAACCATTTTAAAATAATTTACATTAAGCATCCGTTAAGAATAGCCTAATACAGACAGAAGACTGTAACACAAACAAATGTTGAAGAGTACACATATAATCTCTTAAAACAGAACCCATGACCGTGTTCAAGTTACAGCCTGGTTTCCTACATGAAAAAACAAAACAAAAACACACATAACCAAGTTTTAAAAAACATGGTAACAATGTCGCTTCTGCAGTCAAGTCTGATAAAATATGGAACAATAGGTCATCTGCTCCCCATGGTCTTCATCTGGGCCAGAGCTGGGACCCACTTTCAATCCCATCCTGCAACCCAGGGGCGGAGCCACACAGTGTGGGGGAAGAGTCCACAGAAAACTACTCCAAGATGGACAGCTATCCCATGTGCAGCCAAAGCCCCCTGCCTGCAACCAAGCAATATATCCATACTACCAGCCAACACAGATCATCCTTACACAACAGACTGCAGCTGTGTCACAAACACAAGGAAGAACTAAAAATGCATCTCAACTAGTTAAACGCTGCAATTTACACACATCACATATATAAATGCACATATTTACGTTGGGCTATCAAGGAATTAATGAAGACAATGTCCTGGAAAACAAATTTACATATGGGAAATATTGAGGCCCAAGTGTTCCTAGTCCAACGGATAATCAGAGAATTCATAGCTCAACACACACACACACACACACACACACACACACACACACACACACACACACACACACGTATAATCAAGGAAGTGAGCCAAACTAAAAGCCAAGAAGTCCATGACAGAGAGCATTCAGAACCACATGCAAACCTGTAAACTTTGTAACATGAGAACCATTTTCATGCTTGTATCATTCAGATGACACTTGTACAAATAATACAAGTTAAGTTCATCTTTAAAAAATAATAGGTTGGGTAAAATTAGGTGCTCTAGCAGCACCACCCCAAAAAGTCCCTGGGTTTAAACTGCTGAACGACCGACAAGGTTTAATAAAAGTAAATATTCAAACTGCACAATTCAAGGCTAAAAAACCATTAATAAAATGCTGTGTGCATCCAACGTAAGCTTATCTGCCCCCGGTAAGTCCATGCACCGGAAGAAAAAAAAAACTGTGACGGTGTAACAGGTTTTCACTAACATTCAGGTTTTTCATCACTGCAGTTCAGCATATCCCAGAAGGCAATTAAGGCACTGAGGCCAGAGTGGCTAAACCCACATGTGAACCACTAAAATAGGCACATCCTGCACTGAACTCACCCTTGCCGTGAGAGAATGACAGACCTGTCAGAGTACCTGCTCAGAGCCCCATGCAAAGCTCAATCCTATGCATGCAGAATGAAGACCCGCAATTTAGCTTTCACAATTAATTGCATTTCGTCTATCTCAGTGTTTCCCAACACTATGAGTCGGCCTACATGCCACCTAAGCGGGCCTCCGGAAGAAAGTGCCGATACCGTCATCGGCACTTTCTTCTGGGTTCGCGGCCGGCCAGAGCTCGGAAAAGGAGATAAAAGGTAAGGTAAGATGCAGGGGAGGGCCATCCCCGGCGCTTACAGCCCGCACCCTCGAGCTCTGCTGGCTCAGCAGAGCTTAAAGCACCGCTTTTCGGGCTCGGTTGCGGCACCACGAAGCCAAGATGGCAGCCGCCATCTTGGGCACCACCAGTGGTCCATGTACCACAGGTTGGGAATGGGAACCTCTATCTCTTCAGGCTCCCCCTGCATTAGCAATCTTTTTTTTTCCTCCAGACCCCAATACAGAAAGCCCACAAATGTGCAAATGTGTTATAACCATTCATTAATCATTCATTCTCCAGATCCTTCCCCCACCACCATTCATCAATCCATGTTTTTCCCCTCGGTCCCAGTACAGAAAACACACAATACACACTTCTGTTCAGTTTTCACAATTTATTTCACTCATTCCCCTCCTTTTCAGTAAGCCATGTCCTCCCCACACACTGTTCATAAGGCTGCAGCCTTCTGTGGACATAGCAAAAGCCATGCTTGTTTCTGTAACTTTGAGACCAGGTGACTGTAACACAAAGGCCATTCAGACACTGCAGCAGCTCACCTTCTGAAAACAGCAGACTGCCAGGAACTCATGTTGCCCAAGTTTCAGAATTTGCATGGGTGCCTATATGTTTTTGGGGTACAACTTATCGTACTAATCACAACTACATCCATAACAACTTGAACTAAGGGGCTCTCGTGCCCTCACCCCTTTCCTTTTTTCTTTGTTTCATTTTAAAATCATTTATTTACAGCGCAATCCTTCGTAACTCACCCTTCATTCACCCTTGCCATTACTCCGCTGGTGGACCCGCGCCAGCCACCACAGGTGAGTCCCGCGCCGGTCGGTGCAGGGAGAGGGCAGGTAGGGGCGGAGAGGGAGGGGGCGGGGATATTGGCGCTGAGTTGCGCTGATATCCAACACCCGTTGCAGCCCGGGCTGGCCTTACACAGCTAAAGAGCTGGCACGCATCCAAGGAGGCCCATTGCGGCCCACACCACTTACACCAGGGGAAGGGGACGAACTTCCCCTTCCCCCGTGGTGAGCTCGGGCCACACTTGTGCAGATCGCTATGGGTCTAGGATGCAGCGGCCAACCCTTTAGGCCAGCTGCCACGTTAGGCAGGCTCACTCCTCCTCCCCCTGCAGAGAAAGAAGTGTCTGATGCTCTCTTGGGGCTTGTTTCTGCTTGCCTTTTAGCATCTCTGTTAATATTAGCTCATTCCTTCCCCCCTCCCCAAATGGGACTGCTTATGAGCACAATTTCAAAAATGTGACTTGTTTTAAAAAGTGTGATTTATTTAAAAACAATGACATCACTTCCTGCTTACTGAATTCACTTCCGCCTCTAGGTCTTGGGGGGGAGGGGGTCCTGACAGATTGTCATTCTACAAAAGTCACGGTGCTAAAAGGTTTGGGAACCACTGAACTAATAGATGGGCAGCCCAATCCTGTCTAGCAGGATTCGGCACATAAGGCGCCTGCCGCAACCTGCACAGGATTGGGCCTGCCCCGGCGCAGATGGTGGCCTCTTCCAGTGAGTAACACGCCAGCCACCCCAATGGCCTCCTCGTATGCATGCCATCAATTTTGCTGGCGTACATTTGAGAGGCTCGTGTAAGGCCCAACAGACCCAGGAAGGGGGATAGGATATTGGCGGAGGCCTTCTTCACAGATCCACCCTTCCTGGGCCCGATCCACCAATTCCCGTTCCCAGAACATCTCCGGAACGCTCCCCCTGCCCCCTGGCGGGGAACCTACCTTCCCCGGCGGGCACTCCACAGCGACTGGGCCAAGTAGAGCCCAGGATCATCTTTGCCCATCACATCATACTCTGATGCTCTCGAAAGCTCAGCACAGTGTCAGAGATAACACTCTGCCTCTTTGCATGGCAGCTAGATATCTTACTTGGCCACTAAGGCCAGCAAAAATTGATGGTCCTCCAATTATGCTACAGTAGAAAATCTTTCCAGGCTGGTGGAAAGATTGTACCTCACAATCTCCTACCTGCACCAGGGTTCCCAAGTAATCCAAGAGGGGTCATCTCCTGCTCCATGGCATGGCAAATCATTCGCACAAAAGGGTTATGACCTCAGTTATCACTCCAGCAATAATCTCACACGGAGGACACATTACATTATGAGCGTCACGTGCTTCTTCAATCATTACAATCATCTGTAGCATATTGCAGGTTGAGATGTCTGAAGATTAGATTGCTACAAACTTAAAAATGACTGGTAACCCAAGCCAGTGGCCAACCAGAAACTCCCAGCAAGCCCTCAAACAGGGGATGAGGGCAACAGGCCTGCTCCACGGTACATCCCCAGATCTATACAACTGAACAGGGAGGCTCCATTGACCTCTCATGGCCTACAGTTTCCCATAGACCTGTCCCCCTCCATGACATTATCTAAACTCCGTTTGAGCTATATTAGTCATCACCATTCCATTGTGGCAACATCTCAAATTAATGATGCATTATATGAACAAGTAACTTTGTATAAGAACATCAAATCACACACACACCACACACACTCTGAAAGCATCCACTGAAGTCCAGTGAATGCAACAGACCTTCTCTGTTACACGTCTCCATTTGGTATTAAGAGGGACGCTAGGACTACCAGCTCGACTGAAGCTATTCCTGGAGATGCTACGTTTCTTCTCTCCATCCCTTTCCCATAATGCAATGCAATGCAATGTTGGACATTCCTGAAGGCCCCTTGTTAAAACCTTCAGGATGGCTTTCGGCGGTGGTCACGTGGAAATTGATGCCAATTCCTGGAAGCCCCTAGGACAACTGTGGGGAAGGGAGGTGATTAGGAACAACCCTAAGGTAGTCTGCCACTGAACATGGAGGATCCACTTGAGCGTCACATGGCGGCCAACCGACGTCGGTAGACCTGCGTGGCCTTTTTACCTAATCCGCTTTTTAAGGCCACCGCGTCACTATACTCCTCCACGGCCACAAATCCCACCAAACGGCTCTGTCGCGTCAGCTGCAAGGCCCCTCCCCCACGACTGCCGGGATAACGGCTATGGGGGGAGAAGCGGGGAGGGCGAGAGGAAAAGGGGAGGGGCCACGGCAGCTGCTCAGGCCACGCCCACCGATGGCGCGAGAAGAAAAGGGGGAGGGAGAGGGGGCGGGACTCACCGTGACGAGGTGTTCGCGGAGCCGACCTCGACCACAGGCGACATGGCAGCGGCGAACGCGAACCGGTCTCCAGAAAGAAAGAAAAGAGAAAGGCAGCCCCCCCCTTCTCTGGCAACCTCGTCTCGGCTTCACACCCGGAAGCGGAAGTTCTCGCCAACGGATGTGACGTAGAAGAGAGGCGGTTGGCCGCAAGTGTAGCTGATTGGCTTCTTTGACAACTCGCGGCGCGCGCGCTTGTGTCAAGCGCCGGCGGGTAGCGGTACAGGCGGCCGCAGTCAGAAGTTTCTTCTGACTATCGTAGCGGGGGGGGGGAACATGGCGCCTGCCTCTTTCTACCCCCCTGTATCTTCCCCCCCGAAATGGTCGAGTATCCGCACGCATGCGCAAAGTGGCAGTTCTAGCCTTTGCCGCTAGGTGTCGCTAGACCGGTACTCGCTGCTGTTTGGTTGCGATTGGCGCATCTGCTTGGTGTATAGTGGGAAGCTTTGCAGTGCGGGGGCCGGGCAGCCTGGACCAACCCCCTCCCCCCCCAGAATGCAACAACAACAAAAATCATCTTTGCTACAATTTATTTCAGTGTTTTCTTCTCCTGCCACTTCCTCCTACTTGGAAATTTACTAGATTTCAATATCTGGTTCGTTTGATTCTCCGTTCTTGGAGTGGGCTGGGTTAGTTTAAAATATATACGTAAAAATAGACATAGAATTAAGGAAGATCCCAGGTAAACCGAAGTACCAGATATCTTACGACGCAATCCTATCCAGGCTTTGGAAAGGAAAGGCTCCCGTTCTGCCCTCCCCACTGGCTACACCAGTGGGGCAGCTGGATAGGATTGCGCTGTTATTTACTTATTTAGGGGAGGCTTTTTTTATCCAAGGAGTTCCCCACAGCGGCTCATATATGCATAGCACAAGACACAATTAACGTGCTTTCACAGGTTTACTCAATCAAAGTGGGTTTCACTGCAGAGGCGTCGCCTGAAATGTGTTCAGTACGATTTACTGCCTGGTAAATTTGCACAGAATCAGCCTGAATACACCATACCACATAGCATACATACACGGGGCCCATGAGAGGGGGGGTAAATTGTACCCGGGCCCAGGGTCAAAAAGGGAGCCCAGGAGAAGCCAAAGAAAGGGGCCCAGACATTTTCTGGAATCTCAGCTGATTTCATGAAGGGTGAAGACAGGCCAACCAGAAAGCCAGGGTGCCATATCGGGAAGCCTGGTAGACCTGGTCTCTGGAGACTTTTCCAGCAGTTGCTGCCCTCCCCTACCCCATTTTGCCCCCTCCCCCTTTGAGAAGGGGCCCAAAAGAAACTTTGTACCCCCTGATAAAATTCTTCTCAGAGGCCCTGAGCCTACACACTATGGCTGCAATCCTATACACACGTGAGAGTAAGTCCCATTGAACTCAATGGAATGTACTTCCAAGTAGACATGCATAGGATTGCACTGTGTGTCTCATAGTCCTTGAGAAAAAGATGACTTTAATATATTCCTCGCCTCCTTTCTTTTCTTGACTCTAAGGGTGTTGGTTTCATTGAATTCAGCTTGCCCAATCATTATTGTTTGCATGGTCTTGGAATTTTTATTTTATCTTTTTGTCATTTTCTCTGTTTTCCTTTATCATTCATTTATTTATTTTATTATGGTATTTATATACTGCCTTTTCTATACAGATTCAAGGCGGTTTATATAGGCAAGGCAATTCTAAATCCCATTTTTTTCAAATGGTTTTTTTTTTACAAGTACTGTATTGTTCTATGAGAACATAGAACCCTCAATTCCCAGATGTTTCCGAATACTCCTCACTCACAGTACCTTTGCAAGATTTGTCAGCGGCAGTGGCCCCCCTTCCAAGGGGCAACCAGAGCTAAACCTGCTTAGCTTTCTTCAGGCAGGGCAACAGCTCTACCTCCAGGCCACACCTCATTAATTTTATCAATACATTGTTAACTGAGCGGACGAACTGCGTTCTGCTTGACACTCAGGGCGCAATCCAAACCTACTTAGGCCGCCGTTGTAACCAGAGGCCCAGCGAAAACAGGAGGCCCCAGAACGGAATGGGGATTCAAATCCCCTTTGAATTCCCCTTTTGGAGGGGATTTGAATTCCCTTTCCAATTTGGGGCCTCCCGTTTTCGCTGGGCCGCTGGTTACAACGGCGGCCTAAGTAGGTTTGGATTACACCCTCAGTCCTCTAAATGTTTGGTTCCAACTTGGGCTGCAACCCTTGACACACTTACCTGGGAGTAAGTCTCATTGAAGGCTTACTTCTGAGTAGACACACATAGGTTTGTGCTGTCAGTGTTCACAGCAATGGTAAAACGTCCCTTAAAGACTCAGTACACGTCATGTGTGAACACACCATACACATCTGTATTAGGCATGCTGGTAACAAGACTTAGTAATTATAGAAGCAAAATGATTCTACCAAGATTTTGATTCTGACACAAGATTTTGATTTTGACACAAAAAGATTTACAAGCAATTAACGTTTGTAGATTTCATTTATTTCTTTTTAAAAAATAAAGTTCATACAGAAGCTTAGTTCCTTGCCAGGTTATCCTGCTATTCATATATTTCACATGATCATATAACATGTCACTGTAGAATTTAAAAACTACAAAACAATCACAAGGAGCCAACAGTGGCCAACTACAACCTGGGGGTAGTTTCACTTCAGCACACATTTTCTTCACAAATGATAAAAATCCTCAGCTTCTCAACAGAATGGCTATAACTGTGAGTTCTCCTAAAGGCTGAGACCATATAATAGTTGATAGATAATACTGTAGATATAATGTAAACATTAGGAAAAATTGCAGGGTTTTCTCTAGAGAAACCTCTTCAGTTGCCAAGATACCTTGGAGGAATAAGAACAAAATCTATTTGGAAATCCCACCTCCCACTTTGGGAGTTAGAATTGGAATCAAATGTTTTGAGACAGTTGAGGGCAAGCCTGGCTTGCTTGCCCAAGACCTCCAGGTCATGCCTGAGGCCGGGCGGCATATCAAAATATTGCTCCCTTTATCTGATGCTCCCACTCTCCAACGTTCTAACTCAGTACTCTCCTCCCCTCCATTTTCCTCTTCCTCTCTACCCCCTTCTTCTTTTTCCAAACCAGGGAGTGTAAGGAGAAGGAGGAGCAGTGGAGACAAGTAGGCAAACAGAGAAAGGTGCCCTCCCCCCCCCACCAATCTGCTGCCTGCCAGCCCTGGTTGATGGAGTGAGAGAGACTTAAGGCTGTGACACACTGGACGCAATGCAGTGCCACCACACGGGCAGTGTGTCATGCAGTGTCTTGCATTCTCCTCTTGCACAGCAGCACGCGTCAGCTAGCGGAGCCCTGCGAGAGGAGATGGAAGAATTTCGGCCAATCAGCAGCCAAGTTTGGTGCAGTGGGGCGGGACACGTAGGGAAGTGAGCAGCCAATCATATTCAAATCTGAAAGACTCAATTCTGATTGGCTGGAAAAGCAGGGAGAGAGAAGCGAAAGACCTGTGGACTATAGGAAGCGGCGCGATGCGAAGCAAAGGCCAGTGCTGCGACGTGTTGCCTGCAGTGTGTCACAGCCTTTTTAGGTTACAATCCTAAACTCACTCACTAGACTAGAGAGTAAATCCCACCAGACACACTCTGAGTAAACCTGTTTGTACCATTATTGTTTTAATCCAAGAATAGACTAAAAGATGTTATTAAGATGTGATACAGCTTATCGAGTAATGGTCTGCTCACCAGTAAGATTTTTTTCAATGATTATTCACAGGTTTTGTTTTTCATAAGAACTGATTCTGCATCTGGAGTATACCTGTAATCCCTACCAGGCAGCACAATTCTGTGTAGTGATCCGGCAGGCGGCCCAGGGTCCTATCCCCTGGATCCTATCCCCGTTTGCGTCCCAGAAGTCTACTTGGGGAAAGGGGACATTCGTCCCCCTTCCCCCAGTGTAAACCAGGGGAGGCCCTCCTCGGATTTCCGTCAGCTAAATAGCTGGTGGAAGTAAGAGGAGGCTGTGTAACAGCCAAGCCAGCCCGGCGGGAGACGGGGTTATGGCGGATGCCATCCCTGCCCCCTCCCAGGCTGGCTTGGCCAATGGCCCCCCTCCCTCGCCGCCCAGACCACCCCTGCCAGGGGATGTTACCTTCCTCTGGCGGCTGTGGGGACGTCCGGCTTTACGGCATGTTCACAATGTCTTGGAACGGTGGAGCGCTCACTCCGCCGTTCCAACGTCCTACAGGATTGCGCTGTGAATCTTCTGTGGGTTTGGCTGCTGAAATTCATACCCCAGGCAACCGACAACCATCAGAAAAAGACAACTGGTAAAGACTCTTAGAAATGTATAACCCTTACGCATTATAAGTACTGGAAGTCTTTTAAAAAGCCTGTAGCTAGAATTAACTACTGCTGCCACTGGCAAGAATTAAATAAGCACTAAACATGTTCCCTGAGAGAAAAGTTCAACTGAGCTCAATAAAACTTATTTCCTGGTCAGTTGGACTGCACCCAAATTCTATTTATATTTACTCGGAAGCAAATCTCATTTGTTCCAAGTAAATAGGCCCAAGAGTGCGACCCTAATTTCAGAAAAAAACATGGCTCCAGATTGGAATTTGCAAAATAAAGTGCCACTAACATCCAGAAGAGTTATAATCAAGCTGCGGATATGCTGTTAACAAGCATTAAGATGGTACAATTTATTTACCTTGTAATAACATTGATTTTTGTCCCTATTAAAACAGTATACCAAAACGATAAAAAGTTACATAAAAGCAAAAGCCTACACCCTTTTTAAAAAAAAACTTGCGATATTGGAAATATTTTAAATATTTCTCTCACAGCGCCTAGGATGGGGCTAATTCTAGCACATGGATCACTGAAACCAAGGGTGAGCCTCCTATGTTATATGCTCATGCAATAATCTTCCATTTTGAACAACAACAGGTTACATGAGCTGGTCCGATGCTTCTTGCCTGTGGTCCAAGTAGCAACCCACAGCTTCCTTAGGCAGGAAGCTGTCTGGAGAAGAACCATCTCAACTTGCTCTATCTCCTATATTAAGCTATTATTTGTGAAACTGCTTGGTCCCGCCGTTGCTTGTGCCATGAAAGATCTGCTGTAGCTTTTCCAGCTCCAGACCATAACTTGATTTCCCCCTTCTGCATCTTGGATCCTTCCTGCTCTAAGCCACCTCATCAGTGGCTCAAACAAGCCTATTGATTTAATAAAAATGTAACTTTGAAACCAAGCCTAAGACTCAATGCCAGTCCATCCAGAAAGCCAACTGGGGCAGATGCCATCAGAAGCAGGGGGCTTCTACCTCCATCTGCTCACTCAACGTCACTCTTTTTCCTCCCACTCCTTGGATTGGAAAAGGAAGAGAGGGGTGGAACAGGAAGTCTGCCACTCTCCTTCACACTTCCTCTTCTACTCCATCCCCCTCTTCCAGTCCAGGGTGTGGGAGGAGCAAGGCTGGCATATCACCTGGTAAGGGGGGGGGAGCATTTGGCATGCCACCTCAGTTGCCAGGAGGTCCAGACCTGCTGGGACTCGTAAAATGGCCCCAATCAGAAAGTATCTTCTCAAATTGTAGGCGTATCAGGATTAGGCTCTATGGCTGGTGAGGACTGCAGTGGGCCCTTTTTCATTGCAATGCTCCTCTCTGTCTTTTGACTTAGTAGATTATGACCAATCAAACAGCATCAACTGAATAGCTTCAGGATGAAAGTGTGGAACTAAGAACACGGCTACCCTCTGGAGGATTTTACCAAGCAGATCATATCACTACAATCAGCCTCAAAAGCCTGCAGTCTGAAAATGATGCCTATCTTTTTCAGAGATGTCCTGTTATTCCAAGTATTTTCCTTTCACAACAACAAAGCTGGGGTATTTTGCATTTCTCATGGCACTCCAGTCCTGAGAGACAGTACTTCTCTAGATGGTTCTGAGCACCCCCCCCCCCCCCAAAGTCTTGCTTCTGTGAGGAGCTGGAAGCCAGAATACAGGTGAAATGCAGATTTCTGTCAGCTTGTGCTTTGTACTGAGCAAGCATAGCAGAAGTCTTGCTGCCCTGTAGATCACAGTGCAATTTCTAAGATTTGATGGAAACAGGGATGCCCAGTTCCAGAGGAACCATGCCCTCCACGCCAGTCTCAGTGGTTTGCCTGGAACACTTGCGGCTGTCCTTTATGGATTTCATTTTCTCAGAAAGGTGCTTCCTGAATTTCTTGGTGAGGAAGCAGTAGATGATGGGATCTAGAACACAGTTGGCACCCAGGAGGCACAGGGTCACTTGATGGATGTCATTCACCAGCTTCTGAGAGTGGCAGCTCATCTGCTTCGACCGTATCTTCAGAACCATCAGGGTCCAGGGGAGATCCACAATGTGGTGAGGCACAAAACAGATAATGAACACAGCCAGGACGGTGCACACCAACCAGAGTGCTCTGTGCCTCACACGTGCACTCTTCCGGGCCTGCACTGTTCGAGAGAGCAATGTCCGAATAATGAATGCATTGCATACCAGGACAAGTAGGAAAGTCGCAAAGAAACAAATGCAAATGACCACGTGGATGGCAAAGATAGGCGTAGTATCCTTCGAAGTGTCGTAACGCTCAAAACAGCGTTGAAAAACCTGGCCCTTAACCTCTTCACTAGTCGGACCTTCTCCAATGAGGTAGTACATGGCAGGGCCGGCTATGAGGATCCAGACAGCTACAGTGATGTAGATGCCCCGTCTTCGTGTCGATGACTGAACGGCTGTGATAGGCCTCGTGACTGCTTGGAACCGGTTGTAGGTTATGACTCCCAAGAAGGCGACTGAGCAATAAGTGTTCACAAAGAACAAGTAGCCAGCCACATTACACAAAAACCCTGGCATGATCCAGTTCCCGCGCTGATGGTAATATACAATCCACATGGGCAGCGTGACCAGGAAGAGCAGGTCAGCTATTGTCAAGTTGACCATGAATATTTTGATCTCATTTAATTTCTTGGTAGCATAAACCCGAGTGAAAATATACAACACGTAGATGTTAGCCACAAAGCCTAGAATGAAGATGATGCTGTAGTAGACAGTGAACAGGGTATATCTGAACTCAGAATCCACGTGGCAATCAGAAGAGGAAGGCTTGGGGTAGACAGGAAAGGACGAGATGTTTTCCTCTGTGCCTTCTGTAGACATAATCTCAATGGTCATGCTATTCTTTTTCAGAGGGAATGTGTGGCTCTCTGCTTTTCTTGTCCTATAACAACCAAAAAAGAATGAAATATGTCATTCATGGTGAATGATTAACACAAATACTCTTTAAGGATATCTTATATGTATTTGTTTATTTTTCACATTTTTATACCGCCCTTCCTCCAAGGAGCTCAGAGTGGTGTACATATTTCCTCCCCTCCTTTTTGTCCTCACAACAACCCTGTGAGGTAGGTGGGGCTGAGAGATAGTGACTGGCCCAAGGTCGCCCAGGAAGCTTCGTGGCTGAGTGGGGATTTGAACCTGGATCTTCCAGGTCTAAGTCCGACTCCCAAACCACTACACCATCCTGCCCTTATATTCAGTGTCTGGTTTTGTTGACCTGGTTTGCTTGCTTGCTCACTTGATCATTCTTACAAAATTCAGAAGGATTACATCAAAAATTCAAAGCAATGTTTTTGTAAACACCCCCCCCCGCCAGTCTGACTCCTGACCCCTCAGTGCCAGTGGTAGCACCCAATGTACCATCAGGTGGTGAAAGGGGGGACCAGTGCAGGGCTGTGCCCAAGAGCCCCCAACAACCTGGAACCACCACTGATTATCAATAACTGCTACCCAATCTCAACAAATCATATCTGAAACTGCTGCCTGTACTGAGTCAGACTGTCTAGCTCAGTAATGACTTCTTTGACTGGTCGTCAGAGACTCAGATGACTTTGTCGCTTTGTTTCTGCTCTTGTAAGTGGCAATGCCAGGAATTAAACTTGGAACATTCTGTATGCAACTCCATCACTTTGCTCTCAACCACAGTAAAATAGTACTGTACTGAGAGCGCAATCCTGCGCAAATAAATGGCTGCAGAACGAGTGATCCGCAGCCAGAAGCCATCGTGAACGTGCAGTAAAACACGTTCGCGACGACGGGTGGCCGGTGCAAGGCGCGGGGCGGTCCAGGCGGCCAGCGGGGGCAGTCAGGGCAGCAAGGGAGGGGTCGGGGATGGCTTCCGCCATATCCCTGATCCGGCCGGCTCGGCCGTTACACGGTCTCCTCCTACTTCCGCCAGCTATTTAGCTGGCGAAAATCCGTGGAGGCCCATTGGGCCATCCTTGGTTTACACCGGGGGAAGGGGACGAATGTCCCCTTTCCCCGAGTAGACCTCTGGGCCGTACCAGCATGGCCCAGAACAGAGATAGGATCCATTGGGCAGCCCTGGGCCGCCAGCCGGATCTCTACGCAGGACTGCGCTGTGAAACTCATTAAAATCTTGGACAAATGCTAGAAATGGCCAGGACCGGCCAGTTTCACTTCTGCTCCATTCTCCTATTCAATCACTGTGGTAGGGAAGTTACAAACTTCCTTGATATGCTGGCCTGTTTCTGCTTCTTTGATATTTCTGGCCTCAAGCAGTTTTGTTGGCACTTGCCAAGCCAGTGATTTTCCGTAACAGGAAATAATGGGGATGCAAAACTGCAGCAAAGGGCAAAGTAGCACAGAAGAGGCTCCATCATGCCTGGGCATTTGCAACCAGGTCCTTGAGCCGCAGAAGCTGCAGAAGGAATTGGGTAATATCTATGTCACTGTAGTGCAGCAACCTAACTGCCAAATGTGTTCATGTTTCCGGAGGATCAGAACTTGGACTTGAACTTGGTCTTATTGGGAAAAGGGTTGCATTTCCAAAAGTGCCAGTGGACCGGACAGTCCGACCCTTGAGTTGTCATCCATTGACTTTATATGCCTGATATAAGCTACATTTCTTTGCCAACACAACGTAAATATTGTATCTTCAATGGAAATACCAGTTGGATACCACACCTCTCGCACTTCATTAACCCTTGTACTTCATTTTTGCACTTTGCAAGATCATTTCCATCCCTACATCTCGCAATAATGGACATTCATTAATGCCAACATTTGTATTAAGAGAATCTTCCATGAAACAAAAAGCTTAAACAAAGTGGCTCCTGTATTTTTGTTTTATCTTTCTAAAGCAGCAGTTTTCAATTGTCATTGCCATTTTACAGACAAGGATCTGTGGTAGAGATCATTTACCTAATATTACACAAGAGAAAGGGAAGTTCAGTGACACATTCTCAGTTTGTTCACTGTATTACCCTGGATCACAGGACCAAGTGCTCAAGCACTATTGAGTGGGTGCTAAACTTGCCTCATTCAGCTGCGACCTTCCATGGAGCATTGAAAGAATTTGCACTTTGTACCGCTAAGCCAAAGGCCAGCCCATCCATAAGGCCGAGTCAGGCTGTCGCCTCAGGCAGCAGATTGGCAGGGAGCAGCCACCGACAGCAGCCCCACTCATCTCCAATGCTGTTTCCCCGAGGAGGGATGGAGCAGAAGAGAAAGTATGGAGGAGAGGAGAGTGTAGGTCTGGAATAGGTCTACAATAGAAAGTGTAGGTCTAGAATAGGATGACACTGTGATCCTGAACTTGCCTAGCTAGCAGTATTTTATTTAACAGCATTTAGCAGTATTGTATTAGTTACAGTGGCGTCGCTCTAGGTGGGGCGGAACGTTAAGTTCCACAGTGCACTGACCCTTCCTTTCTCACCGGCACGAGGTGGCCCCACCCCCTCACCTTCGGAGCCATTCAGTGTGGTGCGCAGGGAGTCTCCTGTGCATTGCCTTCGCCGCACTGAATGGCTCCAAGGGCGTGGGGGCGGGGCCGCCTCGTGCCGGTGAGTAAGGAATGGTCAGCGCGCTCTGGAACTTAACGTTCTGCCCCACCTAGAGCGACGCCACTGATTAGTTGTTATATTGATAGCGCAATCCTATTCAACTTACACCACCGGTGTAACCAGCGGTGCAGCAAGAACAGGAGGCCCCAGAATGGAAAGGGGATTCAGATCCCTTCCAAAGGGGGATGACTTAATGTTAATCAGGTATTGAAAAGTTATAAATGCATGTGTAAAACGGATGCGGGGATTCAACATTACTGTGCACATTACTCAACAGCTCTCTTAAATCAGGATTTGTATGCATCAAGTGGTGGCTTTAAAATAAAATATATGGTTTGTTTTGTTGGCTACCTTGTTCTTGAGAGTTATACTGTAGCTCCCCAGGGTGAACCAGGGAGAATCCTTTGTTCTTTCTCCCATACAGATTTTGCAGGTTTCTTAAAACAGTGCACAAATGTGCAAAACCTCTTTATTAGGGTAGTGGGAGTGGGATGAAGGTCACTATTGTGAGCAACGACCTCTCGTTCAAATCACCAGCTCTCTGTAATCTTTTCAACTTCAAAGAATCTCCATTTATAAAACTTGCTATCTTTGTTCTGAAGGCTTTTCTACATTTTTGCACGAGATTTGCGTTGCTGGATACATTCTGAAATCCCCGTTGTAAAGTGAAGCCGTCATTAAGCGGGTCTTGTTGTGCTTTGAAGTCTAGTACTGTGCTTAAAGCCCCAGCGTTAAAACATCCAAGCTCTTATCTTGCCCATTTGCTGTTTGACTTTAGATAAGGGTTCAGCACTGGGGCTTTAAGCACAGCGCTGAACTTCAAACTTATTTTTTTCCCCACATTTTTTATACCACCCTTCCTCCAAGGAGCTCAGAGTGGTGTACATTTCCTCCCCTCCTTTTTGTCCTCACAACAACCCTGTGAGGTAGGTGGGGCTGAGAGATAGTGATTGGCCCAAGGTCACCCAGGAAGCTTCGTGGCTGAGCGGGGATTTGAACCTGGATCTTCCAGGTCTAAGTCCTACTCCCAAACCACTACACTATCCTGGCTCCACAAAACAGCTGAAGAGCTGGGGATTTAAAAAGATATGTCTTTTAAAATTCTTTGTTCTTTTTTACTGGGGAGCTCGTCATATATCCGGATCGTCATTAAGCGATCCGTCATTAAGTGGGGGACACATGTATATAACACATATACAAGCATTATTATTATTATTATTATTATTATTATTATTATTATTATTATTATTATTATGTACTTTACAAAGAATGAGAGGGCAGGTCCCTGCCCACAGTGTCTTACAATCCATATACAGTAGTACGGACACAGATACATATACTTATGTTTAGTTACAGTGGGGAAAGAGGACATGCCCTTATCTGGCCCCAAAGTGCAGGATTTTAATTTTCTAGCACATTTCTTCATTTTTCGTGGGTGAAAGCAGGAAGCTAGAACCACAAAGGCCTCAGGCCCTTCCTTCTGAGTTCCTAGATCCCTGAGCTTCTCACGCTGCAACATTTACTACATTCATTTTTTCCATTTTTCACATCCTCATTCTTTGCCCATAACAGCAACAGCCCTCAATGGGTGGATCAAGACCCCAAACTGGGACTTGGGTCAACCTAAACTGCTTTCGCCGTGAGCAGGATATAACCAAAACAAACATGTTTCTCTGTCTTCCGAAAACTGTGATGATAAAGAGCAAGGAAAGTACAGCAAAGAGATGCTGCTACAGAGAGGTAATGAGAAATGAAGGGGGAACCAGTTCATATTCAGTGGCTCGGGCATCAGGAAAGCAACTTTCAGCTGTAGGATTAATAATTAGCTCCCTTTCCTGTTCCTTATCCTGTCATGTGTGCACTAGCGTCGACGGGGGGAAGCGGGGGGGGGGCGGGCCGCCGGGGGGCGTCGCGCGTATAGGGGTGACGCGCGATGCCCCTCACTTACATTTTTGCGGTGGAGGTGGGCCCTCCCTCCCTCCCCTGAGTCCGTTTGGCTCCAAAATGAGCCAAAAACGGAGCGGGGAGGGCGCTCCGCTCCTGCGCGTGACGTCACGCGCGGGGGCGGAGCCTCCCCCTTAAGGGTGACGCGCACCCCTGCTCAGGGGTGTCGCGCGTCGTCGCGACGCCCCTGCATGTGTGTTTGCTTTGTCAAAGCCTTTTAAAAAGAAATCAAAATAAAACAATAGGCAGCCCAATTCTGTCTAGCTAGGCCGCAGCTGCTGCATCCTATCCAGACAGGGTGGAGCATTTGTCCCCTTACTCCGAGTAGAGCCCCAGCTGCCCCGATGGGTCTACTCAAATGTGTGCCAGCTATTTTGCTGGCGCACATTCAAGCGGGTTAGGTAACGGCGGCCAGGCCTGGGAAGGAGGCTAGGATTTCGGCAGAGCCACCTACCCAGACATGACCAACCAATCCCCCCTCCCATTCCACCTTCCCCCACCTCACTGCTGCCCAGCGGGGAACCTGCCTTCCCCGGTAGGCACTCCACAGGTTTACCATAATCCCGGATTCTGCTGGGACAGTCCCGGTTTCCGTGGGGACGAACCGGGGCGAACAGCTGCCTTAAAAAAAATAATAAAGCCGTTGTGTGGCCGCTGGGACTCTTCTGAGCCTGGCCGACTGCCTCCCAGCCAGCCAGGTCTCCGCTCACGCAGGCCATGCCTGCATTAAAAGAAAACCCACAATATTTTTTGCAGTCGTTGTGCACCTGCGTGAGGAGACCTGGCCTGTCGGGAGGCAGCCAGTCAGGCACAGAAGATTTCCGGCGACCGCAGTGCAACCGGCCCACCAGGATGAAGATGCCACAGTGGCGGCAGTGTGGGAAGTCCCAGCGGCCATGAGCAGCCTGCCGGGATTAAGAATAACATGGGAAGGCAAGCGCTGGTGGGGGAAGTCGCAGCAGCCGCAAGCAGTCGGCCAGGACAAAGATAGCAAGCAGTGGCGGGGGGGGGGGGAAATGTAAGAAAAACTGATTGTTTGGATATTTTCCTAGCTAGACATGCCCCTTTGCGATGTCACTTCCAGCCATACATGGCCCTTTGTGACATCACTTCCTGTTGCGCCGGCCGGACACACCCCCTGTGACATTACTTCCAGCGGAAGTGACATCACGGTTCTTTGACCCGCCCCCGTGATGTCACTTCTGCCCCCTTCGGGTTCCAGAAAATCTAGTAAGCCTTGCACTCCACAGGTTCTGTGGCGAGTAGGGCAGTGCCGGCCTCGGCACCACCTACTCGCCAGGTGCCGCAAACATGTTTTGTGGCATATTTGTGACATCCTAGACCAGAGGAGTGGTGCTCCGCCAGTCTAAACCTTAGTCAGGATTGCACAGTAAATAATAATCAATATCCTCCCCACACCACGTTTAATAGCTAACGTCATGTTTGTTTTATAGAGTTGCACTGCAAACAAAAAGAGGTGCATATAACAGGTAGCCGTGTCCATTGTGAATATCATTCAGTGGTCAATTTTTTCCTGAAAGCTAAAGAACCTGTTACATCATTTCTTTGTTGCAGTCTATGTACAGTCACACGTAGTGGAGGTCTGCAGACCAGCAAAGCCAACTTCAGAAACATTCAGAGCTTTATCGAGCATTCTGCCCCTACTGTCAAGTGGGGGGAACCCCAAGCACACCATGATGAGCCTGAGGTTGGAAATAGTACCCGATCCCCCAGATGTTCCTTTTCGACCGCTGCCTCGGCAGCATCCTGACCCTAAGGGAGCATTTTCAGCTTGTCCTTCTCTCCCTCACCTTATTCAACGAAAGGAAAGAAACCTTCACCTCCTTTTTTTAAACTCGTCTTCACTTTAGAAAAGATCGAAAATGGTTATGACTGGCAACTGTATGACAAGAAAAAAATCATCTTCAAACAGGAAAAAAGGTCACAAAAATTCTGTTTATATGTGTTAAAAATCAAATAAAACAATAAAGATATTAAAAGTGCATAACGTTTCGTTCATACACTCTGAACATTGTCAAATGCAAACGGTGAGGTTTGCATTTGACAATGTTCAGACCTGGAACAAAAAGCATCTATGATATGTCCCCCGAACAAAGGGCATGTATTTTAAATTATGCATGGGATGGATAGAATGGAGAGAGGGAAGCTCTTTTCCTTTTTGCACAACACCAGAACTACCCTGTTTCCCCTGAACATAAGACCTCCCCTGAAAGTAAGACCTACTGTCAATTTTGCGTGATTTTTGCTGGCACTCATAAATATAAGACCTCTCCTGAAAATAAGTCCTAGCTAGGATTATCAGCCAGATGGACGCGGCACCCCCCGTGACCCCACCCCCGGTACTTACTTTGACTGATTTAAGCTTCATTCTTTCCCGAGGGTGCAAGGCTCTGCAAGGCCTGGAAGGCCTGCACTTGAGTCCTCCATCATAGAGACGACATGCTAGAGAGGCCAGCACCAGTGGGGTTCGCGCCTCAGGTTGGGAAAATAAGACCTCCCTGAAAATAAGACCTACTCCATTTTTGGGAGCCAAAATTAATATAAGACACTGTCTTATTTTCGGGGACACCCACTAAAACTGACTGGTGGGAGAGTTAGAAGGAACAGATCAGACCAAAGGAAATATTTCTTTACCCAGCATAATCTGTGGAAATCCTTGCCACAGAATGTTGTGATGGCACCTGGCCTAGATGCCTCTAAAAAGGGATTGGACAGATTTATGGAAGAAAGTCCATCACAGCTTACAAGTCCTGATGACTGTATGCAACCTCTGGGTTTTAGAGGTAGCCTATCTCTGGGTGCCAGATGCAAGGGAGTGGCAACAGGATACAGGTATCTTGTTGTTTTGTGTGCTCCCAGAGGTATCTGGTAGGGCCACTGTGTGATACAGGAAGCAAAAGCTGGACCAGATGGGCTCCAGCAGGGCTCTTCTTAGGTTCTTATTGTATATAGTTAATCAAAAGGAAACTAAGTACCCAGTAGGGACAAACGAAATGAAGTTTCAGTCCAAAGATGTCGATTTGGCAGTATTTAACCCTGCAGAATGGAGAGTCATGCCACTTGGCCACAGGCAGTACAACGCAGACGACAAACTGCACCAAGCACCCTGTCAAATAAGCTTCTCGCCTTGATTGCATTGTGAAATCGGGACGTGTCCCTAGCAAGCGGCACAAGAACAGCACCTGTAAGAATTGCTTCCACTTACCAGAGTCTAGGGGTTGGATATCCCCTGCCGAGGCCAACTTTGGGCTGGACTGTGGTGGACGGAGGACATCAAAAAGCAAATTGAGCCTTGGGCTGCAGATGCGATCTCTGCTAGCTTCTAGCTACAGCCTGCTCACTCGCAGAGTTGCAAAAACCAGTAATGAGAAGGGCGCAGCACAAAGAATCTACAGACTCATTGGAAATGAAGAAACTGCAACGTCACCACTGGGGAAATGAGTAGAATGAAGCGGAAGACAATTAACCACAAAAGGGTAGAAAGGGAGAGCCGCCATAAGCAATTACTAACAGATAGTCATTATCAGGTTCGTGTCTGAAATGCCCGATTTACAGTCACAGGCATCCATCTGATGGTTCTAATGACTTCCTTTTACAAAGCAGAAATCATAATATCATCAATGCCATGGACTCCAGTCTTTGCCTAGAATTATTGGAACAGGTATTTCAATTGGTGGCGGCCAGAACACTTTCAGTTAATCCACTTGTTCAGCATCTCCATCCTGCTCTGGAAAAATATCTGCGTGTGTGTAGAAGGTCCCAGTTTCAATTCCTGGTGTCTCCAGGTGAAGAGAAAAATTCCTGTCTGAAGCTTTGAAGAGTCACTGCCAGCCAGCGTTGACAATATCGAGCTAGCTGGAACAAAGGTCAGACTCGGTACGGCAGCTTCCGAACAAAAGGCATCAACTGAAATGAGTCATGCTTCAGAAAAATGCAAGATACAGGCCTCTAATGGTGGAAACGGGTTCTGCACCAGGGTGGTAAGGGAACCCAAGATACCTTGCTGAAAAGGGATTTTTTTTTTTTGCATAGGGATAGTGGTTATGGTGTTGGACTTAGACATGGAAGATCCAGGTTCAAATCCCCATTGAGCCATGAAGCTTCCTGGGTGACCTTGGGCCAGTCACTATCTCTCAGCCTAATCCAGTGGTTCCCAAACTGGGAGGTGCGGCTCCCACGGGAGTCACGAAAACCAGCCAGGGGAGCCACGGAATCATCTCGGAAAACAGTGCAATTCCAATTGGCAAGCATCACCATCATGTAATGGGGAGCCGCAGCCAATGGTCAAGGTCGAAAAAGTTTGGGAAACACTGCCTTACAGGGTTGTATAAAATGTGAAAAATAAAAAAATAAATAAAATAAATAAAAGCTAAGTTGGGAGGGTCCTGTCCAGATTGTGACCACGGCAAGGGTAAAGGGTCAGCACTTCCTGCCCCTTGCCGTGGTTCTAATCCAGATCATCCCCTCCCTCGATATTTATGGAGGGAAACAAATCAACACATCAGCTCTCGTAATGGGCTTCACGTAACCAGTAGTGGGCATGAAAAGACAAAAACCTGGATGCCACTTTCAGGATTTTCGCAATAAGCCCATGCTGAATCTGGTTCTGAATCACCAGGGGACCTTGCTAGTGCAATTTCCTTCTCATCTCCATTGTCCCACTCAGCTCAACTGCTTGGCGCCATCTTATTGCATCACCTTTTCATGGCCTAGTGTGGGAAAAAAATGGACAATATAATGTGACCCATTGACAAGCTGGTGTGAAATGGAGGGCGTAAGCAGGAACAGTGAAGGTGGAAAGGAGGATGCGTCAAAGGCACAAAGATGAAGGGAAATGCCGGCAAGTGACAAGGGGAGGGACTGATGGGGGACAGTTCTGCAGCCACAGTGAGGCAAAGGGCTAGCACTCCCCTCACGCATTGGGAAGCGCACACACAGGCCAGCTACCTCAGGCTCACATGTTGTTCCGGAACCTCATTTGCCAGGCAGTGGGGGAGAACAGTAGGCCTTCACAGATATGGGCCTTTCATTGCATGGTGTGGGCCTCTAGCATATTCCCCACCAGGTCGTCGTCCCCCATCATGTTATGCAATTAATAGAGCAGCGATTTTCAACCGGTGTGCCATGGCACACCAAGGTCCGCAACTGTGCTGTAAGAAAATCGCTGTAATAGAGTACCCAGCAAGGAGGTGGGGGCTCTCACAGCTGGGCTGTAGCTGCGATGCAGTCAACCCAGATTGTTTCCCAGGCCAACCACCAGCTCAGTGGGGAACCAATCAGCTGCCTGGGTGAGCAGAGTCAGTCTGGATCTGACCTGATAACTCAGTGAACTCTCTGACTTTCTGACTAATAGTCACGCAAACCAGATGCTAATTGTTCTGGCAGGAAGAGTGCTCCTGTGCAATGCTAAGAGAAATCTGTCATGCAAAATGAGTGAGTAGCCAGGCTGCGCAGTGTCATGAAGCCTGCAATCCTCAGCATGCTCATAATTATAGATTACGTCCCGCTGGATTTGGGAAATATGCGTAGGCTGCAAGGCTGACCAGTCCATGAGAGCCCAACTGAGGCGGTTGCTTCAGGTGGTGGATTGGCAGAAGGCCATTGCTTGACTCTACCTTCCGGCCTCCACTGCCCTTCACACTTCATATGAGGAGTTGCAGCAGCTGGAGTTTTATTATGTGAGTGGCGTTTGCGCCTATGTGCTTGCCAATGTGAAGCCCCCAAGCCACAGCCATGCAGCGCTCCTCTGGGCACCAGACCCCGACGTCCTCTCTCAAGGCCTCTGCAGGACCGAAGAGATATGAAGGGAGACTTGGGCTGCATTTGTTTTTCAGCTTCTAGCGCTAGGAGCGCTTGAGAGCTGTTTTTTCCCTCCTTCTAGTGTGCTCAGGTCGCTTTTTTTTCTCCTTCCAGCCCGCTTGCCACACTAGAAGTTTCAACTGCGAGCTCGAAGCTAAGCTAGAAAAGATGGCGGCCTCATGCACCAATAGGAAGGCTGCATGGCTGCAAAGGAGCTTGGGAGATGTAGTGCGAGGGACGAGGAGCAACTGCAGCCATTTTTATTTTCGGTCATTTCCGTTCTTTTTGGGAGCCCAGGTAGCAGCAATATTCAAGCATGCTAGGAACATCCTGCTATTTTGGAGTTGAAAAACAAATGCAGCCTTGGGCATGTACACAAGCAGACAATAATGTCCGAGCCCTCCCAAAGCGGGCAGACTTCCAGATGCGCTCTGATTGGCGGAGCGAGAGCTGGAGCTGTTCTTCAAAAGAGGAAGCGGCACACAAGCTACTTCAGGGATGTGGCACAAAAAAGGTTGAAGACCACTGAGGTTGAAGACCACTGTTCTAGACCCTGAGGCTGGCAGGAGAAGGTCTTTGCATCCTTGAATACATGATGATTTTACTAAGGGCATATTCCTTTTTGAGGCAAGTAGAGTCTTGTATAATCTTTCTCGTCTGTACAAGACAGCAAATGATGCACATCGGCCATGAGCTTTGTCAGTACCCAGGCATTCAGAAATTCACCTGCCAGGTTGCGAGGGGCAAGTGTCCCCGCCCTCTGGCAAGCAGGGCACACACCACCACAAAGATCTACTCCCCACTGGTCTCTTTTCCCCTGCCATTTTTGAGAATGAAAGAAACGGCTGGTGTCCCTTCTGAGCAGCGGGAGAGGTTCCTGTTCTTTCTTACCAGCTCTATGTCTCAGTGCAAATGAGAGAAGAGCCTCTCATCGGGGCTAGCAGTGAGTCGGACTCAAGTTGCTTCAATGACGCGACTCGGACTTGACTCGGTGATTGTAGAAGACTAGAAAGACTCAACTGGAGACTTGGAGCCTGTTACAACAAGTCGAATTTTATTCAGGTTTAAACCCGTTTTCCCCATTAAATAGATAGGGACTCGCAACCAAAGACTCGGGACTTGAGGGCAAAGACTTGGGACTTGACCCCGAGACTTGGAGTCAGAGACTTGATCCACATTCCTGGGGGCTAGCATGCTTACTTTTTACTTTGTAAGTATCGGCCGGATCAGCCCTTTCCCCCACACTTGCTGGAACATGGGGGGAAAGGGGGATTAACCCTCTCCTTCCACCACATTGCCTGTCCAGATCATCTTTGCCGGTTAGCAGCTGTTCTTTGGGGAATAAAAGCTCCCAGTGAGTCAAACAATATAAACCATTTAAAACAAACCACCAAAACAACAATAAATAAAGCAAATATTCTAATGACAAACCAAGCTTCCAGTGCTCTCATTGCCGATCCTGAGAGTGCCCCTTCAGGACTTCTCCCCACCCGCAAAGGAAAGTGGGGAGTGCATGACTACACAGTGCCTGTGTAAGCCATCAGTAATCTCTCGCCCTCTTCATGAGAAGTTTGCAAAGATGTGGAAGGGGAAGGAAGGATCATGCTGCCCACTAACCCCACTCCCAAGCTCTACACATTCAGGAGCAGTTCTGAACAGAGGCTATGCGCTTACAATGGTATGCAAGTAATGCGCATGCTGGCAGAGGGCCCAAATGCAAGGTGGTGAGATGTAGGCTTACCAGATCTCCAACCGGGACAGAGTGCTAGACCTTTAGGAGAAGGAATGTGGGCAGGTGTAGCTTGCTAAACTTTAGAGTAGAATCCTAGGAGAAGGAATGTGGGCAGGTGTAGCATGTTAAACCTTAGAGCACAATCCTAGGAGAAGGAATGTGGGCAGGTGTAGCATGTTAAACCTTAGAGCACAATCCTAGGAGAAGGAATGTGGGCAGGTGTAGCATGTTAAACCTTAGAGCACAATCCTAGGCATCCATGGGGCTTGCTTCTGAATAGACATGCCTAGGATTGTGCTCTAAGGTTTAGCAAGCTACACCTGCCCACATTCCTTCTCCTAAAGGTCTAGCACTCTGTCCCGGTTGGAGATCTGGTAAGCCTAGTGAGACGAGACTACATGTTTATGTCTTATATGAGTGTTCACTTTCTTCAGACCTTTGCATTAGCCCATGGAGGCCAGAGGTAGGGCAGGGCCAGTGAGCATGATCCTGTCCCTCCCATGGAGTGATCCATGCATAAGTCACCTGAATTAGGTTAATAACTATTCCTTGCCTGGTAACAATCAACTCCTTTTCCTTGCTTTCATCAAGTATACAGAGGGTTCTCTTTTCTGCACACTTTCTCCAAAGGCAGTGAGCCAAATTCTCAGTGTGTTGTTAGCCAATAACCATTTACAACTCCAAACCTGCAATCCTATATGTACACACTTCCCTGGGAGTCAGCCCCACTGAACACAATGGAACTTACTTCTGAGTAGACATGCCTAAGATTGCACTGAAATGCTCTTAGCCAAGCAGACCCAGTGGCATCCCTGGGGGTGTGTGTGTGTGCGTGCGGTACTGTAAGTCGCGCACAGGTCTACTCAGCGTTGAGTAGACCTGTGCGCAGCTTACAGTACCGCACCCCCCTCTAGGGACACCACTGAGCAGATCATAAACATTTCCTGTTTGACAAGACCAAGAAGACACACATACACAACCCTCAAAACAGACGCAGACCTTATATCTCACCCATCTTGGGAGAAGGGGAAGGGGGAGGAGATTCCCATTCACCCAGAGAAAGTAAGGAAAATATCATATGTCAGAACTGGGTTAGATGCTCATATCCTTTCCTCACACAGTCTGCTGAGACTCTACCACCTTGTTGCTACAATCAAAGTCTAGACCGGGGGGGGGGGGAGAATAGAAAAAGTATCTAGACTCATTTAGAGCTAAGACTAGTACTCCAGTCACCCCCCCCCCCACACACACACACACTAAAACTACACCTCTTAAAGCTGTTCCTGCAAAGCGTGGTGTGCATCTTCCAGGGAGCCATAGGATTCCCAGGACCAGACTTTTTAGCAGAGTAGCAGCCACTAATAAAAAATGTGAAAGGAATGGTGTAGTGTAGGAAAGGAATAGTGTAGTGGTTTGGGAGTCGGACTTAGACCTGGAAGATCCAGGTTCAAATCCCTGCTCAGCCATGAAGCTTCCTGGGTGACCTTGGGCCAGTCACTATCTCTCAGCCCCCACCTACCTCACAGGGTTGTTGTGAGGACAAAAAGGAGGGGAGGAAATATGTACACCACTCTGAGCTCCTTGGAGGAAGGGAGGTATAAAAATGTGAATAAATAAATAATAAATAAACTTTAGCCAAGAGATGTTCAGATGTAATCCAAACAGGCACAAGGAAAAGCTGTCATTGGGGTCGGGCGACCAAATGGGACAGGATCCAGATGTATCATCTGGAGGTCAAAGGGGCTTTTATACCTCCTTCAAAGAAAGGTTCATAGAAAGTCCTGAATTTACAGAGAAGAAAATGCAGCTGGCTATCTTGTTCAGGGTCACTTGATCTATAAAGGAGCTATAAAGGAGACACAACTGGACTTATAGGTCACCTTTACCTATATGCCCCAATTAAGTTTCCAAAGGAATGTAAAGTGAAACATCTTTTGGGAAAGCAAGATCTCCGCATAACGGATGAGATGACGGCATGTTCCTCCCGACATCTGTGCCACAGATCTTATTGTTCACTTAAGCAGGCTTGGTTAGGCTAAATTAGCCTGCTTAAGCCCTGATGAGACCGTTTCACCACCTGCATCCAGATTATTACTACTACAAATATTTATAAACTACTTTTCAATAAACTAAGTTCACAACATGTTTATATACCAAAAATAAATAAATGGTCCCTTGTTCCAAAAGGGCTCACAGTCTTGAAAGGAAGCAGAAGATATGCCAGCAAACAGCCTGTAGAAGAGACAACGCACTGGGGTGAATAGGGACAGTTGCTCTCGCTCTGCTAAATATGAGATTCACCCAGGGCCGGCCCATCCATGAGGCCAACTGAAGCGGTTGCCTCAGGCAGCACATTGGTGGGGAGTCCCAATCTACAGTGCTCTGTCCACCTACTTGCCTCCACTGCTCCTCCTGCTCCTTCTACTCGTTGGACTGGAAGAGGGGGGCAGAGAGGAAGAGGAAATGTGGAGGGGAGGAGACTGCTGAGCTACAACATTGGAGAGTGGGAGGAGCAGAGGCTGGCACATCATCGGAAAGGGGGGCAGCGTTTGGCAAGGTGCCTCAGGCATCAGGAGATCTTGGGCTGGCCCTGGATCTACCAGTTGTCCAAGTCTTGGATCTATATCCACGGCCAGTATACATGTCACCGGGGGTGGGGTAATGTTATCACACCTCTACTGGGAAACCCCCCCCCCGACAAGAACAGCAAAAAGAGACAAGCCTTACCTGTGTGAAGAGACGAGGTGACTGGAAGCACCAACAAATAGCTCCCATGGGGATATCCGAGCAGTCAGGTATTTTTCCCGGCTCCTTTGGAATTAATTTCTCAACAGCAGAAACAGGAAACAAGAAGAAATTGTAGGGAGGAGGTTCTCAGGTGAGAGCGTCATGGCCTCAGGCGAATCACAATTCCATCATCTAGTTTCTGCTCCTTGGGTTACACAAGCTCCAGGCCGGCCCCTTGCATAGGAAAGGAAGCTGCCTGCTGAGTCAGAACCTTCATCCATCTACTCAGTGTTACTGGCACTAATTGGCAGTGGCCCTCCAGTATTTCAGGCAGGAATGTTTACGTGCCCTACCTAGAGATGCTGGGAGTTGAATCTGAGGCTTTTGGCACGCAATGCACATGCCTTTCCACCCAGCTACAGCCCTCCCTCTGTCCCGCCTTTCCTTTTCAAATGCCTGAGGCGACGACTGCTGTTGTTGCAAGATGTTTCACCTTCCAGAGTAATGGGCACAAATAAGACATGACATTAAAGACGTTGCCATCTAGCTGAAGGGGAGACTTACTTTAAAATAAGAGCTGCGCAGGGGCCCGATCTGGATTGAGATCCTGGAACAGAGGTAGGGAGTATTTAACCCAGTGTTTGAATTATGAGGGGATGCAGCTTAATACACAAGCCCTGTCTCCTGAACCCCCACCAATTTTAGGCAGATCATCCCCTAAACCAGTGGCGTTTTAAATAAGTAACTGTAATAAGTAACAGGTAAGGGGGCCAGACAGGTCGAACTGCCGACCTTTCGATCGACAGCTCATGGTTCAGCGGTTTAACCCACTGCGCCACCTTACTTGTAAATAAATCCATTATTTCTTTCGAGATATCTTTATGATTCAAAAGATGAGATATAAATATTTGAAGTAAAGAGTCTTGGCGTGGCCCAGGCATGATTTGAACCGAGCACCTCGCGGCTTTCCATTTTCACACCTCTTTGCTCCAGCAATTCGGCTACACTACAGAGGAAACAGGTGGCGTCTATGAGCAGTCAGAGGAGTGGCGAGAAAGGGCCTGATGGAATTTCCATCTCTGAAAGTAAACAAGTCTGGAAAGTACCTAAATAAGGAACCACCCCACAATACAGTGTACTCAGCTTTGACCTCCTCAGAGAAAGTATAGACATGAAATTTAAAAGCACACTATTTATTTATTTACAATATTTTTACCCCGCTTTTCTCCCCGAAGGGACACAAGAGAGGGAGTCCCGAAGGGACTATTGAGAGGTAGGATTACCAGATCTCCAATCGGGACAGAGTGCTAGACCTTTAGGAGAAGGAATTAGCAGGTGTAGCTTGTTAAGTCCTAGAGCACAATCCTAGGCAAGTCTACTCAGAAGCAAGCCCCATTGTGTTCAGTGGGGCTTGCTTGAGTAGACATGCCTAGGGTTGTGCTCTAAGGTTTAACAAGCCTTGGATTGTGCTCTAAGGTTTAACAAGCTACACCTGCCCACATTCCTTCTCCTAAAGGTCTCGCACTCTGTCCCGATTAGAGATCCGGTAAGCCTATTGAGAGGGATACTTGGGTCAGGGGCAGCCCCAGGGTTTGGGTCCCCCAAGGCCAGACATTTTTTGGTGCATCCACCCCAACTAGGCCTGTGGTGGCAGCAGCTCCCCCCGCCCCCCACTCATTCATTCATTCATTCATTCAGGTGGGCATGTGAGGGGCATCTAGGTCAGGCACCTGTCCCATCCAACTGGGTGGCTGTTCCTAACAGCCGCTGGCACTTGTTCACTCACCTAGACAGGTAGATGGGCAAGTGATTGGCAGCAAGCAGGCAGCTGCGGCAGCTGCAATTGACCAAAGGTCCTGCTAATGTCACCTTCTCTTTAGCGCGGGGGGGGGGGGAGAGGAGAAGACGTTGCATTTGTGTCATAGCACCGAGAATGAGGCGGCCCCTGAAGGCTCCTGGTCCCCTTACCACCCACAGAAAAACGACAGATAGCAGTGGTCACTCTCGCATCATGGTAGATTGGAGGTTAGCAGTGGGTCCTCCTGGGATGCTGGAGCCTCAGCAGCTCCCCAAGGCAGGGCTGGCCCACCCATGAGGCCAACTGAAGCTATTGCCTCAGTCAAGAGACTAGCAGGGGGTGCCCACTTCCATCCAACTGCTTGCCTCCACTGATCCTCCTCCTCCTCCCACTCCCTGGATTGGAAAAGAAAGAAGGGGACAAAGTGGAAGAGAGCGGAAGAGTGCCGGAGGAGAGGAGAGCGGTGGGCTAGAGTGCCGGAGGAGAGGAGAGCGGTGGGCTAGAGTGCCGGAGGAGAGCGGTGGGCTAGAGTGCCAGAGGAGCAGAGACTGACATATCACCAGGTAAGGGACGAAGCATTGGGCATACTGCCTCAGGACGCCTTGGGCTGGCCCTGCTCATATAAGCCCTTTTCATTCAGTGTTGCTTAGATGCGTCTCCAATTACATGATATATGTAGATTGCAGAAGTTGAGTAGAAGAGGGAGGGGCAGGTGGGGCGGGGGAAGCTTCTCTTGCTACAAGCCCCTGATGTTGTAATAGCAGCTCTCATGTGTTCTGAGTCACTGCAGTTGCACAATCAAGATGGGGATTTTCAGACCATTGTGCAATTGCACTGCTATTTTAATAAAGGTACAACAGGATAAGATGCTTGAACGTTCTAGCTTACAGACACCCATTTGAAGTTCCTGTGCTGGATGGACAATGACAGCAGTGGGAGAACAGAAGCTTTTGTGCTACCACCCCTCCTTCCCCTCCTGCAAACCCGGCAGGTCGATGGAGATGGTCTGAATTTATGTCTCATCACATGTGGGGTGCTTCAAGCCAACTGGACAGTAAAGGAAGGACGCTGGATGTTAGGCCACTGTCTTCTACTGAGTCAGAGCATGCATGGGTCTGTCTAGGTCAATATGGTCTATACCAGAGGTTCTCAACCTGTGGTACGCGTACCCCTGGACCGCTGGCTGGGGGTACGCAGGATGGTCCCCGTTATCAGATGCTGTGATCAGCAGCTGATAAGGGGGAGCGCAAAAACGGGGAAATTGCCGGTGCTAGTTTCCCTTACCTTGCCGAATTGGCAGGGCTGTAGCTTTACTCTCCAGGTTGCGGCGCGAGCGGGATAACCCGCCCGGCCGCGCCACAGCCCGGGAAAAACAGCGAAAAGCCCGTTTTTCCCAGGCTGCGGCGTGGCCGGGCGGGTTCTCCCGCTTGCGCTGCAACCCGGAGGGTAAAGCTACAGCCCTGCCAATTCGGCAGGACTGTAGCTTTACCCTCCGGGTTGCAGCGCGAGCGGAAGAACCCGCCCGGCCGCGCCACAGCCAGGGAAAAATGGGGAAATTGCCAGCGCTAGCTTCCCTTACCTTGAATCCCGGCTGCCTCCAACTTGAATATCGTGAAAATTTCGCGAGATTCAAGATGGCGGCGGCCAAATCTCGTAACGGCACATGAGGCAGTCTGCAGTGGAATTTCACCAATTGAATGCTTTTTCTAACACTCAGTGTTGCTGTCAGTACATTGTAACTTTTGTACAAGGCCCCCAAACGCACAGGTTAAGTTTGCATAAATACTTTCCTCGCTAGAAGCAAGTATTCCCTCCATAAATGAGAGTTGTCTTCAGGTAACACTTCACCACAAGGGAGCTTTCTGAAACAGCAATTTGGGATAATGTCAGTCTCTCCTCAATGTTCCAAAAATTGAGTGGGGCAGAGACGGGGAGGAATGGGGAAGCTTCTGGGTGGGGAGGGGAGCAGGCAGGAGGCGGAACAGGGGAGGGTGGGGGTGGATCCCGGCGGCACCAGCATGCACTGAATCCTAACCCTGTTCCCTTTCCTCTTTCCTCTCCTCGAATTTGCACCAGCAAAATAGCTGGTGCAGATCCGAGAAGACCCATTGCATTACACGCAAATGCATATGGTTAGAAAACCAGAGAGATGCCACAGTCGAGATGTGGAAGGGCAAGTCAATATGAAGAGAAGCGGCTACAGTAGTCTAACCCAGGACTCATGGAAGTACATAAGCTTCAGTACCGACTGCAGAGTCCCAAGCATGCCCGGCCTGCTGTATGCACACAGAGTCCTCTTTCAGACTTACACTCCATGCACGGTGGCCGGGTGTGGAACCAGAGGCCACATTCTTGCATCCCCTTCATACCACGGTCAGGTGATACCCAGGTAGAAGAGAGCCTTTCGTGCCCCTTCAAACCTGGAGTCAAGTCTTGGTGCCGCCCTATGTGGCATGCTCTCTTGAGAACTACAAGTCCCAGGGTTCCTTGCTTTCTTCTGGCATTCCAGCACATGCCGGATGAGCCAACAAGGAGCAGCAACTGATCACCAAGCACCACAATATTTATCTACACCTTGTGGGTAGTAGCAGACGCTTCCCTCAAGCATGTACCTGTGCACTATGAAATGAAGGGCTTCAACACTCTTCTCGGCTCCCACTATGACAAGTACGAGATGGACTACACCAGTTTTTCCCCCAGCGGATGTCTTCAATCTCCCTCCTGGTATGTGCAGTTCTGTGCTTTTTGCTTGATATGGTATGTCTGGTATGTGCAGTTCAGTCCTGCTGTCACAGGCAGTGGTGTCACTGGGGTTAGTGTCACCCGGTGCGGTAACTTATGGTGTTACCCCCATTAACTTTATTTATTTGAATATATAACAGTACACATTGCCCAACAATTCGGTAACCAACAACAACAAAAAAAACCAGTGGCCAACTTGATGACACTCAAACAACTGAATGAGAGTTCTAGAATTAGCTCTGATACATAGAAATGAGGGCTGAATCATACTTATTGGTTCCATGCTGTGTCATAACAACACCTCATTGGCTCTCAGAACTATCAGTCTCATTGGTCAGTTTTGAGTGAAGGAAATCCACGTTTTGTGACATAAGACAGTTGTGGTTTCTGTTTCTGGTTATTTGTCCATAACGTTTGATAGAATACAAATAATTCAACACGGCTTGTTTCATTACATTCTGTATTAAATTGCCTTTTCAGTGATATAAAATTTATGGCATTGTTCATAAATACAAATTTTCTAAAAGGTTTCCACAATGTTGGCCACTAGTGGGGTCTCTCTCTCTCTCTCTCTCTCTCTCTCTCTCTCTCTCTCTCTCTCTCTCACACACACACACCCTGAAGGTGCCGCCCCATGTGACACCACTGGGTATTGCAAACATGTTTCTGTTTTCATCTCTGACACTTTGAAGGTTATGCAGCAGTTCTCGGTCACCCTAAGATCCTGGGTGCTGCATTATTCATAAATACAAATTTTCCAAAAGGTTTCCACAATGTTGGCCACTAGTGGTGTCACCCCCCCCCCAAGGGTGTCACCCTGTGCGGTCTGCACCCTCAGCACTCCTCTAGTGATTCCACTGGTGACTCACAGGGTCCTATCCTGGTGCTCTGTTGCATTGAGAGTCTCCAGTTCCCGGGACCTTTCCATCCCAGGAAAGCTATGCCTGCTGTTGGAATCCAGCCAATCACGCACCCTGAATATATGAAGATACCTTAATTAGACTGCACTGAACCATTGGCCCATCTTGCTCAGCACATCTGCAATTCTCCAGGGTTTTGGGCGGTGGTTTCCCAGGCCTGCTTGGAGATGCCAGGGATTGAACCTGGGATCTTGTATGTGCAAAGTGTGTGTTCTGGCTCACTGAATCAGGGTGGGCGCTGGGTTTGGGGAGGCCCTTGGGCCACAAACCCTGTGAGCTCCCCCCTTTCTATGCACATGTGCATTAATGCACACACACTAGCTATCCCCACCCCCACCCCATCAGCCCATATGCTGGGCAGGTGACAAACAGCAGCAGTGCAGAGGAAAACTCCATCTGCTGTAACCACAGCATCTCAAAACAAACTATCATCAGGGCCGGCCCATCCATGAGGCCAACTGAAGCAGTCGCTTCAGGCAGCAGATTGGTAGGGGGTGCCATCTCTGGCTGCCTGCTTGCCTCTGTTGCTCCCGCTCCCTGGACTGAAAAGGAAGAAGGAGAGGGAAAGGAAATGTGGAGGGGAGGAGAGTGCTGAGCTAGAACCTTGGAGAAAGGGAGGGACAGAGACTGGCATATCATCGGGTAAGGGGGCCAGCATTTGGCAAGCCACCTCAGGTATCAGGAGGTCTGGGGTCGACCCAGCCTATCCTTAACATCATCCTTCCCTCCAGGGCACACAGCAAGCCACGAAGAGCTGAAGAGGAATAATTTGTGTCTGATTGGCCTGCACACTGGCGTCGTTGCAGGGGGGGGCGGAGCTCTAAGTTCCGCCACGGCTTCGACCCTCGGTTACACCGGAGCACGAAGCGGCCCCGCCCCCTCGCCTTCGGAACCATTCAAGGCGGTGAAACCATTCAAGGATGCTTTCACCGCCTTGCATGGTTCCGAAGGCGAGGGGGCGGGGCCGCTTCGTGCTCCGGTGTAACCGAGGGTCGGAGCCGAGGCAGAACATAGGAGCTCCGCCCCCCCTGCAACGACGCCAGTGTGTCCGCAGTCATGACAATGACTCTGCCTCACAGACCTGAAGTGTGAACACTGGCCCGGGGCAGGCCCAGAGCACAGAATCATGGCCAATCCCATGCAGGAATTATTTGTGGGAGGGACTGGAGACATCAGCAGACACCATGAGCATCTGTTTCATCACTACAAGGAGAAATTCAGGAAGAGATACAACAGCGAGAAGGAGACGGCGCACAGGAAGCACAACTTCATCCACAACATGAGGTATGTGGCAAGCAGCGGGGGAGGGGCAGGGAGGGTTAGCTACCTCAAGCCGCAGGGCAAGGCCTCGCAAAGGGTCAGATTCAAAGGAAAACCCAGAACTGTGGTCAGAATCAGGAAGGTGAGACTGAGCGACATGGCTGTGTTTTATGGTCTAATCCGGTGGTTCTCAAAGTGGTGGGTCGTGACCCACCATTGGAACCAAAAGCTGCCCCCTGCCCCATTAAGGGGCAGGGATAGCATGGCGGCGGCAGCGATTTTTAAACGCAATTTGTGGACTTACCAAGGGTCCTGGAGCCCTCCAGAAGGTTCAGGAAGGGAGGCCTGTGCTACCCTTCGCAGCCCCCCCCCCCCCAAGCTTCAGATCACCGTGGAGCGGCAATTTTAGACCACTTCTGGTTTCTGCAAAAACTCGAAGTGGTTATAAATCACCTGGTGGGGAGAACTTTGAGAAATGTTGGCCTAATCCTGGCTTAATCCTATCCTTCCCACATCCTGCTGCTGCAGCCATGCTGAAGAAGCACACGCTGTATCCAGCAGGGGAGGGATCGGGAGGCTTCAAAGGGGAAAGGAAATTTAAGTCCCTTTACCCCTCCCTAAGCCTCTCGCTCCGCAATGGGTTTCCTCGGACCTATGCCAGCTCTTTAACTGGTGCAGGTCTGAGGAGAGAAAGTGGGCGGGGAGGCTGCAAAAGGGGAGGATAGGATCTGGTGTGTGCTATCGCCACTGGATCCACCCCCTCCCACAGCTTCCCCACCCCGTCCCCCCTCTCCGCCCAGTTTTGCCCCTTCCCCGCCCCATTTTGCTCCTTCCCCTCCCCTGCCGCTGCCTTACCTGCTCCGGCGGGTCCAGGGAGATCCGCTGATGTCCAGGGAGTGCTGCTGCCTCTTGTGGCAGCGCTAACCAAAATGGGGGCACTCGTCTCTGTCTGCCTACTTGCCTCCACTGCTCCTTCTTTTCCCTGGGTTGGAAAAAGAAGAGGGGGGATAGAGAGGAAGAGGAAAAGTGGAGGGGAGGAGAGTGCTGAGCTAGAACACTGGAGAGTGGGAGGAGCAGAGGCTAGCACATCATCGGGGAAGGGGACCTTCCCAGCTGCCCCACCATGCTTGCACTCTTCAGGTGGAGTCAGAAAAAAACATTTTTGTGACGATGGCTGCCGGTGGTCCATCATGGTCCATCATTTCTTTTGTTCCATTGTCCTTTCGGGTCAAGTTGGTTCTGCGGGTTTTTCATGATAAACCTGTAGATAATTTGTGAGCAAAGATGATCATGGGATGACAATGGACAACAATGCTTCTGTCACGTCACCTTCAAGTCTCTAAAAAAAGCTGATTGGGTCTCTCTCCCTTTCCTGCTTTCCATTTCCTTCCAGATATGGTCCACTCCAAGAACCGGCCATGCCTCCCGAATGACCTTATGCACGCTGAAACGTTTGTGGGTGGGTGGGTGAGTTATCATTTGAGAAAAACTGTACTGTCAGTGTGAAATATCAAGGATGATACCTGGCGCCCTCTCTTCCCACTTCTCTTTGCTCACCACGAAAGGTGCGGTGACCCCAGTCAAAGATCAGGCTGTGTGTGGTTCCTGCTGGAGCTTTGCTACGACTGGCACACTGGAGGGGGCTCTCTTCCTCAAGGTGAGAGTTCGGTGACCTGTCAGTCCCTTGCAGCTGGCTGGCTTCCTTAGAGCCCTGGGAGAAAAACTTCACTGCTAGCAGAACTATGGATCAGGCTGGTGAGCCAGCTCAGAGCAGGGCTTTCTTCCTAAGCAGGTTCAACCAAACAAGCCATAGATGCTCGCAGCATAAATGCTCACAGCAACAAGAGCATATATGCTTGCAGGGAAAACAGCAGGGGGGTTCAGAAACATTGTCAAGCCTTTCACAGCAGCAGAGGAGGTAGTAAACGGATTGTACCACTGGGCAGGTGGGGGGAATTGCACAGCTGAATGTTTCCCCACAGGGAAGAAATAATCCCCTGTCCATAGCCCTTCCCTTCCCCTTTTGTCTCCCATGTGGCAGCAACTAAACTGTAAGCTCCTTGAGGCAGAGATCTGCTGTCTCGTTTTTTGTAGAGCTCCATGTACACAGGTGGTGCTCTCTCCCCCCTCCTTTTTGTTTTTACACACACAGTCTGACAACCTGTTGCGTGCCTGCTCCAGTGATCACCCTTTGAGGTTGCTGGAGGGCAGTTCTACACAAGAAAAGAGCAAATTGACGGCTCGTTCCAGCGATCTCTCCCCAAGGTTATGTCAATTACCTGCTCTTTGAACTTGGTGCGCTTTCTGCCTGCTGCCTTCGCGCCTTTTAGTGGCGTTCCTACACCCCCGTGGGGTCCCCGCCAATGTGACACCTCCCACGTGATGCCACAAGTCCACTGGGTGGAGTGACGTCATTTTCGTGCACCGCTGCCGAAACACACACACACGCTGTTTTGCATACATTTTTTTGAGTCAAATGGCTCCAGGGGGCGCGGGGGGCAAAAAGACAAGATGGCCAGCACAAAACGATGATGGGAGCGGCGGGGGCGACCAGGCAATGCATCCAGGAGGCAAGTACACCCCCCTGCCACCATGTGCGCCAGTCACCCTGGGGCTCACTGCCCTAACAACGCCACTGGTGCCTTTTCTCCTTCAAAATAGCAGCTCTGGCTGGCCTCTGGATGAACATCTTGACAGCTCACTGCTGTTTTCACCTGAAGAGGTCCACAGATGTGGACGAAACGTTGTGGTTTTAACTTGCTTTTACTTGTTTTTAACTATAAAGAGATTTTTGACATGTCTTTCGATCCTGTAAACCCTACCTCAATGTACATTATCGTAGGCCATGAAAGCTTCCGACCTCAGAACCTATTTATCCACCGGCCTCTATTGACTGGAATATGATCAATCTCCAAAACAATTTGATTTGCTTGAAGACAGCATGTGTTGGTTTCGACAGGCACAGGATAAGCTGCCTTGCATCTTGAATCTCTGAAGCTTGAAGCAAGTTGCTCATTTGCAAGCGGTGCAGCATCGTCCCTTGTAGAATTCCTGCCGAACAGGCTGGAGTTTGGAGAGAGCAGAATAAAATATTAAGATCATTAGTGGGGTATTGAGGAGGCAGCAGAGGCTAATTTATAAGTACCATTTACAGGTACTAGGGCAGTGAAGGCGAAGCTTTCGGGCTTGGTGTCTCAGAAATTTTGAAAATGCCTACCTTGACTCTGCTGGTGTGTCATCCCCCCTCCCCCCAAACGTTTAATACGTAGTACTTTTACTATTGCTACTTCTAACAAGTATACCTACACACATTTTTAAATTGAAAGCTTGCAAGTCTCTTGGTACTGAGACTGTCAGGCATAGCTTCTGATAGGATTAGATAATTTCAAAAGAACTCATTCACTGACCAGTTACTAACCATAATAAGAAGAATGGAGCTATTTCAGTGACAGAATACCTCTCCTTACCAGAGACAAACCAAGATTGGCTATCATCATGCCCTGATCCTGATTTCAAGCCTCTGACTGGCTACTGTTAGAAGAGTGCAACACTAGATGGCCTTTGCAGAGATCTAACATGGGAATTCTTACATTTTGTCACAATAATACCTAAATTATAAGGCAGAGAAAAAGACAATGAAAATTAGTGCCTACCCAGGGCGTGCACATGCTCTCTCGGCTCGCTCTCGCTCACACACATACACACAACACACAGAGGAAGCACAAGATTGCCAAATGTATTTAAAACACTCTAACAGAGTTCATAGACACAGAAGAACCTTGAGATTTATGAGCTGGAATGACTTGAATATCTCTCTCATACATTTGCAACGAGTATTTACGATTAATGAGCATAATCATTTTTGGTCTTCTCTCCCCATGCTGCCCAGACATATCCATCCAGTTACTCTCCATCGCCCTAGCCCCATAACACCAAACAAATCGCAAAGAAAGAAAGAAAGAAAGAAAGAAAGAAAGAAAGAAAGAAAGAAAGAAAGAAAGAAAGAAAGAAAGATGCCTCACGGGCTAATGCCCGCCCTGACGACTGACTCCCTCCTTCCAACTCACCAACGCTCCCTCTTTCTTCCTCCTTCTCTATCGGCTCCTGCTTACACACGTGCGTAAGTTAATTATCTCTCTGTCTCTGCTTCCCGCAACATTCATGCTCTGCTAGCTGTCTCTCTGCTACTGCTGCTGAGTCCCCAGAAATCTTTGCACTTGCAACAGGAGCCTCGGCGCCACCTGCAGGATTTTTGAAGAGGTCAAAAATGTTCAAGACAAGCCTGTAAAACTTCCGCAAAAATGTAAGGCATGTCGAGGCCCTGGGGGAAACGCTGACGTGTCACCCAAAATGAGCTCGTGTGTCACCTGTGACACGCGTGTCATAGGTTCGTCATCATGGTACTAGGGTATCGGCGTGGTCCCCAGATGCATGCACACACACACGCACACACCAGTCTTACAATCATGGCCATAAGTCTCAACAGCCAGAGAAATATGCACTATCAAGGTAAATGCGTTTTGCTTCCCCTTACAGGCAGAGGGGAGCTGGCATTCTATTAGGCTCTGCGCTGTGTTATTCATTCATTCCCGACAGTAATGAAATAACATTTTCTGCCATATGCACTCAAAGCAAACTGTAAACACCTGCAGTCCTGTACATACAATACAAGCCTTGAACTACAACAGACAGCAGCAGCAGCAAGAACAAAACAATAAGGCTGCAATCCTAGGCACACTTGCGGGACCTTAAGCCCCTTATTGGGACTTACTTCTGAGTAAACGTGCATAGGATTGTGCTGCAAAGCAGCGGTAAAACCAGGCCCAAGAGGCCAGCAGCTGAACTAAAAAACAAAACAGCCAAGGACTCCATCAGCAATATTGAAGGCCATTATTCGACATCTCACCATATTAGATAGTCAACTCCCGATTTCTGATATTCCAATATGTTGTCTTTGGCATTCATTATTCAATATTGGACAGTTTTGATTTGGACACTGTTTGTCCGTAAGTGAGAAGGACAAGTTGGCAGTTATGTCCTTAAAGGCTTCTGGGACAAGGGACAAGGATGAGGACAATAACAGGAGCCCCATCCATGAAACCAGTTGCCACAGTAGATTTATTTATTTATTTACTTATTCATTCATTCATTCATTCATTCATTCATTCATTCACATTTTTATACCGCCCTTCCTCCAAGGAGCTCAGAGTGGTGTACATATTTCCTCCCCTCCTTTTGTCCTCACAACAACCCTGTGAGGTAGGTGGGGCTGAGAGATAGTGACTGGGACAAGGTCACCCAGGAAGCTTCGTGGCTGAGCGGGGATTTGAACCTGGATCTTCCAGGTCTAAGTCCATCTCCCAAACCACTACACCATCCTGGCTTTATAGAGGCCCCACTGTCCACCTTCATTCGCCTGCCTCCATCACTCCGTCCTGGATTAGAAAAGGAAGTGGGAGGGATGGAATGGAAGAGGAACTGTGAAGGAGTCTGGCACTGGCCAGCCAGACACGTCCTTCCTGGCCGACCGTCAGTATGAACTGCAAGGCTTGTGAGGCTGCAGCCGATCTCGGAGTCCCCCCCCTCCCGCAGTCACCCACACTTCCCTGATGATCGGAAAAGCGGTTGGGAGCCAGCCGCTTTTTCGATCACCAGGGGAGCGTGGGCGAGGGCGAGGCATACTAATGAGCGGCGGCATCCTTCTGCTTCGGCGTCTCCCTCCCTTCCCGGGCAACGGTCAGCCAGACATGTCCTTCCTGGCCAGCCATCAGTATGAACTGAGAGGGTTGAGAGGCTGCACCTGCGCAAACTTGCTGCAGCCTCTCTAGCCCCCTCGCCTCAGTCTCATGAGAGGGGGGTAAAGGGGGCAAATTTTACCCAGGCCTGGGGTCAAAAAGGAGGCCCAGGAGCCAAAGGATGGGACCCGGAACATTTTCCGACCTTACCCAGACTTGACTTGGACCCGCAGATGAAAAGGAAGACAGACTGCTGCAACTGCAAGGCCAGGTCTACCAAGCAGGTAGATCTGGGCTGTGCATTGGGAAGCCCAGTAGACCTGGTCTCCGGAGACTTTTCCAGCCGTCACTGTCCTCCTCCTGCCCTGTTTTGCCTCCTCCTTACTCCATTTCCACCTGCTCCATTGCTACCCCATTTTGCCCCTGCCACTTTGAGAAGGGGCTCAAAAGAACATTTGTGCCATTTTGTGCCATTGTTAAAAAGTTACACAGAAAAAAAAGTTCTGGTCTGCTGAACTAGCAGGTAGTCTGTTTTCAGTGTGGGAAAAGTGGAAACCAAAGGCCTTGAAACGAAATGGGTAGCAGCGGCAGGAGGCATTTCAAACATTGCCTTAGTTATTCACGGTCCATGTTTACTCAATTTAAAATTTGAAAGGGTTTCAGGACCATGTCAGTCAGTTTTTAAAAAGCAACAAATGTCTTAAGGTTTCACTCCTGAATTTGCACAGAGCTTCAAAGGCGTTCACCGCCCTTTCAAAGCTTCTGGCTGGAGAGTTCTTTCATTTCACTTCCTTCTTTATGTCATAGGACGGACTTGTAAGGACACAGGACATCAGGGATTCAAGACCGGAGACGACGCTGACGGAGACTTCCCGCTCTTACGCATCCTACACCGCCACCTCAGCTGATGAAATGAAAACCGAGAAATCGCAAGTCATACTAGATAAATCTAGATAAATTCTGGAATGTGAATTGATTTTGTCGCCTTCCCAGTGGAGCATTAAGGATGGTTCCACGACTGTCCTGGAGGATGGCAAAAGCTTTGCAGAAATAAAAGAAAATTGCAATCGCATTCAAGTGTTTGCTTGCTTTTATTAATGGACCATGCGAGAAAGTAAATATTTCATTGCGAGAGCACCCGCCATAAAGACAAGATATGGTTTGGTATACACTGGGCCACTTTGTTAATTGCACATTAAAAACCAAATTCTGCAGCAGATCCTGAACTAGGGAGCTCCTCCCTCATTTCGTGAGAGCCACCTACCCTGAGGGAGACAGAAGGAACTGTTCAATTCCACCATTGGTCGATGTGTTTGAAAATGGTTTTACAAATTTTGAACAATTGAACAAATTTTGGTGTTCAATGAAAATGAAATAGCAGAAAGCGGTGTGATGTGTTTTTAGTCCAAATTGTTCCCATTTGTATCAATTGTAAATGCTTTAGAAGTGTGTTGCATAGGTTGTATAGTGTTGTCAGATGAATGACACAACATTTCATGGTTTGCAGATTTTTTTAGCAGAAAGCGGTGTTATGGGTTTTACTTCGTTATCACCATTTTCAAACACCTCTACCCATTGGGCATTATTACTCTGTCTCCAATCAGAGCTCAACTCACACCAACCTTTGGGTTTCCCCACCAATGCCTGGAAGGGGGTCAAGCCAGCCAAATTACTCAGCTCATCCCGAACATTTGGAACGGACTTTGTAACTCAGGTCTTAAGGTCACCAGACAGCATCTGAAGATCAGTACCGGCTTCCCCTTTGGCTCTTGCATATCTTGGGACACACACCAGAACCCTACTCCTACTCCCAGTCCCCCACTATCACGGGCGTCGACAGGGGGAAGCGCGGGGGGTGGGCCGCCGGGGGGCATCGCGCGTATAGGGGCGATGCGCGACCCCCCACTTACAGTTTTTCGTTGGAGGTGGGCCCGCCCTCCCCTGTGTCTGTTTGGCTTCAAAATGAGCCGAAAACGGAGCGGGGAGGGTGCTCTGCTCCTGCGCGTGACGTCACGCGCAGGGGCGGAGCCTCCCCCTTAAGGGTGACGCACGCCCCCGCTCTGGGGTGTCGCGCGTCGTAGCGACATAACTGCCCACTATGCCTGACAGAAGTGACCAACTGGCTAAACCACCATGGGGAGAATAGTCAGGGCGAAACTCTCACCATCAACCAACCATCAACAAATCAGGTGAAACGTAAAAAATTGTCAACTGTGCAGAATTCTGACAGAACTTACTGCATGTAGCCAGTTTCCAAAGAACGTAAGAAGAACGTACGAACATGAGAACCCAAAGGCCTGTCTAGTCCAGCTTCCTGTATCAGACAGTGGCGCACCTGATGCCCCAGGGAGCACACAAGACAACAAGAGACCTGTATCCTGTCGCCCCTCCCTTGCACCTGGCATTCAGAGATAGACAAATTCTAATTCTAAAACCCGAAGGTTGCATATAACCATCCTGGCTTGTAACCTGTGATGGACTTTTCCTCCATCCACCTGTCTAACCCCCTTTTACAGGCATCCAGGACAGGTGCCATCCCCACATCCTGTGGCAAGCAGTTCCACAGATTAATTACACAGTGGGTAAAGAAATATGTTCTTCGTCTTTTCTAATGCTTCTGCCACTCAATTTTTGTGGCTGTCCCCTAGTTCTGGTGTTAAAGCTTAAAGAGAAGCTCAGGCAGACAGAGACTCTGACCGCTGCCCTTCTAAAGCATCTTTGAAATGCTGTCATGGGAAATGAATATAAAACATCCACCCTCATTTGCCGATTACACAAGATATTTGCTAGTAACTTTCACACAAAGTGTCAATACATTTCCTGCAGAACTCTTTAAGAAGTTCTGACCTTGCGAGATGAAAGAGGTCTATTCTCTGAACACCTGTGACCTGGAGTCATTATGGAAAGGGCAACCTGCTACATTTGCCAGTGGCAGGACGCCGGATCAAAAGTCCATTATCGGTTTGATTCGATGCCGAGTCCGTTTCTGCCAGGGCGGAACAAGGAGACCTTTCGAGGCACTGAATTCTTAGAAAAACTCATCCATCATAGGAAAGGGCAGAGAGCCAGACATGCTCCAGGCAACATTTCCCAGCATGATATCCTTTCTTGCAATGTTGCTATTTGGGTGCAGGCATGTATTGACCCATGGCTGGGCCCTTTGGCTTTCAGGTATTTTGGGGGCCCTCCAGCACTTCAACCTTTCACCCCACTACAGCTGACAATAAATTATTATCAAATAGAAACTGTAACAATATACAGCTGCCAAAGAGATCGGAAAGATAAGGGGATTAACTGGATCGGCTGAATCACAGCGAGTTCCTCTCACTCTGTAGAGACGCAACAGGCAGGCGTAACGGGCAGAAGTTAGTGCAGTGTTGCTGACTGTGATCCATAACCGGGACATTGATGGGCGACGCGGACTCCTGTCCCTAGCCTAGCCTGCCATACGGGTGACAAACCCCAGTCTGTGTGGTTACGTTCTGCCTGACACGTGTGAACGGATGTCGAAAGGGTCAAGCAGAGGACAAATATGGCTGAAGGATGGCCTGCAGGAGTCGGACCGGTGATGTAAAATCTTGGGAAGTAGCAACGGAGTTGAACAGGACTCTAGAAGAGACCTAGACCAGCGGTTCTCAACCAGTGGTACTAGCAATGGTGGAGACTCGAGTCAAATTACTCGTAACTTGAGTTGGTTTTCCCCTCACTCGTAACTTGCTCTCGAGTAGCATGCAAAATAACTTGACTCACATTTACTCTTACTTGTGGAAGAAGCAAGCTAGCACTTAGTCGCTTGACTCACTACTCGTGGGTGTAATGACTCGCCTTTTCGAGTCATGTTCCTTTAATGGCCAAATGGCCACAAGCTGCGTGCTTTCTTTCCCAACCCCGTCTGCTCCTGCTCCGTTACTGCCCAGGGCATTGTTTCGCTCTCCATTTGCTCATGGGGAGAGTGAAGGAAGCTGCTGCCTATTGTGTGTGAGCAGCATCCTCCACCCCACCCCGCATTTCAGTGTGGCTGCTTAATTGGTTAATTACTCCCATGGCCGGAACAACGGGGAAAAGGGCAGCTGCCAGCCTGCCATTCTTCGTCCCGGCTGGGACTCATTGCGGCGCGCACCCGTAGGCGCTGAAGAACGCGGCTGCTGAGTACTCTCCAGAGTCACCTGAGTCCACTCTGGTGATTCCTGAGAACTTGCAGCCGCGTTCAGCGCCTCTGAGTCTCTCGCAGGGGCGCTGAAGAACACCTCTTCTTCTCAGAGTCGTTGCTGGAGGGGGCAGTGGCACTGTAATTTCTGCTCCGTCCTAGTCTTCGTTTACATTTATTCCCTGGTACCCCTTATCATCCAGTGATTTAATGATGCTTCAGTTGTTTCACAAAAAGTGACCTATGCAACTTTGGCTTTTAAAATCCATCCCTGCGCTTTACACAAACACAACCCACTTCAGTATGAGAGCATGTGGAATGTTTAATAACTTGATTTCTCTTTTCTTACTGGTACTACTTGGGGCAAAAGGGTGAAATGAAAGCTTTATATCAAAAATCATATAGTTCTTCTGATTGATTGGAAGTTAAAAGTTCCACCCTTAGATATTTATTCCTCTGCACACACATGTTGTAAGCACCCAAGGGTGCTAGTGATTTCAGCTTGGGAGATTCGGTGAGCAGGCACCTGACCCAGAGGCAGGAGCGGGTACCCAAAAGTAAAAAGGAAATAAAAGGGAAGAAAAAAAAGTCTGCTAGGTGCAGAGGCGCCAAAAGAGCTCAAAAACCAACGTTGTAAAGAAAGATCTTTTACTCAGCCAGCAAGGACACAATCATAAGACAGAAAGTGTAACATATATGATTAATACAGAAGCTTTTATACATTTCATTATTTACATACAGAATCATGGAAGTCATTGTCTTGGGGAAATACATAATAAAGAGGGACCAACAGGAGGAAGGATCCAAAAGTTGCACTTCGATACAGCCAATCAGATGGAGGATTGAAACTTTGCACCAATGAAAACAGCAGCAGCAGATGTGAAATAGTTAACCAATAAAGGACAAACTTTATTAAAAGAACCAATGAGATGTGTTGTGCTTTGTGCAAACTGGGGCCAATGGGATGGGACCTGACAGCCAATGAGAGGGAGGATGGGTGCCAAGTGGCAAGGGTAATAGGATTAAGTTCCCCCTCCCCAGGTGAGTGAGGTGTTCCGGAATCGGATGAATGGAGTCTTTTGTGTAGCTTGGTGACACAAAAGACTAAATTTCCAAATTGATAGGCAAAAGTGCCAATACAATAGGTCTCCGTCTCCCCTGGCTCCAGGTATACAATTGGGAAGGTCTGAGTCCATGCTGTCAGTCAGGAAGAGCAGGGCAAGTGATTAGATTAGCATGTGAATCAATTGTAGCAAGCCAGGGAAGGAGCGGTGTGAAGAGTTCCAAAAGAATTTGCATGACAGACCAGGCAGCCGGGGGACAATGGGTGGGGGAGATGGAGTATAGAGAGACAGGCTGAGCTCAAGGAAATGGTAATGGGAGGCATACATGTGATTGATAGGCAGCAGGAAGAGGGGCGTGAGAACTGCTGGAGAGAGAAGTCGTTCAAGTGATACGTTTTTGAGATCAGGAAATGGGGCAATCCAAGCCTTCCTGGCTGATCAGGAGTTTCCATGGGTCCCCTTCCCCCCAGCTAGCCTCCCAGGTAGAGGAAGCCATCTGAGAGCAACACAGAATGGGAGCAATGGTGGTTTGCATAGGTTATGTGTTTGTAAAATGGCTTCTCCCCACTCCCTGCAGTACGGATCTATGGCAGGAGGAGCCCCCCCTGGGGCTCCTACGTTCAACCTCTTGTCATCTCGCCGAAGGTGGGTAGAGGGACTTGAACCCCCGTCATTCCCGGAGCCTTCCCGATTGCCCAAGGAGGATCCTCCGACTCAAACGGAGGGTTTCACCGGCTGCAAATCCATTGTACTGCTCCCAGGAGCTGGCTCACCAAGCCTGGGCAGACCCTGGCCAAGTGTCAGAATCGGGACCATTCTGCGTGGGTCCCCCTCCTAGAAGAAGCCCCGTCGACCTTAGTAAGGTTCCGGACACATAACCTCCCATGGGACCCCTGAAACAGCCACAAATGTCAGGGAAAACCTACTTTCGCTGAAATAAAACGCTACCGCTTTAAGAGAGAGAGAGCTGTCAGATGCAGGGGTTAAATAAGGTAAGAGGGGCTTCCCTGGCTCCGTAACAAGCAACACACGCCGGTCTCCCGGAGTTGGCTGAACGCCCAGAACTCGGTGAAGCGTGAAATAGGATTTGCCGGTTCAGTGAGTTTACGAGGGTTTAATAGGATTAGACAGGCATAGTGTGAATTGTTGCTGCTGCCGCTTCTCTGGGGCGCGTGGCGGACGCGCGTCAGTGAACTTTTGCCCCCAGAGACGCGTGTCCGCTGTCAAACACAGGGAAAAGCGGAGAAAAGCCGAATTTAAAGTGTGGTTTGACAAAAAGGGCTGTATCTTTGCGATTCTTGGACCGATTTGGATGGGGTAAAAAGCAATAGGTTCAGGGGGTCAGGGCGGACGACATAAAAATATATGAGGGGGGATTTCTCCTCACTACACACACACCCCCAATTGATTGAACTGCAGGCAGGAAAGAGGGAATCCAGTTGAATGAGCTGAAGTTTGAACAAGGAATGTTTCGCTTTCTCTCCCCCCCCCCCCCCCGCTTTCTAACATGTAGAGCTGAGGTGGGGGTCTTGGAAGAAAAAGGGTCCAAACAGCTCCAGTGATCTTTGAAATATGATATCCACATGCACATCAGAGCTGTTCATGGAAGAGTTAACTTGAGTTTTATGTCTAATCTATAAGGCAACCAAGGAATAATATTCTCTTCACAAACTGCAGTGAGAAAGTGGGGTGGGAGATGAGAGTTGGGGTGATTGAGTGAAAATCAGGAATAAATGCTGGGTAGATCAGAAAGACCCAGCAGGAAGCTCCCTACCACAGCTTCTCTACTGCCCCAGTCCTATCCCTTGCCACTTGCACTGATGCTGTGGGGTGATCAGGAGGCTTCTTCCTCGAGAGGGAAAAGCGATTCCCCCAACCTTTTTTCAGTGGCTTGGGGATCTCTTCTGTTGTATGTCGCCTCCTCTCTGTTTCCACCACCCCAGCCCTTTTTTTGCAAACACAAAATCTGTGCAGCTCCTCCAGTTCAGTTGCAGTGCCTGTGTCCATTGCATTTGCAGGAGAGGCTGCAGCCTCCTGGATTGTAATGTAAATGGGGACAAACGGGGACAAGCACTCCTTCTCTGTACTGGAAAACTGTAGTTACACCTTTCTCCCACCCCATTAAGTTTTAATTTGGGACTCGCGACTCATGACTCGTAGTTTTTGGCCTTACTCGCACTCGGCTCGTACTCGTGCAAAAATGACTTGCACTCTACTTGTACTCGTGCACCAAAGGACCTGTACTTGACTTGTACTCAACCAAAATTTTTGGCACTGACTCGTACTTGGACTCGTACTCGTGCAAAAATTACTCTCACTCGCACTCACGGCCTAGTTACTAAGATACATCCCTGGGTACTAGTACTACCAGTTGTGCTTCGGCCTACTGACGGTGGTAACTGAACCTAATTCTAATTCTAAAACCAGGAGGTTGCATATAACCATCCTGACTTGTAACCTGTGATGGACTTTTCCTCCATCCACCTGTCTAACCCCCTTTTACAGGCATCCAGGACAGGTGCCATCCCCACATCCTGTGGCAAGCAGTTCCACAGAGGAATTACACAATGGGTAAAGAAATATGTTCTTCGTCTTTTCTAATGCTTCCGCCACTCAATTTTTGTGGCTGTCCCCTAGTTCTGGTGTTAAAGCTTAAAGAGAAGCTCAGGCAGACAGAGACTCTGACCGCTGCCCTTCTAAAGCATCTTTGAAATGCTGTCATGGGAAATGAATATAAAACATCCACCCTCATTTGCCGATTACACAAGATATTTGATAGTAACTTTCACACAAAGTGTCAATACATTTCCTGCAGAACTCTTTAAGAAGTTCTGACCTTGCAAGATGAAAGAGGTCTATTCTCTGATGTTACCAAAATTGCCCTTGAAATTAGGGGAATAGCTTAAATATGGCAATTTGGTATTAGACAGGGACCTTTAGACCAGCTATACCAGAGTTGGGCTTCCAGAGTTCAGTTAAATAATATTGAGAACACACGTGGTTGCTTTCCAATATTTACTAAATAGTTCAGGCAGAATCATGCACAAATACAATCATACAGATCTGGGAGACTTAGATAGAAAGGTATAGAGGACATTTGCATTAGCAGGTTCCTTTGAAGCGTTGGGGGTAATATTACCATTGGGGCAAGAAACCAAAATTTCACATGTACGCTAATGGGTTCTGAGTTGTCTGTGACGAATCAAGAGAGAGATCTTGGGGTGCTGGTGGACAGGTCGATGAAAGTGTCGACCCAGTGTGCGGCGGCTGTGAAGAAGGCCAATTCCATGCTCGGGATCATTAAAAAAGGGATTGAGAATAAAACGGCCAATATCATTCTGCCTTTGTACAAATCGATGGTAAGGCCACATCTGGAGTATTGTGTCCAGTTCTGGTCACCACACCTCAAAAAGGATATAGTTGAATTGGAAAAGGTGCAGAAAAGAGCGACCAGAATGATTTGTGGGCTGGAGCACCTCCCTTATGAAGAAAGGCTACAGCGTCTGGGGCTTTTCAGCCTAGAAAAAAGGCGCCTGAGGGGGGACATGATTGAGACTTATAAAATTATGCATGGGATGGAGAGAGTGGATAGAGGGAAATTCTTCTCCCTCTCGCACAACACCAGAACCAGGGGACATGCACTAAAATTGAGTGGAGGGAGAGTTAGAACAGACAAAAGAAAATATTTCTTTACCTAGCGTGTAATTCATCTGTGCAACTCCTTGCCACAGGATGTGGTGATGGCATCTGGCCTAGATGCCTTTAAAAGAGGTTTGGACAGATTCATGGAGGAAAAGACCATCACAGGTTACAAGCCATAAGCAACCTCCTGGTTTTAGAAGTGGGTTTTCTCTGTGCCAGGTGCAAGGGAGTGGCGACTGGACACAGGTATCTTGTTGTCTTGTGTGCTCCCTGAGGCATCTGGTGGGGCCATTGTGTGACACAGGAAGCTGGACTAGATGGGCTTTTGGCCTGATCCAGCAGGGCTCTTCTTATGTTCTCATGTACCTGTTCCTGGAGTCCTTGGCAGCAGTGATGGAGTGAGAGAGAGAGAGAGGAAGAAGAAGGAGAGGAGTAGGGATGGCTAGGGCTCCAACCAGCATAGCACAAGCTAGGAGGAGGCCTGAGGTTTGTGCACGAGGGCACACACAGAGTCATAGTTCAGGAGGTAAGGGTCAAGAAGAAGAAATTGGGTGGCTGCCTGCCCTCTTAAACCTGCACACAGGGGAGGAGTTTTTTTGGCTCTTACGCTGCAAAAAGAAATACCTTGATTGGGCTGGGGGTAAATCTGTGGGAGGGGGGATGAGAGGGTGGGGAGGAGGGAAAGGATGATGACTTCATAGTTGCATATGTGGATTGGCCCACCTTGGGAGCCAGACAGTTGGTTTTTAGCATATTGTCTCTTTCCTGGTAGTTTGCACATCATTGGCATAGGGGGGGGGGGGGAGAATGGAATGTGCTTCCGTGGCTACGTGCAGTGAGCACCTTGATTCATGGCGTGCTGAAATACTGAATGCTGATCAGATCCTTCTCTTCCTGGCTTCTTAGCCTTCTGGAGGAACTCTGTTACAGGCAGGAACACAAACGGCATAACCTTCGCTTGTGTCATAACACAGTCCAGCTCACAAATTCAGCTCACAAGTCCTTGGCATATAAAGTCATTTTGGTAGCCTTCTCATTTCATAGGGCAACACTGAACACCTGTGACCTGGAGTCATTATGGAAAGGGCAACCTGCTACATTTGCCAGTGGCAGGACGCTGGATCAAAAGTCCGTTAACGGTTTTATTCGATGCCGAGTCTGTTTCTGCCAGGGCAGAACAAGGAGACCCTTTGAGGCACTGAATTCTTAGAAAAACTCATCCATCATAGGAAAGGGCAGAGAGCCAGACATGCTCCAGGCAACATTTCCCAGCATGATATCCTTTCTTGCAATGTTGCTATTTGGGTGCAGGCATGTATTGACCCATGGCTGGGCCCTTTGGCTTTCAGGTATTTTGGGGGCCCTCCAGCACTTCAACCTTTCACCCCACTACAGCTGACAACAAATTATTATCAAATAGAAACTGTAACAATATACAGCTGCCAAAGAGATCGGAAAGATAAGGGGATTAACTGGATCGGCTGAATCACAGCGAGTTCCTCTCACTCTGTAGAGACGCAACAGGCAGGCGTAACGGGCAGAAGTTAGTGCAGTGTTGCTGACTGTGATCCGTAACCAGGACATTGATGGGCGACGCGGGGCCATGTCTCTGTGGGACCCCTAGGCTAAAGCCTAGTCAGCCATATGGATAATACACCCCTGTCTGCTTGGCACATGTGAACGGATGTCAAAGGGTCAGCTAGAGGAATAATATGACTAAAGGATGGCCTGCAGGAGTCGGACTGGTGATGTAAAATCTTGGGACGTTGCAAATGTAATGGACTTGAATAGGACTCTAGAAGAGACCTAGACCAGCGGTTCTCAACCAATGGTACTAGTACTACCGGTTGTGACTGGTAGTCTACTGACAGTGGTAACTGAACCACCAGAACCCTGTTCCAACGTGACGCTTTCGGTGGTGTGTTCTCAATCCCAAGAGGCTCTTGCCTTTGGCTGAGCCGCTCGGAAATGAAGAGAAGGGACCTCCCACCCACTGAGAGCCTCCTATCTGCGTTTTCTTGCCTCCAAAATCCTGGAAGTAACTGGTGGTAGCTTGTGAACCTTCAGAAACGGGACCTGTCTTCTCACTCTGTGTAAAGTGCACACATGGTGATATGTCAATAATAATACCAATTGATGTTGCATCCTATTTTTTTACTGATTAAAAACTCCTTGTTGGATGGATGGTTGGATGGATGGTTCCATCTCTTGGATGGAAAGAATGGACAAATGGATGGACCTGGATTCCCATTTGGGGCATAAACTCTGGTCTCAGAGCATGATCTGAATCAGGTGTGGAAAGGGGGCTGCCTTGGGACCCCATGTCTCGAGTTCCATCATGGAAAAAAGTGGGATAATACAATTAAATCAATTTCGTGGCCCATACCCCTCCCCCCTTCTTCAACAGTAATACATAATGTTAGGGCTCAATCCTGAATACGAAAGGCTGTAGAGAGCACGTTCCGCAGGCGGCGGGTGTCGCAAATGCGCCATAAAGCGTTTTCCAACTGTAGCGAAGGGCTGCCTCACCCCCGTAGCTCCAACCATGAGGGAAGGCAGTGACCTCCTGAGTTCCGCACCAACGGAACCCCCGAACACGTCCCCAACATGGGAGGGTAGTCTCGCTGCCACCACCTGGGGAAAGTAATGGTAGGCCACGCCACGCCACCCCAGGAACTGTGTGCCTCCAAGGTAGTTGCTTTGGGGTCCCCGCTCCAATAGGTCCAGCAAACACAACTCCGGTAAGTTGGCAACATGGCACCAACCATATGCCCAGTTAGCCTCAGCCCCACAGCTACGACCGTGTGCTCTCGTAGGCTCAGCGACACAGCACCAACTGTGTGCTCTCTGTTAGACTTAGCAACATGGCTGCAACCATGAGCTAGGCAGTCTTAGTGAAACAGTTCCAACTGTTTGGGTTCGTCTAGGTAACAAGCCAAGCGTCTGGCAAGGGTAAGATCTGTCCAATCCAATAAACACACCAGATGTAAAAATATATAGGTGTTTTATTTAAGATATGCCAGCATAGAAGGCAGAATAACTGCGTATATACCGTATATCATATTGACAGACACAAAACATTCCAATGAGTGACTGCGGTAGATCATCCAGGCGACTTGCTTGCAGTTGAGGTTGGCTCCTCGATGTAGAAGGTGCTGAACCGGCAGCAGGTGTCTCAAGATCCACCGCAGTAGCCGGATGGATCCACCTGTGGGGTGGCCGGTAACGTGCCTTCCAGAGATCCCGAGGGATGATGTCGCCACGTGAGCGGTGCTCCCTCTTGCAGGACAGGGTCTAGCTCTGCAACAGCTTTACAGGAGTTGCTGGACTGTTGGTGAACCGTAGCTTGAGCCTCTAGCTTACCGAGGTAAATTGCAGGTGCCTGGGGGGTTCGAGTCAGTGAATTGGGCTTCTCTGCAAGACACAGGAGCATCATTCCAGGCGAGGCAGAAGGAGCCATGTAGGACGGAAGCCAACCTTGGATCTCACCATACACTTTTGTAGAAGGAAACCCAGAGGGGTTTCCTAATTCAGCAATATTTCGGAGGAGCTCAGATCGAACTTTGTCCAGAGCAGTCAGCATTTTCTGTTGTTCTGCCTGTGATAAGTCTTTAGCAGCTAAAATTGCACCTTCGACTGTTTCCGCTCCTTCTGGGTCCAGGTGCATTAGTCGATCTTCAGCAGATGATTCAGGCATTAGGCTACTGGCAGTGACAGACCCGAAGTTGTCGTTGATTTTTAGAAACTGGTCTCTCCAATGCAGCTTCAATGTCCATTTCCTGAACCAATCCCGCAGCCCTCCTGGCAGCCGGCGTCCATTCCCGATGGCACTCCGGAGGATGTAATGTGGTCGTTTCCCAATGTCTTCACTGGCCACCCTCCTGGGCAGCACATCAGACAGCACATTTTTAGGATATTTGAGGTCCGCCAGTGCTGCCTTTTCCAGGCAGAGAGTCAACCGCCGTTTCCTTGTCAAGCAGCCTCTCTACAGACGACGATGAATCAGGAGTCAGCAGCTTTTCCTTTGCATTCGGGGGATTTGCTACGGTCCTCTTATCAGCTGTCTGGGAAACCGGCCAAGAATTCAACTGGGCTGGCCTTGGGGACGACAGTACGTTCATTTTCTGCTTCCTTGCAAACTATGGTTCCAGACTTGTGTCAGAGAATACTCTTTTAGCTGGTATTTGGAAAAAGCTCAGAAACCGACCCATCCGAAGCAACGTTAGGAGGATGGTGGGGGTGGAGGATGTAGCCTTGATTTATGAAAAGTGTCAGGGAGGTGTTCAAAACATTCCAGGTCAATTTGGTTGGTACGGAGTAATTTGCTTAGTGAAAAACGACCACAGAACTTGTACATTGAGGTAGGGCTTACAGGATTAAAAGCCATGTCAAAAATCACAACATGTAAAGACCACGAAAAACAAGTTAAACCCACAACGTTTCGTCCACATCTGTGGACCTCCTCAGGTGAAAACAGCAGCGGGCTATCAAGATGTTCATCCAGAGCAGTGGCGTCAGCGGTGGGGGCCTTGGGGCGGGGGGCGGAATCGGGCTCGGGCGGCAGCAGCAAGCAGCAGGAGGGAATGGAGGCAAGCAAAAAAGGGGGCGAAAATGGTGGGGGCGAAAAGTGGCAAAAGGGGGCAAAATTAATTAATGAATTGGATGATTTCTTTTTTAGGCACAGACACCTTGTGCGCCTGTGCGAGCCTGGCTGGCTCCGTTCCGGCCCAGGATGCAGCTGGCCAGGCTCACGCAGGTGCACAAGCAGCCTGTGCCTAAATTGTTTTTGAATGGAACCTCCAGATTAAGTGGCAGTGTACCTTTGAATGCCAGATACTGGGGACAATCAATGGGGGGTTATTGCCTCTTAGCCACCCAGATGCCTCTGGAAGAGGCTAAGAGGCAATAGCCCCCCATTGATTGTGGCAATGCAGCATTTAGCAACATGGAATGTTAAAGGACTTAGAAATCCTACTAAATACCCAAATGTTTTATATAAGTTGAAAGCAATGCGGGTGGATTTAGCATTTCTTCAAGACACAAATTTGAATGAGACTGATAAGGAATATTTATGTAAGCAGTGGGTGGGAGAAGCTTATGTTACTAATGTCCCCACGCATTCTGCACGGGAAGTAGCTGTATTAATTAAAAAAAGGACTGCCTATCCAAGTATTACAATCTATCCCGGATCCGGATGGGAGATTTATCATATTAGTGATTAGTTACCAAAATACACGTTTGTTATTACTTAACATTTATGAATGTAATTCGGATAATCCATCTTTATTCCATAAATGTTTTAAATAACTGTCGGAATTATCTTATTGTTCGGCAATCGTGCTTGGAGATTTTAACCAAATTTTGGACACAAACTTAGATAGAAGCAATCCTCCACGTTATAAATACTCCGCAGCTAGAGAAACACTGAAAACAAATATGGAAGAATATGGCTTAATAGATGTGTGTGGCGAGCTTTACACCCCGATAAAAGACAATATATATTTGTGTCTCCAATTCATTATAACAGTTTTAGACGGGATTATTGTTTAGTGTCGACACCTTTATGATCTAGGACAGGGTTTCTCAACCTTTGGAGATTTGGGTATCCCCTATGATGGGCAATTTTTTTGAAGTACCCCCTGCTAATTAACATAATTAATTAGCTAATTTATGTAAATTACTTTTTATGTAAATTGATTTTAATGGCTTTATTCATGCAGTTAATATATAAACTTGCTTGCCTTTAACTCACAAATTTTATCAATATTTTATTTATTTATAAATAAATGTCATGGTATGAAAAAGGTATCAAATTTAGAGTAGGTACAAAGGTATCTCAACAGAAGAGAGAGAGAGAGAGAGAGAGAGAGAGAGAGAGAGAGAGAGAGAGAGAGAGAGGAGGTGTCTGCCCCCTCTGTGATGCTGGATGGGTTGCACAGAAAGTGGTGAGGGGAGGGGGGGGTTGTCTGCCTGACGTTTTTATGATTGAATGGTATAAAACGTTTCTAGATATCCTTGCCCCCAAATTACTACAGGTATATACTGAGATGATTTTAAGATGTTCTCTTCCCCTCTCTATTTATGAAGCCTATATTACATTAATATCTAAACCAAATAAGGATCACTCTAGATGCGCATATAGACTTATTTCTCTAATGAATGTGGATGCAAAAATTTTAACTAATGTTTTAGCAACAAGGCTTCAAAAAGTTATTAAATCATTGGTTAAGTCCGACCAAGCTGGATTTATACAAGGTAGGCAGGCCTCAGATAACCTTACTGCACAATCCTGCACAAACTGCGGCCGACAGAATGAGTGTTCCACCAGCCAAAGTTGTTGCAAAAGTGCTGTAAGGCACTTTTCCGACGACTCGCGCGCAGGGAAGGCCGGCGCAAGGCTGGCTTCCCCTGCTCCGCTGACTGAGACCTCGCCCGCCCGCCAGAGGACCCAGGTAAGGATCCAGCCGATGGGGGGGGGGAGCGTTTTGGCAGGGGAGGGCGGCCGGCCATAGTAGGCCTAGCCGGGCTGGGAGGGGGTGGGGGATGGCTTCGGCCATATCCTGTCCCGTGCTGTTCGACTGGACCGTTACATGGCCTCCTCTGACTTCCGGAAATCTGGCGCTGGCGGAAATCTGAGGAGGCTGATCGGCCCCAGCACGAAAGTCCCCAAATAGACTTTCTGCTGGGGGGAGCCAGGCAGGATTGGGCTGCCAGACTAGTTTTTGATTTGGTGTTGATGCAAAGTAATAAAACTCAACCTTCAGTTATACTTTCACTGGACGCTGAAAAAGCCTTTGACATGGTCAAATGGAAATTCATTCACCTTGGGAAGATTCGGATTCCCTAATAACTTCATTAGATGGATTAAAATTTTGTATTCCTCCCCTAGATCTAAAGTTCTAACTAATGGATTCCTCTCCCCCCCCATCTCCCTTGAGAGGGGAACACGGCAAGGAAGTCCTTAGTGTCCCCCCCCCTAATTTTTAACTTATGTTTGGAAATATTAGCGTATGCTATTAGGCAAAACAGCATTCATTCCAAGGCAAACCATTCAACATTACAGTAATCCAAGTGTATGCCCCAACCACTGATGCCGAAGAAGATGAAGTTGACCGGTTCTATGAAGACCTACAACACCTTCTAGAACTAGCACCCAAAAAGATGTCCTTTACATCATAGGAGACTGGAATGCTAAAGTAGGAAATCAAGAAATAAACGGAACAACAGGCAAGTTTGGCCTTGGAGCGCAAAATGAAACAGCAAAGGCTAACGGAGTTCTGTCAAGAGAACACGCTGGTCATAGCAAACACTCTTTTCCAACAACACAAGAGGCAACTCTACACATGGACATCACCAGATGGTCAATACCGAAACCAGATAGATTATGTGCTTTGCAGCCAAAGATGGAGAAGCTATACAGTCAGTAAAAACAAGACCTGGAGCTGACTGTGGCTCAGATCATGAGCTTCTTATTGCAAAATTCAGGCTTAAATTGAAGAATGTAGGGAACACCACTAGACTAGTCAGATATGACCTTAACCATATCCCTTATGAGTATACAGATTCAGAACCTTTATTGGCATAATTAAAACATACATAACATACAACATAGACATATAACAAGTAAGGGTGAAGAGTCCTAACCTAGCATACACTACCCATATGACTCGCACTGCGCCTCTTTACAATTAGCTTTAAGTAGGTTGCAACTTTTTCTGTTAATACAACATCTACACCCTGTAAAATAATCCGGATTTTTTCCTGATCCTCCCAACTCCACCTATTGGACAGGATCGGATATAAATATTTCTCACGTAGATCACTATACAGGGGGCAATAAAATAACATATGGTGCAGAGATTCCACACCTCCCACAGCACAAGAACAACATCTCTCCCTAGAGGGAATCCCTCTAAATCTCCCATAAAGTAACTCTGATGGCATGACATTACACCTTGCCAATAAGAAGGCCCTACAATCAGATGGGCATTTTAGGTGGTATAAATACTCTGCCCGTTGGCCATACTTAATAGGGATCTGATAATGAAGTGGTGAGCATGTCGTGTTGGCAGCATGCTGAAGTTCTTGCTGTTCAATATCCAGGAGCCTGCCCCTAATTGTTCTAAATGCTTGTTCGTGGGTCAGTGAACCTACTATATCTAAAGCAAGGCCTATAGATTGTATTTTATTTTCAAAATAAGTGGCCCCAAAAGGGGGCTCAGAGTCCAAGAGAAGTCGGGTAAGTAAACTATCCTGGTCTAGATCGTAGAAAACTCTTAACCAAAATTTAAAAAATCTCAGCCATGCCACAGTCTCCACCCGAGATTGACCAGCTTCTAAACAGAGAGTGGCATAGGCCACACAACCTGGCAACCCAAAGATTTTCCGGAGAAATGACGCCTGAATCCTCTCTAAAGAACGGTTCATAGCACACATCCATATAGGGACGCCATATAGGACCTGAGGAATGATTTTAGCATTGAAGACCTCAAGAGCTGCTGGCACATAAGAATTCCCTCTGGTGTAATGAAAACGTATAATAGCTTGGGCAGTAACCCTAGCAATACTTAAGGCAGCTTTACGATGAGGGATCCATGAATGTTTATAATGAAAATAGATCCCTAGGTATTTAAACTGTTTTACCTGCTCTATTTTGTTGCCACTAAAGATCCAATTAGATGGCTTCCATGATTTGCCGAAAACCACAATTTTAGATTTACAGTAATTCAATTGCAGGTTATTCTTACATAGATGCTCTGTACATCTATTTATTAAACGTTTCAATCCCAGACGTGTGCATGATAAAATGACTGCATCGTCTGCATAAAGAAGAAGAGGTATACGTAATAACCCAAGTTTGGGACTATGACCCTCTATTTCCTCTAAATAGGAAGCCAGATCATTAATGAAGAGGTTAAACAGAGAGGGGGCCAAGATACAACCCTGTTTGACTCCTCTATTAGTTGAAAACTGTTCAGAGAGTTCCCCTCTCAAGAAGACTTTAACTTGACAGCTGGTATCAGAATATAAATTTCTAATAAGATAAAGGAGTCTTTTTTCAAGCCCAAGATGTAAAAGTTTATCCCACAAAAGGGATCCGTCAACAGAATCAAAAGCTCCCTTAAGATCAAGAAAAGCCACAAAAAGTTTAGAATTGGCCCTCACTAGCTGTTTGTTAATGAGATGAGACAATATCAGGCAGTGATCTAAAGTGGATTTACCCTGCCTGAACCCAGCTTGTTCCAGCCCCAAGATTCCATTCTCTCTAATCCAGGCAGTCAGTTTATTCAACAGATGCCTTGCATACATCTTACCAATAACTGACAAAAGGCTTATAGGCCTATAGTTGTTTGGAGATCTATGGTTTCCCTTTTTATAAATTGGAATAACTATAGCCCTGGTCCACATCTTAGGCATCACGCCAGTTCTATCTACCAGGGTAAAGAGGTGTGCAAGCAATGAGGCCCACCACACCGGGTCCGCTTTCAATAGATCAGGGGGTATAGCATCGGGACCGGGCGCCTTCCCTGGTTTCAATTGGTCGATAAGTTCCCTTATCTCCTCAATCGAGACCGGTGGCCATTCCGGAAGATCATAGGATGTAAGATCACCTAAGGATGTAGAGACTCTGCCCCTTTCATAGAAAGTAGACAAGAAGTATTGTACCCAAATCTGGGATGGGACGGCAGAAGGGTCATGAGCTTCTTTACGTAGGGAGCCTGCCACAATATCCCAGAATTTTTTGGTGTTTCTAAGAGAGATAGATTGAAATAACAAATTCCATTGATCTTGAATAAATTTCTGTCTTTTTTCTTTTATAGAATCTTTTAGTTGTTGTTTTAAAATAAAATATTGAGCTGGGATCACAGCCAAATTAGACTCCATATACTGCCTATAAATCCTCCTAATACCTTCTTTCATGATACTACAGTCCCTATCAAACCATGTTCTCTTATCTGGATCGACCCCACCTTTTAGTGAGCTAGGCTTTTGTCCTAGCTCGGTGAGAATATACTCCATGAGCCCATCATACATTTTGATTTGTTCAAACGGTTCAGCGGTAGAGGCCACAAATGACCTAGATTCCACTGAGAGTTTCCTCCTCGCTAATTGCTGGAACTTTTGTATCGACACATTATCCCTCGATATTTTTGGCATCAATTCAAGACCCGTTCCAATAACCGCCGGGTGGGTTCTTACAGGGCGTTCAAGATCAAGATGGCATATTAGCGGAAGATGATCACTAATAGTAGACTCCCCCACATAAAACTCATCCACACAAGATTTTAATGACAAGGGAACCAAGACATAGTCGATTACACTGGATCCTTGCCGAGATACAAACGTGAATTCTCCAGCATCCTTGAATTCAAGTAGGCCATTTAACCAAATGCTATTGAAATAAACACTAAATCTAGCTAGTGAGAGACCTGCAGCATTAGATTGTTTGTCTTTAGAGTGCCTGCTAAAGGAACAAGAAGGAGGCAAGGATGCATCCCTTGCTACATCCAGGGCCTTATAAAAAATCGAGTCACTATTCCCTACTCTCGAATTTAGATCTCCAGATAAAATCAGATCCGCCCACGGGAACCGTCTCTCTAGATCCTTCATGACATTTCTCAAATAACTCCATTGCTGATCACGTTGGGACTTGTTCGAAGAAGTGGGGATATACACATTAATTAGAATCAAAACTTTACCTTTTAAGGTCACCTTAGTGGCCTGAACTTTACAGTAATTATTAGCCATCATCAAAAGTTCTGAATTCAGCTGCGAAGTAACCAATGTGGCTAAACCCACAAGAGCACGACCCTTGGTCTTGGCTTTTTGGGCGGGTAAGGAGTATGACTCAAACCCTTCCAAAAGAACTTGCTCTTGGGACCATGTTTCCTGTAATAAGATGATATCAAAACCCTTAAGAAAGGCAATGAATTCCCCATCCTTTAGCTTCCCTTTCCAACCAGCTACATTCCAGGAGAGGATTTTAACAGAGGTATTAGGTGGGACATTAACTTCCTCTAAAGGAGGAATATCGGGTCAATCCTCAATCAACTGCACATCTTCCACCCCAGGAGCCACATGCTGAATGCAACCATTCAGGGTGGACTGGATCCCCTTATTGGGATTATCTAGAACAATACCCCTAGGAGGCGAACAATGTATAAACGCTTGTGTTGCAACCCGATTCGAGTCTTGAGAATTATGTGGCAGGATCTGCGGAGGAGCCAAGTCCTCTGTTACTGTAGAGTCTAACAGTGTGATCATGTTATCAGCAGGATCAGGAACCTCTTGAGTGGAGTTTGCCCCCATAATGATGAGGAGTTCAGATCTAACTTTTTCCAAACTCTTAACCATTCTCTGTTGTTCCTTGCGTGGTAGATCCTTAAAAGCATCAATGGTCTCCTGTTCTATTGAGTCTCCCTCTATATCCAATTGCATTACAATATCTTCAGCTCTCGGAGTTGGCTCTTGTTCAGGACAGTCTCTTCCTACGGTGACTCCACTGGCAGTAGTAGCCCGGGCCAGTTCAGGAGCCTCTGCTGGCTCCGACTGATGTTCAAATGAGGGTGCTGCCGGGGGCTCTAAGACGTTTACCCAGAGAAGATCCCCCACTGCACCTATTGGAGGTGCTGAACTCGGGGGAACCAATATGTCCTTGGCCATAGATAAAGCTTTGGCTGATTGATCAGTATTAGACTTAGGAACCATGCTAGTGTTAGCCTTGTTGGGTGCAGGTGTTGAATCCACTTATGAGTATACAGTGGAGGTGAAGAATAGATTTAGGGCATTAGACCAGGTAGACAGAGTGCCTGAAGAACTACGGACGGAAGTTCGTAACATTGTACAGGAGGCAGCAACGAAAACCATCCCAAAGAAAAAGAAATGCAAGAAAGTAAAGTGGCTGTCAGATGAGGCTCTACAAATAGCTGTGGAAAGAAGGAATGCGAAAAGCAAGGGTGAAAGGGAAAGATATAAACAACTGAATGCAGATTTCCAGAGAACAGCAAGGAGACATAAGAAGGCCTTCTTAAATGAACAATGCAAGGAAATTGAGGAAAACAACAGAATGGGGAGGACTAGAGATCTCTTCAAGAAAATTGGAGATATCAAGGGAACGTTTTGGGCAAAGATGGGCATGATAAAGGATAAAAAAGGCAGGGACCTAACAGAAGCAGAAGAGATTAAGAAGAGATGGCAAGAATACACAGAAGAACTATACAAGAAAGATCTTAATGTTCCTGATGACCACGCTGGTGTGGTCACTGACCCAGAGCCAGACATCCCAGAGAGTGAAGTCAAGTGGGCCTTAGGTAGCATTACTAACAACAAAGCTAGCGGAGATGATAATATCCGCATAAAAGTTCGCATAGTCAGGGCGATGGTGTTCCCAGTAGCAATGTATGGTTGCGAGAGTTGGACCATAAGGAAGGCTGAGCGCCAAAGAATAGATGCTTTCGAACTGTGGTGCTGGAGAAGACTCCTGAGAGTCCCTTGGACTGCTAGGAGATCAAATCAGTCAATCCTAAATGAAATCAACCCTGACTGTTCCCTGGAAGGACAGGTACTGAGGCTGAAGCTCAAATATTTTGGCCACCTAATGCGAAAAGAGGACTCTCTGGAGAAGACACTGATGCTGGGAAAGATTGAAAGCAAAAGGAGAAGGGGAAGGCAAAAGATGAGATGGTTAGACAGCATCACCGATGCAACGAACATGAAAATGAGCGAACTCAGGAAGATAGTGGAGGACAGGATGGCCTGGCGGGATATGGTTCATGGGATCACGAAGGGTTGGACACGACTTACCGATTGAACAACAACAACAACATTAGGCAAAATGGAAATATCCACGGATTTATTAGTAACTCAAAAGAGCACAAAATAGTTCTATTCGCAGATGATGTTTTATTGTTTGTTTCAGATCTGCCAGGCTCTATTCCAGAAGTTATGAAAACAATTTCTATGTATGGAAAGTTGTCAGGATATTCAATAAATTGATTTAAATCAGAAGTTATGCCGCTAGGTCCAAATAATTATTGTCATTTATATACCAGATGGCAATTCCAGTGGTGTCCAACTCTAATTAAATGTTTAGGAATACAAATATCTGTTGATATAACACAGATTATTCCAATGAATATTGGAAAGGCAGGATAAAAATATTGTAAACAAACAAACACAAATAAATAAAAGATATAAAGCTAGACCTGGACAGATGGACACAATGGAACCTGTCCCTATGGGGCAAGATAAATACTTTGAAAATGAAAGTAATCCCACGGATTATATATGTTTTGCAAGCAATTCCTATTTATATACCAAACAATTTTTTTAAATAAATTATATGCATTATTTAGGAAATTTATGTAGGGGAAGACACAGCCTAGGATTTTGATTAAAAGAATGCAACTTCCTTATACCCAGGGTGGATTTGGTCTGCTGGATCTTATATCTTATCATCAGCCTTTTCTTTTAGTATCTGCTGGACGCTGGAAGTTTGAATCGGACTCACCCCCATGGGCTAGTTTAGAATTTTCATATTTAGAACCGCTATCCACGTGGCTGGCGTTAGGATCAGTGGATTGGGTGTGTGTGTGTGTGTAGTTTCATTAGCAATCTCTTCAACAAGGCGCCTTTGGATGACTATGGTAAAGAAGTATAGGTTTGATCCCTTTACACATGCTAGACTAACTTTGTGGGGCAACCCTGATTTAAAAATAGGGAGACAACCCTCTCTTTGGAAGGACTGGGCTGGAATGGGAATTTTAACGCTAGACCAATGGATTGCACAAGACCAAGATTTTTTGCCAGTAGCCCAAGTGATCAATCAATTTGAACTTAAACCTGCGGCCAACTGGCAATATATACAATTAAAACATCTATTGGTATCTAAGTTTGGTCCAGGGGCATTTTATGCATCCTAAGTACCCCCAATTTTGGATATGTTATTTAATTCTGTTAATGGAAAGAAACCGGTAATAACATTATATAAACGTTTGAAATCTTTAAACGATTATGATCTGGATGAATTACGAGAGCAATGGAACCAGGAATTAGGAACTCCTATACTTGATAGACAATGGAATAAGATATTAGAGGACACAATTAAAACTTCCAGGGATTTGAAATTAAGGCTAATACACCCCCCCCCCAAAAAAAAAAACTATTTAGGGTGTACTGGACTCCTAAACGTATGTATGATAAAGGTCTTAGTAAGGATTCGACTTGTTGGCAGTGTGGTGAAAGTGAAGATACATACACTCACATGTTCCCGACATGTATGGTGATACAACCCTTTTAGGTACAGGTTATCACAAAGGTAAAATAAATCAAAGCTTGAGGTTTACTGAAATGCATATATTATTGATCTATTTGCCATCAGTGTGGAGATTATCCGAGGGTCAACCTAAGTGGATTCTTTGTGTCTTAACAGTAGCAAAACGGCACATTTTTAAAGTTTGGAAAGATCAATCACCACCTGAGTATCTATATTGGAGTGAAAATCTAAGGGCTCTTTCCATATTTGAACTTATTTCTTTCAGAAGCCAATTATCTCTAGATAAATTTGAAGAGATTTGGAAATCATCCTTAGATGTTTATGCATAATTTGTGTGTATATGTATATATATATATATATGACTGTTAAGATTATAAAATGTGTAAACATATGTTTATGTTAGGAACAACTGTTTAAATGAAAAATAAAATATATAAATAAATATATAAATAAAAGGCTCGCGCAGGCACACAAGGAACCTGTGCCTAATTTTTTTTTAGAAATAAATGTAAAGGGGGTAGAAAGGAACTGACCCCTAATTAATTGGGGGGAAATTCGGCCGCCCATAGAAGTAAAATTCGGCCGCGCCATGTGCCTGCAAAAAAGGCCTGGAAATAAAACTATTTAAAAAAACATCTGGAGGTAAAAAAAAAAGTAGGGGGGGTGTCCCGGTTTGGGCACCTCAAAATACGGTAAGCCTAGAACTGAAGACCTGCTCCAGTGATCATCCTTTGAGGTTGCTGGAGGGCAGTTCTACAAAAGAAAAGAGCAAATTGACGGGTCCTTCCAGCGATCTCTCCCCAAGGTTATGTCCATTACCCGATCTTTGAACTTGATGCGCTTTCTGCCTGCTGCCTTCGCGCCTTTCAGTGGCGTTCCTACAGCCCCTGTGAGAGCCCTGCCGACGCGACTCCACCCAGGTGACACCACAAGCCATGCCCCTGGGGGGGGGGTTGTGACATCATTTTTGTGCGCCGCTGCTGAATTTTGGCTGCAGCGCGGCTTGAAACAGACACACGCACACACGCCATTTGTCATAGCTTTTTCGAGCCAAACAGCTCCAGGGCGGGCGGCCAGGCGAAAAGACAAGATGGCCAGACAAGAAGACAATGATGATGGGAGCAGCGGTGGAAGGGGCGACACCCCCCCCTAACGACGCCATTGGTGCCTTTTCTTCTTCAAAATAGCAGCTCTGGCTGGCCTCTGGATGAACATCTTGACAGCTCACTGCTGTTTTCACCAGAGGAGGTCCACAGATGTGGACGAAACGTTGTGGTTTTAACTTGCTTTTACTTGTTTTTAACTATAAAGAGATTTTTGACATGTCTTTCGATCCTGCAAACCCTACCTCAATGTACATTATCGCAGGCCATAAAAGCTTCCGACCTCAGAACCTATTTATCCACCGGCCTCTATTGACTGGAATATGATCAATCTCCAAAACAATTTGATTTGCTTGAAGACAGCATGTCTTGGTTTCGACAGGCACAGGATAAGCTGCCTTGCATCTTGAATCTCTGAAGCTTGAAGCAAGTTGCTCATTTGCAAGCGGTGCAGTATTGTCCCTTGTAGAATTCCTGCCAAACAGGCTGGAGTTTGGAGAGAACAGAAGAGAATAAAATATTAAGATCATTAGTGAGATATTGAAGAGGCAGCAGAGGCTAATTTAAAAGTACCATTTACGCGCAACAACAGGTACTAGGGTATCGGCGTGGTCCCCAGATGCACGCACCATGCACACGCGCACAGACGAGTCTTACAACCATGACCATAAGTCTCAACAGCCAGAGAAATATGCACAATCAAGGTCTTTATGCCAATAAAGGTTTCATTCATTCATTCACAATCAAGGTCAATGCTTTTTGCTTCCCCTTCCCTTATAGACAGAGGGGAGCTGGCGTTCCATTAGGCTCTGCACAGTGTTATTCATTCAGTCCCGACAGTTATGAAATAACTTCTGCCATATGCAAACTGTATCTCATTTTAAACACCTGCAATCCTTTACATACAATACAAGCCTTGAACTACAAGAGACAAAAGCAGCAGCAGCAAGAGCAAAACAATAAACCCTTCCTGGATTAGAAAACGAAGTGGGAAAAGGCGGCAAACTGGTAAGTGATCCTTTGGCTTAAACTAAAGCAAAGAAGAGGCAGAATTACGTATACCACACCGGATCACTGACTCATCCAGATACAATACTCATCCAGCAATGCTCTTCTTATGTTTTTAGGATGACTCACCTGGAAATCCGTGAGCCTAGGAACGACTCTCTGAGGCCTGATGGGGTGCTCCGATGTGCCACTGACCCGGAAACACTTTCCAATGTTGAGCCTCGTTTTTGTGCTTTGTGGAATACCTTCAAGCTGGTTCCAAATGTTTTGTGGAACCAAACTGGCAAGTGATCCTTTGGCCTAAAGCAAAGAAGAGGCAGAATTACATATACCACACCGGATCACTGCCTCATCCAGTTACAATACTCATCCAGCAATGCTTATGTTTTTAGGATGACTCACCCGGAAATCCGTGAGCCTAGGAACGACGCTCTGAGGCCTGATGGGGTGCTCCGATATGCTATTGACCCGGAAGCACTTTCCAATATTGAGCCTCGTTTTTGTTCTTTGTGGAATACCTTCAAGCTGGTTCCAAATATTTTGTGGAACCAAACTGGCAAGTGATCCTTTGGCCTAAAGCAAAGAAGAGGCAGAATTACATATACCACACCGGATCACTGCCTCATCCAGTTACAATACTCATCCAGCAATGCTCTTCTTATGTTTTTAGGATGACTCACCCGGAAATCCGTGAGCCTAGGAATGACGCTCTGAGGCCTGATGGGGTGCTCCGATGTGCTAATGCCCGGAAGCACTTTCCAATATTGAGCCTCGATTTTGTGCTTTGTGCAATACCTTCAAGCTGGTTCCAAATGTTTTGTGGAACCAAAACTGGCAAGTGATCCTTTGGCCTAAAGCAAAGAAGAGGCAGAATTACGTATACCGCACCGGATGACTCCCTCATCCAGTTACAATACTCATCCAGCAATGCTCTCCTTATGTTTTTAGGATGACTCACCCGGAAATCCGTGAGCCTAGGAACGACGCTCTGAGGCCTGATGGGGTGCTCCGATATGCTATTGACCCGGAAGCACTTTCCAATATTGAGCCTCGTTTTTGTTCTTTGTGGAATACCTTCAAGCTGGTTCCAAATATTTTGTGGAACCAAACTGGCAAGTGATCCCTTGGCCTAAAGCAAAGAAGAGGCAGAATTATGTATATCACATTGATTCACTGCCTCACACCAGGGTCATGTTCAATCAGGATTTCTGGCTGATGCTTTCAATTGCATGTACATGGCATGAAACAGACATTTCCTTATCATCAGGTTGCATAAACCTTCAGTCCCCTCCCTGTGGCCAACTGAGGCAGTAGGTTTGTAGGGGGCGCTGCCTAGAGGTGTAATTAGTAGAGATTAGTAGATTAGAGGACTGATTAGTAGAGGGTCTCCATTCGTCCACTTGCCTTCACTGCTCCTCCTCCTCCTCCCGCACTGTGGATTAGAAAAGGTAGAGGGCGATGGAGCGATGGAAATCGCATGCTCAGCCAGGGCAGAATGATCTTGGTGTCCCAACCAGCAGGCTCGCTGATGCTCTTTAATGCGTGCTATATTGTTGCTGGCCGTAAAAGCTTTTGATTTTAGCTGTATAACAGCTGTATAACTGGCACATCAAGAGATGTGCATAACTAGCATACAGTTATGGCAGTCAGATAAATTTTACCGATTGGTTTTTGGCCACCATGCAGCTCTTACAGGTGCCGAAGCTCTAGCTATCGGGCAAGGCAAGAGGAATGAGGAATAAACAAGGGACCGTCACAGTGCGTCTATCACATCAATTTGGGGGACTTCTCTGTCCCAAGCAACACAGTTCAGACAATGCCTTGAGATGCAGCATGCACATCTGGGAGAAAGGAGATTTCTCCACATCCAGGAACTGCTGTAGCTAAAAGACTGAGCTGCAAATCAGGACTTCCCTGGCCCATATCTTGCCTCTGCCATTAATCTAGGTAGGCTTACCAGATCTCCAACCAGGACAGAGTGCTAGACCTTTAGGAGAAGGAATGTGGGCAGGTGTAGCTTGCTAGAGCACAATCCTAGGCATGTCTATTCAGAAGCAAGCCCCATGGATGCCTAGGATTGTGCTCTAAGGTTTAGCAAGCTACACCTGCCCGCATTCCTTCTCCTAAAGGTCTAGCACTCTGTCCCGGTTGGAGATCTGGTAAGCCTAAATCTAGGTAGTTTTAGGCAAGCCACTCCCTCTTGGCCTCAGTCCTCCCTATCTGCGATATGGGGACAATACTTACTTTGCAGGTTTGTCGTAAGGACGACATGTGAAGCACTTCACACACTGAAAAAGTGCTACACAACTGCTACATATTAGAAGGATAACTTTACATACTCTGATAATACTGGATGCGGATGATTCCTTCCGTGGCGTTGAACCAGGTCTCACAGGGCTCTTCTATTTTTTGAGCCACTCTGAAGGAGACAAGATGGGAGGTAGTTATTTAGCTAGAGCCAGAACTACGCATCGGACGAAGAGACAAACGACACTTCGCATTAAGCAAGTTCTTGGTTTTTAAATGTTAAATAGAAGCCGGATTGGGCCCATGCAGAGCAGGGTGTGTGTCAGAGGGGTTTTTTTTGCCCTCCCCCTACAGATGTTATTTGCCAAAGGAAATAAGCTGTACTTTGCACCAAAGGAAGCTCTCCCCCCCCCGGCAGATAACAGTATATATGGGGTGGGGTCAAGCCAAATTGCAACCACGGGGGGGGGGGGGGAGATAAAGCTCCCTTACCCTTGCTATGGTCCTGATCCATTGAGACTCCCAATGTGCTCAAACCATGTGCTTAAAGCAATGTGTAGCTTGACCCAAAGCAGAGAGGAAAAAATGGGTCCATTCAAAATACAGCCATATGAAAAACATGCAGAATGAACTGCAGAGATCGACATTTTAAAAGCCTTCCAGAATAAAAAGCTGCCAGCCGTTCTCTGAAGATAAAAGGAGAGGGAACTTGCTGGATCTCCCCAAGCAGACAATTCCATAACTATGGTGCAACCATGGAAAAGGTTTTTCCCTTTAGGGGTGCATCTTTTCATGTATTTTGTTACATAAACAACTTTGTGGGGTTTTGGTTAAAAAATGGCATTTGAATAGATTGAATAATAGATTGAATAATAATCTAGAATAAACAAAATGATGAGAAGAGCAAATAAAAGCAGTGTCATGCAAACATCCCAGGATGCAGTAACACAACTTAGCAAAAGCCTTCCTGTTTTTACCCGATTCTTACAGGTATTGTGTGCAGAGGGCTTGTTTGACTTCTATGGGGAAGGAAATGCAATGGAGTCAGGGCCACCACCAAAAAGACCCTGCTAGGCGTGATTGCCTGCAATAGTCCAGCACATGGCCTTTCCCACTCACAAAGAGCAGGGTGGGGGCCAACTGAACCTCAGGTAGCAGATTGGTGGGAGCGCCCATCTCTGTCCCAATGGAGTAGATAATCCTGCAAACAAGAGGGGATTTGGGAGAGACAGGTAGAGAGGCAGTGCAAGGGAGATGCAAAGGAGGAGGAGAATGAGAAGATGAAGGGGGGGGGGCAGAGAGCAGGCCAAGGCCAACCAAGTTCTTGCACAGAATCCCTATTGTGTCAAAATCTTCTTTGTGCAGCTGATTCAAAGGGACTTCTCTTCTGTCTTCCCTCTCTTTTCATAAAATGGAACTGCTCCTGTGCCTTTAACAGCAGCCAATGTGCAGAAAGGAAGCAGGTGAAGCATGAAGATCATGCCAAAAGCGGAAGTTGGCAACGCTATGGACTTGTGACGCAGCTATGACAGGGAGCCAGTCAGTTCAATTTGAAGGCTGCTGAAACCATTTCTGCCCATGGGTGTATATACGCAACAGGAGATAAATGTGCACACCTGTGGGCTGGGAGGAAATGGGTTTTAATACCTGCCAACTCACCTTTTGAGCCACGGGGGGCAAAGATGGGACAGATGATAGCCTCTGTCCAGAGACTTCGGTCTCCTTAGATGGACCCACCTGAAAAGGGCATTCAGTATTTAGTATTATTATTATTATATAAACTTTCACAATCTGCTAGATGTTTAGATTCACATTTTTTGGACTCTCACTAGTTTTGAATGCTAGCCAAGAACTTAGGAGCTAGTGAGTAATGTATCGTCGCAATACGTGGCATATTCCCAGTAGTGTGGCTTTTTGCAGCTGTCCACTTTTTCCCATCTATGCCAGCATTACCCAGATGTGTATTTAGGGCCCCATCGTCATGCTGAGTGTGCTGTGGCGGCCCGGAGCAAAGGCAGGCAACCAAGAGGAAGCGGCTGTGGCGGGGGAACGAGCGGCAGCAGCGACAGGGGAGACTAGCCATGTGCTTTGCCTGGCGGCCATGGCTGGCAGCGGCCCGCCGGCAAGCCCCTCTGCGGCAGCCCACACTGGAGAATGCTCGCGCCGGCCCTTTTATAGGCCCAATGACGAGCCAGGGGGCTGGACTAGTCACAAAGTCTCACGAGAGCAAAATTTCGAATGGCTCATAAGGAGCCGAGCGGCCGGCTGGGGAGGAGGTCGGTTGGGTGAGCTCTCGGCTGCAGCGAGGAGGTCTAGGCTGTTAACCTCCTCCCGGGGAGCTCATCCAAAGGAGAGGGGCTTCAACCCCAAACCTTCCCAGATCACCTGGGAGCTAAGCCCTGGCGGCTCCGGGCGGGGGTTAGAACAGCCACCTACCCTAGGGAGCAGCCCCTGCTGAGCGAACAGGACCACAGCCTCAAGGCAGGTCCCGAGCCAGCAGCAGGGAGACTTAGCCCTGCAGCCCCAACCTGTGTGGGCCCAGTTGTGGGAGTGGAAGAAGGCTCAGTTGTGGAGGTAGACAGGTAGGTGGAGGTAGACATTTCACAGGTAGGGCGCCACAACCAAGGAGACCCTTCTCAGCAGTAGCAGCACACCCCACCTCAACACAGATGGCACCATTGGTGCCCAGAGAATGGCCTCCCAAGGTGACCTCATTACATGACCGAACCATGGAGTAGATAATCTTGCAAACAAGAGGGGATTTGGGAGGGGCAGTGCAAGGGAGATGCAAAGAGGAGGAGAAATAAAGAGAAGATGGATGGGGGGGGGGCAGAGCAGTCCAAGGCCCACAAAGTCCTTGCACAGAATCCCTATTGTGTCAAAATCTTCCTTGTGCGGCTGATTCAAAGGGACTTCTCTTCTGTCTTCCCTCTCTTTTCTTAAAATGGGACTGCTCCTGTGCCTTTAACAACAGCCAATGTGCAGAAAAGAAGCAGGTGAAGCATGAAGATCATGCCAAAAGCGGAAGTTGGCAACACTATGGACCTGTGACGCAGCTATGACAGGGAGCCAGTCAGTTCAATTCGAAGGCTGCTGAAACCATTTCTGCCCATGGGTGTATATACGCAACAGGAGATAAATGTGCACACCTGTGGGCTGGGAGGAAATGGGTTTTAATACCTGCCAACTCACCTTGTGAGCTATGGGGGGCAAAGATGGGACCGTTGATAGCCTCTGTCCAGAGACATCTGCCTCCTTAGATGGAACCACCTGAAAAGGGCATTCAGTATTTAGTATTTATTATTATTATTATTTATTATTATTATATAAACTTTCACAATCCGCCAGCTGTTTAGATTCACATTTTTTGGACTCTCATCACTAGTTTTGAATTTTAGCCAAGAACGTAGGAGGGGGGAGGGGCCACCGGGGGTGATGCACAATGGAGGGGTAACGTGCCCGCTGCCCCCTCTCCCCCCGCTGCTGCCCAGTACGACCCGATCACTTCTTTGGCCGCTTCTGAGGGCAAGGCTTCAAGCGGTGTTGTGCGCATGCGCAGAATGCCGCTTGAAGCCTTGCCCTCACAAGCGGCCAAAGAAGACATGATCAGGTCGTACCGGGTAGCAGCGGGGGACGGGAGGGGGGGAGCGTGGCGGCATCGGCATCATGGGGGTGGCACGCTGCCTGGTATCATGGGGGTGATGCGCTGACCAGCATCATGGGGGCGACACGCTGACCTCCCGCCCCTAGGTGGCAGTAGTGCTACTGAATGGGCTGTGAAACAATAACAGAAAAACAATAAACACCAAGGTTTCCATGGCCACAAAGAACAGTTTGTTCCTGAATAACAGCAAACCAAGCTCAAAGTGTGCCTTTTAAAATCTACCAACTCACCTTTTGAGCCACGGGGGGCAAGGTAGGAACAGCCGACTGCCTCAGCCCGCAGACATTTGCCTGCTTTGTTGGGCCCACCTGAAAAGGGCATTTAGGGTTTAGTATTAATTATTATCTGAATTATATCTAGGGTAGATGATGAGCCAGGGGGCTGGACTACTCACAAAGTCTCATGGTGAGAGCAAGATTTCGAATGTCTCATAAGGAGCCGGGCGGGCGACTGGTGAGGAGATCGGTCGGGTGAGCTCTTGGCCACAGCGAGGAGGTCTAGGCTCCTAACCTCCTCCCGGGGAGCTCATCCAAAGGAGAGGGGGGCTTCAACCCCGAACCTCCCCAGCTCACCTGGGAGCTAAGCCCTGGCGGCTCCGGGCGGGGGGGGGGGAGAACAGCCACCTACCCTAGGGAGCAGCCCCTGCTGAGCGAACAGGACCACAGCCTCGAGGCAGGTCCCGAGCCAGCAGCAGGGAGACCTAGCCCCGCAGTCCCAACCCATTGGGCCCGGTTGTGGGAGTGGGGGGAAGGAACCCCTTGCAGGAGCCTGCCAGCTATCCGCATCCCCCCGACATCCCCCCAAGCCCGGACCTGGGACGCCACTCACCTCCCAACTTACCTGAGGCACAGCCAGGCTGGGCAGTCCTCGGGAACTGACCTGTGGAGAGAAACAGACAGCGATCTTGTTAAGACTCGGAACATAACTGGTCAGACCTGTAACGGCACACGGCCTCCGTGAGTGTTAAAAACCGTGGAAATACTGTAACCGTAAGCCTGGTCTCTTTTTGCCCAAACACCAACAAGGGGCTCGCTCAAGATGCTTTAGATTTGATCAGCGCCCTCAAAGTGATATCATAAATTTGATATCATAACATATATCAAAGTGTCGTCTTAAAAAGTGGGTCCCGGTGCTAAAATGTGTGAGAACCAGTCACATTACCAGTGTAATGGAGGATGCCGACTAGAGCAGCAATGGGGGTCAGGGCAAAATTCCAGGCCTCAATCTTGCTTATATTTCCACATAGGCCTTGGTCATGATTCTGCCACTATTCTGACTGGTTGGGAATCCAAAGCATGTACTCACCAAGTATTCTTGTGGGACCCTGCCTTTAGGCACACAGGTCTTCGCGCAGGTGGTAAGAATGCGAGGGAGCACTCGCTGATTGTGCTCCCTGAAGACCCGGTGCAATATGCCAAAGGTGGATGCCCCAACTCTCCTGGCTTCCCTGTCAAGGTGTTCGTTTAGAAGCCCTGAGTGGGTGAGAGATAAAAAGAGCAAACAATCAGATATGCCCACTGGAAGGCCAACAGAGAGACAAAACAAAACAGTCAACAGGTGCCAAGTTACACAATAATTCCAAAAAATGTTCCAAAAAATGTGCATTTGAAAGTAAATTCGGAAGGGAGGGCAAGTGCCTAGTGGTTAGCGACGGCCCATGAACCCTTGCTGTCTACTCTTCTTACTGGTCAGATTGGAATTAACTGAGAAAAATTATAGCTTTCTCTGCCATCCCCAAGGCTAGGGAGACGAGACAGAAGGAGGCCACTTGGGGACCCTCCCTCTCTGGTGAACAGAGAGCCCCAAAATCTCGGGGGCTCCTTTTCTTCTGAAAGGGAAACAGTAGCCTAAAGTGATGGTCAGAGATGTGTGATAAACCTGCTCCCTCCTGCATGAACTTGGACCACTCAGGTAAACACTTAAAAAATACAGGGAGTTTAATAAAGGGCAAAGTTGCACCTCTCACTTACAGGTAGAGTAGGCACCCAAGTCTTCCTTTTTGATAAAGGTTCCTTTGGCATGAGCTAGATGTCCTAGAGAGACAGGGGAAGAAATAGGAAGTCACACCGGGAAGACCAACCCGACTTAAGAGAGAGGGGAGGACTGCTTTGAAGTGGTTGGAAAGTGCCATGAGGCCTCTGAAGAGACCAGTCTTGAAGAACATCACAACATCCAAAGAGCCCTGCTGGATCAGGCCAAAGGCCCCTCTAGTCCAGCTTCCTGTATCTCACAGTGGCCCCAACAGATGCCTCAGGGAGCACAAGACAACAAGATACCTGTATCCTGTCGCCACTCCCTTGCACCTGGCACAGAGAAAACCTACTCCTACAACCAGGAGGTTCCTTATCCCCATCATGGCTTGTAAGCTGTGATGGACTTTTCCTCCATAAATCCGTCCAATCCCCTTTTAAAGGCATTCAGGCCAGGTGTCATCCTGTGGCAAGGAGTTCCACAGAAGGAACCACTTCAGTGCTCAGTAGAGTCCTTACAGGACCTGAACGGAATGTGGATTCGTGGACTGTCAAGATCACCTGGGACTGCCGGACATCTCCCTAGGAGGTTGTGAGCTGAGACCAGCGTTCTCACGTGCACTGAGAGGCAATAGGCAAGGAGCCCTTGGAATGGTGGCCGCAAGAGAAAGAAATGTGGGGATTCACAGCTGGCGGGTTTGGAAGCTCCTTTGGCTTCTGAGGAGTTCTGATGCTTTCAAGAAGACTCTTTCCTGTTAGAAATGTCTGCCTGCATCCCTGCTGCCTAGTCTATTGCTAAGTCAACAGACATGACTATGAAGGTGACCAGTCTTCAGATCTCTCTGCAGAAAGAAACTGACCCTCCCCCCCCCCCCTGGAACAGCAACTGAAACACAGGATAAGCCGTTCTTTCCAGAGGAGTCAATGACCCCCTTTTCCGGGCATTGGGTTCAAGTTTCTGCAGCAAGGAACCTTTTGAGCCAAAGTCTGGACTTCACTCTTCAGTCACCCAGAATGAAATCACAGGTTCTTGCAGAGCCAAATGCTGACCAACCTTTTAAAAGGCCAACTTTTTTTTTGTCAAAACAGGGACAAAATTAGCCTCCCCCAACTAGGATGGTTTTCAGGGGGGCTCTACAATTTTGGGGGGACTTACAAGGTGAAAAAGAGGGGGTGTCTTTGGATCAGCTGTAGCACAGCCACCTTCTTTGATTATGCTGGAGAAGAGAAAGAGGGGTGGGGACTGATGTCCATCACTGAAAGGGAGGGATGCTCCTTTACTTACCCACAAAACATGCGGCCACCGTGAATATCGGGGCCTGCCTCCCGCATGGATGGAGCATGCAGGCCAAGGCAGCACCCCGGATGATATCTGGGCCGTAGTTCTTGGTCTTGCAGAAAAGAAAAAGAACTGGGATCAGGCATATTTGTGCAGAGAGGTGAACCCTCTATACCAGCGGTTCCCAACCTTTTTAGCACCGGGACCCCCTACTGTAGAATGGCAATCAATCTGTCAGGACCCCCCCCCCCCCAGACCTAGAGCTGGAAGTGATGTCATTAAGCAGGAATAAATCACATTTTTCAAGTTGTACTCATAAGCAGCCCCATTTATAGGGCGGGAGGAGTGAGCTAATATTAACAGAGATGCTAAAGGGAAAGTAGAAAGTAACACAAGGTGAGCAAACACGCCCCAAGAGAGCATCAGACACTTCTTTCTCTGCAGTGGGGGTGGCCATCCAGTCGATATCATGCGACACACACACACACACACGCCCCCCAGAAACCATTTCGACTCCCAGGTTGGGAACCACTGCTCTATACCCATCCTTCTATCCCTAAATCGCAAATAATACCAATGTGGTGAAGCTGATAGATGTAGACTGGACATAAAGGTAAAGGTGACCCCTGACAATTAAGACCAGTCGTGTCCGACTCTAGGGTGTGGTGCTCATCCCCATTTCAAAGCCGAAAGGCCAGCATTGTCCGAAGACGCCTCCGTGGTCATGTGGCCGGCATGACTGTCCTTGCCGCAGCGTGTAGCATGCGGCTGGAACACGGAGCGCTGTTTACCTTCCCACAAGCGGTACCTATTTATCTACTCATACCAGGACAGACCTGGGATCAAATCCCTGCTCATCTATGATGTTTACTCGGGGACTGTGCGGCAATTGACATCATGCTAACTACCCCATGGGGTGATGTGGCAATACCCCGTGGTCTACGAGGTGATATATATATGAGATATGTTGAGAGAAAGCTCCATGAGAGAAAGCTTTGCAAGTAGCTCTATTCTATTCTTGGAAGACAAGTGGGAAGGGATTCAAAATGGCAGCAAATGGTACCCTGGGAGACTTACCAAATATTTGGCCATCTGGTGGAGCAGTAGGTGAAGGTTGTAGTTTGGGGGCCTCGCATACCCCCTTACCCCTGGATACAGCTGCATAAGGTAGGCCTTAGCCTCCTGCAACACATGGAGACAAAAGGTCATATCCTAAGGTTTCCTTCTCACTGGAGGAGTCTTCCACCTATGGAAGGACTTCTTATGGAATCCTCAGGCAGGGCCCATGAGAGGGGGGCAAATCGTACCCGGGCCCAGGGTCAAAGGGGGGCCCCAGGAGCCAAAGGAGGGGCCCAGGACATTTTCTGATGTCACCCGGGCTCAACCTGGACCTGCAGATGAAAAGGAAGGCAGGCTCTGACCAGGAGGCCAGGACTCCCAGGCAGGTAGATCTGGGCTCTGCATTGGGAAGCCCAGTAGACCTGGGCACTGGAGTTTTTTCCAGCCGTCATTGCCTTCCACTGCCCGATTTTGCCCCCTCCCTGCCCCCATTCCGTCTGCCCCGTAGCCACCCTCCCCCCACCCCGTTTCGTCCCTCCCCATTTGAGAAGGGACCCAAAAGAAACTATGTACCCCCTGCTCCTCCTCCTCCTCCTCCCACTCCCTGGATTGGAAAAGGAAGGTGGAGATAGAGAAGAAGAGGGGAGGAGAGAGCTGAACGAGAACATTGGAGAGTGGGAGGAGCAGAGGCTGGCACAGCAGCGGGTCAGGGGGTCAGCATTTGGACTGTTCCTCCTATTAATGTCGGTCACACTGGTGGACACTCACCTTAGCCACCTTATGCTCATCCTCCAGGTGCACGAGGACACACACCATCTCAGAAGTGTCTGCCTCTGGTGTACGTAGGAGCCGTTGTTTTTGGCTCCAAAGCAGCCGCAGATGTTGGATTGCGGCTGCCCGTACACCCGCTGCCTCCTGCAAACAAGAAACAAATCGGAATGGTCACCAGAAGGTGGCTCTTGTCCGGTTTCTAACCTCCGGTGACGCCGTGGTGTGCAACACAGATGCACATTTCTGTGCATGATGTGCACCTCCACTGTCTGTGGCAACAAGGATAAGGAGTCAATGCCCCTCCCCCGAATTGAGAGTGTGCCGAATACCGCGGGCCACACATATGGTGTCAGTCACGACAATCTAAAACACTCACGTGGTCTACGAGAGCAGCGTACGTGGCAGACAGCAGTCTGAGATAGGTGGCTCCTTCTTCCCCGGTGATGGAGGCCAGGCTGGATTCAATCACCTCCATCACTCTGGGGATGGCACCTGGATTGGTGAGACCCAGCCAGTTGAGCTGGGCCAGCTGAATGCACCAGGGGTCCTTCACCTAAACAAAAGAGACAGCTCAGTTCTTCTCCCGCCACCTGATAAATGCAGTTCCCACCACCTGATAAGTGCAGAGAGGAGTGCACCTATCCCAGCAATCTGCTGCTGGAGGCCCTATGCAGCAATAATGGCATCTGTGCATGCTTTGATGTGCCAGCTGACTTCTCAGACAGTCAGCTGGCACATCAAAGCATGCACAGATGTGTTGGGATGCAGGGATTGGGATGCAGGGCACCTCCCCCCCCCCAAAAAAAGAGTTACATTTTTCTTATCCCCATCTCTGGCATATGACTTACCAAGTCGGACTCCAATATTAGAGATGAAATCCCCCGCAGGCTGAGTTTTCGGACCCCGAGGCGATCCGAATCCAGCCATTGGAGGAGAGAGTCCGGCTTCAGATGGCTCAGAAGCAGCTGAAAGCACAAGAAAAACAATCTGAGGACTCTCACACTGGCAGCGCCATTGCGATTCCCATGATTTGTCGGAAGGAATCGCACCAGGTAAAATGCTTTGTAAATGGATATAGATTTATAGTGGAGAACTGCCCTGAAACACCCAGAAACATCTTTTGCAGTCTCTTCTGCACACTGAAGCAAAGGCTCAGAGATTGAATTCCGAGTCATTCTCAAGCCGTGCTCCCCTGACCTTGAGGTCGTAGATTCAGAGCAAGGCTAACCCAGAGGGCAAGGCTAACCCCGCCCACTGTACATACAAGAAGAAATGTCACTGATAATTTGATGCCCTGTAATGACACCCATAACTTTGCATTCACAAGCCAGCCAACCTTTAGGGCCAGGGGTTTCCACAGAAGTTGTACAGCCCCATCCTATCCGGGTCTGGGCTGAGGCGTGCAGCGCCGCTGAAGCAGCCTGTCCACATTAATCTGTGGAACTCCTTGCCACAGGCTATGGTGGGGGCACCTGCCCTAGATGCCTTTAAAAGGGGATTGGACTGATTTATGAAAGAAACATCCATCACAGGTTACAAGCCATGATGGGGAGTAGGCTATCTCTGAAGGCCAGATGCAAGGGAGTGGCAACAGGATACAGGCATCTTGTTGTCTGTGTGCTCCCTGAGGCATCTGGTGGGGCCACTGTGAGATACAGGAAGCTGGACTAGAGGGGCGTTTGGGTCTGATCCAGCAGGGCTCTTCTTGTGTTCTTACTATTGCAGGACCCCGGGCTCACCTTGGGGTAGAACATTGCCCCATGTTCGAACAGCCATGACTCCTCTTTCACTGCAATGATGTCTAGCAGGAGAGCAACTGTTGCTGGGACCCAGGAGCATGGGCTGTTGAGGAGGGTCCTGGAAGAGGTAACAGGACAACGTTAAAGAGACAAAGGCACCATGGACGGCCGTGCAAGACAAACAGATGCACACTCACACCCCGCAACTTCAGCTCTGCCCATCTGACACCGTTTGGGGAAAACCCAGCGGACTTCCTCTTACCTGATTAAGCTGGACAGTCCATCGCTAAATCCTTCTGGGCTGCTCAATTGGTCCCAGCACTCGGTTCCCACCTTCTCTGTCTCCATGATTTCCGTGAGGAGCTGGAGTGTTTCCAGGGGCACCCTGTAACCAAGATAAGACTGGCGTAACCAGGAGGGTCTCCGCCACAGACACGGAGGAGTGCGATGGCACGGTCCCCCTTGTCGAGTAGGGTAGACTCCAAGAGTTTCATTACAGTCAGCAATGGGGCAGACAGGCTGCTGGCTCAGGAGTGCGATTCTTCTGACTTCCTTCGATGCGTCTTCTTCCTCCGTCCGGCACACCACACTGGCACACCCCTAAAAGTGGCCTAAAACTGCGCGGGGGAGGTGCTTCTTTGCTGTGCCGCTGCCAAATTCTGCACCGCGGCACCACAGCAAAAAGCATCCCCCGGCGCAGTTTTTAGGTCACTTTTAGGGGTGTGCCGTTGTGGTGTGCCGGACGGACGAAGAAGACACACCGAAGGAAGTCAGAAGAATCGCACTCCTGAGCCAGCAGCCTGTTTGCCGTTTGCAGGGGGTGCGCAGAGGTTTCTGTGCTGCCAGCAAATTGAGTGGCAATTTGGTGCCCCCCTCCGCTTGGCACCCCCTGCGCCCGGGGGCCCCCGCCCCCTCCAACGACACCTCTGCTTCGAGAAGTGTGAGTTTGTAGGGCCACCTGTTGGCAAGGGGCCATGACTGACTTGTGGCACCCATGCTGTGCAGGTGGGATGTTCCAGATTCAACACCTGGCATCACCAACCCAAAAGCTAGCAGCCAGCAACGCTTCCAAAGATCTCTTGCAGAGACGACTTACCTCACGGTTAGATTTTCCTTCAAGGAGACAGAGATCTGCCCCAGCGATGTTATGAGGAGCTGTGGGAACCGCTCTCTTATGATCTCTTTGTATTGAGCAGCACCGAGAAGGCTCCTCATGGCTATGGAGGCGTGTTGCTAGGAGACAAGGAAAAAGAGACGCCAAATGCTTTTCCTGCTGCTTCTTTTTTCTGGGCCAGAACGAGGGTGAAATCCCGTGTGTATACAACTGCCACTGTTGCCTGACCAGGGGAAGCCCTTCATGGCAATCCTCCTGGTACCAAGGCAGGGTTGGCCCAAGGCATCTTTCTGATGGAGGGTGGAAAATACCAACGACCCCCTTCCTGTCCATGAACACAGCTGGGCAGAACTTCTCCTGCCTCCAGAACTTCTCCTGGGCAGCACAAACCCCAGTGATATGGATGGATCCAGCATCAAGTCTGGCTCTTCCACAGCCCCCATTCCGTTCAGTGGGCTTTGCACAAAAGGACGTCCCCATGGACTGGGCCTCCATGGGGTCAGATGGGTTTATCTCTTACTCAGCCATTGTACAAAATCTAACAATTTAGATTTTGAGAGCACTTCTTTAAAGAGTGAGCACTTCGTATGGCCTCTTGGCAGGGGGTCGCCCCTGTTGGCGTATGCAGCAAAGTCATACGACTACAGCTGTACCAGCAGGGGGGAGTAAGGCTAGGGGGACGAGGTGTTCTGTCTCTCTTTTCTATCCTCAGGTAATGCATCCTCTTGGGTTACCCAAAGCGCAATTCTCAGGCCTTCCTTCCTTCCTGCTTTATCCTGCAGGAGCTCCCATGCCAACAGGAGCTCCAGCCCCGTTGGCATGGGCCATATCCTGCGCAGGATGCCGTGGCCAACCATTTAGGCAGGCCGGTGCATCTTGCGCAGAATTGGCCTGCTCAACGCATTTTCCTTAACCCCCTCTGTCCCTTTGCAGGAACTCAATTCTCTGTTTCCTTCCTGACAAAAGAAGAGCGTACCACGCAGGAGGAGGGACAACCATTCACACTTCTTCTTGTTAATGAACTGGAATAATATTCTTGGCTGGTGTGTGGGCCTTGCCCTCAGCACCCAATTCTGTGGCTTTTCTCTCCTTGCATGGAGCTGCAGAATCTCGACTCGTGTGGCGACAGCGAAAAGGGAACCGTGATGCAGCAGTTTCACTTACCACACTCGTCTGCTCCTCCGGAGTTCCCTGCATCCGATGCAGCAGGGTGTCGAGGAGCAGGGTTGGCTTTGCCATGGCAAACACTGCCTGCCAATGTTCTTGACAAGTGCTGTTCGTTGAAAAAGAGGAGATAGTTAGGTTCCTTAGACCAGGCATGGCCCATATCTGCAGTCTGTGGACCCCCCACTTTATTCTCCAGACAGTGCTTTGGGGGTGTTTTGCCTCCTATAAACAAACTCTTTAATGGGCGGACAGACTGCATAATGTGATTAGCACCAGTGGCATTCCTGGGGGGGGGGGGGGTCTGCAGACAGCACCTGCTGACACCCTCATGTGTGTGTGTGTGTGTGTGTGTGTGTGTGTGTGTGTGTGTGTGTGTGTGTACCACTAGTGGCCAACATTGTGGAAACCTTTTGGTATTTGGAAAATTTGTATTTATGAATAATACCATAAGGTTATATACAGTATTAATAAGTGTTCTATAATACACAGGTAATCGGCCATGGCAATTACCGATTAGGTTATATATTAGGTTATACAGTATATTATTAGGTTATATATTATTGGAAAGGTAATTTAATGCAGAACATAATGAAACAAACCATTTTGAATTATCTGTATTCTATCAAACGTTATGGCTGGAAATAACTGGAAAAAGAAATCACAAATGCCTTTTGTCACAAAACGTGGATTTCCTTAACTCAAAACTGACCAATGAGACTGATGGTTCTGAGAGCCAGTGAGGTGTTCTTATGACACAGCATGGAACCAATCAGGTGTAATATGAGTCAGCTCTCATTTCCACATATCAGAGCGAATACTAGAACTCTTATTTAGTTGTTGCGGGTGTCATCTAGTTGGCCATTGGTTTTTTTGTTAGTTACTGATTTGTTGGGTGACCTGTACTGTTATATATTCATATAAATAAAGTTGATGGGGGTAACACCATGAGTTACCGCACCGGATGACACCAACTCAAGCGACACCACTGGGGTGACGTGATGAGCTCTCGCACTGGGTGACACAAACCCTCTGCTTAGCATCATTCAGAGTCATAGAATATTTGCCATATTTGTGGTTGTTCAGTCGTTAAGTCGTGTCCGACCCTTCGTGATCCCATGAACCATATCCCGCCAGGCCTTCCTGTCCTCCACTATCTTCCTGAGTTCGCTCATATTCATGTTCGTTGCATCGGTGATGCTGTCTAACCATCTCATCCTTTGCCTTCCCCTTCTCCTTTTGCCTTCAATCTTTCCCAGCATCAGAGTCTTCTCCAGAGAGTCCTCTCTTCGCATTAGGTGGCCAAAATATTTGAGCTTCAGCCTCAGTACCTGTCCTTCCAGGGAACAGTCAGGGTTGATTTCATTGAGGATTGACTGATTTGATCTCCTAGCAGTCCAAGGGACTCTCAAGAGTCTTCTCCAGCACCACAGTTCGAAAGCGTCTATTCTTCGGCGCTCAGCCTTCCTTATGGTCCAACTCTCGCAACCATACATTGCTACTGGGAACACCATCGCCCTGACTATGCGAACTTTTGTTGGCATGGTGATATCTCTGCTTTTTATTATGCTATCTAAATTTGCCATAGCTTTCCTTCCAAGGAGTAAGCGTCTTTTAATTTCATGGCTGCTGTCTCCGTCTGCAGTGATCTTGGAACCCCAAAAAGTAAAATTTGTGACTGCTTCCATTTCTGCCCCTTCTATTTGCCAGGAATTGATGGGACTAGATGCCATGATCTTAGTTTTATTAATGTTGAGTTTCAAGCCAACTTTTGCACTCTCCTCTTTCACTCTCATCAAGAGGCTCTTTAGTTCTTCTTCACTTTCTGGCATTAGGGTGGTATCGTCTGCATATCTGAGGTTGTTGATGTTTCTCCCGGCAATCTTGATTCCGGCTTGCGATTCATTCAGCCCTGCATTTCTCATAATGTACTCAGCATTTGCCATATTACATGTATACAAGTACAAATATTCTATTCAGGTTATGCCTAATGAATTGAACTGAAATATTCTATTCCTCCGGCAGCGAAGGTAAACCAGCGTCAGGGTGGTGGGTGGGTGGTGCTATGTACAACTCTGAAACTGTGAGTCAAGTAATTATTTTGAAACGTTAACCAGCCTCTGCTCCTGTGTATGTTAACTGACAGCAGCAACTAGCCGGGTGGTAGATTTTACCATACGAAAGGGAGTCCTTCTGCTGATTGCTCTGCTTATCCCCCTCTTTTTCCAACAGGTGGAATGGGACAGAGACGGGGAGGAATGGGGAAGCTTTTGGGTGGGTAGGGGAGCGGGCAGGAGGCGGAACAGGGGAGGGAGGGGGTGGATCCCGGCGGCACCAGCATGCACTGAATCCTAACCCTGTTCCCTTTCCTCTTTCCTCTCCTCAAATTTGCACCAGCAAAATAGCTGGTGCAGATCCGAGAAGACCCATTGCATTACATGCAAACGCATATGGTTAGAAAACCAGAGAGATGCCACAGTCGAGATGTGGAAGGGCAAGTCAATATGAAGAGAAGTGGCTACAGTAGTCTAACCCAGGACTCATGGAAGTACATAAGCTTCAGTACCGATTGCAGAGTCCCAAGCATGCCCGGCCTGCTGTATGCACACAGAGTCCTCTTTCAGATTTACACTCCATGCACGGAGGCCGGGTGTGGAACCAGAGGCCACATTCTTGCATCCCCTTCATGCCACGGTCAGGTGATACCCAGGTAGAAGAGAGCCTTTCGTGCCCCTTCAAACCTGGAGTCAAGTCTTGGTGCCGCCCTATGTGGCATGCTCTCTTGAGAACTACAAGTCCCATGGTTCCTTGCTTTCTTCTGGCATTCCAGCACATGTCGGATGGGCCAATGAGGAGCAGCAACTGACCGCCAAGCACCACAATAATCACAAACACTGAAATCCCAGAGATGGTGAGAAACTGCCTTCTATCATTTAGCTTAGCATTGTCTATTCCGACTGGCGAGGGCTTTTGGGGGTTCAGAGAGGGGTCACACCAACTTTCCAGCACTACCCAAAGATGCCAGGGATTAAGCATGTGTCCTAGCTCTGAACTAGGGGCTTTCCCATGTATGCCCTATGCACACTTTCTCGGGAGGAAACCCTATTGAACACAATGGGACTTACTTTTGAGTAGACATGCATAGGATTGTCCTTAATGAGTTATGCCTCCACAGGTCTCCAGAACCCATAGAACAAGGGTGGCCAACCTTTCAACCTGAATGCTCCTGGCCCTTGAATAGTTGTCTAGGTGAAGGCTTTTCAGCAGGTGCAGCTGCTTTAGCAGCACCATCAGCACTTGCAGCTGCCAAGATTCTGACTTCTACGCAACTCTTAAGAACGCAGAGGCCCGAATGGTGGAAGGTTGGCCACCCCTGCCGTAGAAAAACTGCCACTAGATCTCAACAATGCCCAAAGGCATTTGTCCCCCATCCATAATATGTGCACACTATGGTGCCGTTTCTGGCTACTAATACAAATCAGGTTGAAATATTAGAAGGCTAAACAATACAAGCACCAATCGATGCTCCAGCTTTTCAAAACAGAGAGTGCTGTTGTTCATTGTGGTGGGGAGGCAGAGAGGGTGGTGGTGAACCCTCTTTCAAGCTTGTACGAGGTGCAGAGAAACGATACAGGCAGCCCAATCCTGACTAACTATCCAGCGGCCGGCCCTGGGCCACCCGCTGGATCCTAGTCCCATTCCGGGCCTGGATCGAGGTTGGCCCGGAGGTCCCCCGGTGTAGCGTGGCCCTGCCCCAATGGGCCTCCACAGATTTAGAAGTAAATCTCCTCAGAAGTAAGCGGAGGCTGTGTAAGTGCCTTGCCGGCTGGAACGGGAACAGAGACATGGCGGCCACCATCCCTGCCCCTCCCGGGCCGGATCCTTCAACCCCTGGGCTCCCTCGCTGCCCCGACTGCCCATGTGGCCGCCAGGGGATCCCTTACCTCCTCCGGCAGCCACATGGGCGATCTGGCGGTGGTGTATGGGCTGCCGGCCTCACGCCAGTGGCCTTTACTCACGAGTTGTCGCGAACGTGCTTAACGGCACATTCACAACAGCTTCTGGCGGCGGAGCACTCGCAGCTGCTCTGGGCTGTTTTTGGTTTGTTTGTTTTTTAAATACTAGCAGCAAGGTAGAAATGCTTTAAATAAATACATACCTGAAAGGAATCTTAAGGAGAACATCCACCAGGGCTAATAAGGCCCTCTTTCTTCCAGCCTTCACTTTTTGGAATAAATCTTCCAGCACTTTCTGAACCTGTCAGGAAAGAGAGTGGGTCACTTCTAAGGTACTCAGAAGCAGAATGACGCAGAGGCTTTGGCTATACTAGGTAGGGCTGGCCCATCCATGAGGCCAACTGAGACGACTGCCTCAGGCAGCAGATTGGGGGTGGGGACACCCGACTCCATTTGTTGGGCGCAGGGCGCCCTCACCAATCTGCTGCCTGAAGCAATTGTCTCACTCCCCTTTATTTCTGTATTTATATACCGTTTTTCTCATCATCAGAGTTTCTCATCAGATTTATTCCAGGCGGTTTACATAGGCAGGCTATCCTAGACCTGATAAGGGTCTTTACAATATTGCTCTCTTCAAACAGTATATAGAACCTCTCATTCCCCAGATGTTTCCCTTCCACCGTGTGGTCGCCTCTCTGGCTGCACAGCTCTTGCCTGCTGAGCTTCCACAGATAGCTACAAATCGAGCAAGGCAGGATCTCAAGTTGTTATCGCTCTTTGCCAACTGACTCCTAAGCATTCCTTTCCGCCCTCTCACTGTGGCACGACAGCAACTCCCACACAGGGCTATCACAGCTTGTCAGCGACTTCTGGTCTCCCATCCAGGCACAACCACGCTTAATCCCGTTCAGCTTCTGCAGGCCAGCAGGCAGCTGAGCCACCAGACCAGACCTCCTGCCTTTACACAACCTTCTCCTCCCCCCTCCCTGGATTTGAAAACAAAGAAGAGGATAGAGCATAATGGGAAGCGGTGGCATAGCTGGGGGGGGGGCTGGGGGCCAGGCCTCTGGGGAGTGCCATGGGGTGCCACTTAATAATAAAATGATTATTTATTATTTATTGAATTATTTGTTGAATTTATATACCACATTTCTCCCCCATAGGGAGACACATTTTTATTAGGATGTGTACTGTACTGTAAGGGTCGAGAGGGGGATGAAATGTTACATTTCTGTGAATGTTTTGGGATTATCATTATTAATTAATTATTAATTATGATCATAGTTCATATTATACGTCATGAGTTCGTTGGGACTCGAGGGGGGTTGCAAAAACTTTCATGGGCACCGGGTGCAACGGACCCCCCTAGCTCCTCCTCTGAGAGGAAGTGTAGAGAGAGGACCACATCATGGCTTGTAACCTGTGATGGACGTTTCCTCCATAAATCAGGGCAGCATTTGTTGATCTCCTTTGCCATTTTATCCTAACCACCTTATAAGGTAGGTGAGGCTGAGAGATTGTGACTCGCTCAAAGTCACCAAGCAAGCTTCAGGGCCAAGTGGGATTTGAATCCAGGACTCCCTGTGTCTCATCCTAACCACCTTATAAGGTAGGTAAGGCTGAGAGATTGTGACTCACTCAAAGTCACCAAGCAAGCTTCAGGGCCAAGTGGGATTTGAATCCAGGACTCCCTGTGTCTCATCCTAACCACCTTATAAGGTAGGTAAGGCTGAGAGATTGTGACTCACTCAAAGTCACCAGGCAAGCTTCAGGGCCAAGTGGGATTTGAATCCAGGACTCCCAGTGTCTCATCCTAAAATAAGGTTGGTAAGGCTGAGAGATTGTGACTCGCTCAAAATCACCAAGCAAGCTTCAGGGCCAAATGGGATTTGAATCCAGGACTCCCTCTGTCTCATCCTAACCACCTTATAAGGTAGGTGAGGCTGAGAGATTGTGACTCGCTCAAAGTCACCAAGCAAGCTTCAGGGCCAAGTAGGATTTGAATCTCATACTACTTGCTAACCAGGGATGTGAATCAAGTCTCTGACTCCAAGTCAGAGGCATCGCTGTAGCCTGGCGAGGAGTGCGGGGGGGGGGGGGGAGGTGACGCGCGCATGCGTCACCTCGGGGCCTCCCACCCGCCTCGCCAGGCTACAGTGACGCTGGTCGGGTAGGGAGAGTCTGCTCGGGAACGTCTTCCCCGCCAGCTGCCCGTGGCCTTCTGAGGAAGGCCCACTGCGCGAACGTTATTTATAACGTTATTTTGCGCATGGGCAGACCGTTCCTGAGGGAAAAGGGCTGCCCTTTTCCCTCAGGAACAGTCTGCACATGTGCAAAAGAACGTTATAAATAGTGTTCGCGCAGTGGGCCTTCCTCAGAAGGCCCCGGGCAGCCGGCTGGGGAAGACGTCCCCGAGCCGGCTGCAACGATTGAGGGGGCTCCCAGACCGGGCGCCCCCCAAATCGCCAAAGGTTATTAAGGGGGGGTGTCTGGGGGAGAGGGGTCACTAGGGTGATGCGCGTGCCTGGCCCTGGGCAATGCGCGCCCTAGTGACATCTCTGCTCCAAGTCTCGAGTCAATTCCCAAGTCTTTTCCCCCAAGTTCCGAGTCTTGGGTTGCAAGTCCCTATCTATTTCATGGGAGAAACGGGTTTAAACCTGAATAAAATTGGACTTGTCGTAAAAGACTCCAAGTCTCGAGTCGAATCTTTCGAGTCTTTTACAATCGCCGAGTCAAGTCCGAGTCAAGTCATTTAGTCCAGCTCGATTCCGAATCAATCGACTCAAGTCTACATCACTGTTGCTAACTACTGCGCCCGCCCTCTTCCTCTCTCGCTCCCCATTGCTAGGCTTACCAGATCTCCAACCGGGACAGAGTGCTAGACCTTTAGGAGAAGGAATGTGGGCAGGTGTAGCTTGTTAAACCTTAGAGCACAATCCTAGGCATGCCTACTCAGAAGCAAGTCCCACTGAACACAATGGGGCTTACTTCTGAGTAGACATGCCTAGGATTGTGCTCTAAGGGTTTAACAAGCTACACCTGCCCACATTCCTTCTCCTAAAGGTCTAGCACTTTGTCCCGGTTGGAGATCTGGTAAGCCTACCCATTGCAGAGCTACGCAAATATCGTGGTGACACTGGTGAGCCCCACGCCCCCACCTGAGGTTGGGCCGAGTTGCAGCCCACCAACTGCAGATCAATGAAGGCTCTGGAAGGCACCTTAGGAGTGCCAAAAGTCCACTTTACCTCACTGGGTTCTTGAGACGCCATGCTTAAAGCACAACAAGAACAAAAACAACTACTGCAGCAAGACACAAAGCCACGAAGCGCTTCAACAAGGCAAACCCTGTGAAGACAACCAAGTAGTGCCAAAAAGGTCCACTTGCTGAGGATATATAAACCCCAAAGCCCCAGGGGTCATAGTACTTTTTAAAGTCCATTACCAGCACTTTGTGACTTGGGACAGTGTCATCATGCCCCTTCAGGGGTGAGCAGTTTGTCTTTGGTTCCCCTTTCAAACATCCCTTACACCAGGGGTGGCCAACCTTTCAGCATGAAGGCTCCTGGCCCTTGAACTTTAGTAAGGGCATTTTTGCAGGTGCAGCTGCTTTGGCAGCACCACCAGCACTGGAAGCTGCCAAGATTCTGTCTTCCACACAAGGGGTTCTCAACCTTCTTGGCCAACTGTACCCCCTGTCACGGTCTGTGTGACCAACTGTACCCCCTGCAAATTAGCATAATTTATTATCTAATTAAATCATGCAAATTAATGTTTATGTAAATTAATTTTTAAAATGTATTTATTCGTGCATATACAAACATACATCCTGCCAAATGCTTGAATCCAAGCTTGCATTTTCTCAAATACAAAAAATACACTGCACAGATGGGAGAGAAGGAAAAACACTTTTTTGTTTTTAGGTGCAGGCTCCTTATGTGACTGTGTGAGCCTGGCTGCCTGAGTCCCAGGCTGGAACACAGCCAGTCAGGCTCGCACAGACGCACAAGGAGCCTGTGCCTAAGATAATAATAATAATAATAATAATAATAATTGAATGGAACCTCCAGATTCAGAGGCAGTGTACCTTTGAATGCCGGATACTGGGGACAATCAATGGGGGGCTTGTGCATCTGTGCGAGCCCTGCTGGATCAGGCAAAGGCCCATCTAGTCCAGCTTCCTGTATCTCACAGTGTCCCCAATAGATGTCTCAAGGAGCACACAAGGCAACAAGATACCTGTATCCTGTCGCCACTCCCTTGCACCTGGCACAAAGAAAACCTACTCCTACAACCAGGAGGTTGCATATACCTAGGCTTACCAGATCTCCAACCGGGACAGAGTGCTAGGCCTTTAGGGGAAGGAATGTGGGCAGGTGTAGCTTGTTAAACTGAGAGCACAATCCTAGGCATGTCTCCTCAGAAGCAAGCCTCACTGAACACAATGGGGCTTGCTTCTGAGTAGACATGCCTAGGATTGTGCTCTAGGATGTAACAAGCTACACCTGCCCATATTCCTTCTCCTAAAGGTCTAGCACTCTGTCCTGGTTGGAGATCTAGTAAGCCTACCTGTGATGGACGTTTCCTCCATAAATCTATCCAATCCTCTTTTAAAGGCCACTAGGCCAGGTGCCATCACCACATCCTGTGGCAAGGAGTTCCACAGATATTTTGTCCATTCTATTTCTTCCGCCACTCAATTTTAGTGGATGCCCCCTAGTTCTGGTGTTGTGTGAGAGGGAAAAGAATTATATCCACTCTCTCCACCCCATGCATAATTTTATACGCCTCAATCATGTCCCCCCTCAGGCGCCTTCTTTCTAGATCGAAGAGCCCCAAACACTGTAGCTTTTCCTCACAAGGGAGGTGCCCACTGGCATCACTGCAGGGGGGCGGAGCTCTAAGTTCTGCTGCGGTCCGACCCTCCATTACACGGGTGCACGAAGCGCCCCCACCCCCTCGCGTTTGGAGCCATTCAAGTCGGTGAAAGCAATGCTCCGAATGGCTCCAAAAGTGAGGGGGCGGGGCGCTTCCTTCTCCCGTGTAACGGAGGGTCGGACCGTGGCTCCGCTCCCCTGCAGCGACGCCAGTGGAGGTGCCCCTTTCGGTTGCTCTGCACCTTTTCCAGTTCCACGCTATCACTACCCTGAAGTGCTCTCCCTCCCTATCTGGGGTTTGGAGCCGACAGTTTCTGGATTTGAAGGGTTTTACTAGACACATTTGAGTTTGCACATGGAATGTGAAATATATCTTCTTTTAATGGCTTTCAGTCTTTCCATACTGATAAACGACCTCAAGCACAAACCTGCTGTATTTATTGTTTATGTTGCCCGTCCTCCAAGGAGTCAGGGCAGCATTTGTTGATCTCCTTTGTCATTTTATCCTAACCACCTTATAAGGTAGGTGAGGCTGAGAGATTGTGACTCGCTCAAAGTCACCAAGCAAGCTTCAGGGCCAAGTGGGATTTGAATCCAGGACTCCCTGTGTCTAATCCTAAAAACCTTATAAGGTAGGGAAGGCTGAGAGATTGTGACTCGCTCAAAGTCACCAAGCAAGCTTCAGGGCCAAGTGGGATTTGAATCCAGGACTCCCTCTGTCTCATCCTAACCACCTTATAAGGTAGGTGAGGCTGAGAGATTGTGACTCGCTCAAAGTCACCAAGCAAGCTTCAGGGCCAAGTGGGATTTGAATCCAGGACTCCCTGTGTCTCATCCTAAAAACCTTATAAGGTAGGTAAGGCTGAGAGATTGTGACTCGCTCAAAGTCACAAAGCAAGCTTCAGGGCAAAGTGGGATTTGCATCCAGGACTCCCTGCGTCTCATACTACTTGCTAACCAGGGATGTGGTATAGTGGCATGACTAGGGTGCGCGTCACCCTAGTGCGGGGGGTGCGTCACCCCCAAACCACTGCCTCCGCATCACCCCCCCAACCACTCCCTGGGGCCATGGAGAAGGGGCCGGGCCGGGAGGCCGAGCCACGTCTTCTTCAGCGGCTCGGCCACTTCTGAATAGACCCGTTTGGGTCTTCATTTGGCCCTTCTGAGGGCAAAGCTTCGAGCGGCGTTGTGCGCATGCCACTCAAAGCCTTGCCTGGCCTATTCAGAAGAGGCCGAGCCGCTGAAGAAGACACAGCTTGGCCTGCAGCTCTCCCGGGGGTAACGCGCAGGGAGGGGGTGACGTGCCATGAATCCCGTCGCGTCACTCTCCTGGCGCGTCACCCTCCCTGGTGTCCTGCCCCCCCCCACGCATCAGCAACGTCAGTGGATGTGGATCAAGTCTTATGCGAAACCGGAACTGGGTTGCGATCGCGTCGGAGCGCTGCTCCGACGCTTGGGGAGGCCTGCGGAGGGGTCTGCAGGCTCCCCACACACCCCGCCAGACACCCACTGCCCACCAATGCAGGTAAATCGGACCTTATCATCTGCGGCGGTGGCGCGATCCTGGATGCGCCGTCGTCGTCACCGCGGGTTGCCACGCCCCTTAAGGGTGTAGCAACCCTTTCTTCCCGGCTGGGGCGTCGCAACACCCCAGTTTGGGTAGGACTGCACTACACACACACACACACACACACACCTCATTGCGGTGCTACACAAATATCATTGTGGTGCCACTGGTCAGCCACACCTTAGGTTGGGCCGAGATGCAGCCCACCAATTGCAGATCAATGAAGGCTCTGGAAGGCACCTTAGGAGTGCCAAAAATTCACTTACTTCACTGGGTTCTTGAGACGCCATGCTTAAAGCACAAAAAGGCGATGAATAACTACTGCAGCAAGACACGAAGCCACGAAGCGCTTCAACAAGGTAAACCCTATGAAGATGGCGATGAATAACTACTGCAGCAAGACACAAAGCCACGAAGCGCTTCAACAAGGCAAACCCTGTGAAGATAGCCAAGTAGTGCCAAAAAGGTCCACTTGCTGAGGATATATAAACCCCAAAGCCCCAGGGATCATAGTACTTTTTAAAGTCCATCACCAGCACTTTGTGACTTGGGACTGTGTCATCATGCCCCTTCAGGGGTGAGCAGTTTGTCTTTGGTTCCCCTTTCAAACATCCCTTACACCAGGGGTGGCCAACCTTTCAGCATGAAGGCTCCTGGACCTTTCATGGTTTAGCAGCACCACCAGCACTGGCAGCTGCCCAGATTCTTCTGTCTTCTACATCACTCTTAAGAACACAGAGGCCCTAATGGTGGGGGGTTGGCCCACTTGGCCCTTACACCCTGGCAACCAAAAATTGCCATTTCGGGAGTCACATAGCCTAGGCTATCCAACTTTCCAGCACTGATGCAGCCTTGCCAATGGGGTGTGCATCCTGCAGTGGTGGTGGTGGTGGTGGTGGTGGTGGTAAGTCACGGAGGCCTCTTCAAGGTAAAGGAATGTTTATTCCCTTATCTCAGGGCTGCATCGGTGCTGGAATGTTGGTTAGGATTGAGCCCAGTCTGCTTTCCCTTGGCCCTTTCTTTCTTTACTTCCAGGACTCCACCACTCAATTCCCTACCACCACGTTTCTCAAAGTGTGCTCCTAGGAGTCTAGGGGCTCCACAAGCACAGCAGAAGTGGCTGCCTGGTTTGCTCACCCTGTTTGTGGCTCTCCTTCCTCTTTCCCCTCCTGTTCCGATATTCAGTGTTGGCCTCTGCACTGTGCCACTCTGTGCATGTGCCAGCACTCTGGGGCGAAGAAGACTCTGCGCATGTGCCGGAAGACTCACGGAGACATTTTTTTTGGGGGGGGAGGAGTATAAAGGGCTCCGGAGACCAGAATGTTTGAGGACCGCTGCCCTACCAATTGCTTGCTTCAACTTCTCCGACTCCTAGACAAACACCTGTCCTTGTCTTGATTTCTTCTCTTCCTGCGGACGGCACCCAATAAAATGTAACCATACAAGAGGAGGGCAGGAGCAAGGGCACTTTAAGAGTTTCTGTGTGGGGGTGCATATGCAAATGAAGACATTTAAGTAGCACTTGTGCTTTTCCTAATTGGTTGAGATCTTCTGCCCGTTCTATTGAAGACATGCTGTTGGTCACACGGGTCACATGCTGTTGGTCACACGGGGAGGGGGGAGCACCAGGCTTCTGTTCCTCTGCACCTGTGTTTACTTTTCAGCGATTCCTCTCTCCTTGGAGATCCGCACATCAGGGTTTTCTGGGGGAGTGCTAGTGAGGCACGCTCCCTGTATTCAAGATTTGTTGCTGCAGAAAAACTGGTTATGGATGGGGGGTATGTGGGGGGTGGGTGCTAGGCCTGCACAGCATTGTTGAACTCCTATGAAGCCCTCACATATTTGTCTACACAGAGAGGGGGGGGTTCTTCGCCCCCCCCCCCGGCAGATACCGAGAATCCACCGATGGTGAAGTGTGCTTGAAAACCCTGTTAAAAAGTTCTTAAAAGTTTAAAAACAGCTTTTTATATTCACACAGCAAACTGCGCCGGTTGCAAGACAGTCTCTGGCACTCCCTGAACTTCCAGATCGCGCAGAGGCCTGCGCAATGCATTCTGGGGCAACCCAGGGCCAAGGGAGTGAGTTTGGGGCCTTGGCGTGACCCGGAAGTGGCTTCAGGGAGCACAAGAACCTCAGAGGAGCCCTGCTGGATCAGACCAAAGGCCCCTCTAGTCCAACTTCCTTTATCTCACAGTGGCCCCACCAGATGCCTCAGGGAGCATACAAGACAACACGAGACCTGGAGCACCGGACTGCCCTCTAGCCGGCACGGTTTGCCGCACAAAGGTAAAAAACCACTTTTTAAAACAGGTTTTTAAAGTGGACTTCACCAACTTCAGATGGTCAACCCTACGGATGGCGAGGAACCACTGTATTCCTCTCACAGAAAAAGCATGAAGATATTTTACCTGTTTAGGAGGCCGGCTCATCCATGAGGCCGGCTAAGGCAGCAGCCACAGGCAGTAAATTGGCTGGGGTGGGTGGGTACCTACTACCTCCTTCCACCTGCTCACTACTCCTCTTCCTACCATGAGGAAGGGGGCAAAGAAGAAGAGGAAGTGCAGCGGAGAGTGGTGGGCTAGACTGAGCAATGATCTAGCTCAACTGAAGACCTGCTCCAGTGATCATCCTTTGAGGTTGCTGGAGGGCAGTTCTACACAAGAAAAGAGCAAATTGACGGCTGGCTCATTCCAGCGATCTCTCCCCAAGGTTATGTCAATTACCTGGTCTTTGAACTTGATGCGCTTTCTGCCTGCTGCCTACAACCCCTGTGGGAGCCCTGCTGACGCGACACCACCCACGTGACGCCACAAGTCATGCCCCGGGGGGGGGGGTGACGTCATTTTTGTGCGCCGCTGCTGAATTTTGGCTGCAGCGCGGCTTGAAACAGACACACGCACACACGCCATTTGTCATAGCTTTTTCGAGCCAAACAGCTCCAGGGCGGGCAGCCAGGCAAAAAGACAAGACGGCCAGCACAAAATGATGACGGGAGCAGCGGCGGAAGGGGTGACACCCCCCCTAACGACGCCATTGGTGCCTTTTCTCCTTCAAAATAGCAGCTCTGGCTGGCCTCTGGATTAACATCTTGCCAGCCCACTGCTGTTTTCACCTGAAGAGGTCCACGGATGTGGACGAAACGTTGTGGTTTTAACTTGCTTTTAACTATAAAGAGATTTTTGACATGTCTTTCGATCCTGTAAACCCTACCTCAATGTACATTATCGCAGGCCATGAAAGCTTCCGACCTCAGAACCTATTTATCCACCGGCCTTTATTGACTGGAATATGCTCAATCTCCAGAACAATTTGATTTGCTTGAAGACAGCATGTCTTGGTTTCGACAGGCACAGGATAAGCTGCCTTGCATCTTGGATCTCTGAAGCTTGAAGCAAGTTGCTCATTTGCAAGCGGTGCAGTATCGTCCCTTGTACAATTCCTGCCGAACAGGCTGGAGTTTGGAGAGAGCAGAAGATAATAAAATATTAAGATCATTACTGGGGTATTGAGGAGGTAGCAGAGGCTAATTTATAAGTACCATTTACAGGTACTAGGGCAGTGAAGGCGAAGCTTTCGGGCTTGGTGTCTCAGAAATTTTGAAAATGCCGACCTGGACTCTGCTGGTGTGTCATCCCCCCTCCCCCCAAACGTTTAATACGTAGTACTTTTACTATTGCTACTTCTAACAAGTATACCTACACACATTTTTAAATTGAAAGCTTGCAAGTCTCTTGGTACTGAGACTGTCAGGCATAGCTTCTGATAGGATTAGATAATTTCAAAAGAACTCATTCACTGACCAGTTACTAACCATAATAAGAAGAATGGAGCTATTTCAGTGACAGAATACCTCTCCTTACCAGAGACAAACCAAGATTGGCTATCATCATGCCCTGATCCTGATTTCAAGCCTCTGACTGGCTACTGTTAGAAGAGTGCAACACTAGATGGCCTTTGCAGAGATCTAACATGGGAATTCTTACATTTTGGCACAATAATACCTAAATTATAAGGCAGAGAAAAAGACAATGAAAATTAGTGCCTACCCAGGGCGTGCACATGCTCTCTCGGCTCGCTCTCGCTCACACACATACACACAACACACAGAGGAAGCACAAGATTGCCAAATGTATTTAAAACACTCTAACAGAGTTCATAGACACAGAAGAACCTTGAGATTTATAAGCTGGAATGACTTGAATATCTCTCTCATACATTTGCAACGAGTATTTACGATTAATGAGCATAATTAGGCTTACCATATTTTTTAAACTTCAAACCGGGACACCCCCCCATACCCCCCCCCGAGGTAAATAAATAATTAATGTCAAAGCAACGAGAAAGCAAGGCCCAAGAACCACAACCAATCGTAAACCACAACGAAAAATCAATCATAAAGAGCCCAAACCAACCGTAAAGTAGCATCCACAATGAAAAAATAAATTCTAAGCCACAAGGAAAAAGCATAAAAAACATCCCAAACCAACCGCAAAGTAGCATCCACAACGAAAAATCAATTCTAAGCCACAAGGAAAAAGCATAAAACACAAGCACAATATCACAATAAAGCATAAAACACAAGCACAATATCACAATATCACAAAAAGCAGAAAAAAAGTAATCCTTTTAATGACTAAATTATTAAAGAAAGGGGGCGCAAAGCACCCCCTCTTGCCGCGCACAGCGCGGCCCTGGAGCTCGCGCAACGCGGGCAAGAAGCAGGCTGTGCTTCTCCCGGTGCCGCTGCGAGACCAGCGGCACCGGGAGAAGCACAGCCTGCTCGCCCACGTTGCGCGAGCCCTGGAGCTCGCGCAACACGGGCAAGAAGCATGTTGTGCTTCTCCCGGTGCCGCTGGTCTCGCAGCGGCACGGAGAGAAGCACAGCCTGCTTGCCCGCGTTGTGCGAGCCTGCTAGAGGCTCGCGCTGGCCGGGCAAGCAGGCTGTGCTTCTCCGGTCTCCCAGCGGCACTGCATGGAGCCGCTGGGAGACCGGAGAAGCACAGCCTGCTTGCCCGGCCAGCGCGAGCCTCCAGCAGGCTCGCGCAACGCGGGCAAGCACTGTGCTTCTCCCGGCGCTGACGACCGGGAGAAGCACCCGCTCGCCGCGCCGCCATCTTCTTCTTTTTTTTTTTAAATAAATTTTAAACTTCCCGGGCAGCATCTTGGGTCACGAAGGCGAAGGCGTGGGTGAGGGCGAGGCATACTAATGAGCGGCGGCATCCTTCCGCTTCGGCGTCTCCCTCCCTTCCCGGGCAACGGCCGGCCAGACATGTCCTTCCTGGCCAGCCATCAGTATGAACTGAGAGGGTTGAGAGGCTGCACCTGCGCAAACTTGCTGCAGCCTCTCTAGCCCCCTCGCCTCAGTCTCATGAGAGGGGGGTAAAGGGGGCAAATTTTACCCAGGCCTGGGGTCAAAAAGGAGGCCCAGGAGCCAAAGGATGGGACCCGGAACATTTTCCGACATTACCCAGACTTGACTTGGACCCGCAGATGAAAAGGAAGGCAGACTGCTGCAACTGCAAGGCCAGGTCTACCAAGCAGGTAGATCTGGGCTGTGCATTGGGAAGCCCAGTAGACCTGGTCTCCGGAGACTTTTCCAGCCGTCACTGTCCTCCTCCTGCCCTGTTTTGCCTCCTCCTTACCTCCATTTCCACCTGCTCCATTGCTACCCCATTTTGCCCCTGCCACTTTGAGAAGGGGCTCAAAAGAAAATTTGTGCCATTTTGTGCCATTGTTAAAAAGTTACAGAGAAAAAAAAGTTCTGGTCTGCTGAACTAGCAGGTATTCTGTTTTCAGTGTGGGAAAAGGGTAAAGAGTGGAGACCAAAGGCCTTGAAACGAAATGGGTAGCAGCGGCAGGAGGCATTTCAAACATTGCCTTAGTTATTCACGGTCCATGTTTACTCAATTTAAAATTTGGAAGGGTTTCAGGACCATGTCAGTCAGTTTTTAAAAAGCACCAAATGTCTTAAGGTTTCACTCCTGAATTTGCACAGAGCTTCAAAGGCATTCACCGCCCTTTCAAAGCTTCTGGCTGGAGAGTTCTTTCATTTCATTTCCTTCTTTATTTCATAGGACGGACGTGTATGGATATAGGATATCAGGGATTCAAGACCGGAGACGACGCTGACCAAGACTTCCCGCTCTTACACATCCTACACCGCCACCTCAGCTGATGAAATGAAAACCGAGAAATCGCAAGTCATACTAGATAAATCTAGATAAATTCTGGAATGTGAATTGATTTTGTTGCCTTTCCAGTGGAGGGCTGTGAGCATTAAAGATGGTTCCATGACTGTCCTGGAGGATGGCAAAAGCTTTGCAGAAATAAAAGAAAATTGCAATCTCATTCAAGTGTTTGCTTGCTTTTATTAATGGACCATGCGAGAAAGTAAATATTTCATTGCGAGAGCACCCGCCACAAAAACAAGATATGGTTTGGTATACACTGGGCCACTTTGTTAATTGCATATTAAAAACCAAATTCTGCAGCAGATCCTGAACTAGGGAGCTCCTCCCTCATTTCGTGAGAGCCACCTACCCTGAGGGAGACAGAAGGAACTGTTCAATTCCACCATTGGCCGATGTGTTTGAAAATGGTTTTATTTTTCACAAATTTTGGTGTTCAATGAAAATGAAATAGCAGAAAGTGGTGTGATGTGTTTTTAGTCCAAATTGTTCCCATTTGTATCAATTGTAAATGCTTTCGAAGTGTATTACATAGGTTGCATAGGTTGTATAGTGTTAGCAGATGAATGACACAACATTTCATGGTTTGCAGATTTTTTAGCAGAAAGCGGTGTTATGGGTTTTACTTCGTTATCACCATTTTCAAACACCTCTACCCATTGGGCATTATTACTCTGTCTCCAATCAGAGCTCAACTCACACCAACCTTTGGGTTTCTCCACCAATGCCTGGAAGGGGGTCAAGCCAGCCAAATTACTCAGCTCATCCCGAACATTTGGAACGGACTTTGTAACTCAGGTCTTAAGGTCACCAGACAGCATCTGAAGATCAGTACCGGCTTCCCCGTTGGCTCTTGCATATCTTGGGACACACACCAGAACCCTACTCCTACTCCCAGTCCCCCACTATCATGGGCGTCGACAGGGGGAAGCGCGGGGGGCGGGCCGCCGGGGGCGTCGTGCATATAGGGGCGACGTGCGACCCCCCCTTACAGTTTTTCGTTGGAGGTGGGCCCTCCCGCCCTCCCCTGTGTCCGGAGCGGGGAGGGTGCTCTGCTCCTGCGCGTGACGTCACGCGCAGGGGTGGAGCCTCCCCCTTAAGGGCGACGCGCGCCCCCGCTCTGGGGTGTCGCACGTCGTAGCGACGCGACTGCCCACTATGCCTGACAGAAGTGACCAACTGGCTAAACCACCATGGGGAGAATAGTCAGGGCGAAAAAAACTCTCACCATCAACCAACCATCAACAAATCAGGTGAAACGTAAAAAAATTTCAACTGTGCAGATTTCTGACATAACTTACTGCATGTAGCCAGTTTCCAAAGAACGTAAGAAGAACGTACGAACATGAGAACCCAAAGGCCTGTCTAGTCCAGCTTCCTGTATCAGACAGTGGCACACCTGATGCCCCAGGGAGCACACAAGACAACAAGAGACCTGTATCCTGTCGCCCCTCCCTTGCACCTGGCATTCAGAGATAGACAAATTCTAATTCTAAAACCAGGAGGTTGCATATAACCATCCTGGCTTGTAACCTGTGACGAACTCTTCCTCCATCCACCTGTCCAAACTCTTTTTATAGGCATCCAGGCCAGGTGCTATCCCCACATCCTGTGGCAAGCAGTTCCACAGAGGAATTACACAGTGGGTAAAGAAATATGTTATTTGTCTGTTCTAATGCTTCCACCACTCAATTTTCGTGGCTGTCCCCTAGTTCTGGTGTTAAAGCTTAAAGAGAAGCTCAGGCAGACAGAGACTCTGACCGCTGCCCTTCTAAAGCATCTTTGAAATGCTGTCATGGGAAATGAATATCAAACATCCACCCTCATTTGCCGATTACACAAGATATTTGATAGTAACTTTCACACAAAGTGTCAATACATTTCCTGCAGAACTCTTTAAGAAGTTCTGACCTTGCGAGATGAAAGAGTTCTATCCTCTGAACACCTGTGACCTGGAGTCATTATGGAAAGGGCAACCTGCTACATTTGCCAGTGGCAGGACGCTGGATCAAAAGCCCATTATCCATTTGATTCGATGCCGAGTCCGTTTCTGCCAGGGCGGAACAAGGAAACCCTTTGAGGCACTGAATTCTTAGAAAAACTCATCCATCGTAGGAAAGGGCAGAGAGCCAGACATGCTCCAGGCAACTTTTTCCAACATGATATCCTTTCTTGCAATGTTGCTATTTGGGTGCAGGCATGTATTGGGCCTCTAGGCTTTCAGGTATTTTGGGGTCTTCAGTCTTCTACCCCACTACAGCTGACAACACTTTATCTTCTTCAGTCTTCTACCCCACTACAGCTGACAACAAATTATTATCAAATAGAAACTGTAACAATATACAGCTGCCAAAGAGATCGGAACGATCAGGGGATTAACTGGATCGGCTGAATCACAGTGAGTTCCTCTCATTCTGCAGAGACGCAACAGGTAGGCGTAACGGGCAGAAGTTAGTGCAGCGTCGCTGACTGTGATCCATAACCGGGACATTGATGGGCAACGCGGACTCCTGTCCCTAGCCTAGCCTGCCATACGGGTGACACACCCCAGTCTGTGTGGTTACGTTCTGCCTGACATGTGTGAACGGATGTCGAAAGGGTCAGGCAGAGGACAAATATGGCTGAAGGATGGCCTGCAGGAGTCGGACCGGTGATGTAAAATCTTGGGAAGTAGCAACGGAGTTGAACAGGACTCTAGAAGAGACCTAGACCAGCGGTTCTCAACCAGTGGTACTAGCAATGGTGGAGACTCGAGTCAAATTACTCGTAACTTGAGTTGGTTTTCCCCTCACTCGTAACTTGCTCTCGAGTAGCATGCAAAATAACTTGACTTGGACTCGTATCCCACGGGGACTCACATTTACTCTTACTTGTGGAAAAAGCAAGCTAGCACTTAGTCGCTTGACTCACTACTCGTGGGTGTAATGACTCGCCTTTTCGAGTCATGTTCCTTTAATGGCCAAATGGCCACAAGCTGCGTGCTTTCTTTCCCAACCCCGTCTGCTCCTGCTCCGTTACTGCCCAGGGCATTGTTTCGCTCTCCATTTGCTCATGGGGAGAGTGAAGGAAGCTGCTGCCTATTGTGTGTGAGCAGCATCCTCCACCCCACCCCGCATTTCAGTGTGGCTGCTTAATTGGTTAATTACTCCCATGGCCGGAACAACGGGGAAAAGGGCAGCTGCCAGCCTGCCATTCTTCGTCCCGGCTGGGACTCATTGCGGCGCGCACCCGTAGGCGCTGAAGAACGCGGCTGCTGAGTACTCCCCAGAGTCACCCGAGTCCACTCTGGTGATTCCTGAGAACTTGCAGCCGCGTTCAGCGCCTCTGAGTCTCTCGCAGGGGCGCTGAAGAACACCTCTTCTTCTCAGAGTCGTTGCTGGAGGGGGCGGCGGCACTGTAATTTCTGCTCCGTCCTAGTCTTCGTTTACATTTATTCCCTGGTACCCCTTATCATCCAGTGATTTAATGATGCTTCAGATGTTTCACAAAAAGTGACCTATGCAACTTTGGCTTTTAAAATCCATCCCTGCGCTTTACACAAACACAACCCACTTCAGTATGAGAGCATGTGGAATGTGTAATAACTTGATTTCTCTTTTCTTACTGGTACTACTTGGGGCAAAAGGGTGAAATGAAAGCTTCATATCAAAAATCATATAGTTCTGATTGATTGGAAGTTAAAAGTTCCACCCTCAGATATTTAACCCTCTGCACACACACACCCCAATTGATTGAACTGCAGGCAGGAAAGAGGGAATCCAGTTGAATGAGCTGAAGTTTGAACAAGGAATGTTTCGCTTTCTCTCTCCCCCCCCCCTGCTTTCTAACATGTAGAGCTGAGGTGGGGGTCTTGGAAGAAAAAGGGTCCAAACAGCTCCAGTGATCTTTGAAATATGATATCCACATGCACATCAGAGCTGTTCATGGAAGAGTTAACTTGAGTTTTATGTCTAATCTATAAGGCAACCAAGGAATAATATTCTCTTCACAAACTGCAGTGAGAAAGTGGGGTGGGAGATGAGAGTTGGGGTGATTGAGTGAAAATCAGGAATAAATGCTGGGTAGATCAGAAAGACCCAGCAGGAAGCTCCCTACCACAGCTTCTCTACTGCCCCAGTCCTATCCCTTGCCACTTGCACTGATGCTGTGGGGTGATCAGGAGGCTTCTTCCTCGAGAAGGAAAAGCGATTCCCCCAACCTTTTTTCAGTGGCTTGGGGATCTCTTCTGTTGTATGTCACCTCCTCTCTGCTTCCACCACCCCAGCCCTTTTTTGCAAACACAAAATCTGTGCAGCTCCTCCAGTTCAGTTGCAGTGCCTGTGTCCATTGCATTTGCAGGAGAGGCTGCAGCCTCCTGGATTGTAATGTAAACGGGGACAAACGGGGACAAGCACTCCTTCTCTGTACTGGAAAACTGTAGTTACACCTTTCTCCCACCCCATTAAGTTTTAATTTGGGACTCGCGACTCATGACTCGTAGTTTTTGGCCTTACTCGCACTCGACTCGTACTCGTGCAAAAATGACTTGCACTCGACTTGTACTTGTGCACCAAAGGACCTGTACTTGACTTGTACTCAACCAACATTTTTGGCACTGACTCGTACTTGTGTTGTGAGCACCCCTGGGTGGGATGAGTGATTTCAGCTCGTTTGATTCGGTAGGCAAGCACCAGACCCTTAGAGATGGAGAAGGTACCCAAAAACGAAAAAAAGGAAAGAAAAGGAAAAGTCCGCGAATCGCAGAGGCGCCAAAAATAGAGCTCCAAAACAAAACCAGTACTGAATTAAGAAAGATCTTTACTTTGCTAGCAAAGGACATGATCAGCAAGGCAGAAAGTGTAACAGATATAATCAATACAAAAGTTTATATACATTTCATTACATTTCAAGGACCTGTACTTGACTTGTACTCAACCAAAATTTTTGGCACTGACTCGTACTTGGACTCATACTCGTGCAAAAATTACTCTCACTCGCACTCACAGCCTAGTTACTAAGATACATCCCTGGGTACTAGTACTACCAGTTGTGCTTCGGCCTACTGACGGTGGTAACTGAACCTAATTCTAATTCTAAAACCAGGAGGTTGCATATAACCATCCTGACTTGTAACCTGTGATGCACTTTTCCTCCATCCACCTGTCCAACCCGCTTTTAAAGGCATCCAGGACAGGTGCCATCCCCACATCCTGTGGCAAGCAGTTCCACAGAGGAATTACACAATGGGTAAAGAAATATGTTCTTCGTCTTTTCTAATGCTTCCGCCACTCAATTTTTGTGGATGTCCCCTAGTTCTGGTGTTAAAGCTTAAAGAGAAGCTCAGGCAGACAGAGACTCTGACCGCTGCCCTTCTAAAGCATTTTTGAAATACCGTCATGGGAAATGAATATAAAACATCCACCCTCATTTGCCGATTACACACAATATTTGCTAGTAACTTTCACACAAAGTGTCAATACATTTCCTGAAGAACTCTTTAAGAAGTTCTGACCTTGCGAGATGAAAGAGGTCTATTCTCTGAACACCTGTGACCTGGAGTCATTATGGAAAGGGCAACCTGCTACATTTGCCAGTGGCAGGACGCTGGATCAAAAGCCCATTATCGGTTTGATTCGATGCCGAGTCCGTTTCTGCCAGGGCGGAACAAGGAAACCCTTTGAGGCACTGAGTTCTTAGAAAAACTCATCCATCGTAGGAAAGGGCAGAGAGCCAGCACTTCAATCTTTCACCCCACTACAGCTGACAACAAATTATTATCAAATAGAAACTGTAACAATATGCAGCTGCCAAAGAGATTGGAAAGATAAGGGGATTATCTGGATTGGTTGAATCACAGCAAGTTCCTCTCACTCTGTAGAGACGCAACAGGCAGGCGTAACGGGCAGAAGTTAGTGCAGTGTTGCTGACTGTGATCCATAACCGGGTCATTGACAGACGACGCAGGGCCATGTCTCTGTGGGGCTCCTAGGCAGAAGGCTAGTCAGCCATATGGATAACATACCCCTGTCTGGGTTGTCATATTCTGCTTGCTACATGTGAACGGATGTCAAAAGTGTCTGCAGAGGACTAATATGGCTGAAGGATGGCCTGCAGGAGTCGGACTGGTGATGTAACATCTTGGGAAGTTACAACGAACTTGAACGGGACTTTAGAAGAGACCTAGACCAGCGGTTCTCAACCAGTGGTACTAGTACCACCAGTTGTTCTTCGGCCAACTGACGGTAGTAACTGAACCACCAGAACCCTGTTCCAACGTGACGCTTTAGGTGGTGTGTTCTCAATCCCAAGAGGCTCTTGCCTTTGGCTGAGCCGCTCGGAAATGAAGAGAAGGGACCTGCCACCCACTGAGAGCCTCTTATCTGCGTTTTCTTGCCTCCAAAATCCTGGAAATAACTGGTGGTAGCTTGTGAACCTTCAGAAACGGGTTCTGTGTAAAGTGCACACATGGTGATACAGTATGTCAATAATAATATCAATTGATGTTGCATACTATTTTTTTACTGATTAAAAACTCCTTGTTGGATGGATGGTTGGATGGATGGTTCCATCTCTTGGATGGAAAGAATGGACAAATGAATGGACCTGGATTCCCATTTGGGGCATAAACTCTGGTCTCAGAGCATGATCTGAATCAGGTGTGGAAAGGGGGCTGCCTTGGGACCCCATGTCTCGAGTTCCATCATGGAAAATAGTGAGATAATACAATTAAATCAATTTCGTGGCCCATATCCCTCCCCCCTTCTTCAACAGTAATACATAATGTTAGGGCTGAATCCTGAATACAAAAGGCTGTAGAGAGCACGTTCCGCAGGCGGCGGGTGTCGCAAATGCGCCATAAAGCGTTTTCCAACTGTAGCGAAGGGCTGCCTTACCCCCGTAGCTCCAACCACGAGGGAAGGCAGTGACCTCCTGAGTTCCGCACCAACGGAACCCCCGAACACGTCCCCAACATGGGAGGGTAGTCTCGCTGCCACCACCTGGGGAAAGTAATGGTAGGCCACGCCACGCCACCCCAGGAACTGCGTGCCTCCAAGGTAGTTGCTTTGGGGTCCCCGCTCCAATAGGTCCAGCAAACACAACTCCGGTAAGTTGGCAACATGGCACCAACCATATGCCCAGTTAGCCTCAGCCCCACAGCTACGACCGTGTGCTCTCGTAGGCTCAGCGACACAACACCAATTGTGTGCTCTCTGTTAGACTTAGCAACACGGCTGCAACCATGAGCTAGGTAGTCTTAGTGAAACAGCTCCAACTGTTTGGGTTCGTCTAGGTAACAAGCCAAGCGTCTGGCAAGGGTAAGATCTGTCCAATCCAATAAACACACCAGATGTAAAAATATATAGGAATAGAAGGCAGAATAACTGCGTATATATATCATATTGACAGACACAAAACATTAAGGTTACTAAAATAATAAGGAGCTATACTCCTCACTCACTCTAACTGTTTTTCCCTCACTCACCCAGAAGTATACTCTGATGATAAACCGAGCAGGTCGAAGCCCCACAAACCAGCAGGCTGGAACCATGGTGTTAAGGCATTATGTTTTCCATAGGGTCGCATGCCAGCACGGAGCTCACACGCAGATGACATGCACCAAGAGACGGCTACAAAGAGGACTGCCCACGCCCCTTGGGGATCACGTACTTATAGCCTTTGGGGGGTCTCCAAAGATGGACACACTGTATTGTCCAATGAGGGGGGAAGAGGCAGAACTTCCTGCGGCCTATGTCTTGCATTTTCTGGGTAATTTACCTCCAGCTAAGCAGCCCCAGGTGTAGCTAATAAGGTTGACTAGCTGCCAAGGTCCAAGGCTGATAAGAGCTTCTGTTATACATTCCAAATCTCCGACAGCTGCTTATCTCCTGAGAACTGAGCTAGTGCTCAACTCCAAGGACAAACAGTGAATCGAAACTGTCAGGCCTGGGTAGAGACACAAATTTGCTTTATCGCTACACCAACACCCGGAGAGTAAGAGCTGCCAGGGTCACTCTCTACAGACACTGCAGCCTCCTGTGCGGGCACGTCTTGCTCCGGTCGGGGCTGGGCAGTGAGGGAGGATGGCTGTTGGCCAGCCCAGGCCAGAAGGGGGCAGGAATATCAGCGGCGAGCTTCGCCAATATCCCACACCCATTCTCGGCCTGGGCCACTCTTACCCCACCGGACCGGATGTACATCGGCTCCAGAGCCGACGTACATTCGAGGAGGCCCATTGGAGCTGGGCATCCCTACTCACATGGAGGGTGTACCCCCTACACCTCCTCCCGAGGTGTTCCCAGGCCTTGCCGACGCGGCCCAGGAAGGGCGCAGGATATTACAGCCAGCCCTACGTGCCAACCATGAGTCCTTACGTAGGATCGGGTTGCTCATCTTGTTAGTGGTATCATTTCTTTCTATTTCTCTCCTTGGTTCTGATCCTTTCCAGTTCTTTTTGAAACCACATTGTCCTATAGAAAATATAAATATACCAGGATATAGATATAGATATATAGATATACATACAGTAGATATAGATATATAGATTAATATAGATATATAGATATACAAGATATATAAAATATAGATATACCTTTGTCTGATTACAGCTATGGCACTATCGCTTACTTAGGTTTTCAAATGTTGCATTAATTACATCAAAACATCAACTCGCCAAACTCCTTGGCTCCAGTCCTCCTGTCTTCTTTGAACGGCTGGAGAATTTTTGTCCATGCAATTTCATTCCAGCTCTGGAAGATACCCATCAACTGTCCAGTGATGAGGAGGCACAACCCCGGATCCCGGACTGTCCTGTTATATCTCTCACTGTACAGATCCACCACAGCTCAAACAGTCATTTTATCTGGTCCCGCGGTCTGCTTTCCCCAGAATCCCCATATGTCAGTGTTTACAACATGTCTAAGGGACCCCCAATGTGATATAACCACCTTCCAAAAAATTCCCAGGTGTTCCATACTCCTGGGGCAGAGGCGTTGTATTCACCACTCATTGGGTTTTAAGGTATGAACCACTCATTGGGCTTTAAAGGGACATTTTCCATTCATTCCTATGGATTGCATAGACCTGACATAGACCTGACAACACAAGATCTCAAACAAACACATAGTTGTGTTTTACACACAGCTTCTGTGCTTCAGGGGTGTTTAGGGCTATGTCTCAGCTAAGTGTACCCCAAGTTACAAGTCCGTTCCTCCAATGGTGTTTTTTTTATGAGCCTTCAAATCCTTGACATACTGCAGTTTAGTTATGTGTTCCGCACGAAAATGCTCAACAAACACAATGTTGTGCTTTACACACAGCTTCTGTGTTTCAGGGGTGTTTAGGGCTATGTCACAGCTAACTGTACCCCCAAGTTTCAAGTCCTTTCCTCCAACAGTTTTTTTAAAATATTTTTTTATAGGTTCTGGCAGTTCGTTTGCTGAGAATGCCTGCCCTCTGGGCTTTAATTTTTAAAAGGCATCTCAGCAGGACGCTAGCAGCACAGCACGACACTGTTACAACAAAGGCTGTTACTCCACCCTCCCCCACATAGCTGGAGGCTAGTTCCTGACTTGAATTGCTTGAATTTCTTGTAATCAGTGGAGGCTGGAGAGATAATTCTTATCTCTCCAGCCTCAGACTCAGCCTGATGAAGGGAGAAAGAAACCCCCTCCCCCAGCTACATTGAGCTGGCTGCAGAAATCCATTATAACAAGAGGTGCAAGCCTGCAAAAACAGACAGTTTGATGCTGGAGCCAGAATTCTTACTGCCCCAGCCTTGACCCTCCTGCACACATAAACTAGGCTCAGCCTGGGGGGGGGGGGGGAATAGAAAAAACCCAGTAACAAACAGCCAACTTACAGGAGCAGCATTACTGTTCCCTTTAAGTTCCAATGAGTGTTTTGAGCAACACCTGGTGTTGCTCCTGTTTACAGCTGTGTACAGCTGCTCCCCTGCACCTGAGGTGCTCCAAACAAGGTGGATTCAAAAGCCAAGGCCCTGGCCATGAGAAAAAAGCCAGAAATCCACTCACACGGTATAGGAAATGATGCAATATGATGAAAATAACTGCATTAGGTCTATTTTGTTACCCATAAAGATCCAATGAGGTTTTTGAGAAACGCCTGATGTTGCTCCTGTTTACAGCTGTGTACAGCTGCTCCCCTGCACCTGAGGTGCTCCAGACAAGGTGGATTCCAAAGCCAGGGCCCTGGCCATGAAAAAATGGCAGTTTCATTTTTAATTTCAGTGAGGAGGGGGTGCCCTGCAACCAATTCCTGCGCCTAATTTTCCCTAAAAACAGTGATCTTTGCTCTTCTGGGGGGGGGGTCAGTGGGGTGACCCTAGAACTCTGAAAAAATCTTTGAAAAATAGGTTCACCTGTCTAATTTCCACAAAAAAAATTCCAGAAAAATTGGGTGTTGCTCAGTCTAAACACTCAGCGGACCACCTACGGGTGTTGCGATAGACACTCAACGGGACCCAGCCAGTTTAGGAAGAATTAACCCACCCAGTTAGGCTTTCTTACTGATACCAACTTGCCTCCAGCTTTTGGCGCCCATGATGATTTGCCATGTGATGAAGATTACTTAACCTTTCCTTATTGACAGAAGCGATTGGCCTGTTTGACAAGAAACCTGCTTGTCCACCAAAGCCTGAAATGTCAGGGCAAATGGATGGTATAAAAACAGCAGGTGAAGGGACCCATTCCTCACATCGGTGACTTGACTCCAGAAAGGAAAGGAGACTTCCCACCAAAGAAAAGCCAAGATGAAACTCCTAATTTTGTCTGTTCTTCTCCTCTCTCTCCTCTGCCTAGCACAGATCCAGTCAGTAAGTATTATTTTAAATAAGTCATGTAATAGATTTCGTTAATGATTAGTATGTATTGTCAGTGAACTGCAGAGATAGGACTGCTATTTTTTTAAAATCAACAAAAATTTCTTCTTTAGGGAAGACCAGATTTGGTCATTTGACTAGGCCAGAGGTTCCCTAACTCCTGGGAAGGCCCTCTGCTGCTCTAAGTAGCAGCGGGGCCTTCCCAGGGGTCGCGATGACGCGCCTGGGATCGCGCCGCCACCGCCACCGCCACCGCGCCCGGGATCGCCCTTTTTACCTTCATTGGTGGGCAGTGGGTGTCCGGCGGGGGTTGTGGGGAGCCTGCGGACCCCTCCGCAGGCCTCCCCAAGCGTCGGAGCAGTGCTCCGACGCGATCGCAACTCACTTCCAGTTTCGCGTAAAACCGGAAGTGGGTTGCAACCCTTTGTTCCCTGCTGGGGCGTCGCGACGCCCCAGCAGGGAACCACTGGACTAGGCAGTGGTTGCTGTGATTAAACTTGGGTATAAACCCCCTATTCAGAGGGAGAACTATGAGTAATGCTGCCTTAGCCTGTATATTGCAATGCTGATAGACAATGCAATCCCCTTTCCATTCTGGGACCTTCCGTTCTCGCTACACCAGTGGTGTAACTTGGATAGGATTGCACCATCAGTCTCTGCAGAGCTCTGTGAATAATGTGCAAAATTAAAAATATGGATCAAAAATAACTCTACATTTCTACATTTCAGGCTGAAGCCGACATCTTTGCGGTGAGTTTTGCTAGCAATCTTGCATGTGCTATCTTTGGGTTTTTTGTTTTGTTTATAGTGTTTATACAACGCCGCTCGAAGATGCCCTCAGAAGGGCCAAACGAAGACGCAATCGGATGTTTGTTCAGTCTTTCTGAGGGCAAGGTTTCGTGCGGCGTTGTGCGCGTGCGCCACTTGAAGCCTTGCCTGGCCAATTCAGAAGCAGCTGAGCCACCGAGGAAGACACGGCTCGGCCTGCCGACTCCGGGGGTGACGCGCCAGTAGGGGGGGTGAGTACCAGGGCGGAGTTGACGCACCAGTGGGTGGTGAGTGGGTTGGTGACGCGCTAGTGGGAGGGTGGTGACGCACTGCTGACCCCACACAGGGTGACGTGCCGGCTCATGACCCCACTGGTATAACCTTCTGCATACATTTTTCCTCAAATTGGTCTTTTTTTGGGTCATCATTTGTAAGAAAAAAACCTCAAGAACCCTTTGGCATTGTCTGCAGATCTTAAATTTCCAGAAAGTATCTGAAATCTGGGTTTTAAAAATCTTTCTGGTGTGTCTAAGGCTTTCTACTCATACGCCCCCAGTTTAGGTTCGGTTCCCTGTATGGAGGTAAACGGTCAGCAGGCTCCATGGGAGGTGGGTGTAAAGGGGTTAAATTGTACCTGGGCCCAGGGGCACAGGAGCCAAAGGAGGGTCCCCCAGAAATTTCATGGGATCTCAGCTGGCCTGGTGGAGTGTGAAAGACAGTGGCTACCAGGTGGGTAGATCTGGACTCTGCATCGGGAAGCCTGATAGATCTGGGTTCCGGAGACTTTTCCAGCTATTGCTGCCCTCCCCCACCCTGTTTTGCCCCCTCCCCTTTTTAGAAAGAGTCCAAAATAAGCTTTCTACCCCCCTGATAAAATTCCTCTCAGAGGTCCTGTGTATCTGCACTGTTTTCCCATTGAAAATCCCCTCTCCATGATATGCGGATTCATTTTACCCCATGAGTGTTTACGCCTGAAAGAAAATAGTTTTAAAAAAAGGGCTTCCCCCCATTTTTCTGGAATTTTTTTGTGGACATTAGACAGGTGAAACTATTTTTTAAAGATTTTTTCAGCATGTTAGGATCACCCCGCTGACCCCCCCAAAAGAGCAAAGATCACTGTTTTTAGGGAAAATGAGGTGCAGGAATTGGTTGCAGGGTACCCCCTCCTCACTGAAATTAGAAATGAAACTTTGGCTTCTTTTTTTTCCATGGTCAGGGCCCTGGCTTTTGAATCCAAGTTGTTTGGAGCACCCCAGGTGCAGGTGATCAGCTATACACAGCTGTAATCAGGAGCAACACCAGGCATCGCTCAAAGCACTCATTGGGGTTACATGGGTAACAAAATAGACCTAATGCAGTTATTTTCATCATATTGCGTCATTTCCTATAGTTTGTGAGTGGATTTCTGGCTTTTTTCTCATGGCCAGGGCCCTGGCTTTTGAATCCACTTTGTTTCCAACACCTCAGGTGCAGGTGATCAGTTTTACAGAGCTGTAAGAAGGAGAAACACCAGGCCTTGCGCAAACAACTCATTGGGCCTTAGAGGGTAATCTAATGCTATTCTTGTAATTTGGCTGTTTGTTTCTGGGCTTTTTTTTTTCTGTTCCCCCCTCAGGCTGAGCCTAGGAGGGGGTGAAGGTTGGGGTACTAAGAATTCTGTCTCCAGCCTCAAACTGGCTGTTTACAGAGATCTGCCAAGTTGCTTTGTTATACTGATTTTCAGCAGGATTTTTGCAGGCAGTTTATCTCTAGGGTTTTTTTTCTTTCCCCCCCTCATCAGGCTGAGCCTATCACAACAGGGTTGAAGGCTGGGCTAGTCAGAATTATGTCTCCAACTTCAACTGAGTGATTGCAAGTACCTTTCAGGCAGCTATCATTATATACTGATTTTTGCAGGGAGCTCAGTTTAGCTGTTTATTTCTGGGGGGGGGGCCTCGACCGCCGAACTGAGCGGTCTCTTTGGAGGGCTTGTCCTCGGTCTCCAGAGCGCAGCCTCCGGAGGCCGGGGACACGGCGAGTGGGCGCTCAGCCCCGAGCCCGGCTGCTTGTGGGGGCGCTCCAACCCCGCACCCCCAGGCGCCGGGAGGGCTGGGAATGCCACTGGTGTGCACAACACAACTATGTGTTTGTTTGAGATCTTGTGTTGTCAGGTCTATGCTTTACATAGGAATGAATGGGCAAATTTGTTATGTCTTAAACCCCAATGAGTGGTGAATGCAACGACTCTGCTACAGGTATATGGAACACCTGGGAATTTTTTTTTGCAGGTGGTTATATCTCTTTGGGGGTCCCTTAAACATGTGGAACATACTGACATTTGGGAATTCTGGGAAAATCTGACCTTGGGGTAAAATGGGTTTTAATGAATAGAACGTGGGTGATATTTTGGCTTAGATGGCTATTACGGTATATGTAGAAAATAGTGAATAGTATGCTAGTAGGATGTATTGCATCGCGCTTGCTAGAACCTTATGAAATATGTATTGTGTTTATGTATTGATATTATAATAAAATAAATATATATATATATTAAAGAAAGAAAATCCCCTCTCCAAAGAGGCTATTTAAATAACCCTAAGTATTCCCAAACCCCAATAAAGTGTACTCATTTCCCCCCAAATCCTTGCACCCCATTTGGGTTCTCCAGTAGGTAGCTGAGCGGTAGAAGGTACAAGTTTTGCATGCAGAAGGACCTAGATTCAAGTGATGGGAGCAGAACCCTCAAATCTTGGAAAGCTGCTTTCTGTCGGAGCAAAGGGATGTGGGCAAGCGAGGCAATGCCAGGGCTTTGCAAGGGATTTCTCTGTGGAGAAAACGATTCAGACTCCCCGGCCTGTGTGTTTTCATTCTGATCTGAGTCTCTGCACAGTTCTGGCTACATGTGAAGTCTAAATAAGATCCAAAAGTAAGTGTGCACTTCTGCTTTTTCAGGATAGCAAGGAAAGTAACGTGAGTATTGCAAACAGTCTTGAATGGACAATCTTTGTTTTATACTGAGAATCTTTTGTTTTGTATTTTGTGATCTTTCCTTGTGCCTTGGTCAATGCAATAGGAATAGCAGTGCAATCCTTCCTAAGTTCTCTCTAAATCACATGAGATCCAATGTGATTGCCCAGGCCCCTGTCTAAGCCGTCGTAAGCGTTACGTAAGGCATGTTTGTGACGACTTGGGAGTAAGGGCTGCTGGCGTGGAGGCCCGCAGCCCCCACTCCGCCAGACTCCAGACCCCGCGGCCGCCTGCGGAGGTAGGTCCTGCACTGGTCGGTGCAGGGTCGGGGGGAGGGCAGCCATGGGGTGCAAAAGCTTATAGCTTTTTGCTGCTCACCTGAAGGGGTTCGCAGATTCGCGGAGGAAACGTAGTGACTTGTGTAAATGCATGACTTGTTTTAAAACACTGTTTTTAAGACTGTTTTTAATTTTTTTAATCATTTTTAACATCATTGTTTTGGATGTGTTTTTTGACGTGTTTTAACTGCTTCTTACATGGCTTTTAAACCCGGATACCCGAGATCTCTCTACAATGTAACGAGCCATGAGGAGAACTTCCGCTTGATTATTCTTGTCTTTACCCAAAGAAGGCAGAGATTGCCTGGGACCTTTTATAGACAAAGCATATACTCTATCACTGAACCATAGTCTCATCCTCAGGAAGGATGCTCAGTATTTCTAGGGACTGTCTGAACAATAATCCAAGTTCAAAATGTTCCCTCCTTTCTGAAAGAAAAGGGCTTTACGAACAAGGAGCAAGTTTCTGTTCTATATGTTGTTAGGGTATATGGGGCAGGTATTCCCTGCAGATGGAACACTTGACAATTCACCCCCGGATCACGGCCGGGGTACAACTGAGGACTGTCACCTACACAGAGGGAAAGAAATTCATTCTGTGGCTGGATCGTAGCTGAGGGCTAGAATGCATCCATTCAGGGCCATTCCAGTTTGTGGGAGAAAGAAGAAGGCTCTGTAAATCTTAAGGACTGTACTGATGAAACGAAGGAGGAGGTTGCACTAATCTGGCTTCAGAACATTCACAGCCCAATCCTGCGTAAAGGATCCGAAGGGCGGCCCAGGCCGATACTGGGAAAACCATTGCTGTCGGAGACAGACAGACAGACAGACAGACAGACACACACAGAGAGAGAGAGAGAGAGAGAGAGAGAGAGAGAGAGAGAGAGAGAGAGAGAGAGCTCGCAAATACTTATGGGGGTTGGGAACCTCTGTTCTACCATTTTGAATAAGGGGGCAATACAGCTTAAACATGAAGGATGAAAGGACACTTCTATATGTTGGAGTCTCCTTCTTTTGGACACTCTGCCAGTTAGTATTGTCCATTTAACAGTAATAATAATACCAGTATTTATATACCACCTGTCTTGTCGTTGGATTTCTCCTCCGACTTTAATTCAAGGCGGTTTACATGAGAAGGCTTTCTCAAACCCCCTAACGGGGATTTATACAATTATATACATGTTCAATCTTGCATGAACTACTTCATTCCAGATGGTTCCCTTTGCAGTCTGACCTCTCGCTGGCCTTCGTCTCCCACGCAGGTACCTCGGCCGACGGCACTCTGCATCACACACAGGTGCAGTTGTCCGATTTCTCTCTCACACACAGAGAACTTCACACAGTCAGGCTTTTCTAACCCCCTGTAGGAATTTTTACAATAAATGTTCTATTTGCATAGAACCCACCATTTCTAGCTGTTTCCTTTCAACAGTGTGGTATCTCCTTGGCTGCACGTGGTGTCCGAGCTTCGGAGCTTGTCCGACAGCAACTCCTCTCTCCCACAGAGAGTCAGCGCAGATTGTCTCAGCTTATTGGCTGAGATATCACAGCTGTTGGTAGCTTGTCGGCAGCTTCCGGTTGTCTCAAACCGATCCCATCTTAGTTGTTATTCAGGCAAGGCGGCAGGTAAACCACTAGACCGCATCTCCTGCCCACATGACGCTAAACATGTCAATGTGAAGCTACAAATTTCTATCTACTCTTGTATAGCAGCCACATGAGTGCAGTTTGCAGTTGTATTCCCAGTGTGAAGCAACAGAGTATTTTACTCTATATCAGTGATGTAGTCTTGAGTCTATTGACTCAAACTTGGGTCGGACTCAAGTCGCGTCAGTGACTCAACTTGGACTTGACTCGGCGATCATAAAAGACTCAATACTCAAATCGAGACTTGGAGCCTTTTACGACAAGTCGAATTTTATTCAGGTTTAAACCCGTTTCCCCCAATAAATTAGATAGGGACTCGCAACTCAGGACTTGGGGGCAAAGACATGGGACTTGACATGAGACTTGGACCCAGAGACATGATCCAAATCCCTGCTCTTTATCTCAGCACTCTTTTCCCATTGAAGAGGGCACCTAACCCTAAAAGTGCTATTGTAGCAAACTCTGAGAGCCAGTAGGTTCTCTTCACATTTTTGGACCTTAGTTGAGCGGTCTGACACTTCTGCTGTGAAACGTTGTTGTTCAGTCATTAAGTCGTGTCCGACCCTTCGTGATCCCATGAACCACATTCCGCCAGGTCTTCCTGTCCTCCACTATCTTTCTGAGTTCGCTCATTTTCATGTTCGTTGCATCGGTGATGCTGTCTAACCATCTCATCCTTTGCCTTCCCCTTCTCCTTTTGCCTTCAGTCTTTCCCAGCATCAGAGTCTTCTCCAGAGAGTCCTCTCTTCGCATTAGGTGGCCAAAATATTTGAGCTTCAGCCTCAGTACCTGTCCTTCCAGGGAACAGTCAGGGTTGATTTCACTTAGGATTGACTGATTTGATCTCCTAGCAGTCCAAGGGACTCTCAGGAGTCTTTTCCAGCACCACAGTTCAAAAACATCTATTCTTCGGCGCTCAGCCTTTCTTATGGTCCAACTCTCGCAACCATACATTGCTACTGGGAACACCATCGCCCTGACTATACGAACTTTTGTTGGTATGGTGATATCTCTGCTTTTTATTATTCTGTCTAAGTTTGCCATAGCTTTCCTTCCAAGGAGTAAGCGTCTTTTAATTTCATGGCTGCTGTCTCCGTCTGCAGTGATCTTGGAGCCCAGAAAAGTAAAATCTGTTACTGCTTCCATTTCTGCCCCTTCTATTTGCCAGGAATTGATGGAACCAGATGCCATGATCTTAGTTTTATTAATGTTGAGTTTCAAGCCAACTTTTGCACTCTCCTCTTTCACCCTCATCAAGAGGCTCTTTAGTTCTTCTTCACTTTCTGCCATTAGGGTGGTATTGTCTGCATATCTGAGGTTGTTGATATTTTCCCGGCAATCTTGATTCCGGCTTGCGATTCATTCAGCCCTGCATTTCTCATAATGTACTCTGCATATAAGTTAAATAGGCAGGGTGACAATATACAGCCTTGCCGAACTCCCTTCCCAATTTTGAACCAATCGGTTGTTCCATGGCCGGTTCGAACTGTTGCTTCTTGACCCGCATACAGGTTTCTCAGGAGACAGGGAAGGTGGTCTGGTACCCCCATCTCTTTAAGAATTTGCCACAGTTGGTTGTGATCCACACAATCAAAGGCTTTTGCGTAGTCAATGAAGCAGAAGTAGATTTTTTTTGGGAACTCTCGTGCTTTCTCCATGATCCAGCGCATGTTGGCAATTTGATCTCTAGTTCCTCTGCCTCTTCGAAACCCAGCTTGTACTTCCAGTAGTTCTCAGTTCACGTACTGCTGAAGCCTAGCTTGTAGGATTTTGAGCATAACCCTGCTAGCATGTGAAATGAGTGCAATTGTACGGTAATTTGAACACTCTTTGGCATTGCCCTTCTTTGGAATTGGAACGTAAGCTGACCTTTTCCAATCCTTTGGCCACTGCTGAGTTTTCCAAATTTGTTGGCATATTGAGTGCAGCATTTTGTGTGACTCTTTTTCATTACAGAATCTTTTACCGATAGTGGAAGTATTTCAGATTGTCTTTCTATAGGGTGATAGATCCATGTTGTGTTTTTGGGCCTTCTCGTACCCTCCGGAGGGCCGATGAACCCTCCAATAAAAAACCGTTTACCCCTGGTAGGTGCACGACCCCGGGAGCATTGACATCACCATTGGTCCTCCCCTGCCACCGCTTAGGACTCCCCCTACTCAGGGGGAGAACTTTGAGAAATGCTGCCTTAGCCTGTATACAGTATTTCAATGCTGATAGACAGTGCAATCCTATCCCGCTTTGGAGAGGTGGGGAGATTTAAAGCCCCTTTGAATCCTTCTTTTGAGGGGTTTTGAATCCCCCTTCCATTCTCAGGCTTCCCGTTCTCGCTGCACCAGTGGAATAAATTGGATAGGATTACACTGTAAGTCTCTGCAGAGCCCTGTGAATAATGTGCAAAATAAAAATAAGAATCAAAAATAACTCTGCATTTCTACATTTCAGGCTGGCAACAAAAACAACTCTCAGGTGAGCATTACTAGCAATCTTGCCTGGGCTATCTTTGGTTTAGACATAGTTTGGTTTAGACATAAATCCTTGCACCCCATTTGGGTGCTCCAATATTTCTCGGGTGACTTCCTCCAGCAGACAGCTACTATAGAAAGTTTCCAACGTTCATGCAGTAATTTCTAATACAGAAATATTACGCATTGAACAAAATGGGTTCATCAGAAGTACGTGGGCTAAGCTTAGCTATGGGATGGGGCTGAAACCCTATGGATGAAATAATCCAGGTTATCGGGAGAAATCAAAAAGCATGATGGAATAATTGTGTGGTGTGTTTTTTAATTTAGAAGGCTGAAGACTTATTGAAAGTAAGTATTACAATCCTTCTTTGTCTTTGTCACCGTTGCTTCTGCCTCCCCCTTATCTTACCCCCACCCTGCAAAATATTGTCCTTAGGACATCCTGTACAAACTGACCAGGAATTACTTGAGGATGATTCAGTTCAGTTTTTATTGGGGATAACCAACACCCAGCACCTTTCAGGCAGAAGGATGAATGATCCACATTCTCCTTTGCAGGGATGAAGGCTTTTCCTGCTGGATAATTTGTCTCTCAGTTTTGAGAAGGATTCCTCTGTCCAACAAGATGTACTAAGCAATTTTAGGGCTCTATGGAAGACAAGGAGGCTTCGTTTCAGAGTGCAGAAAACTGGCTTCAGCTAGTTGGCTTGACAGTGTTCGCCTCTTCACCAGTAGGCTCTTCCCTGTCACAGGGTGTTGAATGTCAGAGAAAGCAATGGGAGGAAGTCTGTCTGGGAAACCCTGAGAGTTAGACTGCTCGAAAACCAATATTTCAGTTGGTAGTGTACCCCTTGACAACATCTGGGTTTAGGAACAGGCATTCCATCTCTGTATACAGCAGTGAAATAACCCAGCTTTTCGGGAGGTATCCCGAACCATGAAGGGATAAATTTCTTTTTTCCTTTCCGCTTAAGAAATTCTATAAAATCTCTGCAGAGCTCTGTGAATAATGTGCAAAATAAAAATAAGAAAAAATAACTCTGTATTTCTACATTTCAGGCTGCCAGCCTCTTTGATGTGAGTATCGCTAGCAATCTTGCCTGGGCTATCTCTGGTTTATACATAGAATGTATTTTGTTTTGTTTCTCTATAGTGATTTTTGTTTATGAGGGAGAGTTGGTGTATATATATATCCCTAACCAGAGGCGTACGGAGGGCGGAGCGAACGGAGCAGTGGCTCCGGGCGGCTCCGCCCCTTGGGCGGCACTCCGGGGGAGCGCTCGCGTGCGCGCGCGCCCTCCCGGTGATACAGCGGCTCCGCGGCTCAGGCGGCATTCCCCTGGAGCGCCTGCCCGGCCTCAGAACCTGAGAAAGCCCTGGAGCGTCTGCCACGACCGGCAGCCAGGGCTTTCTGGAGGCAGCCGCTGCATCGTGGCCTTATTTATACTTTTTTCCTGCACATGCACAGAACGTTACGTTCTGCGTCTGTACAGAAAAAAAATTATAAATAAGGCCACGACGCAGCGGCTGCCTTCAGAAAGCCCTGGCCGCCGGTCGTGGCGGATGCTCCAGGGCTTTCGGGGGAGAAGGCGGGTGTGCACGCAGTCGCCCCCTCCCCGGCGGCAGCACCGCCCCTTCGGGGCAGCGCCGCCCCCAACCCAGCATGGAGGTGCTCCAGGCAGCCTTAGCTGCCGCGACGCCTCTGTCCCTAACCCTAAATATTTTAACCTTTTAAATAACCCTAAATATTCCCAGATCCAAATAAAGTGTACTCATTCCGCCCAAATACTTGCACCCTGTTTGGGTGCGCCAGTATTTCTCAGATGGCTTCCTCCAACAAACAGCCACTATAGAAAATGTCCAGAGTCCATGCAGTAATGTCTAAAGCCCATTTGGTCCCGCGTTCTGATTTTCCCAGAATTCACAAATGTCAGTGTGTTCCACATGTTTAAGGGACCCCCATGTAGAGAAAACCACCTGCAGAAAAATTCCCAGGTGTTCCATACACCTGGAGCAGAGGCGATGCTTTCGCAACTCAATGGGACTTACAATTAAGGCAATTAGTCCATTCATTCCTATGTAAAGCATGGACCTGACAACACAAGATTTCAAACAAACACAGTTGTGTTTTGCACACAGCTCCAGTGCTTTAGGGGTGTTTAGGGGTATGTCTCACCTAAGTGTACCTCAAGTTTCAAGTCCCTTCCTTCAAGGGTTTTTTTATGGCCCTTTAAATTCTTGAAATACGAAGCTTTAGTTGTCAGTTCAGCACGAAAATGCTCAAACAAACATAGTTGTGTTTTACACACAGCTCCAGTGCCTTAGGGGTGTTTAGGGGTATGTCTCACCTAAGTGTACCTCAAGTTTCAAGACCCTTCCTTCAAGGGTTTTTTTTTTATGACCCTTCAAATCCTTGAAATCCTGCAGCTTTAGTTGTGAGTTCAGGTCTATACAGGCCTATTCTGCAACCCAGATTCGTTGAGTCCTTTGAGCAACGCCTGATGCTGCTCCTGTTTACAGCTGTGTACAGCTGCTCCTCTGCACCTGAGGTGCTCCAGACAAGGTGGATTCAAAAGCCAGAGTTTTTGGCTATGAAAAAAAGCCAGAGTTTCATTTTTAATTTCAGTGAGGAGGGGGTGCCCTGCAACCGATTCCTGTGCCTCATTTTCCCTAAAAACAGTGATCTTTGCTCCTCTGGGGAGGGGGTCATTGGGGTGACCCTAGAACTCTGAAAATTGTTTTAAAAAGTAGACTCAACTGTCTAATTTCAACAAAAAAAATCCAGAAAAATTGGGGGAAGCCCTTTTTTTAACTATTTACTTTCGGGTGTACCTCTAAACACTCAACGGGACTAAATGGGTTTTCTAATACAGAAATGTTACGCATTGAACAAAATGGGTCCATCAGATGTACTTGGGCTAAGCTTAGCTGTAGAACGGGGCTGAAACCCTATGGTTGAAATAATCCAGGTTTTCAGGAGAAATCAAAAATTAGATTATTATAGATATATAGATATACAAGATATACAAAATATAGATATAACTTTGTCTGATTACAGCTATGGCACTATCGCTTACTTAGGTTTTCAAATGTTGCATTAATTACATCAAAACATCAACTCGCCAAACTCCTTGGCTCCAGTCCTCCTGTCTTCTTTGAACGGCTGGAGAATTTTTGTCCATGCAATTTCATTCCAGCTCTGGAAGATACCCATCAACTGTCCAGTGATGAGGAGGCACAACTCCAGATCCCGGACTGTCCTGTTATATCTCTCACTGTACAGATCCACCACAGGTCAAACAGTCATTTTATCTGGTCCCGCGGTCTGCTTTCCCCAGAATCCCCATATGTCAGTGTTTACAACATGTCTAAGGGACCCCCAATGTGATATAACCACCTTCCAAAAAATTCCCAGGTGTTCCATACTCCTGGGGCAGAGGCGTTGTATTCACCACTCATTGGGTTTTAAGGTATGAACCACTCATTGGGCTTTAAAGGGACATTTTCCATTCATTCCTATGGATTGCATAGACCTGACATAGACCTGACAACACAAGATCTCAAACAAACACATAGTTGTGTTTTACACACAGCTTCTGTGCTTCAGGGGTGTTTAGGGCTATGTCTCAGCTAAGTGTACCCCAAGTTACAAGTCCGTTCCTCCAATGGTGTTTTTTTTATGAGCCTTCAAATCCTTGACATACTGCGGTTTAGTTATGTGTTCCGCACGAAAATGCTCAACAAACACAATGTTGTGCTTTACACACAGCTTCTGTGTTTCAGGGGTGTTTAGGGCTATGTCACAGCTAACTGTACCCCCAAGTTTCAAGTCCTTTCCTCCAACAGTTTTTTTAAAATATTTTTTTATAGGTTCTGGCAGTTCGTTTGCTGAGAATGCCTGCCCTCTGGGCTTTAATTTTTAAAAGGCATCTCAGCAGGACGCTAGCAGCACAGCACGACACTGTTACAACAAAGGCTGTTACTCCACCCTCCCCCACATAGCTGGAGGCTAGTTCCTGACTTGAATTGCTTGAATTTCTTGTAATCAGTGGAGGCTGGAGAGATAATTCTTATCTCTCCAGCCTCAGACTCAGCCTGATGAAGGGAGAAAGAAACCCCCTCCCCCAGCTACATTGAGCTGGCTGCAGAAATCCATTATAACAAGAGGTGCAAGCCTGCAAAAACAGACAGTTTGATGCTGGAGCCAGAATTCTTACTGCCCCAGCCTTGACCCTCCTGCACACATAAACTAGGCTCAGCCTGGGGGGGGGGGGGAATAGAAAAAACCCAGTAACAAACAGCCAACTTACAGGAGCAGCATTACTGTTCCCTTTAAGTTCCAATGAGTGTTTTGAGCAACACCTGGTGTTGCTCCTGTTTACAGCTGTGTACAGCTGCTCCCCTGCACCTGAGGTGCTCCAAACAAGGTGGATTCAAAAGCCAAGGCCCTGGCCATGAGAAAAAAGCCAGAAATCCACTCACACAGTATAGGAAATGATGCAATATGATGAAAATAACTGAATTAGGTCTATTTTGTTACCCATGTAACCTCAATGAGGGTTTTGAGAAACGCCTGATGTTGCTCCTGTTTACAGCTGTGTACAGCTGCTCCCCTGCACCTGAGGTGCTCCAGACAAGGTGGATTCCAAAGCCAGGGCCCTGGCCATGAGAAAATGGCAGAGTTTCATTTTTAATTTCAGTGAGGAGGGGGTGCCCTGCAACCAATTCCTGCGCCTAATTTTCCCTAAAAACAGTGATCTTTGCTCTTCTGGGGGGGGTGTCAGTGGGGTGACCCTAGAACTCTGAAAAAATCTTTGAAAAATAGGTTCACCTGTCTAATTTCCACAAAAAAAATTCCAGAAAAATTGGGTGTTGCTCAGTCTAAACACTCAGCGGACCACCTACGGGTGTTGCGATAGACACTCAACGGGACCCAGCCAGTTTAGGAAGAATTAACCCACCCAGTTAGGCTTTCTTACTGATACCAACTTGCCTCCAGCTTTTGGCGCCCATGATGATTTGCCATGTGATGAAGATTACTTAACCTTTCCTTATTGACAGAAGCGATTGGCCTGTTTGACAAGAAACCTGCTTGTCCACCAAAGCCTGAAATGTCAGGGCAAATGGATGGTATAAAAACAGCAGGTGAAGGGACCCATTCCTCACATCGGTGACTTGACTCCAGAAAGGAAAGGAGACTTCCCACCAAAGAAAAGCCAAGATGAAACTCCTAATTTTGTCTGTTCTTCTCCTCTCTCTCCTCTGCCTAGCACAGATCCAGTCAGTAAGTATTATTTTAAATAAGTCATGTAATAGATTTCGTTAATGATTAGTATGTATTGTCAGTGAACTGCAGAGATAGGACTGCTATTTTTTTAAAATCAACAAAAATTTCTTCTTTAGGGAAGACCAGATTTGGTCATTTGACTAGGCCAGAGGTTCCCTAACTCCTGGGAAGGCCCTCTGCTGCTCTAAGTAGCAGCGGGGCCTTCCCAGGGGTCGCGATGACGCGCCTGGGATCGCGCCGCCACCGCCACCGCGCCCGGGATCGCCCTTTTTACCTTCATTGGTGGGCAGTGGGTGTCCGGCGGGGGTTGTGGGGAGCCTGCGGACCCCTCCGCAGGCCTCCCCAAGCGTCGGAGCAGTGCTCCGACGCGATCGCAACTCACTTCCAGTTTCGCGTAAAACCGGAAGTGGGTTGCAACCCTTTGTTCCCTGCTGGGGCGTCGCGACGCCCCAGCAGGGAACCACTGGACTAGGCAGTGGTTGCTGTGATTAAACTTGGGTATAAACCCCCTATTCAGAGGGAGAACTATGAGTAATGCTGCCTTAGCCTGTATATTGCAATGCTGATAGACAATGCAATCCCCTTTCCATTCTGGGACCTTCCGTTCTCGCTACACCAGTGGTGTAACTTGGATAGGATTGCACCATCAGTCTCTGCAGAGCTCTGTGAATAATGTGCAAAATTAAAAATATGGATCAAAAATAACTCTACATTTCTACATTTCAGGCTGAAGCCGACATCTTTGCGGTGAGTTTTGCTAGCAATCTTGCATGTGCTATCTTTGGGTTTTTTGTTTTGTTTATAGTGTTTATACAACGCCGCTCGAAGATGCCCTCAGAAGGGCCAAACGAAGACGCAATCGGATGTTTGTTCAGTCTTTCTGAGGGCAAGGTTTCGTGCGGCGTTGTGCGCGTGCGCCACTTGAAGCCTTGCCTGGCCAATTCAGAAGCAGCTGAGCCACCGAGGAAGACACGGCTCGGCCTGCCGACTCCGGGGGTGACGCGCCAGTAGGGGGGGTGAGTACCAGGGCGGAGTTGACGCACCAGTGGGTGGTGAGTGGGTTGGTGACGCGCTAGTGGGAGGGTGGTGACGCACTGCTGACCCCACACAGGGTGACGTGCCGGCTCATGACCCCACTGGTATAACCTTCTGCATACATTTTTCCTCAAATTGGTCTTTTTTGGGGTCATCATTTGTAAGAAAAAAACCTCAAGAACCCTTTGGCATTGTCTGCAGATCTTAAATTTCCAGAAAGTATCTGAAATCTGGGTTTTAAAAATCTTTCTGGTGTGTCTAAGGCTTTCTACTCATACGCCCCCAGTTTAGGTTCGGTTCCCTGTATGGAGGTAAACGGTCAGCAGGCTCCATGGGAGGTGGGTGTAAAGGGGTTAAATTGTACCTGGGCCCAGGGGCACAGGAGCCAAAGGAGGGTCCCCCAGAAATTTCATGGGATCTCAGCTGGCCTGGTGGAGTGTGAAAGACAGTGGCTACCAGGTGGGTAGATCTGGACTCTGCATCGGGAAGCCTGATAGATCTGGGTTCCGGAGACTTTTCCAGCTATTGCTGCCCTCCCCCACCCTGTTTTGCCCCCTCCCCTTTTTAGAAAGAGTCCAAAATAAGCTTTCTACCCCCCTGATAAAATTCCTCTCAGAGGTCCTGTGTATCTGCACTGTTTTCCCATTGAAAATCCCCTCTCCATGATATGCGGATTCATTTTACCCCATGAGTGTTTACGCCTGAAAGAAAATAGTTTTAAAAAAAGGGCTTCCCCCCATTTTTCTGGAATTTTTTTGTGGACATTAGACAGGTGAAACTATTTTTTAAAGATTTTTTCAGCATGTTAGGATCACCCCGCTGACCCCCCCAAAAGAGCAAAGATCACTGTTTTTAGGGAAAATGAGGTGCAGGAATTGGTTGCAGGGTACCCCCTCCTCACTGAAATTAGAAATGAAACTTTGGCTTCTTTTTTTTCCATGGTCAGGGCCCTGGCTTTTGAATCCAAGTTGTTTGGAGCACCCCAGGTGCAGGTGATCAGCTATACACAGCTGTAATCAGGAGCAACACCAGGCATCGCTCAAAGCACTCATTGGGGTTACATGGGTAACAAAATAGACCTAATGCAGTTATTTTCATCATATTGCGTCATTTCCTATAGTTTGTGAGTGGATTTCTGGCTTTTTTCTCATGGCCAGGGCCCTGGCTTTTGAATCCACTTTGTTTCCAACACCTCAGGTGCAGGTGATCAGTTTTACAGAGCTGTAAGAAGGAGAAACACCAGGCCTTGCGCAAACAACTCATTGGGCCTTAGAGGGTAATCTAATGCTATTCTTGTAATTTGGCTGTTTGTTTCTGGGCTTTTTTTTTTCTGTTCCCCCCTCAGGCTGAGCCTAGGAGGGGGTGAAGGTTGGGGTACTAAGAATTCTGTCTCCAGCCTCAAACTGGCTGTTTACAGAGATCTGCCAAGTTGCTTTGTTATACTGATTTTCAGCAGGATTTTTGCAGGCAGTTTATCTCTAGGGTTTTTTTTCTTTCCCCCCCTCATCAGGCTGAGCCTATCACAACAGGGTTGAAGGCTGGGCTAGTCAGAATTATGTCTCCAACTGAGTGATTGCAAGTACCTTTCAGGCAGCTATCATTATATACTGATTTTTGCAGGGAGCTCAGTTTAGCTGTTTATTTCTGGGGGGGGGGCCTCGACCGCCGAACTGAGCGGTCTCTTTGGAGGGCTTGTCCTCGGTCTCCAGAGCGCAGCCTCCGGAGGCCGGGGACGCGGCGAGTGGGCGCTCAGCCCCGAGCCCGGCTGCTTGTGGGGGCGCTCCAACCCCGCACCCCCAGGCGCCGGGAGGGCTGGGAATGCCACTGGTGTGCACAACACAACTATGTGTTTGTTTGAGATCTTGTGTTGTCAGGTCTATGCTTTACATAGGAATGAATGGGCAAATTTGTTATGTCTTAAACCCCAATGAGTGGTGAATGCAACGACTCTGCTACAGGTATATGGAACACCTGGGAATTTTTTTTTGCAGGTGGTTATATCTCTTTGGGGGTCCCTTAAACATGTGGAACATACTGACATTTGGGAATTCTGGGAAAATCTGACCTTGGGGTAAAATGGGTTTTAATGAATAGAACGTGGGTGATATTTTGGCTTAGATGGCTATTACGGTATATGTAGAAAATAGTGAATAGTATGCTAGTAGGATGTATTGCATCGCGCTTGCTAGAACCTTATGAAATATGTATTGTGTTTATGTATTGATATTATAATAAAATAAATATATATATATATTAAAGAAAGAAAATCCCCTCTCCAAAGAGGCTATTTAAATAACCCTAAGTATTCCCAAACCCCAATAAAGTGTACTCATTTCCCCCCAAATCCTTGCACCCCATTTGGGTTCTCCAGTAGGTAGCTGAGCGGTAGAAGGTACAAGTTTTGCATGCAGAAGGACCTAGATTCAAGTGATGGGAGCAGAACCCTCAAATCTTGGAAAGCTGCTTTCTGTCGGAGCAAAGGGATGTGGGCAAGCGAGGCAATGCCAGGGCTTTGCAAGGGATTTCTCTGTGGAGAAAACGATTCAGACTCCCCGGCCTGTGTGTTTTCATTCTGATCTGAGTCTCTGCACAGTTCTGGCTACATGTGAAGTCTAAATAAGATCCAAAAGTAAGTGTGCACTTCTGCTTTTTCAGGATAGCAACGAAAGTAACGTGAGTATTGCAAACAGTCTTGAATGGACAATCTTTGTTTTATACTGAGAATCTTTTGTTTTGTATTTTGTGATCTTTCCTTGTGCCTTGGTCAATGCAATAGGAATAGCAGTGCAATCCTTCCTAAGTTCTCTCTAAATCACATGAGATCCAATGTGATTGCCCAGGCCCCTGTCTAAGCCGTCGTAAGCGTTACGTAAGGCATGTTTGTGACGACTTGGGAGTAAGGGCTGCTGGCGTGGAGGCCCGCAGCCCCCACTCCGCCAGACTCCAGACCCCGCGGCCGCCTGCGGAGGTAGGTCCTGCACTGGTCGGTGCAGGGTCGGGGGGAGGGCAGCCATGGGGTGCAAAAGCTTATAGCTTTTTGCTGCTCACCTGAAGGGGTTCGCAGATTCACGGAGGAAACGTAGTGACTTGTGTAAATGCATGACTTGTTTTAAAACACTGTTTTTAAGACTGTTTTTAATTTTTTTAATCATTTTTAACATCATTGTTTTGGATGTGTTTTTTGACGTGTTTTAACTGCTTCTTACATGGCTTTTAAACCCGGATACCCGAGATCTCTCTACAATGTAACGAGCCATGAGGAGAACTTCCGCTTGATTATTCTTGTCTTTACCCAAAGAAGGCAGAGATTGCCTGGGACCTTTTATAGACAAAGCATATACTCTATCACTGAACCATAGTCTCATCCTCAGGAAGGATGCTCAGTATTTCTAGGGACTGTCTGAACAATAATCCAAGTTCAAAATGTTCCCTCCTTTCTGAAAGAAAAGGGCTTTACGAACAAGGAGCAAGTTTCTGTTCTATATGTTGTTAGGGTATATGGGGCAGGTATTCCCTGCAGATGGAACACTTGACAATTCACGGCCGGGGTACAACTGAGGACTGTCACCTACACAGAGGGAAAGAAATTCATTCTGTGGCTGGATCGTAGCTGAGGGCTAGAATGCATCCATTCAGGGCCATTCCAGTTTGTGGGAGAAAGAAGAAGGCTCTGTAAATCTTAAGGACTGTACTGATGAAACGAAGGAGGAGGTTGCACTAATCTGGCTTCAGAACATTCACAGCCCAATCCTGCATAAAGGATCCGAAGGGCGGCCCAGGCCGATACTGGGAAAACCATTGCTGTCGGAGACAGACAGACAGACAGACAGACAGACAGACAGACAGACAGACAGACACACACACACACAGAGAGAGAGAGAGAGAGAGCTCGCAAATACTTATGGGGGTTGGGAACCTCTGTTCTACCATTTTGAATAAGGGGGCAATACAGCTTAAACATGAAGGATGAAAGGACACTTCTATATGTTGGAGTCTCCTTCTTTTGGACACTCTGCCAGTTAGTATTGTCCATTTAACAGTAATAATAATACCAGTATTTATATACCACCTGTCTTGTCGTTGGATTTCTCCTCCGACTTTAATTCAAGGCGGTTTACATGAGAAGGCTTTCTCAAACCCCCTAACGGGGATTTATACAATTATATACATGTTCAATCTTGCATGAACTACTTCATTCCAGATGGTTCCCTTTGCAGTCTGACCTCTCGCTGGCCTTCGTCTCCCACGCAGGTACCTCGGCCGACGGCACTCTGCATCACACACAGGTGCAGTTGTCCGATTTCTCTCTCACACACAGAGAACTTCACACAGTCAGGCTTTTCTAACCCCCTGTAGGAATTTTTACAATAAATGTTCTATTTGCATAGAACCCACCATTTCTAGCTGTTTCCTTTCAACAGTGTGGTATCTCCTTGGCTGCACGTGGTGTCCGAGCTTCGGAGCTTGTCCGACAGCAACTCCTCTCTCCCACAGAGAGTCAGCGCAGATTGTCTCAGCTTATTGGCTGAGATATCACAGCTGTTGGTAGCTTGTCGGCAGCTTCCGGTTGTCTCAAACCGATCCCATCTTAGTTGTTATTCAGGCAAGGCGGCAGGTAAACCACTAGACCGCATCTCCTGCCCACATGACGCTAAACATGTCAATGTGAAGCTACAAATTTCTATCTACTCTTGTATAGCAGCCACATGAGTGCAGTTTGCAGTTGTATTCCCAGTGTGAAGCAACAGAGTATTTTACTCTATATCAGTGATGTAGTCTTGAGTCTATTGACTCAAACTTGGGTCGGACTCAAGTCGCGTCAGTGACTCAACTTGGACTTGACTCGGCGATCATAAAAGACTCGAAATACTCAAATCGAGACTTGGAGCCTTTTACGACAAGTCGAATTTTATTCAGGTTTAAACCCGTTTCCCCCAATAAATTAGATAGGGACTCGCAACTCAGGACTTGGGGGCAAAGACATGGGACTTGACATGAGACTTGGACCCAGAGACATGATCCAAATCCCTGCTCTTTATCTCAGCACTCTTTTCCCATTGAAGAGGGCACCTAACCCTAAAAGTGCTATTGTAGCAAACTCTGAGAGCCAGTAGGTTCTCTTCACATTTTTGGACCTTAGTTGAGCGGTCTGACACTTCTGCTGTGAAACGTTGTTGTTCAGTCATTAAGTCGTGTCCGACCCTTCGTGATCCCATGAACCACATTCCGCCAGGTCTTCCTGTCCTCCACTATCTTTCTGAGTTCGCTCATTTTCATGTTCGTTGCATCGGTGATGCTGTCTAACCATCTCATCCTTTGCCTTCCCCTTCTCCTTTTGCCTTCAATTTTTCCCAGCATCAGAGTCTTCTCCAGAGAGTCCTCTCTTCGCATTAGGTGGCCAAAATATTTGAGTTTCAGCCTTAGTACCTGTCCTTCCAGGGAACAGTCAGGCTTGATTTCACTTAGGATTGACTGATTTGATCTCCTAGCAGTCCAAGGGACTCTCAGGAGTCTTCTCCAGCACCACAGTTCAAAAGCATCTATTCTTCGGCGCTCAGCCTTCCTTATGGTCCAACTCTCGCAACCATACATTGCTACTGGGAACACCATCGCCCTGACTATACGAACTTTTGTTGGCATGGTGATATCTCTGCTTTTTATTATGCTGTCTAAGTTTGCCATAGCTTTCCTTCCAAGGAGTAAGCGTCTTTTAATTTCATGGCTGCTGTCTCCGTCTGCAGTGATCTTGGAGCCCAGAAAAGTAAAATCTGTGACTGCTTCCATTTCTGCCCCTTCTATTTGCCAGGAATTGATGGGACCAGATGCCATGATCTTAGTTTTATTAATGTTGAGTTTCAAGCCAACTTTTGCACTCTCCTCTTTCACCCTCATCAAGAGGCTCTTTAGTTCTTCTTCACTTTCTGCCATTAGGGTGGTATCGTCTGCATATCTGAGGTTGTTGATATTTCTCCCGGCAATCTTGATTCCGGCTTGCGATTCATTCAGCCCTGCATTTCTCATAATGTACTCTGCATATAAGTTAAATAGGCAGGGTGACAATATACAGCCTTGCCGAACTCCCTTCCCAATTTTGAACCAATCGGTTGTTCCATGGCCGGTTCGAACTGTTGCTTCTTGACCCGCATACAGGTTTCTCAGGAGACAGGGAAGGTGGTCTGGTACCCCCATCTCTTTAAGAATTTGCCACAGTTGGTTGTGATCCACACAATCAAAGGCTTTTGCGTAGTCAATGAAGCAGAAGTAGATTTTTTTTTGGAACTCTTGTGCTTTCTCCATGATCCAGCGCATGTTGGCAATTTGATCTCTAGTTCCTCTGCCTCTTTGAAACCCAGCTTGTACTTCCAGTAGTTCTCAGTTCACGTACTGCTGAAACCTAGCTTGTAGGATTTTGAGCATAACCTTGCTAGCATGTGAAATGAGTGCAATTGTACGGTAATTAGAACACTCTTTGGCATTGCCCTTCTTTGGAATTGGAACGTAAGCTGACCTTTTCCAATCCTTTGGCCACTGCTGAGTTTTCCAAATTTGTTGGCATATTTAGTGCAGCACTTTGTGTGACTCTTTTTCATTATAGAATCTTTTACCGATAGTGGAAGTATTTCAAATTGTCTTTCTATAGGGTGATAGATCCATGTTGTGTTTTTGGGCCTTCTCGTACCCTCCGGAGGGCCAATGAACCCTCCAATAAAAAACCGTTTACCCCTGGTAGGTGCATGACCCCGGGAGCATTGACATCACCATTGGTCCTCCCCTGCCACCCCTTAAGACTCCCCCTACTCAGGGGGAGAACTTTGAGAAATGCTGCCTTAGCCTGTATACAGTATTTCAATGCTGATAGACAGTGCAATCCTATCCCGCTTTGGAGAGGTGGGGAGATTTAAAGCCCCTTTGAATCCTTCTTTTGAGGGGTTTTGAATCCCCCTTCCATTCTCAGGCTTCCCGTTCTCGCTGCACTAGTGGTATAAATTGGATAGGATTACACTGTAAGTCTCTGCAGAGCCCTGTGAATAATGTGCAAAATAAAAATAAGAATCAAAAATAACTCTGCATTTCTACATTTCAGGCTGGCAACAAAAACATCTTTCAGATGAGCACTACTAGCAATCTCGGATACTACCAGTGATTAATTGCCTCCTAGGGATAATTGCTGGTTTCTAGAGATAATTGCTTTGATTGTAGCAGATGTGTTTTGGTTTTCCCTTAATTACTGGCTATAAAGTACATACTGTTACCACCGTACTGTCAGTTTTTAGGCTCTTGCATCTGATGATATTCAAGACTGAATGAATGAAACAGAATACCTTTATTGGCATAAACAGATCAACAGACGTAACATACAACACAGACACACAAGACACAAGACAGCACCAACCACAAACAAGGGCAAACCGTCCCAGAACCTAGTGTCCACTTCCCACATGACTCCCACCACGCCTCCCCCACAATCTGCCCGAAGCAGACCGCAACCCTCTCCGCCATCACCACATCCGCACCCCACAGGACAAACCGGACCCCATCCCAATCCCCCCAACCCCACCCACCTGACACGGCCAGAATGAATGAAACGTCATACTGTGTTTTTTAAAGTTTTATTACATTTTTAGTATACCAGTTGTGTTTTTAAGTTTTATTATTTTAATTACACGTTTCATGACATTTAATCCCGCTGAGATTATTCGTTCTTTTTACATGACCCTGCTAACTGGGCAAGAGGCACTTTTTCAATTGGTGCTCCTCTTATATTTAGCAGGGGGAGAGTAACTTTCCCCCCCCCCTTTCACCCCAGCACAGTGTCTTTTCTGGTGGCTGTTTGCTGGTGGTGTTCTGCATCTTTTTTAGATTGTGAGCCCTTTTTTTTAGATTGTGAGCCTATTCTGTTTTCTGTTGAAAAAGGGTAAAGAGTGGAGACCAAAGGTCTTGAAATGAAATGGGTAGCAGGAGGAGGCATGTTTCATTTCAAACATTGTCTTATTGATTCATGGTCCATGTTCACTAAATTTAATATTTGAAAGGGTTTAATGACCATGTCAGTCAGTTCTTAAAAAGCACCAAACATCTTAAAGTTTCACTCCTAAATTTGCACAGAGCTTCAAAGGCATTTGCCGCCCTTTCACAGCTTCTGGCTGGAGAGTTCTTTCATTTCATTTCCGTCTTTATTTCATAGGACGGACGTGTATGGATATAGGATATCAGGGATTCATGACTGGAGACGACGCTGACCGAGACTTCCCGCTCTTACGCATCCTACACCGCCACCTCATGCTGATGAAATGAAAACAGAGAAATCACAAGTCATACTAGAATAATCTAGATAAATTCTGTAATGCAAATTGATTTTGTTGCCTTCCCAGTGGAGCATTAAGGATGGTTCCATGACTGCCCTGGAGGATGGCAAAAGCTTTGCAGAAATAAAAGAAAATTGCAATCGCATTCAAGTATTTGCTTGCTTTTATTAATGGACCATGCGAGAAAATATTTCATTGCGAGAGCACCCGCCATAAAGACAAAATATGGTTTGGTATAAACTGGGCCTCTTTCTTAATTGCACATTACAAACCAAATGTTGAAGCAGATCCTGGACTAGGGAGCTCCTCCCCCCCCCTTTAGTGAGAGCACCTACCCGGAGGGAGACAGAAGCAGCTGTTCACATCCCCGATTGGTCGAGGAGTTTGAAAATGGTTTTATTTCACAAATTTTGCTGTTTAACGAAAATGAAATAGCAGAAAGCGGTGTGATGTGTTTTTGGTCCAAATTGTTCCCATTTGTATCAATTGTAACTGCTTTAGAAGTGTATTACATAGGTGGTATACGTGGTATCGGTTGTATAGTGTTAGCAGATGAAGAATGACACAAAATAACATGGTGTGTGTGTTTTTGCAGATTTCTTAGCAGAACGCGGTGTTATGTACTTTTACTTTGTCATCATCATTTTCAAACACCTCTACCCATTGGGTATTAGCACCCTGTCTCCAATCAGAGCTCAACTCGCACCAAAATTTGGGTTTCCCCACCAATGCCTGGAAAGGGGGTCAAGCCAGCCAAATTACTCCGCTCATCCCAAACATTTAGGACAGACAACACGACTTACAAGATACGAGTAAAGATGACATGTAACTTTATTTCCTTCTCAATCCAAACAGAATTAAAACAATATCCAGTACTGTCAACAGAGTCCGTAAAAACCTGATATCCGTTTGGCAGACGATATGCATTTAAAATCCCAAATGAGAAAGTAACAGGACCAACGTTTCGGTCCAATCCTGGACCATTTTCATAGGTATAATCTGAAGATCATTGATGGAAAAACCAGGAATCCGGAAACCTTAAAAGCAATAAAGCGCAGGAAAGAGCAGAGTTAATTAGAAACAGAAATCGCACCAGCTGCAACAGACGCGCTGACCGCAGTTAACCTCAATTGCGGATCGTTCTTTCTCTCGTTCTTTGCATGTTCTGTTTGAAAGGACCTGTGTAGAATCGGAAACCAGATCCTGTTAATAAAATTCAAATCTTGTTTATTTATCAAGTCACCCACTGATCTCTTGCTGATCTCAAGTGCTTCCAAGCTGCGTAGTACTCTGGGTTGTTCTCACATTTTAGGCACTTTGTGTCCTCAAATCGTATAGTGTGCCCTGTACTGATGGCATGCTCAGCAATTGAGGAAAGTCCGGGGTGGAATAGGCGCACATGTCTTTTATGTTCAGTGATCCTGGTATTAATAGATAATAGATATTAATAGGTATTAATCTGCTCGTTAATCCAATATAACATTGACCACAACTGCACGGCACACTGTAAATTCCCGCATTAGACAGCTAACGGATATCGGGTTTTTACGGACTCTGTTAACAGTACTTTATATCGTTTTAATTCTGTTTGGATTGAGAAGGAAATAAATTTACATGGCATCTTTACTAGTATCTTGTAAGTCGTGTTGGATAATTGCAGGCAATGAAAGCTTTTGTTCGAGATTTAGGACAGACTTTGTAACTCAGGTCTTAAGGTCACCAGACAGCATCCGAAGATCAGCACTGGCTTCCCCTTTGGCTCTTGCATATCTTGGGACACACACCAGATCCCTACTCCCAGTCCCCACTATGCCTGACAGAAGTGACCAACTGGCTAAACCACCACGGGGAGAATAGTCAGGGCAAAAAAACTCTCACCATTGACCAGAAGCATACTAACGTAGGGGGCCCTGGTGACCATGGCCCCAGGCGCCGAGCTTCTGGGGGGCGCTCACCTCGGGCTCGAAGCTGGAGCGCGGGGCCCGCCCGCAGCCATAGCGGGCGGGCGGCGCTCCAGCTTTTGAGTCCGACAGCATCCTCGTCGTCTAGGCAACGTTCGCTGAGGGATAGGGCTGCCCTTTTCCCTCAACAGTCTGAGCATGTGCAAAAAGAACGGTATAAATATTGTTCTCGCAGCAGGCCTTCCTCAGAATTCGGATTCTCTCTCTCTCTCTCTCTCTCTCTCTCTCTCTGTCTCACACACACACACACACACACACACACACACACACACACACACACACACACACACACACACACACACACGTTTTTACAGCAAAAGAAGGTTGTCAGTGACAGTGTTAGTCTGTCTAAATAAAACAGTCTACTTTGTAAACAAACAAACCACCTGCAAGAGTGTGGGGGGGGGAGCTACTGCAGCCACTTGACTTGGTCCTTCCCCCATGCAACAATATAGCCAGAATCCTTTGTTTTGCTAAAACACAAAGTACACACACACAATGCTGTAGTTAAAAACAAAGCCACTCTTTTGTTTTGTAAAACGGCTCCATTAACATTGGAATGCAGAGCTGGAGCCCAATGTTTTAAACAAATGGCTCTAAAAATCCGATTCATAGCAAACTGAAAGCTGCTGAGAATCTACTTTTTAGCGCCGTTTGAAGTGCTGCGGATTCCGGAACAAATTGAGGACTGCCCGGGATCCCGGGATGGAGGCGCTATTCAAGGACTGTCCTGGTCAAATCAAGGACGATGGTAAGGCTAGTCAGAGATATTCCACATATTACAAATGCAATTCCAAGTCAAACTTCCATTTATCTTCTTGTGATAGGCCAGCTATCAGCAGTGCCCTAAATATTTCTTGCTCAAAATAGAAAGCAACTCAAACATACATTTCCTCAGTTGAAAACTGGTTCAGAATAACATTCATTTACATTTTGGAAGTACTAGAAACATGTCCAGTGTTCCTGTCAACTGTGAATAATTCTGACAGTACTTATTGTATGTAGCCAGTTTCCTAAGAACGTAAGAAGAACTCTGCTGGATCAGGCCAAAGACCCATCTGGTCCAACTTCCTGTATCTCCCAGTGGCCCACCAGATGCCTCAGCGAGCACACAAGACAACAAGAGACCTGTATCCTGTTGTCCCTCCCTTGCACCTGGCATTCAGAGATAACCTCCGTCTAAAACCAGGAGGTTGCATATACCCATCATGGCTTGTAACCTGTGATGGACCTTTCCTCCATCCACCTGTCCAACCCCCTTTACAGACATCCTGGCCAGGTGCCATCCCCACATCCTGTGGCAAGCAGTTCCACAGATTAATTACACAGTGGGTAAAGAAATATGTTCTTCGTCTGTTCTAATGCTTCCACCACTCCATTTTTGCGGATGTCCCCTAGTTCTGGTGTTAAAGCTGAAAGGAAAGCTCAGGCAGACAGAGACTCTGACCGCTGTCCTTCTAAAGCAGGGGTGCACAACATGCGGCCCGCCTGACGATTTCCCGTGGCCCGCGAAGAAATCGGGGATCCCATGAGTCTGGGATCCCCAAGCTCTTCGCAGGCCATGGGAAATCCTCCGTGCCCGCTCTGTCCTGCTTCGCTGTGGCCGCTCTTTCTCTGCTTTGCTCTGCTCGCGCGCTCATTCGGCTCCTGGCCAAACGCCAGGAGCCTGTAGGTGGCGCTTTGATCGCCGCCAATCAGCTGTGTGCTCTGGCGTTCAGCCAAGAGCCGAATGAGCACGCGCGCGTGCGCGTTGGTCCTCCTGGGCTAAAAAGGCGCGAAGGCAGCTAGTGAGGCGGCTTGCTGTTTGGGCTTCGCTTGCTTGGCTTGGAATCGGCTTGTTCTTCGCTGGATTGCTCAGGAATCCCCTCCTCGTGTTGCTGGGTTGTTCGCTGGATTGTTCTTCTTCGCCAGGACTGGAGGCTAAGCCCGCGCTCGCCAGTTTCCACCTGGTGAGGCAGCTTGCTATTCGGCTTGCGATTGTTCAGGAATCCCCTCTTCATCTTGCTGGGTTGCTCTTCTTTTCTGGATTGTTCTTCTTGCAAAGGTATTCTTCTTTAAAAGAGGGGGGAGGGGGTCTGGGGGGGAGTCTCTGCAAAGTTCTGCAGTCCATGTCTTTTAAAATTTTAGGCGCTTTTTATAATATGAAATACTGGGGGTATGGCTGCTGGTAAGGCTGCTGCGCCACTCTGGGCTTTCTTGGTGAGTTTTATACATGTTTTTTACGTGGGAAATGTGCTTTTTGGGGGTGGGGGGAGTTGAGAGAGGGACTTGGTGAGTTTTATACATGTTTTTTTACGTGGGAAAGTGCTTTTTGGGGGTGTTGTGATTTTTGTAATGTGCTGCTTTTTGTAACTGTACTGTGCTTTGAGTTTGAATCAAATTTCTGGCTTGCAAAGTGATTTGTGCTTTTTAAAATTTGACTAGTGGGGAGGGGGGGTTGCTCGCAAAGGAGTCAGGCTTGTTGTGATTTTTGTAATGTGCTGCTTTTTGTAACTACTGTGCTTTGAGTTTGAATCAAATTTCTGGCTTGCAAAGTGATTTGTGCTTTTTAAAATTTGACTGGTGGGGAGGGGGGGTTGCTCGCAAAGGAGTCAGGCTTGTTGTGATTTTTGTAATGTGCTGCTTTTTGTAACGTGAGTTGATATGGTTTTAAAAAATAAAAAAGAATTTTTAAAAATGTTGCTTTTCGTGATATTTTCTGGCCCATGGACATGCCCCCTGTGATGTCACTTCCTGAGGAAGTGACATCACGGTTCCTGGACACGCCCCCCGTGTGGCCCCGGAGAAGTTCGGCCTGTTCATTTCGGCCCCACCTACTTCCAAGTTGTGCACCCCTGTCCTACACAAAGTGACCAGGAATTTCCTGAGGGTCATTCAGTTCATGGTTTATTGAGGATAACAAAGATCCAGCACCTTTCAGGCAGAAGGATGAATGATCCACATTCTCCTTTTCAGTGGGACGAAGGCGTTTCCTGCTGGACATTTTGTCTCTCAGTTTCCAGAAGGGTTCCTCTGTCCAGAAAGCCGGCTTCAGCTAGTTGACTGGCTATGTTCAGCGCTTCACCAGTAGGCTCTTCCCTGTCACTGGGTGGAGAATGTCAGAGAAAGCAATGGGAGGAAGTCTGTCTGGGAAACCCTGAGACTTAGACTGCTTGAAAACCAATATTTCAATTGGTAGTGTGTACCACATGGCAACATCTGGGTTTAGGAACAGGCATTCAATTTCTGTATACAGCAGTGAAATACTGTAACCAAGCTTTTCGGGAGGTATCCCAAACCATGAAGGAATAACTTTGTTTTTCTTTTACATTAAGGAAGATGACGACACGTGAGTATTTCTGCAAATCTTCTAGAGTTAATAAACCCACATGATTCTTGACACCTGAGGGAATCTTTCTTGCCAGATAAGGAGCAGAAACGGAATTCTTACCTTGTGAATCTCCTATTCTGGGTAGAGAAAGAGGGCATTCCTGACATGTGGGTAGTCCCTCCCACTGTAGAAGGCAGGGTCGGCTTTAGCTGAACGTCTCCTCCCCGTGGGAGGGGCTTCCCGCTCCCCAGTTTCCGGGCTAACGAGCAGAAAAACACACCTCCGAAGATAACTTCGTCGCTAGCCTAAACACTAGATTCTTAAAGTTAAAAAATCAGAAAAACTGCGTAACACATAGCAGTAGAAAACACAACGGTAACTATCAAACAGAGAATGTTTGAAAGAACACAAAACAAGGATCACCCTCCTGATCAGAAACTTTCAGGGAAGACCCCGTCATGCCCCCACAAGGAATCCCCTCATGCCAAATTTGCCCGTGAGCACCAAGCTGTGAAGAGGTGGGGCGGAATGCCCTCTTCCTCTACCCAGAATAGGAGATTCACAAGGTAAGAATTCCGTTTCTCTGGATTGAGGAAGAGGGCATTCCTGACATGTGGGATGTACAAGAGCAGTACTTCCAGGGTGGGCAGTGAACGTGCTCTTATTACTGTGGCAAAATGTGTTGAAGCACTCTTCTACCAAAAGAGGCTTCCGCAGATGCCAGGCTATCTATCTTGTAATGCCGAAAAAAGGTGTGAACCTGGTTGGATGAGGCGGGAGGGGTAGGCCTTTCCCAGCTTTGTCCCCCAGGTTTCCAGGTGGTGCAGCAGCCACGACTACAGGGACGGGGAGGAGGAGTTGCAATGGTCTATCGTGAATCCATCTCCCTTACCAGGTGCCCCGTTCAGCAGTTCACTGGGTTTGAATGTCTCCATGTTGTGTTGAGAGGGCCGGACAGGACGGGGATTCTGTTGGTGTACCGCCCGCCTTGCTGCCCAACAGTCTCCCTGCCTGAGCTGACAGGGGTGATCTCGGCGTTGGCGCTGGAGTCCCCCCGCCTATTAGTGCTGGGGGACTTCAATGTTCATGCAGAGGCTGGTGCGGCTCAGGACTTCATGGCCGCCATGACAACCATGGGCCTGTCCCAGAAGATCTTGGCCCCGACACATGAGGCGGGACATGTATTGGACCTGGTGTTTACAGCTGAGCAAGGGGGTGGTGATCTGGAAGTGGAGGAGATTGACATCACTCCGTTGTCATGGACAGATCATTTTCTGGTAAGGTTTAGGCTTGTTGCAGCTTCCTTCCTCTGCAAAGGCGGGGGACCACATTCTATGGTCCGCCCCCGGAGGCTAATGGATCCAGAAGGTTTCCTGAGGGCTCTGGGGGGCTTTCCCACTGCCAAGACTGGTGACTCGTCTGAGGCCCTGGTTGACCTCTGGAATGGGGAAATGGCCAGGGCAGTGGATGAGATCGCTCCTGAGCGACCTTGCCACGCCGCAGACTCAGAGCGGCTCCTTGGTTTACTGAGGAGCTGCAAATGATGAAGCGACGGGGTAGATGTCTTGAGCGACAGTGGCGGAAAACTCGTGCCGAATCCGACCGGACATGGAGTAGGGCCCACTATAGAACTTACTCCGTGGCGGTGATAGCAGCGAAGAGAAATTTCTTCTCTGCTACCATTGCGTCTGCAAGCAATCGTCCAGCGGAGCTGTACCGTGTGGTGCGAGGCCTACTCCACCAGGCCGCCCCAATAGATCAGGAGGAACACACGGTGGCCTGCTGTGACATGTTTGCTAAACATTTTGCAGATAAAATCGATCGGATTCGCCATGACTTGGATGCCTCATTGACAATATCTGAGGATGTCCCCTTGGCATCTGCTTGTCCAGTGTTGTGGGACTCTTTTCAGCTTGTACAGCCTGAGGATGTGGACAAGCTCCTTTGGAGTGTGAGGCCGGCTGCCTGCATGCTTGACCCTTGCCCGGCTTGGCTAATTAGATCTGCCCGGGAGGGACTGGCCGAGTGGACGGGGAGGGTGGTCAACTCTTCGTTGGCGGAGGGGGTGCTGCCGCTCGCTTTGAGGCGGGCGGTGGTTCGACCTCTTCTGAAGAAGCCCTCCCTTGACTCCACAGTAATGGACAACTACCGGCCAGTTTCAAACCTCCCGTTTTTGGGCAAGGTAATTGAGCGGGTGGTGGCGTCTCAACTCCAGAGGGTCCTGGATGAAGCTGATTATCTAGACCCCTTTCAATCTGGTTTCAGGCCGGGCTTTGGGACGGAAACGGCCATGGTCGCCTTGGTGGATGATCTACGCCGAGGACTGGACAGGGGGAGTGCGTCCCTGTTGGTTCTGCTGGACCTCTCAGCGGCTTTCGACACCATCGACCATGGTGTCCTTCTGGGCCGATTGGCCGAGCTGGGGGTCGGGGGCACTGTTCTGCGGTGGTTCCACTCCTACTTGGCAGATAGGTCCCAGATAGTGGTGCTGGGGGACGCCTGTTCGGCACCCTGGCCCTTGAGGTGTGGGGTGCCACAGGGTTCCATCTTGTCCCCCATGCTATTTAACATCTACATGAAACCGCTGGGAGAGGTCATCCGGGGATTTGGAGTGGGGTGCTATCAATATGCTGATGACACCCAGCTCCATCTCTCCTTTCCACCTGATTCCAGGGTGGCTGTTGAGGTTCTGGAGCGCTGCCTGGAGGCAGTGGGGACCTGGATGAGGGCTAATAAGCTGAAACTAAACCCGGACAAGACAGAGGTTCTCCTGGTTCGGAAATCCACGATGCAGGTGCTAGAGTATCGTCCTGCTCTGAAGGGGGTTGCACTCCCTCTAAAGGAGCAGGTCCGCAGCTTGGGGGTCCGCCTGGATCCGCAGCTGCTCTTGGATTTCCAGGTGGCGGCTGTGGCCAGGGGGGCCTTTGCCCAGCTTCGGCTGGTGCGCCAGCTGCGACCGTACTTGGATCGTGCAGACTTGACCACGGTGATCCATGCCACGGTGACATCACGATTAGATTGTTGTAACGCGCTCTACGTGGGGCTGCCCTTGAAGACGGTTCGGAAACTGCAATTAGTGCAGAATGCGGCGGCCCGTGTGGTTACTGGGGTAGGCGGTTCGACTCTGTCGGGCCGCTTCTTCAGCGGCTGCACTGGCTGCCAATTCGTTTCCGGGCCCAATTCAAGGTGCTGGTTTTGACCTTTAAAGCCCTATACGGCCTGGGGCCAGGATATCTGAGAGACCGCCTACTTCCATATATTCCGGCTCGTCTCCTTAGGTCATCAGAGAAGGCCCTTTTGAGGGTACCGTCGCCCAGGGAGGTGCGAGGGGCGGCGGCCAGAAATAGGGCCTTCTCAGTAGTGGCACCAACCCTATGGAATTCCCTCCCTCTTGATTTACGTACTGCTCCCTCCCTGGAGACCTTCCGGCGAGGCCTGAAAACTTTCCTGTTTAAGGAGGCCTTCTGAGTCCTTGCCTTTTTTAACATCCTGCACAGGTGGGGTGCTGCTGCTTTTTAATGCTTTTTTATGCGTTTTAATTGTAATTTGATGTGTTTTTATTAATTTTAGATGATGTTTTTACTAGCTTTTGTGGATTGTTTTTTACTGTTTTAAATGTGATTATTTGTTGTATTTGTATCCCATGTTGTAAGCCGCCTTGGGTCCCTTCGGTGAGAAAGGCGGGGTAAAAATAGTGTAAATAAATAAATAATAAATAAACGGTCGACCAGGTGGCCGCTTGACATATATCCTCGAGAGAAACAAAACCCTCATAAGCAGCCGATGTGGCTGCCCCACGAACAGAATGAGCAATGATACCCAACGGAGCCTGTATCCCCAAAGCCGTGTAGGCCAGGTTTATGGCAGCCTTCAGCCATCGAGAAAGCGACACCGATGATGCACGTATCCCATACCGTGGGCCCTTGAAATAAACAAAAAGGGCCTCCGTCTTTCTCATATCCTTAGTGCGCTCAATGTAAAATTTTAATGCTCTGCGTACATCAAGGGTATGCCATGTTTTCTCCCGAGGATGTTTAGGATTCAGACAAAAGGAAGGCAGACTCAGTTCCTGTGCCCGATGAAAAAGAGAATTGATCTTGGGAATGAACTTCGGGTCCGTACGCAAAACAACCCTGTCCTTGTGAAAAATACACAATTTTGAATTAATAGACAAGGCCCCTAACTCGGAAACCCGCCTAGCGCTGGTAATAGCTACCAAGAAGAGTGTCTTAAAGGTAAGCTCCTGTAACTGTACAGTACCCAAAGGCTCGAAAGGGCGGTTCGTTAGGGCGGAGAGGACCTTATTTAAATTCCAAGTAGGGCACCTATGAACAGGGGGTGAAAAAATTGAGGTTTGCTCTTGGGCTGGTCCTTCTTACCAGAGGGCAATACTCGTCTCTTATCCTTACTTTCCACCAAAATAGGTTCGAGAGCCTACCCAAAGAGCTTTGTTCCCTGAAAAGGAACACCAGCCAGCCTAGCCTGTGAACCTGGGTCCACTTCCCATTGCCTCAGCCAAACGTTCCGACGCGCCGCAATGTTTGACGCCAGTGACCTGGCTTCCATCTGTAGGGCATCAAAGGACGCATCAGCAGAGAAAGCAGCTGCTAATGTAATCTTCTTTAAAACAGTTTTAGCTGATTTAGAAAGGTTCTGCTCAGAGGTAGCGAGATCCTCGGCCCAAAGAAAGGCTGCTCTAGAAAAAATAGAATTTACCGCAGACGCCCTAAGCGCCATTGAAGAGTAGTCAAAATTCTTCTTTAATGCCGTCTCGATCCTCTTGTCACACGGGTCACGGGGCCCTCCTTCGCCCTCTGAAGGGATAACAGCAGACATGGCCAGAGCTGCCACCGGCGCATCCACCGAAGGTACTTTGAGAGAAACCATGACCTGCTCAGGAAGAGAGTACAGTTTATTTACCAAGCGCGTAGGGTGTTTAGTCGCTGTGGGGTTACCCCATTCCGCATCTAAAGTGCGTTGAAAGGCTTCGGGAAAAGGTACCGATTCCGGCTTTTCCCATGTTCCACAGCAGGGCTCTTCCCCGAGGGAACATGGCCCGAGAAGTAGGCTTGGACTGTTCTGAACCCACCTCAGTGCCTGGGTCAGAAGTTAAATTTAGAGCTTGAGTCACTTTTTGGAGCATTCTGGGGAATAAGTCATGAGGAAATAAACGGTCCACCTTGTCTTGAGAGAGAGAGTGTCATCCCCAGATAACTCCCCCTCCTCCTTGCTAGACCCCGAAGACGCTGACTCATAGGTTGATTGGGAAGGAGAAAGCTCTACCAATACATGTCTTCTGCGTCTTCGCAAAGACTTACTGCTTCGGTGGTATTTGAGACTGCTGGATCTGGCTCCCTTTTTGGGGTGCTTTGCCAGTACTACCTCCTCCTCCGATGAAAAGGAGGACGCTAAAGACAAGGGGCTGGGGGACCTCCTACGCTTGTGGATGGAGAAGGAACGCCCCTGCGCTTTGACCACTGAACCCCGGTCAGACCTAAGAAAACCCTGCATCGCCACTTGCACAGCCTTGGCGATTTGGGCCTGAATCCCAGCGTCGAGGGTCTCCTGCTGAGTGGAGGTACCCTCCCCGGGAGGCGCAACCCCAGCCTCTTCCTCCCTTCCGTTCCGAGCGCTCGTGTCCATAACGGAAAATCCGCGCCACTCCAAATAGAAAGGAGCCGAAAAGACGGGCCTTACCCAGTCAAAAGCTGTCCGATGTGGCCCAATCAGTCGATGGCGGAAGATCAATCCGCTCCCAACAGCACGCGCCGCCTCGGGGCCTGTGCGGCCGTGCCGAGTGAATGAGCTCCGGGCCAGAGGCCGGTAGGAGCTCACTAAAGATCGCGCTGTATGCGCCAACGGCGACGGCCTCTTGGAGGTCCGCACGCCAAGGCGTCAGGCGATCTCGTCGGATGAATGCTGAGCAACGCCAGTCCGGCCACCGCCTCAGCAAGATTCAATTCGGGCCTCCCGGGGATCTAAAATGGCGGGGCGTCAAAAAGCGCGGGCTGTGGCCTCCCGGTGCGGCGAGGCCACCAGCGGTGTCAAAGAGGCTCTGATACTTTACCCCCGGCTTGAGAGAAAAGGGAAAGTAAAAGACAAGGAAGGGACACACAACAAATAAGGTAAAGATGAACAAACGGAGAGAAGACGAAAGGGAAAAATGTAATTTAACAAACAAAGTCTGAGGTAAAACCTAAGCCAGCTAAAACTGCGACCTATTTGCAGAAGGCAGGGCCGGAAACTGGGGAGCGGGAAGCCCCTTCCACGGGGAGGAGACGTTCAGCTAAAGCCGACCCTGCCTTCTACAGTGGGAGGGACTACCCACATGTCAGGAATGCCCTCTTCCTCAATCCAGAGAATGTGGGGCAGAGCAAATCAGAGGAGCAATCAAGGGCCAGAAAAGGAGACCCACCTCTCCTCTCTTTAAAATGTGGCCAGAGAATGCTACCTTATCCTGAGTCAGACTGTTGCTCCATTAAGTCAGTATTGTCAACACAAACTACCAGCAGCTCTCTAGGATTTCAGGCTGGGATTATTATCATCTTTATCCGAAGAAGGCAGAGATTGCCTGGGACCTTTTGTAGACAAAGCATATGCTCTACCACTGACCCATGGCCCCATCCCCAGAAAGGATGCTCAGTATCTCTAGGGGCTGTCTGAATGACAATCCAAGTTGTGCCCTCCTTTCTTAATGACAAGGGCTTTAAAAGCAAGGAGGAAGCTTCTGTTCTGTATGTTATAGTAGTGTTTCTCAAAAGGTTTAGCATCGGGACCCACCTTTTAAAATGACAGTCTATCAGGACCCACCTAGCATTACGAGACTTAAAAAAAGATGATTTAGAAAGAAATAATATATTTATTTATTTATTGTAAAATTCAACCCATTTCCTATAATGAGGCAGCCCTAATGAATAGCCTCAAGAGGGGCTTAGTTATGTGACCCAGCCTTCACCTGCCCCCACTACCTATTGAGAGACTGTGAAAAAAACACCAGATAAAAGATGCTCAAACATTAATCTCCCTAGATTTACACAAGCTTGCAAACTGCAGGAGCTCAGCTGTTTGCAGGGTACTGTAATTAGCAGCTATCTGGCAAACTGCGGGAGCTCAGGTCTTTGAAGCTATCTGATTTGAATAGCCTCAGGGCTTGATGCAATTACTTATCTGATCTTTCCATCATCCAGGACCCACCAGAAATCAGGGCACTACCCAACAAGTTGGTCCCGACCCACAGTTTGAGAAACACTGTGTTAGGGTATATGGGGCATGCATTCCCTGCAGATGGCCGGGGTAAAACTGAGGACTGCCACCTACACAGAGGGAAAGAGATTCATTCTGTGGCTGCATCCATTCAGGGCCATTCCAGTTTGTGGAAGAGGAAAGCTCTCTAAATGTTAAGAAGAACAAGGCATAATTGTTCCATTCTGTACTCCCTGTGGCTGAAGTGCTTTGGAGTCAAGTTGTAGGTTGGGGCAAAACTGAAAAACGGTGAGTTGCCACCTAAACACAAGGAAAGTGACACATTCTGTGGATGGATCGTAGCGGCTGGGTAAAAGTCGCATGATTTGTATGCAGAAGGGGCCAGGTTCAAGTCACGGTATCTGCATTTCAGAAAAGGATGTTAGGGAGCAGGACTCAGCCTTCAATCTCAGAAAGCTGCTTCCTGCAGGTGAAGGGAGTCCGGCTGCACCAGGGCCGTGGCCTCCTTTCTCAGCCCTGCCATGCACAAGCGAGTTGGTGCGCAGTGTTTGGCTGGCTAACCTCAGAGTTTTGTGACTCCACGTCTTTGATCACACCATTCAGAGCTCAGCCGATGATACTCCCATCACACCCACCCTGGGGACAGTCTGAAGGCTGGCTGGCCACCTATGGGGGCTGAGAAGGAGCAGGGTTGTGGTGGGCCGAGTACCACCAGCAGTCAGCAGAAATATGAGAAACAGGGGACATGAACTAAAATTGAGTGGAGGGAGAGTTAGAACGGACAAAATAAAATATTTCTTTACCCAGCATGTAATTCATCTGTGGAACTCCTTGCCACAGGATGTGGTGATGGCACCTGGCCTAGATGCCTTTAAAAGGGGTTTGGACAGATTCATGGAGGAAAAGACCATCACAGGTTACAAGCCATAAGCAACCTCCTGGTTTTAGAAGTACCGGTAGGTTTTCTCTGTGCCAGGTGCAGGGGAGTGGCAGCAGGAAACAGGTTATCTTGTTGGCTGTGTGCTCCCTGAGGCATCTGGTGGGGGCCACTGTGTGATACAGGAAGCTGGACTAGATGGGCCTTTGGCCTGATCCAGCAGGGCTCTTCTTATTTCCTTATGTATATATCACTGATATCACTGAAATATCACCTGCCACTTTGAGAAGGGGCCCCAAAGAAACTTTGTACCATTTTTGTTTGTGCCCTTTTGTGCCATTGTTAAAAAGTTAAAAAGTAAGGGTGTCATAAACATTCTGGTCCCCTGAACTAGCAGGTATTCTGTTTTCAGTGGGGAGGGGCGAAGGGTAAAAAGTGGAGACCAAAGGACATGAAACGAAATGGGTAGCAGCAGTAGGCATGTTTCAATTCAAACAGTGTCTTATTGATTCACGGCCCATGTTTACTAAATGTAAAATTGGATAGGGGCTTAATGTACATGTTGGTCATTTCTTAAAAAGCAGTATATATCTTAAAGTTTCACTCCAGAATTTGCACGGAGCTTCTTCAGAAGTATGGAACAAAGACATTTGCTGCCCTTTCACAGCTTCTGGCTTGTTAAGGATACCAATGATTCATGACTGGAGACAACGCTGTCCGAGAGTTCCCGCTCTTACGCATCCTACACCGCCACCTCATGCTGATGAAATGAAAACAGAGAAATCACAAGTTGTACTAGAATAATCTAGATAAATTCTGAAATGCAAATTGATTTTGTCGCCTTCCCAGTGGAGGGCTGTGAGCATTAAGGGTGGTTCCACGACTGCCCTGGAGGATGGCAAAAGCTTTGCAGAAATAAAAGAAAATTGCAATCGCACTCAAGTCTTTGCTTTTATTAATGGTCCATTTGAGAAAGTAAATATTTCATTGCGAGAGCACCCGCCACAAAGACAAGATATGGTTTGGTATACAGTGGGACACTTTATTAATTAACAGTACATATTAAAAACCAAATTCTGCAGCAGATCCTGAACTAGGGAGCTCCTCCCCCCTTTCGTGAGAGCCACCTACCCTGAGGGAGACAGAAGCAACTGTTCACTCCCCCCATTGGTTGATGTGTTTGAAAATGGTTTTATTTTTTCACAAATATTGGTGTTCAACGAAAATGAAATAGCAGAAAGCAGTGTGATGTGTTTTTAGTCCAAATTGTTCCCATTTGTATCAGTTGTAAATGCTTTAGAAGTGGATTACATAGGTTGCATAGGTTGTATAGTGTTAGCAGATGAATGACACAACATTTCATGGTTTGCAATTTTTTTTAGCAGAAAGCAGTGTTATGTGTTTTTACTTCGTTATCACCATTTTCAAACACCTCTACCCATTGGGCATTAGCACCCAGTCTCCAATCAGAGCTCAACTCACAACAACTTTTGGGTTTCCCCACCAATGCCTGAAAGCAGGCGCGTCGCTATCGCGAAGCGAGTGGGGCGGTCCGCCAAAGGGCGACGCGCGAACCCTGCGCGCGTCGCCCTCCGGAGGCTCCGCTCCAAGGCCTTCTCCCAGCCTCAGAGGCCGGGAGAAGGCCTTGGAGCGACTTCCCCAGCCGACGCGCCAGTTTGCCAGATAGCTGCTAATTACAGTTTTTCCTAATGTTTTTCGCACATGCGCAGACCATTCCTGAGGGAAAAGGGCGGGCGGGTGAACTCTCGGCCGGAGCGAGGAGGTCTAGGCTCCTAACCTCCTCCCAGGGAGCTCATCCAAAGGAGAGGGGCTTCAACCCCGAACCTCCCTAGCTCACCTGGGAGCTACGTTCTGGCCCTGGAGGATATGGGCAGGTGGGGGGGGGTAGAACAGCCACCTACCTAGGGAGCAGCCCCTGCTGAGCGAACAGGACCACAGCCTTGAGGTAGGTCCCGAGCCAGCAAGAGGGAGACCTAACCCCACATTCCCAACACATTGGGCCCAGTTGTGGGAATGGGGGAAGGTCCAGTTGTGGACCCCCTTGCAGGAGCCCGCCAGTTATCCACATTCCCCCAACATCCCCCCCAGCCCGGACCCCGGACGCCACTCACCTCCCAACTTACCTGAGGCACAGCCAGGCTGGGGAGTCCTCGGGAACGTCAGTGGAGAGAAACAGACAGCGATCTTGTTAAGACACGGAACATAACTGGACAGACCTGTAATGGCACACAGCCTCCATGAGTGTTTAAAGGTAAACAGTAGCGTGTGGCATAGTTAGCCATATTTTGGGTGGGGGCCCTCCTTTTTGTCACCCCCCTTCCCAATTTTCTCTCCCAGATGTATTGGGATGCAGGGATTGGAATGCAGGGATGTATTGGGACATATTATTATCCCCATCTCTGGCATATGACTTACCAAATCGGACTCTAATATTAGGGAAGAAATCCCCCTCAGGCTGAGTTTTCGGACCCCAAGGCGATCCGAATGCAGCCACTGAAGGAGAGAGTCCGGCTTCAGATGGTTCAGAAGCAACTGAAAGCCCAAGAAAAACAATCTGAGGACTCTCACACTGGCAGCACCATTGTGATTCCCATGATTTGCCAGAAGGAATTGCACCAGGTAAAGTGCTTTGTAAACGGATATAGGGTTATAGTGGAGAGTTGCCCTGAAACACCCAGAAACGTCTTTTGCAGTCTCTTCTGCACACTGAAGCAAAGGCTCAGAGATTGAATTCCAAGTCATTCTCAAGCCGTGCTCCCCTGACCTTGAGGTCGTAGATTCAGAGCAAGGCTAGCCCAGAGGGTACAACATTCAAATGACACCCCCCCCTCTGTGCATACAAGCAGAAATGTAACAGATAATTTGATGCCCTGTAATGACACCCATAACTTTGCATTCACAAGCCAGCCAACCTTTAGGGCCAGGGGTTTCCACAGAAGTTGCACAGCCCCATCCTATCCAGGTCTGGGCTGAGGTGTGCAGCACCGCTGATGCAGCTTCTCCACATTAATCTGTGGAACTCCTTGCCACAGGCTATGGTGGGGGCACCTGCCCTAGATGCCTTTAAAAGGGGATTGGACAGATTTATGGAGGAAACGTCCATCACAGCTTACAAGCCATGATGGGGAATAGGCTATCTCTGAATGCCAGATGCAAGGGAGTGGCAACAGGATACAGGTATCTTGTTGTCTGTGTGCTCCTTGAGGCATCTGGTGGGGCCACTGTGAGATACAAGAAGGAAGGTGGACTGGATGGGCGTTTGGGTCTGATCCAGCAGGGCTCTTCTTGTGTTCTTACTATTGCAGGACCCCGGGCTCACCTTGGGGTAGAACATTGCCCCATGTTCGAACAGCCATGACTCCTCTTTCACTGCAATGATGTCTAGCAGGAGAGCAACTGTTGCTGGGACCCAGGAGCATGGGCTGTTGAGGAGGGTCCTGGAAGAGGTAACAGGACAACGTTAAAGAGACAAAGGCATCATGGACGGCAGTGCAAGACAAACAGATGCACAATCACACCCCGCAACTTCATCTCTGCCCATCTGACACCGTTTGGGGAAAACCCAGCGGACTTCCTCTTACCTGATTAAGCTGGACAGTCCCTCGCTAAAGCCTTCTGGTTTGCTCAACTGGTCCCAGCACTCTGTTCCCACCTTCCCTGTCCCCATGATCTCCGTGAGGAGCTGGAGTGTTTCCAGGGGCACCCTGTAACCAAGATATGACCGGCGTAACCAAGGGGGTCTCTGCCACAGACATGGAGGAGTGCAATGGCACTGTCCCCCTTTTTGAGTTGGGTAGACTCCAAGAGTTTCATTACAGTCAGCAATGGGACAGACAGGCTGCTGGCTCAGGTGCACGATTCTTCTGACTTCCTTCGGTGTGTCTTCATTATCTTTCCGGCACACCACACCGGCACCCTCCCCCCCCCAAAAAAAAGTGGCTTAAAAACTGTGCTGGGGAAGTGCTTCTTTTCTGTGGAGCTGCTGAATTCCGCACCGCGGCGCTGCAGCAAAACGCATCCCCCAGCACAGTTTTTAGGCCGCTTTTAGGCCGTTTGCAGGGGGTGCGTGGAGGGTTTTTTGCAAAAAATGCGGGTGTTGTTGTTTTTTTTGCTTTTTTGGGGGTGCGCCGCCGACAAATTGAGCAGCAATCCTTTGAGCAGCAAATTGAGCAGCAATCCACTTGGTGCCCCCTACGCCCAGGGCCCCCCCCGCCCCCTCTAACGACACCTCTGCTTCGAGAGTGTGAGTTCGTAGGGTGAATTTCCCCGATGAGCCCATATCCACGAGGAAAGAAGGGCCACATGTTGGCAAGGGGCCATGACTGAGTTGTGGCACCCATGCTTTGCAGGTGGAATGTTCCAGATTCAACACCTGGCATCACCAATCCAAAAGCTAGCAGCAGTGCTTCGAAAGATCTCTTGCAGAGATGACTTACCTCACGGTTAGATTTTCCTTCAAGGAGACAGAGATTTGCCCCAGCAATGTTATCAGCAACTTTGGGAACCGCTCTCTCACGCTTTTGTTGTACTGAGCAGCACCGAGAAGGCTCCTCATTGCTTCGGAGGCATGTTGCTAGGAGACAAGGAAAAAGAGACGCCAAATGCTTTTCCTGCTGCTTCTTTTTTCTGGACCAGGTGAAATCCCATGTGTATACAACTGCCACTGTTGCCTGACCAGGGGAAGCCCTTCATGGGAATCCTCCTGGTACCTCCTGGGGACTGGGTTTGAGCCTGTCCTCCAGCCCCTTCACCTTACTTCCTCACAAAGAGGCAGGGTTGGCCCAAGTCATTTTTCTGACTGAGGGTGGAAAACACCAACGACCCCCTTCCTGACAATGAACACAGCTGGGCAGAACTTCTCCTGGGCAGCACAAACCCCAGTGATATGAATGGATCCAGCATCAAGTCTGGCTCTTCCACAGCCCCCATTCCGTTCAGTGGGCTTTGCACAAAAGGACGTCCCCATGGACTGGGCCCCCATGGGGTCAGATGGGTTTATCTCTTACTCAGCCATTGTACAAAAATCTAACATTTGGAGTGAGCACTTCATATTTTTCTTGGCAGGGGGTCACCCCTGTTGGTGTATGCAGCAAAGTGATACTACTGCACCTGTACCAGCAGGGAGTAGTAAGGCTAGGGGGACGAGGTGTTCTTTCTGTCTTTTCTATCCTCAGGTAATGCATCCTCTGTGGTTACCCAGAGCACAATTCTCAGGCCTTCCTTCCTTCCTGCTCTATTTCCCCCTTCCCCTGAAAAGAAGCCATGTAGACTAGCTGCAGGATCCATTCCCATCCTCTCTAACTAACAGCCTGATCCTGCCTAAATATAGGCTGGCGGAGCAAGCGCTCCACCGGCCTACGGTGTCGCGAAAGTGCTGTAAAGCACTTTTGCAGCACCGAGTGAGTAAGCGGCGCAGCGCTGGAGTGGAGGCCGGTGCTGCTTATTCAGCTGCCCAACGCTGTCCCGGACGCTGGGCACAAGTAGGTGCTGTGCTGGGCGGCGGGAGATTGTGGGGAGGGCAGGCCAGGGTGGCTGGGGAGGGGGCCATTGGCTGGCCAGGCCTGGGAGGGGGCACAGATATCGGTGCCGTGCTGATATCCAAACCCCCTTCCCAGGTCTGGCCAGCCTTACATGGCCTCCCTGGTTGTGCGCCACCTAAATAGCTGGCGCGAATCTGAGGAGGCCCATTGGGGGCACTGGAGCTTACAAATGTCCCCTTCTCCCAAGGTGAGTTCCAGCCCCGTCGGCATGGGCCGTATCCTGTGCAGGATGCCATGGCCAACCATTTAGGCAGGCCGGTGCATCTTGTGCAGAATTGGCCTTAACCCTCTCTGTCCCTTTGCAGGAACTCAATACTTTCTTTCCTGACAAAATGAGAGCGCACCATGCATGAGGAGGGACAACCATTCACACTTCTTGTTAATGAACTGGAATAATATTCTTGGCTGGTGTGTGGACTTTGCCCTCAGCACCCAATTCTGTGGCTTTTCTCTCCTTGCATGGAGCTGCAGAATCTCAACTCATGTGGCGACAGCGAGAAGGGAACCGTGATGCAGCAGTTTCACTTACCACACTCGTCTGCTCCTCTGGAGTTCCCTGCATCCGATGCAGCAGGGTGTCGAGGAGCAGGGTTTGTTTCGCCATGGCAAACACCACCAGCCAATGTTCCTGACAAGTGCTGCTCATTGAAAAAGAGGAGAAACAGTTAGGTTCCTTAGACCAGGCATGGCCCATATCTGCATTCTGTGTGTGTGTGGGGGGGACTTTATTCTCCAGAATATGCTTTGGGGGCCAGAACAGAAGGGTGTTTTGCCTCATATAAACAAACTCTTTAATGGGCGGCCAGACTCCATTACGCAATTAGCACCAGTGGCATTACTAGGGGGCAAAATTAAAATATGTCTCAGCATCAGCAATGCTACAAAAATTATTTCCTAAGCTTCCAGGCCCAAAGGTGAAATTTGCATCCTTTCCTTTGATCTAAAATCAGCTCTATTATTGACCTCTTTGGTTTTCATACATCCCACCTGCTGTTGACTAACAAAACTATTCTTCTCCAGAATATCTTCAAGAGCTTCCCAAACATAGTTTAATCCCAGTAAGATGCAAGAAAACAAATAAGCCTGTTTTCTTAGCCAGTGACCAGGGCAGGCTTTAAGCCAATTGGACCAATTGCTCCCAATTGGGCCTCGCGCCTAAGGGGCCCTGCGCTAGTCTTGTCCAATACACATGACATCATATTGCACCGTATGCATAACACCACATTGCAAGTTTATATATTGTAGGCTCAAGTATTTATACTAGAGAGTATAATATAGACTCAAGTATTTATACTAGAGAGTATAATATACTATAAATCTAGGTATGTTGCAATTTTATATTAAAATATGCTTAGATCCATTTGGTCCATTAACTCACATGCACTTTAGGGCCCAACTTTTAGGGTCTAACCTTTCAATTCCTTCCCCCAAATTAGAGGTATTTTGTGTACCTAAGCTTTTTTTTTCTTCATGGGAAGCAGCAACATGAAAAACAAAGAAAACCACACAGTGCCAAAGAATCTTGGCAGCCTGTATACCTTGGCAGCCTGTATACCTGTATACTGTATACCTTGGCAGCCAGGCTGCCTTCTTTGGCAAGAAAGTGATGCGATTGGAATGCGAGCTGATTAGCAATAGAGACGGCCTGCAAGTGCTGTTTTTCTAAAGGCATAAATCCTGCTTATGCTCAGGTGCTAAGGCCAGAGCAACTGTGCTGGCCCGGAGGGCTTCAAACCTTCACATACAAACATCACTGCCTCCAAGCCTAACCCCTTCGTGGACCTGATTGGCCCACCTCAAATTTAGAGAGGGTCCTTTGTGGCATACTCAAACTGTACATTGGCCTTTGCAGCCCCTTTCCCCTAGAAGCCTTCAAAACATACCTCAGAGACACACACCCCTGCCCCCCCCCCCACAGCCAGGGCTGGCTTATCTGAGCACTCCTGCTGGTGACCTCGTTGCTTGTGGTCCGGGAGAAATCCAGGCGCTGCCCTGCACCCCGAGTCCCCCCGGGTAAGACCCTATAGACAGGCCTGTCCAATCTCCTCCAATATTGGAGGAAGGGAAGGATATTGATTGTGGAGAGCGCTGACAAGAGGAAAGGGGGCATCTCTTTCAAACAACCTATGGAGCCATGAGTGGGTTGTGTATGATTTATGATGGAGACTCTCTAGAAACTGGGAATGAATCAAAGGTTTTTTTGTTGTTTATTAGAGGAACAGACATGTGAGGAGCCTGGAGAGAAGGAGCCTGGAGGGAACAAGAGGGGCCTCAAAGCTCTGCAGAAGCTTCTCCTGGCCAGGTGGCAGTTGGTGGCAGTTGGTGTGGGAGGCTGAAGCCACGCCCCCCTGTGACATCACCTGTCAGAAAAAAGGAGAGCAGAGAAAACTCACCAGCTGAATGGGAGAGTGATTGGGAGAGTGAGAGGAAGAGTGAGTGAGAGATTTCGAGAGAGGGGTGGAATAAGTGGTTAGATAGGAGAGGAGAGGGTCAGGGGTAGGTTCAGGGAGAGCATGAGTGACAGTGTCCAAGTTCCCCGCAGCTCTTTTTGCGGGGGTTATCCCTGATCCTACTCAGGAGGGTCCTGGGAAGCCCCCCACCCCACCCCAGCAAGATGACTATATCATACAAAAGACTTTATTATAATTAAAATTAGAGTTTTCTGGGTTAAATGGCCACTAAGCAGGTGTTTGAGACCTCCCACACTCCCTGATTTTAGTCTGTTAGCTGAATTTGCCCAAAATCCTCCTTTTAAAACAGCCTAAGCTAGTGGCCATCACCACATCTTGTGGCAAGGCCTTTTGCCTTATTGGCGACAAGTGGGCCTGCCCATACCACGGGCGGCCTCCCCTCATCCTTCCTATCTATGTCTCTAGGCAGGTTATACTGCCAGCAGCTTGTAAAACTCCCATTTTGTCCTCTACCATAAATTTCAGAACAGACAAAATATTTCTTAGAAAAAAAAAACACAGAATTAGAACATACAACAGAATTAGAACAGACAAAAGAAAATATTTCTTTACTCGGCATGTAATTCATCTGTGGAACTCCTTGCCACAGGATGTGGGGATGGCACCTGGCCTAGATGCTTTTAAAAGGGGATTGAACAGATTTATGAAGGAAACGTCCATCACAGGCTACAAGCCATGATGGGTATAAGCAACCTCTTGGTTTTCAAAGTAGGTTACCTTTGAATGCCAGATGAAAAGGACTGGTGACAGGATACCGGTCTCTTGCCTAAGCATCTGGTGGGGCCAGATACAATGATACAATACTCATCTAGCAATACTCTTATGTTCTAAGGATAATTCACCCGGAAATCTGTGAGCCTAGAAAATACTCTCTGAGGCCTGATGGGGTGCTCCGATGTGCCATTGACCTGGAAACACTTCCGAATGTTGAGCCTCGTTTTTGTGCTTTCCGGAATCACCTTGAAGCTGGTTCCAAATGGGTTCATGGAACCAAACTGGTAAGTGATCACTTGGTCTAAAGCAGAGGTTCTCAACCTGTGGTACGCGTAAACATTTTTACACTTTTTTTTTTTACAATATTTGCTCCGTAAGACGCACAGACATTTCCCCCTATTGGGGGGGGGGGAGTGTGTCCTATGGAGCGAAAAATATGGTACTTTGGATGCAATTTAATCTAGACAACGTCTTTACATTCATGGAGACCGTGTTACGTCACAGGCCTCCAAGCCATGTTCTGTGTGGTTTACGACGACTGGCGTTTTTTTACCTCTACAGGTGTTGAGACCCCTATCGAAGGACCCTGCTGGATGCTTTCTCCTTCAGGTAAGTCGTGGGTGCCCTTGACCCCAGGGGAGCCCCCGTAGGGCGAGGGGGAGGCGGTAAGGTACCAACGGGGATACCTCTCTTAGGCCATACTCGGGCCTTCCCCCACTCCCACAGCCTTCCCAGATGTGAGGGGCTGTGGTCTCTAGTGCGTCCTGTGAGGTTCAACCTTCCCCTCCTGGATCCTCCAGTCAGGTGGCATTCCTTTCCCTCGGGGCTCCATGGGGGAGGCAGTCCACTCCGACCCGGGAGCTCTCGTCAACTGCCTCCTCCCTCGGCGGCCGCAGAGCCCCATTTGAGCTCCCCAGCTGTTGTCCCTTGTCCCGCCTCTTCCGGAGGTGGAGCTGCCCAGAAGGATGGACATCACAGGCCCTCAAAGTTATATCATCATCATCATCTTAAGGACTTATCTGTTGTCCTTGATAAACAAAAGGGGGGGACAGAGGCGGAGAGAGGGTGTGTTGAGGACGTCAAGGGTGTAGTTATCGGCAGCAGTGGCTCCGCCGATATTCTAATCCCCTTCCCTTCCTATCCCTGGGTCCATTTGGAGTTGTGCCAGCCAAAGAGCTGGGACAGGTCCGTGTTGACCAATTGGGTAGCAGAGGCTTACCCTGAGGTAAGGGAACAAATATTCCTTTAACCCAGCGGTTCCCAAACTCCCCCCACCCATCGTACGTGTCTGCGGGGGGGGGGGGAGACAGCAGTGAGGATCGCGCTGCTGCCACCGCCAAGAAAAATAAGGGGGGCCTCCACTCACCTGGGGGTCACGTTGGGCCTCCAGAGGGTGCAAGGAGCCCGCGGCCCCCTCTGTGGGCCTCCCCGCGCCTTGCAACGACCCCCTGAAATGACCGCGACCCGCTTCCGGTTTTTGCTGAAAACTGGAAGTGGGTCACAATTGCTCCAAGGAGCTGTTCTGAGGCACAGGGAGGCCTGCAGAGGGGGCCCATGGGGGTGGATTTAGTCAGGATCGGTCTGTAGGGCATTGTCTTTCAGTCAGTCAGAAACCTTTATTGGCATAGACACAGTCAAACATGCATTCAATTGCTAACTAGTTATGCGACCCCCGAGTGGTCGGCATCCAACTTCTTAGAGGGACAAGTGACGTTCAGCCACCCGAGATTGAGCAATAACAGGTCTGTGATGCCCTTAGATGTCTAGGGCTAGCATGCGCATTGTCTTTCAAAGAGGCTGTGTGAGCCACAGTATGCAGCTCATGTTAAATTAAGACTACAATCTTATTCAATTTACCTGGGAATAAGTCTTACCAAGCACAGTGGGACTTCTAAGTAAACATAAAGAGACTAGCATTAATGGATCTTTTTGGATTTGTCCAAGACACTTTTACATTCCATGTTTCAGTTTTTAGAAGTTGTGTAAAAACTAGTGCGATTCACTCCAAGAATCTGAGATGAAACAAGCTGGAGCTTTGAAGTAGAATAGGTTTTGCAGTAAGAATAGGTGGAAGGGGATGAAAAAATTCTAATGAATACATTTGAAGTTGATTTTGTCTTAGTGGGATTTTGTCTTAATGGGGTCATGCTATCGGGGCTGTCATGTTGAGCTCCTGTGTTTTTAAGATTTAACTTCTCTTTTATTGAGCTAAGCCCCCAATCAATGAAACAATACTAAGGGCCCAATCCTCACTAGGATTTGGCCGGCACATGGAGGGGTTTATGACAGCGGAACAGTGTTATGCTGTCATAAAATGGCTGCTGATGGTATGAGCAGCCTACTGCCTCCGCCACAGATGGTAAGCCAGCGTTTGGGCCGGGATGATGGGCAGAACAGAGTGGGGAGAGGGAGGAACAGGGGGTGTCTGGGGGTGGTGGAATGGTGGGCGGAACGGGGCAGTTATCGGCAGCAGCAACTTGTACCGATATCATCCTCCCCCTTTCCATCGTTCCCTCTCCCTTACTCACCTCAGACCTGTGCCAGCAAAGTAGCTGGTGCAAATCCAAAGTGATCCATTGGGGTAATGGTCCAAGGCTTGCCCCCAGGTAAGAGAATGAATGCTCCCTTAGGTGAAGGAGGCTTCTGTGATTGCCCCCAGTTCCGCAGGATGCAGTACGTGTGGTGTGGTTGCATCGGCGGGGGTGGGGGATTTAGTAAGAATTGTGCTGCCCATTGTAGTTTGCTTTTTAAAACCTGCCAACTCACTTTTTGAGACATGGGAAGTAGAAAAGATAGCGTCTGTCCACAAATATGAGACCCTATGTTTGATTTGCAGGATTTCACTGCATCTCCAGGGGTCATCTGAAAAAAGTAGTATTTATTGCATTTATTTTATGTTAAAGATGGATGGCTGACTTTAATTATATTTCCAGAGGAGCTTACACTTCTCCAGACAGTAACAACATTACAATCACAACAACAAACTGAGCAACAAGAAGATAAAAACAGCAAGATATCTTTGCCATGCTGAGCTCAAGTTTGAAGAACAACTGTCTCCCAATGGCTTTCAGTTCTATTCTTTTGCCTCCCATCAGAAAAACCCTACAAAGAGCATTATGGAGTTAATGGACAAAACATACCGCAAAGATGTGCAGGGATTGGAATTCGACTGACACCCCAAAAGCTCAGCCCAAGAGCACAGCCCAAGAGCACAGGAGAATCAAAAGGCTGGCAACACAAACGATATGCGACAACGACATGTATCCATTGCATTCAGCTGAAAGTATGCTTTTCGAAACGTGCCAACTCACATTTTGAACCACGGAAAGCAAAGACAGGACCAAAGAGGTTCTATGAGGACAGGCGTCATTTTTCAATGTGCCGGTATGTGTAAAGCCCTTGAGCAGAGCCGGCTCATCCAAGAGGCCAACTGAAGCAGTCGCCTCAGGCAGCAGAATGGTGGGGTGCCCATCTCTGTCTGCCTACTTGCCTCCACTGCTCCCTCCTCCTCCTTTCACTCCCTGGATTGGAAAAGGAAGATGGGGATAGAGAAGAAGAGGGGAAGAGAGAGCTGGAGGGGGGGAAGAGAGCTGAGTGAGAACATTGGAGAGTGGGAAGAGCAGAGGCTGGCACATCATCGGGTCAGGGGGTCAGCATTTGGATTGGCCCTCCTATTAATATAAGTCACGCTGGTGGACACTCACCTCAGCCACCTCACGCTTATCCTCCAGATGCACAAGGACATTCACCATTTCAAAAGTGTTTGGTGTACGTGGGAGCCATTGTTTCTTGCTCCGAAGCAGCCGCAAATGTTTGATTGCGACTGCACGAAAACTCGCTACCTCCTGAAAGCAGGAAACAAATCGGAACGGTCACCAGAAAGTGGCTCTTGTCCAGTTTCTAGTCTCCGGTGACACCGTGCAACACAGACGCACATTTCTGTGCATGATGTGCACCTCCCCTTCACTGTCTGTGGCAACAAGGATAAGGAGTCAATGCCCCTCCCCCGAATTTAGCATACACACTCTTGAGAGTGTGCCAAATACCACGGGCCACACATACGGTGTCAGTTATGACAATCTAAAACACGTGGTCTACGTGAGCAGCGTAGGTGGCAGACAGCAGTCTGAGGTAGGTGGCTCCTTCTTCCCCTGTGATGGAGGACAGGCTGGATTCTATCACATCCATCACTCTGGGGGTGGCACCTGGATTGGTGACACCCAGCCAGTTGAACTGGGCCAGCTGAACGCACCAGGGGTCCTTCACCTAAACAAAAGAGACGGCTCAGTTCTTCTCCCACCACCTGATAAGTGCAGAGAGGAGTGCACCTATCCCACCAATCTGCTGTTGGAGGCCCTATGTAGCAATAATGGCATCTGTGCATGCTTTGATGTGCCAGCTGACTGTCTTGACATATGACTTACCAAATAGGACTCTAATATCAGGGAAGAAATCCCCCTCAGGCTGAGTTTTCGGACCCTGAGGTGATCATGATCCAGTCACTGAAGGAGAGAGTTGACACCATGTTGGTCACATGGTTCAGAAGCAACTGAAAGCCCAAGAAAAACAATCTGAGAAGCAAATAAATTGTGACGCAGAGAATGATGAACACTTTGGTTCTCCTTGCTGCTGAGCACTTTGCAGATGGAAGTTTATGGCGTTACTATCTTATCCACCACTTATAGCTCCAGAGGGCTCAGCTATATCACTGGCTTAAATTTGGTAAAAAGCCATTTCCTCTCCCCAGAGCATCCTGGGAACTGTAGTTCTGTGAGGGAAACTAGAGGACTCTCTCACTGGCAGCACCATTGCGATTCCCATAATTTGCCAGAAGGAATTGCACCAGTTAAAGTGCTTTGTAAACGGATATAGGTTTAATAAAGAGTGGAAGCTTTCATGGCCAGCAACAATCTTACAAGAAATAGGAAATACAGGTTTAGATGCCATGTAAGAAATTATATTTTAAAGCAGTTAAAAACACGTTAGAATTCAGTGGAGCAAGATTAAAACGTATGAGAAACTGAATTAAAAACAAAACACAAAACACACGTTTCGTCCACTTCTGTGGACGTCTTCTGGTGTACAGCAGCAACATGCTAGCAAGATGTAAAATGCACTGGGTGCCACTGAAGAAGGCTTTAACTGTCAACAGTAACAGAAGAATGGAATCTTGGTGGTGACCTGAAATAACCCTGCAAGATTGGAACAGAGGTGCCTGAGGCGGTGCTCTAATTGCTTGGAGTGCTCTTTCTTATTCAATATGGGCAGCCAGATTTTATCTATGAAAGACAGCTCACGGTTAAATCTTTGTCTATTGTTAGAAAGTTGAATAAACACTTTTTCAAATTGAATAGTATGTCCTGTATTTTTTGCTCTGCCACAGTTGATCGTTCTGCCTGAAGCAATCTGGTGGCTCTCTTGTGCTCTGTAACTCTGGTGGCAATAGGACATTTAGTAGCGCCTATATAATCCTTCCCACATTCACATGGGATCCTTAAGGAGCAACTTCATAGGAGCCCACTAGATCAGTGCCATGAACATAGGCGCTGTGGAGCACATGCACTGCATGAAGCTCAAACTCAATTCCTCCCTCACCAGTTGGTGGGACCCCAGGTACCAGCTGAGGCTCAGGTTCTCTGCAGACAATCCCCAGCCAGCTGCTACTGGATCAGACAATACTGGGCTAGAATAAACCAAGCTTCAGATTGTTTTTTGAGGTAGCTCTAGCTCTTAATTGCTGCCAGTGCTCAGAGCACCACAACACTAAACTAGGTTCACCTACAGGTATTTAGCAGGGAAGATGTCACTGGTCTAGAGAAGCCTTCCAGAAAGCAGGACATGGGCAGCCTCGCGACTTCCCAGCAGGGACATTAGTGCCATTGCCTGGTGCTGTTGCATGCATGCAACACTTGCCCCAATGTGTCCATGCAGAAAGTGGCACGTCAGCATTCCATTTGCTGCAGAGGTTATAGAGGCTCATTATAAACTTTTAAACATTTAATCATCATTACAAAGTGTACACTTGGGAGGTCGAGTTCAGAGTACCTTCATGCGTGTCTTGAAACCTTAATATCTGCTGTTGAGACTCAGAGCGTGGGCTGAGGGTTTGTAATGCAGCCACTTTTGGTGAAGAAGCTAAGCTAGTCAAAGAAACCATCTTGAGCTCCATGATAGGTGGGAAAGCAACGAAAAGTCTGAATGTTGGGCTAAAGTTTTGGCAATTTTACCTGAAGAGTTGCATGCATTTGAGTTATGTTTCTTCACATGGACTAACCTTGAGAAATGTTCCTACAAGTCAAGCCTAAGAACATATCTCCCCCCCCCCCATTAAGAGCAACTCCAGATTGCCCACATGCAGGCAGACAAGCATGTTTTGGGGGGGGGGGTAGGACTTTTCCATCTCAGTGAAGCCTAGCCCAACCCACAGTATCCGATTTAAGGTGAAGCAACAGAAGTTTCTTTCTGTGGAAAGGTACAAATGGAAAAAACAAGCTATCTTCAGCACAACATGAAGCAATTTCACGTCTGCGCCCAGAGTAGTAGGAAGATTACCACTCTGAATACTACTCATGCAGATTGAACAATAGCAGATATGGTGTTGTTAGCGGAAAATGAAAAAGCCTGCAGCTGAGTCAGCCAACGCAGCAAGAGGTGACTCGACTGCAAAAACTTCTCAACCTTGTCTGGATATAGCTTTGTAGGTTTTCGCGGCCAGTACATATCATAGAATTTACAATTAAGAGGTCCGAGTTGTCAGACTTGGTCTGCTTTAAGACATCACAAAATCCCACTCAACAGTTGCATTAACATACACAGGACAGCTGTACTGTGGCATTTCAAAAAAGCAGCTGAACAAGCTACTGAGTTCCAGGGCAACGTCACCACAACATAAATGCACAGATGCCTCTTGTGTGTTGCAGCTATTTATAGACAGTCCCAGACCAGCCTTTGGCACTCCATACAGGCTGGATTTTGCAAGACCTCCAGGTTTAGTTGACACTATTGGGCACTCTTGGTCCAGCATGTTGTATTCCTTGTCATGGCAACAGCTTTACAAGGACTACTATGGCAACTAAGTCAATACTCAGCCACATCTTCAGTGTTATTTTGACAGTTTGTTACTATAGCTGAAAGGCCATTATGAAAGACCAGAAGCTCTGAACAGCCGGAACAAGCAACTCTAAAGTGACCAAGAAAAAAGACCAAAAGATTTTGGGTAAAAATTTATTTTACATACAGAACATTGCCACTAACTGAATATTCAATGTGAGATTTTATTTTATCTTTATTTACAGAGGGGATCTGGTAGTCTAATTGGCCAGTCACCCATCTGCGATCCTGGAACCCAGGAGTTGCCGGCTGGGAATCAGAGCCAGGGGATAATTTCAGATCCATGCAACTGAGTTGGGGACTTGGCGAAGTCCAACTATACATCTCCATTCCAGGCTCAAATCCACACAAGTGGAAACTGATGCAGATGACAAAGGGTCTAGTGAGCAGGAGCGTCCACCAGGCGCCACTCTCAGCATCCGTCTTAGTTGGACACCTCTAAGAATTAGACCTGATGGCAACTTGAACAGCAATACCTGTGAATACAGAACATTAAATTACGGGACTACAAGTCAATGCGACGGCAGTTATGGTGCTGGGGTCTTCCTAAGTAAGCCAAGTGTTCTAAGGGCAACGGATTGAGCCCTGGACATCACACCATGAACCTCAGGCAAAAAACAGGAAGAGTACAGAAGATACTTTGACCAAAACTCAATCATACTGAAGAAAAGATCCTACTGGAAAGCAAGAAGGGGCTAAACGTGGTGGTATGGGAAAGTCTTTTGGAGCATCGAAGGGCCAGGCTCATTCACGCTGCTCCATCTTCACTTTGGGGGGCCTCAAAAAGGTCCTGTTTTTCTTCTCTTTCTTTCCTTTTGTATTTGCTTGGAAGTTCCTCCAACTGTCCACACGTCCATCCCGACTCTCCTAGGTATCAGGAAGATGAGAGAGGCTGTTAATAAGGGTTGTAAGGTCAGTTTTAATTTCCTGCTTCCATCCAACAGGAAATGTTCCTTTAGAAGTCTCCAAGGAGAGGAGAGAGCAAAATTTTTTTTTAAAAAAAATCAGAAGCAGACAAACTGCCTCGAGCCACAGAAACATCCAGCTGGTCCAAGAGATCAGATTAGCAACAACTTGCAGGGATTGCCGAGAGCTAACAAATACCTACCTATATGAAAAGCAAACAGCCATGTCTCCTCATCTCTGCCTCCTATTCCAGATTTGTCAAGCCATGAATTTAGGTTCCTGCTATAAACCTATGTCTTGGTTTTTGCAATCTGACCCCGTTTCCCCCCAATTCATTTGGTTTCAAACATCTATAGCTCAGTACTTTCCTGGAACAGTGCCTCAGCACCATGTTTGCACTAGCAAGCTCCTTGTATATCAAACCAAGGGAAAACCTTGCATGCCCAGTCTCACTAGCTTCTATCACTACATTTTCTATGCATCCGAAAGGCAGCAGTAATCATGACCTTTCTCCTAGGAGACTGGCACGATGTTCAGGCTATTTGATGCAGGTCAGAGGCTGGATAATCTTCACTGAGGAGCTCCCGTTATTCAGAATAACCCAACACTGGCTCTCTGGTATGTCAGGCTGGTATATTCAAAAGCTCCAAGTTGAGTCAACACAATTTGTGCCTTGGGAGATGCTTCGTAAGGGGAAAGAAGTGTCCCTAACTCAGTGGGAGAGCATGTGAATCACATAAGGTTAGATTTGGAAGATACTCAGAGGCCACCTAGTCTACCCCTCTGCTCAGTGTAGGCAACTGCTACAGCATCTGACAGGTGGCCAGGCAGCCTCTGCTTGAAAACCTCCAAGGAGGGAGTGGTTTGCATGCAAAAGATCCCAGGTTCAATCAACAGTCACGTTGGGCAGCAGGAATGGAAGAATCCTTTGCCTGAAACTTTGCAGCGCTGCTGCCACCAAAGTGGAAAATACTGGGCAAAATGGGCCAGTACTGTGACTTAACAGAAACCAGTTTCATATGTTTGTTTAATGCTCAAATTCCATTTACTTACATCACACACACATTTCAGTTTAGCCTCCTCCATCTATAGAGGGCCTCAGTGCCCTCAGTGGTAGAGCACAAGCAGAAGCCTGCATGTTCAATCCCCGATATCTTCAATTACAAAGATATCTGGAAAATAAGGCTGGGAAACCTCTTGCACAGCTGCTGTCAGATATAGGGGCTTCATGCACATATTGCAGAGCTAAGTGGTTTCAAGGGGCATCCGAGGAGAGAAGAAGCTACAGTACAACAGCCTTCATGGGCTTCCAGAATTCCTGAGGAATTTCAGGAAAGCCTTATAGCACAATCCCAATCCTATTTGTTCAGAAACAATTCCACTGAATTGAAGGTGACTTGCTCAGCAGTTCTCAATCCCAACCACCTGTTTCCCAGGGGAGGGCCCTGAGACCCACCTTGTCCCAGTGGCATGGGCCTCCGCAGGCCTCAGAAAGCAACCAGAAGTTACTTCCAAACTCGGAAGTAAACTGGAAGTAACTTTCCGGTTGCTTCTGGAGGCCGTCCCAGGCCCAGTACGATGCAGGAGCAGCAGGACAAGGTGAATCACGGCTTGCGGTTGCTTCCGTTTGGCTCCAATTTGGAGCCAAACAAAGGCAAGGGCGGGCCCGCCCAACTCATGACCCACCGCAGCATCGGGCCGCGACCCACCAAGTGCGTCACAACCCACAGTTTGAGAAGCACTGCTCTAGACAAAGTGACCTTTAGGATTACAGCTAGAAGTTTGCTAAAGTTATGAGGGAGCACAGAGCCAGTTACCTCAAAGTTCTTCTGCCACTCTCGCTCACGCTTGGCTTTCTCTTGAGCCTCAATTTCTTCTTCTCTCTGCCGTTTCCTAGAACAGAAGCCAGGGAGGAGACCTTAGCATGCTATTCCCTCTGGAAAAAATAGTACTGGGATGGTAAAGGCAAGACCTGGAATTAAATTGCCCCTGCAGGGAGATACGATGAACTACAGGAGATCCATTAGATGTTCCCTTGGATGGAAAAATATAATGGAGATAGGAGATATAATGGATAGAAAGAATTACCGAAATACATGAATATGTTTTTGCCAAATCCCCCTGGTATGTTTCTCTGGCCTCATTTTCTAATTTTGACTGTGTGCCTTTGAGGAAAGAAGTCAAAGAAAGGGATGAAGGGAGACTCAAAAGGAGAATCAAAAGTAATGTATTAGCTCAACACTTGTCACATTTTGGGACTAGTCTCCAGGGACAACAGGTTGAATCCAGCCAAGAAATAACTAAAGCAGTCTTGTATACAATCTGAGTAACCAGACAGGAACAGCATATTTTATATAGTTGCATGCTGCTACTACCCATCCCTAGCACTTGAGAGAGCATAGAATACAACTTATTACAGTAGGCTGTTGTGTTATTTGAATACAGGAGCTTAGTCCAGGGACACCCATCTTCCTCCATTGTATAGAAGAGAGCAAGGAAGTAGGAATCTGTCCTTTGACTCTGTGTAAACGTACATGGATGGCATGTGTTTATATCAGCAATTTCTCCTGCAGAAAACCCTCTGGAGCTGCTTGCTCCTGCTGCAACACAGCATAGCCAAAAGTTTTGGAACAAGAGAGATGGAATCTAGCACATTGTTCAAATGACATGTGTTCCAATGACCAGGCTCTTGGCACAGAGCTGCTGAGCCCCATGATAAAAATCTAGTACAGAGCTACCCAAGCAAGAGACAGTTGATTAAAGAACAGATCTGGTTTCAAGGCAAAAAGACACCAGAAGCAGTGGTGCTGGCTCTCAACCTACTCAAATAGTAAGACACTGACTGCCCCCTAGAGCCACAATCAGGATGTTGCAGTTAGCATTTACATTCTTTAAATATATTTAATCACCATGAACATTAAACATATGTTTTAATCCAGTGGACTCTCAGTTTACTACCTGGTAAATTATAAAGCTTTATAAAGTCTTATGTCCCTTTTATATTAAATTGTGATGCAAAAAGGAGCCCAGCCAACATATTTCCGAGAGCTGCACTTCATACGTCAAAGAGCCCGCATGTGGCTCAGGAGCCACAGTTTGGCCACTCCTGGTATATCCAATATTTTAGACATAGTAACCTTCCCAAAGACACTGATATAGGAGAGACCAAACATTGAAGAGCTTTGGGAGAAAGACTCTCTTCTCTGCACCACATATTTTGAGTGTAGAGGACAGATTTTGGGTGTAGAGGACAGAACCCTAGCACAGCTATGAAGCATGGTGGGCTGCACAAGACAAGTTTCTATTTTTTCCAAAGATTTAATGTTTACGGGTATCATAGCCATGTATAGTAAAAACAGACTTGAATAAAAACAAATATAAAATCCACTTGCGTCTTTCGTTTCCTTCCAGATCAGCAAGGCAGACAAAATCTATTAAAATCCAAAGTCCAGTGTTTTAAAATTCCAACGTTTCGTTTCCTATTCCTGGAAACATTGTCTAGGAAGCAATCTGAAAGATTGAAAGTTGTTACAAACTGTCAGTAGCGCTGGAACAAAACGGCTGGAGCCGAAGTGCAGCGGAAGTAATCAATTATCGCGTTGTTCAAAGGCAGCAACGCGGTAATTGATTACTTCCGCTGCACTTCGGCTCTAGCCGTTTCGTTCCCGCGCTTTCTCAGGTTAAAACAACCAGCGCTACTGACAGTTTGTAACAACTTTCAATCTTTCAGATTGCTTCCTAGACAATGTTTCCAGGAATAGGAAACGAAACGTTGGAATTTTAAAACACTGGACTTTGGATTTTAATAGATTTTGTCTGCCTTGCTGATCTGGAAGGAAACGAAAGACGCAAGTGGATTTTATATTTGTTTTTATTCAAGTCTGTTTTTACTATACATGGCTATGATACCCGTAAACATTAAATCTTTGGAAATAATTGCTGGCCATGAAAGCTTTCGTGCAAAAAGTTTCTATTCCTCAGCGTAACTCTGTATCACATGGTTACTATGATGTCCAAGGTAACGTATAAAGTTACACACTGAAGTGATATGATAATGCTTAACCTAATTTTATTTAAGCACTCCCTCCAAGGCTAGCGGTGGGAAAAACCCAACACCTAACATTTAAGACACTGCTTACATGCACCAAGATTTCTAAGAAGAAAATGCATAAAAGACAAGAACCAGACATTTATCCTACCTCTCGTGCATTTCTTTTGCTTCTCTCTCTTTCCTTTTAATTTCCAGTTCTGCGAAGAGCTTCATTGTCTGTTTGTACACAGCTTGTTTGAACTGCAAGAAAAGCAAGTTTAGAGCATATGCCAAGGTTTCGCTGCAGTTTAGCCTTTCAGTTCCACAGCCTTAACATCAGGGCCTAAAGAAGGTCAAAGGGACATGCAAATTCCTCTCCCCGCTCTCCAGGGTGCCTACGTTGCAAAGTGACAGCAGAAAGCATCATAGGCTGAGACTTAAAGCTATACACCTTTCTGCTACCATGCCACTATCATGCCCCAGAAGAGTCTTCCAGATTCATACAAAATGTCATACTGCAGTACAGTTACGAGAAAGTTCAGGGATGACAACTAAAACTGGAAACTCACACAGACCGCACCAGATAGCAGCAAAACACAAAAAAACAACAACCAAGTAATGCCAGGGGAGCAAGAAAGATCTACATCTGCCTGTACTCTGCCCCCCCTCCCCGTCCCGTCAATGTCAGGATTTTTTAAACCAAAGACCTCACAAAAATATTAGTTTGCCTCCATACCACATGGAAACGGGGTACATTCTGGACATTGTACACTCAACCTGCAAATTATGCATTCCTGCAGGTTAACTTACCACTTCTGGATCATCCTCTTCTACATTGGTTGACTTGCCTTCCTTCTTCAACTGTTTCTTTTTCTCTTTCACCTAAAATGGTATCATAGGTAAGGAATATAGAAGTCTCACGGAATACAAATTTGCAGCTACTCCTCAGACTCATACCAAATCTATTCCAAGGAGTGTCACGGGATCAGTCAGACACATACACTATTGGAATGAACACTGAGTGAATTTCCTGGCCCAATCTGCTTACTCATTAGAATATAAATATTCAAGTTTAAAATGTTAAGAACATCAGAAGAGCCCTGCTGGATCTGGCCAAAGGCCCATCTAGTTCAGCTTCCTGTATTTCACAGTGACCCCACCAGATGCCTCAAGGAGCACACAAGACAACAAGATAACCTGTATCCTGTTGCCAATCCCCTGCATCTGGCATTCAGAGATAGCCTACTACTAAAACCAGGAGGCTGCATATACCCATTATGGCTTGTAACCTGTGATGGACTTTTCCTTCAAAAATCTGTCTAATTTCCTTTTAAAGGCATCCAGACCAGGTGCCATCACCAGTCACCACATCCTGGGGCAAGGAGTTCCACAGATTAACTTACAGTATTTGTAAGCATATGTATATGTTTGAAGTATATACTGTACAAGGAATTGGCCCACATAAACACTGTAAATTATGGGAAACGAGTCAGAGCTCTCTAAAGAGAGCAAGTTTACCATTATTCTGAGTAAGAAGAGACTGAACAGAACACTATGACTGCTCCTTCCTCCAGATATATTTAAAAATGTTTATACTATATCAAGATAAATTTCCCCAAAGTGGTAGAAATACCATTATAGTATGACCACATAACTAGGGACCCAAACATAGTATTCAAAGCAAGCAAGTTTTAATTTTAGTTCGCTCAAAATCTTCCATCTTTTAATTATGGAAAATACACACAATTTTCAAAGGAAGAGGACAACACACACACCACCTCCAAATTCCCACTCTCTTAACAAGCTTTACCTCCCAACTCTGCAAGACCCCAGAAGGGTTCTCTTCTTATTAACTCAATGCTGCAGCTAACAGCACCCTCCCCTGGTACAAGATAACATCTCTGCCTTTGGGACCAGCTCAAAACATACCTAGGGCCGGGGACATGGGAAGGTTTTGATGAGAATGGAAAACTAGAATTAGAACCCTGTTCCTGTCTCTTCGTGTACTCAAAGGGCATTGGGATGGGAGAATACTAGCAAGGCAGCTTAGGCTCTGGTTTCCTGCTGCTGAATTGAAAACCAACGATGTTGACATGCTTTCACTTCCTTCTGTAAGCAAAAGCAACCCTGATGGGATATAATCTAGCCCAGGGGTGGCCAACCTTTCAACATGAATGCTCCTGACCCTTGAATGGTTGTATAGGTGAGGGCATTTCAGCAGGTGCTTTAGCAGCACCATCAGCAATTGCAGCTGCCAAGATTTTGTCTTCTACACAACTCTTAAGAATGCAGAGGCCCTAGTGCTGGAAGGTTGGTCACCCCTGATCTAGCCAAACTGAAGCACTAAGGTTAGCAGAGGACATACAAGGGGGTCCATTTAATCCATATCAAACATTTCTCTAGAATGCTAAAGAAATCAAAGAAAACTCAAACTGCTTTTGAACTCTCCATTTCAGTTTTCCCACAGAACAGCTTTAAGGAGAAAGCTTTTTTTCAAAATTAGTCTAAAATATGATCTATTGAACTTCCGTACAAGAGCAAAGGGTCTGTAATGAATCAAGTATGCAGAATAAATTAACAGTCACCCAGTTTCAAGTGTTTAAAGATAGATACCAGCAGCTATGTTTGGTTCATGTGTCCCTCGACTCTAACCATTTTGTAAAATTCAATTCTGTACGTGGCCATGATAAACCTTTATTAAAATCATGGCTGAATAAAAATATGTGGGAAAGCTCTGCTACAACTTGAACTACTGTATTGTGAGCAGATACTAAGACTCTCAATACACACAATATTGCCAATAGAGCCTCTTTCTAGGTACCAAGTACAATAGCTTGATCCCTTCCATCTGATTACAGACTGGCTGTTCAACAATACATAGTACTTACAATGTGCTCCACATATTCCTTCCCAGCCTGTATCACGTCCAAGGCCCTCTTCTTTTGCTCCTGTTCCAACAACAGCTTGTACGCTTTGTCGACAGCTGAAAAACCAAATATTTCTACCAGCGCGTTCACGTAATTTGATGAATGTACTCTTAAGTTAAATGCTTAGTTAAATAACTATAGAGCTTGAGAACCAAAACCCTGATCACGTTTAGAGATTCCAGAGAGCAGCTGCCTCCAGATCTAACATCAAAAACCAGTTGAACACACTGGTGCAATGATAGCAACTGGAGCCTTCAACACAGAAAAGCCATGGAGATACCTTCAAACGCTTTCTGGGCTCTTTCAGCATCTTCTTGGTTTTTGTCAGGATGTACCAATATAGATAACTGCAAAATATAATCAAAGTACAAATTGATCTTCACTGAAAGGTGCAATGCTGTCTATAAGTACACACATACATGGATGTCCATTTCCTTCCCTGCATGGTTTATTAGCAAAACACAAAGGATTCATAGCAAACTCATCTCTACCCAGGGTAAGCCCAACCCCCAAATTTGGCTTCTCGGCCAACCAGTTTCCTCCACTCTGTGAACCCATTCAAACCCCTTTCCAACAGCTGATGCTCAATGGATCAACATGCTGTATGCTTTTTCAAACAGTCAAGTCAAACCTTGCTTATCTGTGAAGTTTATTTAAACTGGGGGAAAAAAACAAAAAACAGGACCATATACTTTCTGTGTATACTTTCGATGTCATTAAGTAAGACCAGAATGTACAATCTGGCATACAATTTGGCAGCTGGAAACTCTCAGCTTTAAACAAACACACAAAGTTTCCATGCTGCACAGTTGTGGAGAAAAATAAACTTACTAAAGAGGGGAGAAGTTTTCAGTCTCTGGTGAGATCTCAGGGTCAGAACAAAGCTGCCGGGAAGGCAGAAGTCAAATATGCTACAGAGTTTCTTGTTGCTCATCTCCAAACCTATGGCTAATATCCTCTGGCCCCTGCCCTTACCATCTGCCCAAGTGATGACATCATGCCTCCAACTCGGGCTGTGTGAATTCCACTGAGAAATAAGGACGGAGCCATGGCCAGGCATGCAACTATGCACATCCACACTATCTTTTCATCCGCAAGGCAAAAAAAGAAACTTGGCTGAAATGTAGCTTTATAATGCATAAGTAGAGGAGTTTGAAAATGGCGTTATTTGTTTTACTCAGAAGGAAGCCCATTGTGTTCAGTAAGACTTAGCCATCCTGGGACAACAAAATCCAGTTTCTTTTAAGAGCAGATTACACCCAACGTCACAGCCGCTGTTGCTTCCTTACAAATGCCAAGTCTCATTCCTCCACATCACTACTGAACTAGCAGCCACTGCCCTTGGGCAAGAAGCACTTTCCTCTCCCTACAACCAGTTACAATAATCTGTTCCAAGGTTCTTCACGCTATTAAGTCAGCAGCAATATCAGAGCTCCCTACCTGACGAAATCTCTTCTTTATCTCTTCATCTGTAACTTCAGGATCTAACTGCAATACCTGGAAGAGACCAAAAGCAGTACAATTATAAGCGGCTTCCATTTGGAGCCTTTCAACGTCCTGGTAACGCCCGTGCCTTTCTGCAGCACTCCAACAGATGACGTTGTGATACAAGTCAGAGTAACCTTTATTGGCATACATAACATAACAATGACCCAGCAGAAAATACTATAAGACAAAACAGAACCTGGCATATAGATCAAGTCACTATGTACATCCTTTGGTGGTGCTTTTGTGCAGGCACAATAGCGCTGGTTCAGCAAGGACCAGAAATTTCAACTTAGGTACAGACCTCTAGAACCTAACCTGTACTTAAATAGGGGACTTAAGGCTGTGACACACTATAGGCAGCACGGTGCAACACGAAACGAGGCGGACCCGGCCTTTGCTTTGCGCCGCTTCCTGTCTATATGGGCTGCATGGCTCCGTGAAGCAGCATGGCGAAACGAAAGACGTTCTGCCCTGCCCCCTCTCTTGTTAGCCCATCAGACTCGACTCTGATTGGCCAACACTTCACTTCGCATCCTGCCCCCACTCCACCGAACGCGGCCTCTCATTGGCCAAAGTTCAATTTGTCCAACTTTGCTCGCATGGCAACACAGCTCTCCTGCGTTGCCATGAGATGTTAGAAAACACAAGACAGACCGAGATCTTCATGCCGCTTGCTGACACTGATCTACAACACCGCACCGCAGCCGGTGTGTCACAGACTTAGTGTACAAATATACAACCACCACCTATCTCAGATGCATGCTGAATCACAAGCAAATAGCCAGAAATCACAGGAGGGTTGTAGCAGTAGGACAATTACTAGCAACACTCTTGGGCTCACCTCAAATGGATTCAAGTTGAAATAGGATGCTCCCGGTCTAGTAAGCCTCTCAATCTGATTTTTTGATGTTAAAACAGAGTCACGCTTTTCAATTTGTTTCACCTGCAGGAACAGGAACCGGAACCATTAATAATAGAGCAACATGTTAGTAAACTGCATGATGAACAAGCATCTACACAGGAAGGGCATCTTCAAAACTCAACAGCAAGGCCCAACTACATCTTTAATGCTGTTGACACACTCGCTGAAGTAACTAGCTAAGCAGCAGAACCCAATACAATTATGAGCCTTCTGGCATTGGCCGTGCCACATCTCTGTGAATCTCAAGTGTGTGTCATCCAGGCTCAAATCCCCACTCAGCCAGGAAGCTTCCTGGGGTGGCCTTAGGCCAGTCGTTATCTCTCAGCCTCACCTACCTCACAGGGTTGTTGAAAGGATAAAAAGGAAGGAAGGAATCATGTACACCATCCCCGAGCTCCTTAGAGGAAGAGCAGTATAAAAATGTGGAAACAACAAATAAATAAAATAAACCCCAGGACCATGTTTATTTTATGACTGTACCACGCAAATGCAGACATTGGTACTGGGCACAAAATTCAGCATTCTGAAAATCTTTTATGATCAAAGTAGTGAGTAGTCTGGCAACTGCAGCACTGCTGAAGACAATAGGCAGGTGGGGATCTGATCAGATCCTTGGACGAAGGCCACTGTTATTTGGCATGTAGACTAAAGTCCCAGGTCACATTGGTAACCTTGGATCCGAGACCACCTTACCTAACGTTCCTCCACAGGAAGTCATCTTATGGAGGAAGTGCAGGAAATCTGCACCTTAACAGTAATGTGCATCAATTGTACATACAGGATTTAAAAAAAAAAAAAGAGTACTAGATATATTTCTGTCTCACCCTTTCTACAAGGAAGAGGCATACAAGATTTCTCTCTCTATCTTATCCTCGCAACAATCCTGTGAAATAGGTTAGTCTGAAAGCGTGTGTGACCTCATCCAGAGTCACCCAGTAAGCTTCATGGCTGAGTAGGGCATTTGAACTTGGGCCTCACCAGTCCTAGTCCAACACTTTAATTGCTACATCACACTGGTTTTGTCCAGAAAACCACACTGGTTTTGTCCACTGGCTACCAGTGTTCCCTGTAAGGGCTCTGCTCCGGTGTGTGGACCCCTTCTGTAGCTCCACTTCCAGACATTCAGCAATGACGTCATCATATCATCACCAAACTGCCGCATTGCCGAGATCTGTGCTGTACCTTAGAAGGAACAGTGCTGGCTACAGTGCAACTTCTGTTTTGTACAAGTGGCGAGGGGTCTACAAATTTGGGATAGTATCAAGGCCATAAAGATCTTTAGAGGTTAAGATAAACACTTGGAATTTTGCCTGAAAACGAACAGGGGCTCCTAGTCCAACTCCTATACTACCTTGGCTCTTATTTCTTTTTTTGCTGCCTATACATCAGGAAGCCACAGACAACCACAATTTCAATATGTGTCTGCCTGCAGAAAACCACAGCATTTACAACCACCACACATTCTAATCCACATGTAGGTTTCCAAGAAGTTGTAGATAGATAAATTCTGTAATACGTAAAACAGCCCAGGGCACTAGAGGCAAACTTAATTTAGATGTGATTTCTCAATTTCCTATTAGCCAACAGGTGCTCTGCTAGCCTTCCTCAAAAGGCCTCTGGGAAGGCAAAACAAGTTCAAGGGTGTTAGAGAATACCACAACATATTAAGCCTCCAGTGTGTACTATATATAATCATACAATCATCACCTACACTTTGATCTTGCTACAGCTATAACCATCCATGGAGGGGTGTGCATGCACTGCGGGGGGGGGGGGGAACTAGTCCCCTCAAAGAAACACCAAGTGCCTTCTCTCAACTCTTGGTGATAATTTTAAAAGTAAAGCAAGTCCCCAACCATTTTCTTTGTGCAGGCATACATAAAATGCAGGGAGGCAATATTCTTCCAAATTGCTTTGTAAGGAGTAAACATGCTCTTGCTTCCAGGGTTTGTTAACTGACAAATACTAAATGATTAATTGTGTTTCCTCCCCCTTCTGCCCTGTCATCACTCCTCTCTACCCTTCCTTCTGCTATCTCCTGTGTATCTGTTTTAGAGTGTGAGCTTCTCTGGGTAGGGACCTGCCTTCTCTTCCACTGCAAAGCATCATGCACACTGATGACAGTATATCAATAACGTGGTAGTGTAAACGAGGAAGAAACACGATTAACTTAGTTTTTGTCAGTTAACCAGGCACCTTAGTTGACCAAACACCGGAAGCCAGAGCATGTTTACTGATTATTATAAACGATATTTAAACTTTGCAGTATCTACATTTAAGTTCTATACTTCAACAGAACTTCACACCCTATTTAAATTCCTTTGATTTCAGTTGGAACCGTTTCCCATGGACGGCACCCTTCCCGTCAAGAGGCCTAGGAAACGCATAAGGACTGCCCTACTATGCAGTCCTTTCGTTACAGAGCCGGGAAGCTGTCAAGACAATTGGGGGATTGAGACCAAGCCCCATGGGCAGGCACCGTCCAAAAGACAAGTTTCTGCACGAGCCCAGAGGCCGAGAGGTCAGAGTCGGGCAAGGCGACTTATATCGCGGGTCCGGCATAAGGAGTTACAATCGAGTGTCCTGCCTGCCCCGAAGAGGGCCTAGCCCGGGAGGAAGAAGCCGGGCCCGAAGCGCAAAGCCCCCGGCTTAGACAGGGCAGCGGAAGGCAGCGAACCAGTGACAGCGGGGCGCACGGAAACTTAGCCAGCCCAGAGAAAAGAACATGCCCGGCGTACCTCCGTATAGAAGGTGAGAAAAGCCGCTTCAGCTGAGCCGCCCGACTCTCGCTCCCCCGCCGCCGCCATCTTTCACCACGTGACACTGCGCACGCCCCCAGCACATGACACGGGCCCCTGAACTCGCCGCTGCCCCTGTCACGTGACTATGGCGAAAAAAAGGAGAAAGGTTTCTTAAAGGGCCAGAACACACTACGAGGATTCCATTCCCCAAGTGTCCTATGTTGTGGGTTAATTAATATACAGTATGTCAGTCTGTGTCTTGTACTGGGGCCAGACTCCTGGTCCATCTCGCCATCTGCTCTGACTGGCAGCGGCTCTCCAAAGGTTGGATGGTTCAGGTTCTAACGCTTCTCTCTCTCTCTCTCTAAGCAGGGCTAGCCCGAGACCTCCTGGCTTCTGGTACCTCTGCTCCAGCCTCGGCTCCTCCCGCTCCCGGAACTGGAAAAGGAAGCAGATACATTCTAGCGCCCATCATTCTCCTCTACACTTCTTCTTCTGCCCTGCCCCTTCCTTTATTTTCGAATCCAGGAAGTAGCAGGAGCTGCAGCCGTAGAGGTTTTTTTTTTTTTGGTGGGTTTTCTCTGTGCCAGGTGCAAGGGAGTGGCGACTGGACACAGGTATCTTGTTGTCTCGTGTGCTCCCTGAGGCATCTGGTGGGGCCACTGTGTGACACAGGAAGCTGGACTAGATGGGCTTTTGGCCTGATCCAGCAGGGCTCTTCTTATGTTCTTATGTTAAGCTGGAGGTGAAGGTGGGCATAGGGGTACGTGAACCACAGGTTGGAAACGCCTGTCCTACCCTTTAGTCACTACCACATTGGCTATTTTGAGCATAATAATGCTTTATACGCAAAGGAGGATTACAGGGGAAGGACTCCTGCAGTTGTAATATGCAATTTATTTTCTTGTGTTTGTTTTACCAAGTTTCTAGGTCATTGTTCTTGCAACTAAAAAGGCACAAGTTTTTTTTTTTAAATGGAAATGTCTATTATCTAAAACAGCAGCAGTAAAACAACCATGAAGTCAGCATGGACCAACAAGAATATGGGGAAAGACTTGCAAAATAGTTTTACAGTTCTTCAAAGCAGCAAATGAGGAGGACCCCTAAAGGTCTACTACCAAAAAGCCTCCCCCCCACTCTGGCACCCACCAATCAAATCTCTGTTAGTGGCTGGTAGGCAAGACAGCAGGACCTCAGAGGCTGACTGCAGGAGGCAGACAGGTTGATCCAGAACCTGTTGATTCAGGGAACTTGCTCCCAGGCCACTAAGGGCTTTAAAAGTCCAGATGAGCGCACTGAATTAGGCCAGGAAGCAAACTGGTAATTGGTGTAGTAGATGGTGCAAAACAGTGTGCCCCCATCTGTTTGCTATGGCAAAAAGCTATGGCAAATTTAGATAGCATAGTAAAAAGCAGAGATATCACCATGCCAACAAAAGTTCGTATAGTCAAGGGCCATGGTGTTCCCAGTAGTAATGTATGGTTGCGAGAGTTGGACCATAATGAAGGCTGAGCACCGAAGAATAGATGCTTTTGAACTGTGGTGCTGGAGAAGACTCCTGAGAGTCCCTTGGACTGCTAGGAGATCAAATCGGTCAATCCTAAATTAAATCAACCCTGACTGTTCCCTGGAAGGACAGGTACTGAGGCTGAAGCTCAAATATTTTGGCCACCTAATGCGAAGAGAGGACTCTCTGGAGAAGACTCTGATGCTGGGAAAGATTGAAGGCAAAAGGAGAAGGGGAAGGCAAAGGATGAGATGGTTAGACAGCATCACCGATGCAACGAACATGAAAATGATCGAACTCAGGAAGATAGTGGAGGGCAGGAAGGCCTAGTGGGATATGGTTCATGGTATCACGAAGGGTCGGACACGACTTAACGACTGAACAACAACAATCTGTTTGCCCATCAGCCACCTGGCATTGATATTCAATTGAAGCCTCTCAACCATTTTCAGAGGAAGCCCAACATACAGTGCCAGTAGCTTAGCCTGAATGTGATCAATGCATGGATACCTGTGGCTAGGTCTGAGTTTTCCAGGTAGCTGGCAAACCAGTCAAAGCTGGCTAAAGGCAGTCCTGACAACCACTGCCACTTCCTGCCTAAGTGCCAGCACCAAATTGCTACCCTGGAGCTATAGAATGCCTTTCCATGATTTGTGTATTTGACTCCTCCCTTTCTAGCAAGCTGCAGGCAAGTTAGAACTTTAGTACTGTAACTGAAAGCATGTTGAAACACAGTTGTTGCTGATTCTTCTGCCTTTTCCCTATTGCTTTACCTGGTCTTTTTTTTTTTTTTTATACTGCCTTGAAATAGTTTCGTATGAAAGGCAGGATGCAAATTGGTAAACAGATATATATTTACAATTTGGTACACATGCAACCCAGAACACCCTGAATACTGGAAACTTCTTTGGAAAAAAAATCAGGTATTCCAAAATAGTTACTTGTGTACTATCAAGAAAGCATTATGATTCAAGTCATCATCATGAATAGACTCAAAGGGGACATGCCCTAGGTGGAATTGTATTTGAAAAGTGGAGCACCTTCTTAGCATGTTAAGAAATATGTGATTTGATAAATGAGATCTTTGGGAAAAATTAATCAAGTATCAGACTTGTTATATAAATCAGACTATATATTATGAAATGCTCAGAGCACATCTCACCTCCTGGCTGGTGTAGATATGAAATCTTCTCTCTGAAAAAGTAGATAAGTTCTCTGAAACAGTTCTCCTGTTGGGAATGTGAAACTGAGCTTAAAATATTCAACCAGGACGATGCTTTGGGGCTGCCATAGGCGATCAAACCAATGTGTTTTCCCCGTCAGTCCTGCTGCTCTTGTTCTAATACTATTCCAGTCTGCGGCTTTAAGACAGTATTACTATAAAAGCAAATGACTTCTTGTTGCTGTTTCCTAATGAGAAAGGCAGAACCAACACTGAACAGCTAAGGGGAAGGAGGCACAAACCTTGTAGAAGCCATTGGATTGGTAATGCAAACACCTTAAAGGGGCTGTGCTGGGTTTCCATATAGTAGCCCTAAAGCCACCTCCTGATGGTGCTATGACTGTCACCAGTATCAAGAGGTTCAAGGCAGGGTGAGTCTAGACAGGTGAGCCCTCTGATGGGTTGTATGGGCCCTCAAGCCAGTGTCCAACCCAATTTCACCCTTGTCTAAGCCCCTCTGTAACTGGACACTTGACAGACATGCAGCACACTGAGAAACCACCATTCAAAAGACAAGGTGAAATAAAAAAAATAAAGAGAGGCATTCAATTAGTAGGTTATAATCAAGACACTAACTAGGAAAGCGAATGAATGATTTATTTCGCGATTTCCACACTGTTTTAAGAGCAAGATTCTAGACAATGCTGGCCAGCTTCAGACTTTTCAAAGCAATGCCAGATGTACAACACACCAACAAAGAGAGTAGCTGTTTAATCATCAAGCTTCCTGATCTTGGACTTATGACGTTCAATTTCCTTCTGCAGACGTTCAATTTCTTTTTTGTGGTGCTCAATTTCATCATGGTGGTGCTTTTTCAGTTCTTTCATGAGTTCATGCTCTTTCTGCCTGCAAAGGTATGGTAGTTAGCACAAGAGATTGCTGCTGTTCATTTCTCACATCTTGGCTAAAGGAAACTTGCTAGAAGTAGTGAAATAAAAGAAATAGTCCTCCCACCACTTAGCAATAAAGCCCTTGGCACAACCATCGGAGATATGCGATGCTACAAGCCGTGGCCTTCCAACTTCATATTGTGCTTTTTGCAGAGTGGGAAGGAATCACCATAATATGGGTAGAAAGTTAAACGTAGCACTCAGTTGGAAAGGCTAATTGGCCCAGTCCTACTGAGAGTTCGGAATGAGCAACAAAACGAGTGGCAAAACCTTGTTCATTTGTTCAAGGTTTACCACAGAACTTAATTCTCAGTTTATTCAAAGCAGCCCTTCACAATTTGTCACCCACAAGGCTAAACACAGCTTGCATAGGCACTTCTGGAGGCCCATCAAAGGATGGATACGTCTGTTTCTGCCTAGAGCTGCAAGAACAGGAGAATTGTCAAGTACAGGTGGACCCCCGTATCCACTGGGGATATGTTCTAGGCCCCTCCGTGGATACTTGAAACCGTGGATAAGAACGAACACCCCCTCCATGGTTTCCTGAGGGGCCCCCACCCTACCTCCCCTGCAGGCAGGCATGCGCACGCCCCCAGCTCTTATTTTTCTTTCAGCAAGCTGTGTTTCTTCCTTAAAACAAACAGAGAAGCAGCCTCCATTGCAGGCAAGTAGAACGAGACTAAGTCCTAGAGAGGCTCTGCAAGGTTTCTGTTAACTCGTTCTACTTGCCTATAATAAGCAGCCAGAGGCTGCTTCTCCTGTTTAAGGAAGAAACGAAGCTTACTGGGAAAAAAGTAAAAGCCTGGGGGGGTCCCCACAATCCGTGGATAACTGAAACCATGGATAGTGAATCCGTGGATATGGGGGCCCACCTGTACTCAAAGGACAATACACAAAGGAAAGCCAGCAAAGCAGAATCCTCCACTGCCTCCTTCAACTGCTCTGCTTTTTAAATTGCTGCACTTCTCCCAGAGAAATATCAGCTGCCTGAGGAAGGAAACAGTGTTTTTAACCAAACTTGAGTTGCCCTGAAGGTCTCTTAAGGTAGCGTACAAATACATAGATAAATAAATATATGGCTGGTGAGCTGCATTTGACTTGGTGGGGAACAAGTTAGGTAGGTTACGCAGCTTTGAATGAGTCTGCCAAACACCTTCAATTTACTTTCTTTAATTCAGACTCCTTCAATCAGTACATTCTTTAAATCAGTAGCACTTCCTGCAAACATGGGCAGAGCAATCCTGCATAAGGATCCGGTGGGCAGCCCAGGCCGCCTGCCGGATCCTGTGCTCCGCCGTAGCCAGGCTGCCGCTCGGCTGGAGATATACTCAGGGAAGGGGACGCTCATCCCCTCCCCCAAGTGTAAATGGCACCCAGGCCGATCAGCCTCCTTGGATTTCCAACAAAGAAAATGCTGGCGGAAGTCAGAGGAGGCCATGTAACAGCCCAGCCGAACAGCGGGGGACGGGATATAGCTGAAGTCATCCCCCGCCCCCTCCTGGACCGGCTGGGCCTATGGGCATCCACCCTCCCCTGCCGAACCGCCTCCCCGCCCACTGGATCCTTACCTGGGTCCGTCGGCGGCCAGGTGAGGGGTCCGTTGGCGGAGCAGGGGAGGCCGGCCTTGCACCGGCCTTCCCTGCTCTCAAGTCGTTGGGAACGTGCCTTATGGCACGTTCGCAACGGCTTCAGGCGGCGGAACACTTGTTCCGCCGCCCGACCGTTCCTCAGGATTGCACCATAAAAGTCATAAGAGACTGGGCAGACCACTTGCCAATAAGCTTCTCAGCAGGATATGAGCAAGTTGAGCATTCTCAAAAGCTAGTTTGGAAGACCGTTTCTTTGCATTCAACAGAAGCTCAAGAACGCTTAGGACTGCAACTTCACGACTATGCATTACAAGCAAATATTTCCTGTACTAAAGATTGTTTCTTTGTCAAGAAAACAGATTTGAGATGGTGCCATTTTTAAGAGGCAAACTGGCAGGTGGGGGAGAGGGATGCAGAAAGAGAAAAGACAATGGATTTCTTTAATCCTTCCCTAACCCGTTGCGTTTCTGCATCAAGGAAAACTGTCCCCACCCACAGTATTCGAGCACACGTGTGAAGAGGAGAGCCACAACAAATAGTTAACATCACAGGAACAAGAAGTCTGGCAACACCCTAAATATTTAGCAGATTTATCATAATAAGCTTTCATAGACTATGCCAGTGGTTCCCAAACTGGGAGGCGTGGCTCCTGAAACCAGCCAGGGGAGCCACGGAGTGCCACAGAATCCTCTCGAAAACAGTGCAACACCAACTGGCAGCCATCAACATAATGTAATGGGGAATCGCGGCTAATGGCCAAGGGAGTCTATGCTTAAAGGCTATCAGCACATGCAGGGGATGGTTCTGACAAGCCATCTTCCCCCATGCGAGTAAGAAAACTGGCCTGAATTTTCCCAGATGTGAGGGGAGAGGTCAGAACATGGGCACACCCATCTTTTATTGTATGGGGTCAGTTTGGAGTTTGAGGTATTGCCTGAAAGTTCAGATGTCTGCAGTCAGTTCCCTTTATATGCGAAATTCGCTATCTGCGAATGGCAAAATTGCCACTTCTCTCTCCCTACTTATTATTTATTTACGTATTTTTCACATTTTTATACCACCCTTCCTCCCAGGAGCTCAGAGTGGTGTACATATTTCCTCCCCTCCATTCTGTCCTCACAACAACCCTGTGAGGTAGGTGGGGCTGAGAGTTTCTGGAGTTTCTCTGTGTGTGTGTGTGTGTTTTCTGTTGAATGCCATTTGCAACACAATGGGAACAGTTTGTGCTCTGGGCTTCCAGAATACTATACAATACCTTTTATACTTGCATAACGTTGTTAGGAAGGAATAATAATTTGCTAGAGTTAGGAATTGTTCCATATCAAAGAGCCAATGTGGTATACTGGATGGTGCCCCAGCTATCACCCAAGCTGTAAGCCCCCTCTGCTTCGTCAACCATTCATTTATACAATATTACTATTTAGTGCATTTGATAGTATCCTTTGGGAATAAATGAACTACTTGCCTGCAGCACCATTTAATTAAGGTTTTAATCAATATTTGTATACATGTATGATACAACCTGCAACATTGCTAGGCAGAGCCCCCATATATGCAAGATGAGTAGTTACTCTTTAGAATTAGCTATATCAAATATTTTTACACCACTTTTCAACAAAACCAAACCTCTCAAAGCTTTCATAGCGAAGAAATGAGAACATGGTTCTCTGCCCAAAGTAGCAGACTCTGGGGGGGGGGGGGGGGAGGAGAAGATGCTGTGCTGGGGTGAATAGGGCCAGTTGCTCATCCCTTAGTAAATATAAGACAGTCACCACTTTAAAAGCGGCCTCTCTTTAGCGGATGTAGCGCTCAGTCAGAAGTCCCATTACAGTCAATGGGACATACTCTCAGGTAAAGGCGGTGACACACCAAGCACGTCTTCCGTCCAGCACGGAGGTGCATCTGGGCTGCGCGTGCGTTTTTTGAGTGTGACATAGCTTCGTAGCAGCCGTCGGAAGACACGGGCGCGTCGATGCCTCAGCTGCCCAAAGCCCAGCTCTGGGAACGTTTGTCGCGTTCCGTCCGTGTCCCAGCCCCCTGGGGGCAGGACACAGAGCAGCCAGAGCCAATCAAAGGGAAGGAAGCCAAAGTCAATCAAAGGGAAAGAGGGGCAGAATGTTGTGGTAAAGCAGCCATTTTTCTCCTCGCTTGGGGTAACTACGAGCGCGCTGTTTTGTTTTTTCAAACCTTCGTCACTTGGAAGGGTTTTAACTTTTTGATAATCCAGAAGTACAGTGTTGAAACATGTGCCTGGGGCAGCCAGCAAGCTCCATCCTTTTCTCCAATGCGTCTAGCTGTGTTTGTTGTCATTTGCTGATTTCCCCCCCTCCCAGTTTTATTTTGTAGTTACTGCCATTGAATATTGTGGCTACATGAGTACAGATGCATTTCTCTTCTGTGCAGGTCCCCTCACATCTTTTCTCCCCTCTCCCCCCCCCCCCTTGCTAGCTGCCGTGAGGGTTCTTGCAGGAGGCAGCGGACGAACGAGCGAGCTAGCGAGGGGGAGGGGAGAGAAGAGGTGAGGGGACCTGCACAGAAGAGAAACGCATCTGTACTCATATGTGTGTGTGTGTTTACTAAAGCTACAATATAAATGGCAATAACTATTGCAACTTGAGATAGTTACTGCCATTTATATTGTGGCTTTAGTAAACACACACACACACACACACAAAAAACAAATGCGTTTCTCTTCTGTGCAGTCCCCACTAGTCCTGACCTCTTCGCTCCCCTTCTCTCCCCCCCCCTTGCTGCTCGATCCTCCGCTGAACCCAGCACGGCTGCGATCTGGTGGGACATGGTAATGTCCCATCCAGCTCCCTAGCGTGCATCCGGTGCGGCAACGCAGCCGGAGCGACGTGCGCGCCACATGGAAGACGTGGTTGGTGTGCCTCAGCCTTAAAGGCCGATTCACACTAGAGTTTTCCCGGCTCGTTGCGGATCTGCGGAGGTAGCGCGGAGCTGTTCTGATGCTTGCGGAGCAGCAACGCAGAGGCAGGCAAGATGGTTTCCCCTCAACTTTTGAGGCGGTTGTGCATGCGGAGCTGGGGATGTTCGCGGAGCTACAGCAGCCCACCAATCGGAGGAGCGCACTTCTGTTCACCAAATCACAGCTGCGCTTTCTTAAGAAGGCGGGACAACAGGCAGCAGGACACTCCCCCAGCTCCAACCGCATACGCAGGGGCAGGGCCATCCGCGCCAGGAAAACTCTAGTGTGAATCGGCCGTAAGAGTGAATACGATTGCAGCCGTAGTCACTTATGTTACGATAAATCTGCCAAATAGCCTTGAAAAGATGCTAGACCTCAAGTGAATAAAGGAGGGGACGCCGATCCAGAGTTTCTTGCAACCCCTAAGCCTCAAGGTGCAAGGTGGTCGGAGGCTGCTGCCACTTCTGGGAGGAAGAAACGCAGCCGTACCTGAAATAGCGCTCTTCTTCGGCCGCTTCCCGCTTCCCAAAGGCGCCGCCAGCGTCACGGACGGCGCCGCCACCTCCGCCGCCCTTCCCAACGCCTCGGCCCAGCTCGCCAACCTGAGAAAGGGGGAGAAGGAAAGAGGGCGGCGTCAGGCTCCTGGCAGAGGCTGCGGCGAAGCCTCCACGGCTGCCCAGCCCCAGCGGGGCCTTGACGCTACCTGGTCCCCGCTGCCGCTGGAGCCCCACATCCGCTGCTGCTGCTGCGGCAACACCAGCGCTCCTCGCAAGCCGCTGCGTAGTACAAGCCCCACCGCAGCCATCTCAGCTCTGCCCTTGGCGTGGGTGTGAGACAGCCTGGCTCCAGAGAGGACGCTCTTCCGGATTGGCAGGAAAAGGCGGGGAATCCAGCCAACGGGCCAATCAGCGCTACGCCCTAAGGTCACGGCAAGAGGAGGAGCCTCGGGGAAGGAGAAACCATAGAGGGAAGGACGCAGAATGGGCGTCACTACACCCTACACTTCCGACCTTCGATTGAAAAGTGCTGCTTGGTTATGAGCGGTCGCCGCTTAAGCGGCGCCTCTTCTGGGCAGCAGGAACAATCAAACATCCTTGTGGCACCTTAGAGTAAGGCTGCAATTCTGAGTCAACACACTTTCCGGGGAATAAGTGCAATGCATAGGCTGGCACCCACTGTAACAGCCCAATTCTGTGCATGTCTACTCAGAAGTCCCACTGAATTCAGCAAGGCTTCCCACACTGAATTCCCAGGAAAGTATGCATAGGATTGCAGCCTAAAGCCCAACCCAGACCGCACGAATTCCTGCCGCAGAGGTGTGTGGTCACCATTTTGAGAGAGAGCAGCTGAGAACGGCGCGAGCAGAATTGTTTGTTGCCCAAGATTTTGAGGGGGGGGGATGCGGAGCTACTGTAGCCACCAATCAGATGAGAGGGGGAGGAGAGTGGTTGTCTGCCAATCGGAACTTACTTGAGTCTTAGCCAATCACCGTGGTGGTTTATTACAAGGTTTATTCCAAGAGGGAAACACGAAGAGGAGAGACTGAGAGACAAAGACAATGGCGGGAAATAGTCAAAACTCTTGCTGGGACAACAATATCAAATTTGTTCTGGAAGTTAGAGACAGACCATGTCTTTATGACATGACCATGAAGGACTACCAGAATATCAATGCAAGGCAGAAAGGCATCATCGTCACTAGGGGGCGCGTTACGGTGACACTAGGGTGACACTGCCCTAGGGTGACACCCCCGCTGCTGCTGCCGGCTGCTAAGAGCGTCCGCCCTGTCCGGGGCCTTCTGAGAAGACCCAATGTGTCAACGCGTCATTTATTAGCTTTTTCGCGCATGCGCAGACCGTTTCTGAGGGCAAGGACTGCCCTTTTGCCCTCAGAAACGGTCTGCGCATGCACAAAAAAGCTAATAAATGACGCGTTGACGCATTGGGCCTTCTCAGAAGGCCCCAGACCGCCGGACGGGGCGGACGCTCCGAGGCCTTCTTCCGGTCTAGGAGCCTCCGCGCGGAACGGGGGCGATGCACACGGGTGCGCGCGTCACCCTTTGTGCGTGTCACCCCCCCCCCGGCAGCCCGCCCCCGCGTGCCACGCTACAGTGATGTGTATGCTTGGGAGGAAATTGCTGAGATATAATGCAAATCCCTGGTAAGTTGCAAATGGCTCATTTGAATTCTGGCTAAAAAGCAGCGTATGGTATTGTATTGCATACAGCTTATGATTGCTATCCCCCTTTAGAGTCTTCTAGGCTCGGGGATGGGTGGGGAATGCACTCTGGTGCATTAACAGTCATGTACCAGACTATGATCAAGGCATGCCTCCTGTAATCTGCATTTTTTTATACCATGGTTTGAGCTTATGCAAGTCTCGAAGACTCACAGCGCAATCCGACTTAACTTTTGTGCCAGTTTAACCAGCGGCGCAGCGAGAACAGGAGGCCCCAGAATGTAAAAGGGATTCAAATCCCCTCCAAAAGAGGAATTCAAAGGGGATTTGAATCTCTTTTCCGTTCTGGGGCCTCCCGTTCTTGCTGCGCCGCTGGTTAAACTGGCACAAAAGTTAAGAACATAAGAAGAGCCCTGCTGGATCAGGCCAAAAGCCCATCTAGTTAAGTCGGATTGCGCTGTCATAAGACTAGTAAAGAAGGTGAGTGGAACAAGAAGTACAATGATTGAAAGGGAATTTAACGGAATCCCTTATGAGGAAAGGCTACAGCGTTTGGGGCTTTTCAGTCTAGGAAAAAGGCGGCTGAGGGGGGACATGATTGAGACGTATAAAATTATGCATGGGATGGAGAGAGTGGATAGAGGGAATTCTTCTCCCTCTCGCACAACACCAGAACCCGGGGACATGCACTAAAATTGAGTGGAGGGAGAGTTAGAACGGACAAAAGAAATTATTTCTTCACCCAGCGTGTAATTCATCTATGGAACTCCTTGCCACAGGATGTGGTGATGGCTCCTGGCCTGGATGCCTTTAAAAGTGGTTTGGACAGATTCATGGAGGAAAAGACCATCACAGGTTACAAGCCATAAGCAACCTCCTGGCTTTAGAAGTAGGTTTTCTCTATGCCAGGTGCAAGGGAGTGACAACAGGAAACAGGTTATCTTGTTGTCTTGTGTGCTCCCTGAGGCATCTGGAGGGACCATTGTGAGATACAGGAAGCTGGACTAGATGGGCCTTTGGCCTGATCCAGCAAGGCTCTTCTTATGTTCTTTATTTAATACTGTTTGATACAGATTGATGGAGGCAGGTTTACAACACCCTGGCCACAAAACTGTTGCAAAGTGGAATTCGTTTTAGGATTTGCTTATGATTCCAAGGTGGGATGAACATGACCTCTTTTCCTTAGAACACCCCTGAAACAAACTATGATCAGGCATATCTCCCCCACTCTGGTTTTACCTGAAACTGTTACAGTTTAAAAAAAGAGGACAGAAAAGGCACAAATGTCTCCTTACATTTTCATAACATTCAGTACAATTTGCAAAAGGTTATACTTCACAGCCTGGTTTTTTTTAAAAAGGATAGTACAGGTGGGGCCCCATATCCACGGATTCGCAATCCACGGTTTCAGTTATCCACGGATTGCGAGGACCCCCCCCCCCTCCAGGCTTTTACTTTTTTCCCGGTAAGCTTCGTTTCTTCCTTAACCAAACAGGAGAAGCAGCCTCTGACTGCTTCTTGCAGGCAAGTAGAACAAGACTAAGTCCTAGAGAGGCTCTGTAAGGTTAACAGAAACCTTGCAGAGCCTCTCTAGGACTTAGTCTCGTTCTACTTGCCTGTAATAGAGGCTGCTTCTCTGTTTGTTTTAAGGAAGAAATAAAGCTTGCTGAAAGAAAAATAAGAGCTGGGGGGGGCGCACGCCTGCCCGCAGGGGAGGCAGGGCGGGGGGCCCTCATGAAACCATGGAGGGGGTGTTTGCTCCTATCCACGGTTTCAAGTATCCATGGAGGGACCTGGAACATATCCCCAGCGGATATGGGGGGAGTACTGTACACAATACAGTTAGGGCGTCTCAAAACTATAGGCTTTTTCTGGTGGTGAGCGTATGTGTCTTGTGGGTGGATGTGGATGCGGCCACTCACCTATTCATTCTTTTACAGTTTCTGCCTGTTCCATGAAGTGTCCGTGTTTACAGAAGTGGGTCAGGAGCTGCTGGCGTGATAGAGGATCCATCATGGATCGTCAGCAGCTACCTCAATTTCCTCATCCCCAGCATCAAACCAAAAAGGTACAACAGCGGTGAAATTGCTTCATTTACAGCGCAATCCGACTTAACTTTTGTGCCAGTTTAACCAGCAGCGCAGCAAGAACGGGAGGCCCCAGAATGGAAAAGGGATTCAAATCCCCTGTGAATTCCTCTTTTGGAGGGGATTTGAATCCCTTTTCTGTTCTGGGGTCTCCCGTTCTCGCTGCGCCGCTGGTTAAACTGGCACAAAATTTAAGTCGGATTGCGCTGTTAGGCTTTTACCATTGCCAGTATTGAAGGTAGTGCTGTGAAATGTCAGGAAACCTAACTGGCAGTATGAGATGTCATAAAACACAAATAACACTATTTCTTTAATGCTGTGTGCCTTTCTGTGACTACAGGACCTCAGGAAACTATCCGGAGTTCCCTTCCCAAACAGAAATGGAACCCCAGGCTTCGTTGGAAATAATCCAAAATGATGCAGATGAGCTTTCAAACGTAGCCTGCGAACAGGTGCCACACAACTTTGGGGAGAGCAGCCCAAGGCCAGCATCTCCGGAGGATGGTGTGGCAGCTGAGACGAGCATGCCACAGGCCTCAACGCCCACCGAGAATACCACAGGTACCTGTGACATGCACGGTCTCACGTGCTCAAGTGTTCTATTTGCATTGCATGCATGCTGTGACTTCAGCACCTTCATTTAAACACTCCTGTGCTTCCCTGTGCTTTCAGTTACTCCGGTGGTTCCTGGGAAAAGGAACACTATGGAAAAGGTTCTCCAAGCCCTGAAAGCTCCGATAGTCCTTAGTCCCCGAGAACCAGCACCCCAAGTACCTGAGGAGCCAAGTCCAAATCTTCATTTTCTAAATGGTCTTCTGCCGAACATGGACAGTGCCTCACCTCATGCTGTCAGAAACATTAAAATTCGAATTCTACAGGTTATTCAGGAGGAGCTGGAACAGGATTCAATGCAGTGTTCTCTGAGTCCAGGGAGTTAGCTTTTCAGATAAGGCACTCATGCTTGGCAAGCCACACAGGAGCAGTGCAGTTTTATTTATAGGGCAGGTCCCGCTGTTTGTTTGAAATCGTTTCTAGAAAGTTGTTAAAGTTATGTTTCATTTCTAAGAAATGCTCTGCAGTTTTTTTGAAACTGTTTTTAAAAGTTTAACAAAGTTATGTTTCCATGCACAGAAGTGCTCAGCAGTTTCTGTGAAACTGTTTCTTAAAGTTTAATAGTCAAGTTTCATTGCACAGTAATGCTCAGCAGTAAGTCTTTTTTCATGCCCCCTTATTTACAGTCATTTACAGTCACGCCCCCTTATTTACAGAAAGAGATGTGGAATACTAAATGACCTCTGTGCATGGACAAAGTGTTTTCATAACCCCCCCCCCCCGAAAAACCTGTAGCTTGTCCAAACACACTTCCAGACCACAGAAATCTTCCAGGGTGGAGGGTGTCTCAAACTCCCGTGCATTTGACCTGGGCATTTGACCTGGGCAGGAGTTATTTGAAAGAGCCCCCCCCCATACCACGTCATCCATTTCTGTGGGATCCATTTCTCCTCCGAAAGGAACAAATCTTCAATTTCCCGCCACAAATTGCTGTAGTTTTCTCTCCGTTCTGCCCCTTTCTGTCTTCTCTCGTGTCTTGGCCAATCGGAGCGCACTTGTGTTTAACCAATCACAGCTGCGCTTTCTTAAGAAGGCGGGACAACAGGAGGGATTATTCGCAAGAAGACACTTGTGGAGACGAAGTCAGCGCGCGGAGGCGAGCGGCCAGGCACCTACGCTCGCTCGCCTCCGCGCTGGATGTCGTGCAGTGTGGGTCGCCCTTTAGGGCCCAATCCTATCCCAACTTTCCAGTGCTGATGCAGCCGCAAAATGCAGCCACCTTGAGGAGGCCTCTGTGACTTTCCCCTCCCCACCTGCAGGATGCAGCGCACATCCCGCTGGCATGGATCCTATTGGCGCTGGAAAGTTGAATAGAATTGGGCCCTTAGTAATTTAACAACACGGTGAGACAGGAAGACTTCATCTTTGTACAAGCTTTTTGAACAAAGGTGAAGTTTTGTCTTCTGCCATCTTTGTACAATCTTTTCTCTTTTCTCTGTGCCAGGTGCAAGGGAGTGACAACAGGAAACAGGTTATCTTGTTGTCTTGTGTGCTCCCTGAGGCATCTGGTGGGGCCACCGTGTGATACAGGAAGCTGGACTAGATGGGCCTTTGGCCTGATCCAACAGGGCTCTTCTTATGTTCTTATACAGGTATGCCCAGACAAGCACGATCCCCTCTGCCACCTGAATTTTCCCCCCACTTACGCAACCTACAATTTAGGTTTAGTTTTTTGTTGCAAAATGGTTTTGCTTTTTGATGGGGATAAGCAACCTCCTGGTTGGAGGAGTAGATTTTCTCTGCACCAGGTACAAGGGAGTGGCGACAGGATACAGGTCTCTTGTTGTCTTGTGTGCTCCCTGAGGCATCTGGTAGGGCCACTGTGTGATACAGGAAGCTGGACTAGATGGGCCTTTGGCCTGATCCAGCAGGGCTCTTCTTATGTTCCAAGCCAAACTGTAGAGTCAAGTTTCATCTACAGTCCATCTAACCCAGCAGTCTGTTTATCGCACTCTGATGCCTCAACCCGACTATGAGCACTGAACATAATAGGTTTCAAAGTTTCATTTAGCTATCATGGCCAACAGGTGCTGATAGATTTATCCTCCTCTATAAGTGTGTCTAATCATCTTTTAAGCCCATCTAAGATAGTGGCGAATTCAGTACCTGAGCTGTGCGTGATGAATGATGTACCAAGCTTGGGCAAGTGCTAGAAAAAGGAACACAGTGATGACGACAGAGATTAATCTTGTCACATGAATGTGGAGGAAACCCACACTTGATTTCAGTATGGTTTGTTACCCCACTCAGCCTGTAGGTGTCACTCCGGTCTGCCTTCGGAATAGGAATGTGTCCCTTGCCTTGAGGCTAAGGGTTGTCTCATTCTTCCAAAATAATTACACCTGCATAAAACTCAGCTGTTATGCAAAGCTGTAGTTTAGATACGGCATACATAAGGGCAGTGTTTCCCAAACGTTTTCAACCTGCTACTCCCTTGATCATTGGTGACCATTGGCCGTGGCTCCCCATTACATTCTCTTACGTGACAGGCACAAAACCACCAGGTGAAGCTTTCTTCCCAATTTCACCACTTCTGTGAATTACTTCTGTTAAGGTTAACTTCTCCCCCTTCTACAGACCTAATCAGAAGTAGGGTAGGGGTATGTTGACTAGGGTGCCTCCTTCCTTCTATCTTCCCACTGCAGGGAACCTGAAGCCACGCTGCCACGGCTCCCCTGGCTGGCTTCCGTGGTTTCCCTGGGAGCCACGCCTCATAGTTTGGGAACCACTGCATTAGGGGATAACAGTGCCTGATACCTGGGAAGTTCTGGGAAGCTAGATAAAATTGAGATCAACAACTGGTTGCAAACAACTGAGGTCAGGCACCGGGCAGAGCTGACCCGCCTGAACACCCCCGTAACTGGGGGCAGTAGTTGGCATGGGGATGCCATGTGAAGCCCTGTGCAGGGCTTTGCCCCAAGTTCCCCAACAACCTTGCACCAGTGCTGGGCTTAGGCACCCTGTGCGATATACCTTGAAGATGCATGCAGGGCCAAGCCAATGTCTCTTCCAATGATGTTTGTGCCTTTTCCCCACTTAGCTATTTGGAGAAGGCAGTGTTGATTCTGCCTTTCTCAGGGGATAGTGACAGGAAGTCGTCTGCTTCTGTACAGTATTAATGCCATAGTAAAGATGCAAACTGGAACAATGTGGGCACAAGAGCAGCAAAAGAACAGACAAGTCAAATTGACTTGACTATTTATATCTCAAGAACAGTATCAAAGTTGAATATCCCATCAAGTCCAGTTTCATATTCTACAACGAAGCATCTTATTCTTTCCCAACCACGATGACTTGGAAACCTTGTGCATCAAACTTCACCTTTCTTGCATGTACAGAAGAAGTAACAACTATTTTGGGCTACTCAGTTTTGAAAGAACTCTCCAGTCATCATGGTCTATTGGATTGTGGGTGTACAGAATTCCAGCTTTCTGGTTGTATGGAAGCACTGTATCAATTTTATTTATCGAGTCAGCATACTGTCTTTCACACAAGAAAGGTTTCAAGGTAGTTTACAGAAAAATAAGTAAAATTCTAGAAAAAAGCAGAGGAATCAGCAAAACCAGCAGCAACAATTTAACCTAAATTACAGCCCAATCCTGTCTATAATGCAGTGGCGGCGCACATAGGGTGGCCGCTGCAAACTAGGCGGGATTGGGCCCGTGCCAGCGGAGCTAGAGCGCTCCTCGGGAGAAAGGGACGTTTTTCCTAATAGGCCTCCACAGATGTGTCCTGGCAAAATGGCCACCACAAATCCGAGGAGCTGGTGTAAGGCCGGTCACGGTCAGGCCCAGGACGGGGGATAGGATTTAGTGGAGCGCGCCGCCGATTATTCCTCCCCCATCCCTGGCCTGGCTGGCCAATCGCCCCTGGCATTCCACACTGGTCCACCCTCTCTACGCGGAAAACCTACCTTCCCTGGTGGGCGCAGCTCCTGGTCTGGAGCGGAGTGAGCGGCGCCAGCCTCTCCATTGGTGCCACTTACTTGCTGGGTGTAAAAAAATGTGCTTTATGGCACATTTACAACACCTGGTACTGGCGGTGCCAGTGCTCCACCGGCGTACACAGGATTGTACTGTTAGTAACATAAAACCTGTAGAAAAAAAGTTTAAACTTGCATGCCCACCACTAGACAGGAAGGAGCCAAATGCAGCACAAGTCACAGAAAGGCATTCTATGGCTCTGGGGTATGCTAGAACAGGGGTTCTCAATCCCTTCCCGGGAAAGTACCACCTCTGGCGCCACTCTCCTGTTGCGTACCACCGGAGGTGACTGCTGATGACATCACCACTTACTTCTGGGTTTTTGGAGGCCAGAAAACATAGGTAGGAGGCTCTGGGCAGGTCCTTCTCAGAGTTCCCAAGAGGCTCGGCCAAAAGCAGGAACCTCATGGGAGCAAAAACGTGGCGCCTAAAGCGCTGCATCAGAGTGGTGTTCTGGCGGCTTGGCGGTGTGATTACCACCAGCAGTCGGCCGAAGCACCACTGGTGGTACAAGTACCACTGGTTGAGAACCTCTGCTCTAGAAGGCTGTGCTTCATGTGAAGGTCACAATGAGTACAATAGAACCTGAAGCACTGACACTTTGGTTGATAGCAAATGACAAGGCACCGATGCAACGAACATGAAAATGAGCGAACTCAGGAAGATAGTGGAGGACAGGAAGGCCTGGCGGGAGATGGCTCATGGGATCACGAAGGGTCGGACACGACTTAACGACTGAACAACAACAACAAAAATGACAAGGAGGTTCATGCGGACATAGGAACCCCCTGAAATATCCAGGATTCAGATTCTTTAAGGTTTTACAGTTCAAAGTCAGCATCTTAATTGGGCCAGTGTACTGCTCTAATCTTGAAGTCACTAAAGCCTGGATGATAGTGGTCAGAGAGTCTGTCTTCCCCCAGAGGGTACAGCTGACATACCAGCCCAAGCTGCACTCAGGGCTGTAAGAACGTCTCTGTTTGCCAGGAAATCTCTCTTCTAATACTGTACTATGCTTCATTCAGGCCTGAGGTGCCTTGTTCTGGTCAGCTTGTGCAAGAACAAAGCTCTCATTTGATTGCCAGGCATGTTTATGACACTACAAGGTTCAAATATATATACACAGTACGATCTTTGTGAAAACAATAGGAAGCGATGCTGCAGCTCAACAGCTGGTACAAGCCGCTCTTTCCTTTAGGGATTGTGACTATGAAGAAAAATTCAAAAGTCACATGTACATTTTTGGAAATTCAAAAGGCACTGCACGTTTTTGGAAATGCAGTTTGTGAGGAGCAGGGACATAATTTAAACACATTGCCTTGGAGTTGAAGATGTCAAATGGTGTTTTCACAGCATTTCAGCCTGACCCTTCTACTGACCCTTCCCTCTGCACCTAATCCCTGTGGTCAATTGGTGCTGCCTTACCTGTCTTACTGGCTTTGTACCTCAAGACTTGACCCACTTCACACTGTATGCTAATTTGAAAGTCTCAAACAGTCTCTGCCTTTTCATGGTGAACTTCTTTCAAGACCTCTTACATGCAAGGAACACCAGAAAAATGCAGTGCGGCGCTCACTCCTAGACCAATCCCAGGAACTTGTTAAGCAAGATGCAACAAGCTCTCCAGCAGTAAAAACTCAACTGTCTGCATCACACTCTCACTTAAGTTACACTCATGGAATATGGGGTTCCAATTCATACCAGCAGAGGACCATGCTATTGTATGAGATGCCAAAAATGGAATCAAGCGCTCTAGCCTGGACAACATCATACATGTCAGTGCAGAAGGGGGAACCAGATACCTTGCCTTCTCCATTTCAGCCGCATCTGTTCTAAGGAATGATTTACTGTGAGAACGTAACTTGCTAGTAGCAGGCATACGTGAACGAGGCAGGTTCCGAAAGTGCTTTGATTGAAAGGACACTTCAAAGAGATCTGGAAACAAATACACTGTAGTGTATTGCACCTCTTTCATTCCTGCCACCAGAATAAACAAAGCTAGGATTGTTATGCTGTTTCAAACACATCTTCTCCGATATACTGGTATATTGGAAGCTATTCCTGGTGATTATTTCTAGTAGGAAGCTCTGAAACTGTTCTTTTATGGGGGCTAAAGACCTACAGAAACCATTCCATACCCTTGCAGTGAAACTATGCTCCATTGATTATGTCACCAACATATATGTAAACACGTTGTGCAGAGGGGCGTGTCAGTCTATTATGTATCCAGCATGTCTGTTTTCAGACTTTGGTTGCAAGACAAACACGGCTTTGGAAAAGTGATACGACGTGAAGGCTGCAAACCTATGCAGCATTTGACATGCTTAAGCAAATTATTGCTTAATTATTTTAATAGGTTCACACGAGCTTAACAGCGTGAGATCAGACTGCATGATCCATATTTAGAATAACAATTTTGACACTACTGTAGATGCTTCTGATGCTCCAATAATTGAAGCCATAGCATATAGCAGGGGTGGCCAAACTGTGGCTCCTGAGCCACATGCGGCTCTTTGATATATAATGTGCTGCTCTCGGAAAGATGTTGGCTGAGCCCCTTTTTGCATCACAATTAATATGTAAAAGGTAAATAAGAAATGTTCGAGCTTTATAATTATTGACCTGGTATAAACTGAGAGTCCACTGGATTAAAACATCAGTTTAATGTTCATGGTGAGCAAATATATTTAAGAATTTAAATGCTTCTTAAATATTGTGGTTCTCGAACATCTGAAGTTTATCGTATTCTGGCTCTTACATTAATCAAGTTTGGCCACCCCTGGCATATAGAGTAATATACAATTGAATGATTTTATATTGGTGACACTCAAAATCACTGATCACCTGTCATTCCTAGATGATCCAGGGCCCTTTTGATGATGATATCCTGCTAGAAAGATGTGGAACAGTCAGCAGTACAGTATATGGAACCCTGGCTCTCTGCATTCTGCTCAGCAGATGGTCTACTTGTTGATTACACATGGATAGGAAGATTGACTTGAGGTTAAGGATGAATCTGTCTGGCTCTCACTTTCAACCCCCCCCCCCTTCACAAAATGACCCATAAAGTGCTGTGCAAAATCAATGGACATTCTTTTCCTTCCCTGGGCAGCTAGTGATGCCTCTCTAGGAATCCATGCTCTCTCTTTTTAACCCATTGACTTCCCTGAAAGCAAAGTAGCTAACTTTTTATCCTTTTTGCCTGTTTTTTTTTTCTTTCCAGATTTATAACTCTGAAAACCTCTGGAGTTCAGTGAGTACCCAGAAATCTTCATCTTTTTTGTTGATGGTCTTGTTTTGGCTACATTTCTATAGGCACGGGGGTGGAACTTTAGAAATATACAGATAGATGCACAGTTTTCTCATGGAAAAGGAACCTAAAATATGGTTTTCTAATAAGTTACCACAAATAGCACTGAGTCCTTCCAGCCTGTGGTCAGTATTGGGTGAGGCAACAAATTACTACTCTATCCAGGAACAGAAGTGCGGGGATGGTAGAGAATAATATTTTCCAAGTTAAATACATATACAATATACATCGTAGACACGTATTTATATACAACGTATTTATATATACATCGTGTTTGTAGCATGCAAAATATGCAGTTTGCTGGCAGCAGGCTATTTAGTTGAGGGAGAAAATGTTTGCATTTCCCACCCAAAGCAGATGTGCTAATTGTGCCACCATAACTAATGCATAAGGTTAGTACCCTCCTTGGACAATTATACAATTGCTTGGAGCATGGATTGTTAGCTTGTGGCCACAAGGAAAGGCCTGTGATGGTACAGTAAAGGCAGAACAGGATAATCCAATTTTAAACCCAAGGAAAACAAGTACTGTACGTGTTTGTGATGTCAATCAACATATGTCCCTTTTTGACTAGCCAACCCGCAAAGCAGCTTACATCAGTCTAAAAAATAAAAGACTATTAATTGTACAATAAAATGTATTTAAAAAAGCGGATGGAGATAATATGAAAGCTAGAGAGTAAAATAAATTTAGAGGCCAGGCAAATAAAAATGGTATTTCATTACCTTTCTAAAAGAACCAAAAGGTGCCAATCTGGTGCGAGTCTCCCCATGAAAGAAAATCTACATCAGGGATGTCAAACATAAGGCCTGCAGGCCAGATGCGGGCCCCGGAAGCTCTTTATCCAGCCCCTGTTATAATTGGGCTCTTTCAGGGCCGCCCTTTCAGCAGTGCCATTTCTGCCAAGGCTCTGGGAGGGAGATGGCAGGAGGCCTCAGAAGGCAAGGAACGCTATGGGGGAAGGTGCAGACCAAGAGGGGTATGAGAGGGAGACACTGCTGAGGTGATGGGAAAGCATTATCACGCAGGCTGCCTGTTCAGCAGAGCCGCTTCTGCGGAGGCATCACTTCGCAGCACTGCTAAAAGCCCACTATATGAAACAAGTTTGACACCCCTGGTCTAGGGGCCACCACTGCTCTTGGTAGCCATGACGCTTATGGCATAACATTACTCATGAGCAAGTCCCTCTGCGTTTGATAATGCTTACTTCCAGATAGATAGCACATCAGATTGCAGCCTTAAACAGCTATAGCTTTCCCTTCCATGCGGAGTCATGCTGAACGCAGCTTTTGAATAATTTTATATAGGGTGTGAGATTTAGGAGTACTGTAGGATTCTAGCCTAGCCTTCTTCCCGAGATGCTAGTTATCTACATGCAGTGACATTGCACAAGAGTAAGGTGGAAGAACTCTGGACCATTCTGCTTCAGTCTGCAGATGGGGAGTCATTAGTTTTCAATTCTTCCCCCTATGCAAAACAAACAAAAGAAATCCACAAATAAAAAACAAAACCCAAAATAAAGCTATCCCATGATACCAGCAAATCAGGAACAGGTCTCCACAACCTGACCTGAAAAGTGTACTTTTGCATGCCACACCTGTGGCCTGAAGTGGTACAGCCCTGACGTCTACCTCTTAATTCTGCCCAGTGTGTGTGTGTGTGGGGAGCGCTTAGCTTAGGTCTATTTTGATTGCACGGAGAGAAGCATTCAACCAGTAGCAGGCTAAAGTGGTACAGCCCTGGCATAGTTTTCCTCACCTCACTGAGAACTAGGGCCTTATTGGCACTCATTGCTTCGACGAGCGAGCCAGCGACGTGCCCACAGCCAGCCTCCTTTGTCTCGCAAGCGAGAAAGCGGGAGGCGGCCGCTCTTTGAAAGCCCGGATTTCTTCCCATTGACCCTACCGGCGCGCCATGGCTCCTCGGGCCCTGCGGATTGGCCGGCGAGCGCCTTTCAGCCGATTGGCCGCCTGGCCCCGCCTCCGGACGGCGATAGGCGCCCCTGCCCGCCTCTCCGAATCGCCGCCCTCCGGTTGGCCCACCAGACGCAGTCCCTGGAAACAGTTCCGGGAAACCCCTCGCGTTGCCGGGGTCGCTCTTGTCGCCCATGAGGGGAGGGAAGAGGAGGAGCGCGCGCCATTTCCAGCCGCTGCTCCAGCCGCGCCGCGCAGGTCCCGCTCCGGTGAGTGTCGGTCAAGGCCGCTCGGCCGGGGGGACGTGGCGCCGGGAGCGGGGGAGGGCGCCGCCGGAAGACCCGGGGTCCGTGCCACCGCTCCTGAGGCGCTTTTTGTGGCCGCGCCGGAGGATGCGTCTGGGCGATGCAGGCCGCGCTCTGCGCGGGGGCGGGGAAGTTGGTAGGCCGGCGGGGGGCGGGCGGGGGTTCACCTGAGAGCGCCAGAGGTTCGGGAGGGGGTGGGGCCTGGCCCCGACCCGGCGGGCTCCCTACAGCAAACACCCCGCCTTCTGCACCGTCAGGCCCGAGCCGGCTGTGATCGCCGCGTGCCTGTTTTTAAAACCACGGTTGCAGGTTTTTTTTTTAATCCGAACCAGATTGGATCCGGAGTAAACCCTGTTTCTATTGGCTCTCAATTCATTTTGGCGGGGACGCCTTTTGTTTGGGTGGGAGAGATCAGCTCTTTCTCTCCTCTCCCCAAAACCACGCAAAGCCAGATTAGCAACCCAATCCTATGTACATGGGACTCATTGTACATGGGACTTGAATTCAATGGTATTTTCTCCCAAGAAAGTGTGCATAAGGTTGCAGGTTTAGGCTGCAATCCTGTGCATGCTGATACCTGGTGTCAAGTCCCGTTGAACATAACGGGACTCAACTTCCAAGTTAGCATGCATATTTGCATTCGTAGGGTAGCACTGCACATAGGGTCGTGGGGGTTTCTTTGCCTATGGGTGAGGGGGGGATATGCCATGGGATGGACCTGCCTGGTCGCGGATCGGAAGCACGATTATCTGTGGGTAAAGCCCTGTTGGGGTGCAGTGGGGGGGCTTACCCGTTAAGGAGTATGCACGGGATGGAGCTGTGCCGCTGCAGTAACAATGCACGCTCACGAGTGAACCTTGTTGGGTGCAATGGGGCTTTTAATTTCCGAGTAAACAGAAATCATTTGGTACCTTTTCTGGAGCGACTCCCCATTAAGTTTGCCAAACGCAACTTTTCCCAAGGGGAGCCCTTGTTGGCCCATGTTTTGAAACGTGTCTAAGCTTTAAAGCGGGGTTTCCATCTTTGGCAAGTTAACCCCTTCTCCAGAAACTCATTTGAAGTTGTTTCAGAGGTTGTTGGGAGGGTCAAAATCAGATTTGACAGTGGCTGCGGCCATGTGTCTTGGGAAAGAGGGCAGTGAATTGGGTGTTCTGGTTCATGATACATCTGACAGCAGTTTCTAGTTTATAAAAATAGTGGAGACTCCTTGGGACTACTTCTTGACTGTAGCAATGCTACAGTTGTGAGGTTACTGTGCTAGCATTGGTCATGAAGCTTGTAGGCTAGTTAACATGTCCTGCTGGAGGAATTGTTTCAGTTTGTGTATGCATGTGGCACATCCTTGATGCGTTCTGGTGATGCTGGAGTTCTGTTTTATGAAGTATCTTGCAAATGTTGGTTATCCATTTTACAGTTGTAGAGTTAGTGTAGAGTTTATTATGGGTGAACTTACGTTTGTGGTTGCATATAATCATTTGAGGGCTGTGACATTTTTGAGGTAGAAGATATTACTTTGTTGTAAATGGCTTGAGGGCTGGTATTAATACCTAAAGAGGTGATAGCTCCTCTGCCCTGTGGAGTATGTCTTCCTCTCATTTTTAGGTTAAGAACAATAACAGTAGGTTATTTCTGAAACTCCTTGTCATCTTGATGTGAGTGAGCAGAGATGGGCAGTTTAGATGCCTGTATACTGGCTTGAAGCTATGCAATGTTTGTAAAAACACAACCCAAAAACCGCCCCTTGTTGAATAGCTTTCTGCAGTTAAAATAAGTGCATCTTTTCTGTCACATGGTAGGTCAGTAACATTGTGTTATAAGTAGCTTCTCTTTTGTAAGTTTCACAAATTCGTCAGTATGGCCGCAGTAGTTCCAACTGCAATTTCTTTCCTATGTATTAGGAAGATTACTATGAGATTATGTATATCTCTGTTTCTGGAAATTCCATTGGCCTAGGAGCATATGTTGCTTTCTGTGGGAACAATAAACCTGTTTTGCTGATTTTCCTTCTATTGAATTACGAAAACATTTTTTTAAAAATCCATTTTATGAATAGATATGTTTGTATCTTCATTTGTTTTAACATAATTGATTGAGCTTTAGGATAACTTGTTGTTATAAGGTTTTTACTAGATTCTAGCAGTTGGGATATCGCTGAGAAACTGAAATAGAATCCAGTACATTAAAGTATCTTGGGGCAGAAGTTCATTCCTTTAGTCACAATCAAGTTGTTTGTTTTGATTTGATATACGAAATAAATTAATATCAAGAAGTGAATGAGCTGGTTAGGGTGACAACTGAGGCTCAATTTTTCATATGAATATCTGGAAATAAACTCCGTTGAACACAGTAAAGCTTGCTTTCAAGGAAATGTGTTTAGGATTGTGCTGTATGTGACCATATGTTGGTATGAGGTACTGATCCCCACCTTGTACCAGTACAGCCAGGCGCCCCATCAGCACTAGTGCAAGAAACTTGGACATGCACTCTTTAGCATGCAAAAGTTTTACGCTACAGTCGGGCCACATTATCCGCAGGGGTTCCATTCCGGATGCTGGGGATCCATTTTTAAAACGTAAAAAGTAAAAATGAGTAAGAAAATGGCCTTCTCTACCTTTGCGCGGCAAAATCGCGCTGTTTGCAGGGCAGTCTTCTGCGCTCCCAGAAGCCACTTCTGGGTCGCGTGACAGCCTCCCTTCACTCTGGCTCGCCCAGCGCGATGCACTCTGGGGTGAGCCAGGGCAAAGGGAGGGGGAATCACATGACCCGGAAGTGGCTTCCGGGAGCGAAGAAGACTGCCCTGCAAACAGTGCGATTTTTGCCACATGAAGGCCATTTTCTTACTACTTTTTACTTTTTGCAATGTTTTTAAAATGGGTCCCCATATCTGTGGCTTCTGCTGATACTGAGATTGGCGGATGCTGGACCCGCGAATAACGCGGGTCCACCTGTAATTCCAAATAAATATGGGAGAGTTAATGTCATTTTGACATCCATATCAAGTTGGGGGCACCGCAAGGCACCAGTGCAAAGTTACACTTTAGAAACATGAGTGATAACTCTGCAGAAGAGTAATTTCCAGTGCAGGGCTTCATGGACCAAATAGCATATAGGTACCATTCTCATAACAAGTAACAGGACTACATAACATAGGTACAGAGAAGAAATTCTTCAACATATCCCCTCCCATCTCCACACAGGTTGCCCCTCAGGACAACATCCCCCTGCACACAACTCCCAGCCTGCCTCCCCACAAATTCCCTGGATTAAGATATGGGAGCAGGTTGCCTTGTGACATGGAGTAGCAAATAGATCTTTCTGTGGAGTCGCATGTGGCACAGGTAAATAATAGAACATTAGCCCAGCACCAATGCTGAAGGACTTTGCAGTAACGGATGGCCACTGAAGATTCCTAAGGATAGGATACTGATTAGTTTGCACCACTGAAAGCAGAAATGGTGTAAATGTTTTGAGCTCAGATGTTTGTTACTTTTCTGGAGCACGGGCAGGGATTCACAAATTTTGGTGATTAATTGTGATCGCCACCATCCCTGCTCCTTGTGAATCCTCTGACATGGACTGGAGAGGTGGTCTGTCTTTGTCTTTATGCTGTGCTTCAGAATCTCTAAAGTGTGATGCAAATTTAAAGACTGAGCCGGTTGTTCAGATGAGAGGCAGGGTTTGGTCTCTGATTTTATGCTCTGCCTTGAACACAGCCTGCATGTCTCAGAAGCACAGTGCAAACTTGGGGATCTTCCTTGCCTCGCACCCATTTCCATACCGAGAAAAGGTGTGCAGTCCCATTCCTGAGTTTGCCCAGAGTTTGAGTGTTTCCTCGGAATACCTGCAGTGTGCTGTGAAAAGACACAAGAGTTTCAGATTTGGAGGAGAGGCAGGGTCAGTCTCTTACGGCGCAATCCAGTGTAAATGGAGTGCCGGGGGAGCACAAGCTCGTGCCGTATAAACGTGCCGTAAAGCGTGTTTATGGCACTCAGCGAGTAAGGACTGCTGGTGCAGCGGCCTGCGGCCCTTACCCGGGCTCCTGCCTGGCCCTGTGTGCACTGGGGCAGGTAAATCCTACACCGGCCGAGTGGCAGGGCGGTGAGGGGGGCGGCCATTGGTCGCCCCTGGGCCTGGAGTGGCTGGAGATATCGGCGGTGAGATACGCCATATCCCAAGCCCGGTGCAGGCTTACACGGCTGCCACGAATGTATGCGAGCTCTGGAGCTCGCGAACATTCGAGGAGGCCCATTGGGCCTCCCACTGCTTACACCCGGGGAGGGGGACAATCGTCCCCTTCCCTCAAGGTGCATCAGGGCTGCCCCGGGGGCCGGGCAGCCCAGAATCTGCATAGGATATGGCAGCCGGCCCTTTAGGCCAGGCGCCGTATCTTACCCAGGATTGGGCTGTTACTGTGTGTCTTGCTATGGAGGTTCTGAGTGCCTCCAAAGCACAGCATGAAGTCTGAGATGAGGGAGGAGGGGAGTTCTCATGGTGGAGAGCTGAGCATGGGGTTGGGCTGCTAGCTCACAGTTGGACTTAACCGTGCTTTGTGGTTGTAATGCCAGAGCAGAGAACGAGGAAGAATACTTGGTACATGTGTAAATACACATTCGGGAAAAAAAAGAGGTGCCATGAGCATTTTTAAGGAAGGTAGAAGTTTTACAAAAAAATGTGAAAAAAATCTTGGGTAGCCAAATTCTTGGCACAAACTGTGTTTTTCAGATATGTATTAGGTCTGTGTGTTTGTAACTACCGGTGAGTAAGAGTCCCTCAGTGGCTCTGGGCACTAAAACAACCTAAAATAATAATGCTGGATAATAATAATAAACGTCTTTGATTGTTTCCATTTGCACAGTGACAGTACTTCGTTCTGGCACAGTTAGTTTCCTGGCACTAATGCTTACCTCATCACAAAGCTTGTACACGTTTCGCAGTTGCGCACAGACTAGTTCAGTTCATAGGCCTATGTTTATGGAGGGAATTCTTGAGTGTTGCTTGTTCTTGACAGTCCGCATAAATGTATTTTTCATGCAGGGGTGTCTGCTTCTCTGTTAAAGTATTCATATAGGAAACTAACATTTAAGCCAGTGGTTCCCAAATTTTTTAGCACAGGGACCCACTTTTTAAAATGACACTATCAGGACCCACCTTGCTTTACGAGACTTTGAAAAAAGGTGATCTAGAAATTTGTTTGTTTACATACAAGTAATTATTTATTTGGGGGAAAAAATCAATCCATTTCTCATAAGGAGGTGGCCCTAATGAATAGCCTCAAGGCTTGAGGGGCTTAGTTATGTGAAGCAGCCTTCCCTTGCCCCCACTATCTGTCATTGATGGACTTGGAGGGAAAACGCACCAGAAAAAAGATGCTCAAGCATTTATCTCCCTGTATTTTACACGAGCTTGCAAACTGCAGAAGCTCAGCTCTTTGCAGGGCAATTAGCAACTATCTGGTTTTTGAATAGCCTCAGGGCTTGCGGCAATTGGTTATGTGATCTTTCCATCACCCCTGTTTTCATTGGAGACTCTGCTTGACCCACCAGAAATCAGGTCATGACCCACCAAGTGGGTCCCGACCCACAGTTTGAAAAATGCTGATGTAAGCTAAGAAACCTGTGTAATTTTCCCAGAGATCTGGTCTATATACGTAGTTAAAAAGAATATTTCTGGTCATTTTGATTTGAAAGCTTATTTGAAAGAACATTTAACATGATTGGTGGCTGCAGCTTTAGTTCATTGCTGGGGCATGAAAAAGCTGATATATGTTGGGTGAAGATTTCTCCAAATCTTTAAACTGTTTTCTGAAGGTCCACAATGTGGGAGAAATATGAGATACTTCTAGCAGAATAACCATGAAAGAAATCTTGGAGCAGCAGTTCTTGTAATGATATTGGTTCTGCAAGGAAATAACATTACGTTTTGGCTTAACCTTTAAACTGATAAATAGATGAAGCCATTGAGAACCTTGTTTTGTTTTTAGTACATAAATTGTACAGTATATTGAAAGACCAAGTTTACAGAGCTTCTTAATCTTCCCCAAAGTATTAAGCATTTCTTTTTCATGTGTTGTGAACTTATCTGAGAATCTTTCACATTGTACTGGAGGATAACTTTTGAATGAAGAATGTAAAAAAGCTTAGCTGCATTAGCATATTTACAATACTGTTAGTAACTGATTAGTGTTATAATCTTCTGTAGAAAGTTCACAGGAAAAAATACAATCTGGACTTGGTTCAACTTTATGGATTTGCTGCCATGTTATCCGCACCTGACTGCAGGAAAGCCAAGCTCTTTTCAGGAGTGACTAGTTCCCTCTTCATGATGCTGCTGTTCTGAAGACAAGTGAGGGTCTTGAATTATTTTCTGGTATTCCTTTGTTTATAGGTGGCTAATGTTGTCTGTGAGAGTGTTACATAAATCAGTCATATTCTTAATTGGCAGAATACTGATAGACTTGTTTAAGTACAATGTGTTGTATCCTAAGTAAGTGAATCCTGATGAAATGATGCATCGTTGAAATCAATGAGACAAGTTAGTCATGATTAACGTAAGCTCTGTTAATTTCAGTGGGACATGCAGCCCAGTCCTTACCAACTTTCCAGTGCTGATGCAGCTCCAAGGTAAGGGAATAAATGTTCCTTTACCTTGAGGAGGCCTCTGTGACTGCCCCACCACCACAGAATGCAGCGTGTGCCCCATTGTCACGGCTGCATCAGTTCTGGAAAGTTGGTTAGGATTGGGCTGTTAGTAATGACTGAGGCCGCAGTCCTTTACACACTTACCTGGGAGTAAGTTCCATTGAACTCATGTCTGAGTGGACATGCATAGGATTGTGCTGTAATTTTCTCAGAATGCAATCATTCGCTTGCAAGGAAGGTTCACGTGAGTTGCAGTTTGAGAATCTTTATAAATGTAGATATGTTAAAATCCAGGAGGCATGATGGGGAACAATTTAATAAACTATATTTTTTGGGGGGGAGAACTCCATGTTTTTATTTCAATTAATGGTGTGCTGTGGTTTTTGTTTTGTTTTTTGGATAGTTGTGTCTGCTTTGGTAGTATTGACACTTTGCTGGAGATGATCGAGCCTCCTCTTCTCCCTCACCCACCACCAAATCATCTATCCCTATGAATGGAACTAGTTGAATGGTGGATTGAAAAAAAATGTTGGTCAGATTTATATCAGTCTTGGCTTGAGGGGTAGACCTGAGTCTTCTCTGTGCAGCAGAATATCTTTGTAGTTTTCATTGGATAGATGGCTGCGTGTGGTGTGAATCTGGTTTTCTCAGTGCTATGGAGAATTGGTGTGATGTAGAACAGAATTGAAGCTCATTGCATGTAGTATAGATCAGCGGTTCTCAAAGTGGTGGGTCATGACCCACCACTGGAATCGGATGCTGTCCCCTGCCACCTTAAGGGGCAAGGAAAGCATGATGGCAGCGGCAATCCTGGGGATCATGCCGCCGCCAGGGGGGAGTGTCCATTTTACATTTACCGGGGGTCCTGACGTCTTCTGGGGGGGAGTGGGGAGGCCTGCAGACCCCTCCACAGGCCTCCCCGAGCTTCAGATCGCCACAGAGCGGCGATTTACAACCGGAAGTGGTCGTAAATCACTACTCTGTGGTGATCTGAAACTCAGGGAGGCCGGCAGAAGGGTCCGTAGGCCTCCCCGGAAGCCATCAGGACCCCTGGTGAGTGTAAAACTGGCACTTCCCCACTCCCACAAAGACTCAAAGTTGGCGGGGAGAACTTTGAGAACCACTGGTATAGATGCAACATTTAATGCGTCACAGAAAGAAGTGTGCTAGAATGTGCAAAAGAAAAAGGGCTAATATGACACCACTTATACATACATATGCTACTGTATGGTGACAGTCCATCAAACAATTTCTTGATGTTAAAATAAAATTGTAACGCTAGTAAGTCTTTTCCTGGAGCGGGGATGCCTTTTTTAATCAACATTTTGTCTTGCTGCTTTGGTGCATTTATTGTATTGAATACCTCTGTTTGGGTGGCTATCTTCAGGTTTATCTAGTATTTGAAGGACTAGTCTTACTGTTCAATGCTCGAAAGGCTTTAAAAATCTTTATAGCTTATGTTTTATGCATATTGAATTTTCTGGTAAAGTCAGGCCTGCTTTGACTCTCTGCTATTATTGTATTGCTGATCATCTCTACTTTACGTAGTGGTTTATATCCCTTGTGCTTTCATGGATGAATATTAAACACTGTTTGGGATGCAGACAAATAGATTGAGTTTTGTAATAGGTTAGAAAAAGCCCACAGGAATTGTTTTGAGAAGATGGTGGTACGCTTTCGATGTGTATCTGTGCAGTCTTTTTATTGACTTTTGCATCCAGTCTTCCTAGTAGAAAATTGAAGGTGCTACTGTTGATTTAAATTCTAATATCTGGAATAACATGCTGTGCTGTGATATGCAGAGCTTACTGCAAGTTTATCTTGCTGATATGTGAAGTGCCATTCATTTATTGATCCACTTGTGTGAAACCTAATGTGGCGTGTTCCCTTCAAAAATAAACAAACATTGCATTCTGGCAACCAGTGTATGTTAAAGCAGCATGGCTTGTCTTATGTAATATAACATTGGGTTTGAAGGAAGACATGGAAGGAAGCCAGAAGCTATGCGAAAGATGGCAAGCAACTGACATTTGTATACGTAGCTGCCCTGGAGGCCTCTGTATTGAACACATTGATCTAAAATCTCTTTGAGACCAGGGGAATAATGGCAGATGTTTGTGCATTCCCATATATCCCCTACCTGATTATTGCAGAAATTCATCACGCAGAAGTAAAAAGTAAACTTGATGTACATGAAATGCTTAATACTGTGCATCATTCCATGTACATGTTCCACAGTATTTCAGGACTGTACTTTTTCTTCAAATTAGGTGAGCTGCATTCTAAAGGCTTTAAATGTAGGTTTAATGCAAGTCTCTTGCAGCATGTTTACAAATTAGTTTAGATAAATGCATTGTCCTACAAATTAGTTATTTCTGGCTTTATGTAATATAGCTCCTGAATTTTTTCCAGCAGCATAATAAAATGGCTAATCAGGTGAATGGTAATGCGGTACAGTTAAAAGAAGAGGAAGAACCAATGGATACTTCCAGTGTAACTCACACAGAACACTACAAGACACTGATAGAGGCAGGCCTCCCACAGAAGGTGGCAGAGAGACTTGATGAAATATTTCAGACAGGTATAATATGCATTTCTTGTTTCTGATTGGTTATGAAAGTGAAGGGAAAGAATTTTCAAATTTTTAGGGTTTTTTTAAAGTTGAAAAATTTGCTGTATTTTGCACTGTGTAGCTTTGAATGTACTGCTGCTTTCACTTCTTTTGAGGTCAAATTGGGTTTGACATATGTTGACAGTATCGTAGGTCTTTACAGGACGCTTCATAGACTTAAAAAAGTGGCCGTTCCAGCCTTCTTAAGTGTAACGTTTCTCACTAAAATAATCATGTGCTTCTACAATTACCACTTATGGTGATTATGTTAAATATTTCGATAGGTGGCTTATTGGGGGGTGGAAATAGCTTGCTTGGCTTACTGGGGGTTTACGTTTGAATTCCAGTCTGTATGTGAATTTCATGTCTTTCTAGCTCTTAGTGGATAGCTCAATCTATACCAGTCATTTACATGGGCTTAGTTTAACAATAATGGCTTGAATTATGTTTATTTGCTTGGAGCTCCTTGTATTCTAAAGAGAGAGAGAGAGAGAGAGAGGACATATGTTCTGCTTTAGGAAACACATGCCTTTTTTTAGTGTGAAATAGAAACTTCCTCTTCCTCTTTAGTATGCGTGTTGTGAACATATTTAGACACGTCAGTGGAACTGCTTCATGCCCTTTACCTCAAATACTTCAGTGGCAAAGTTTAGTTTTATCCTTTTCTAAAACACTCCAAAAGTTCTGCAAACGTTAGACAGTTCAAAAGAATACCATATCTGTCTTCATTATGTTGATATTCTGGCTTATGTGGCTGATCTGTCTTGAAAGACAATCCCAATGAGTGCCTGCCAGCTAGTTTTTATTTCCTTAGAGATGGACATCTCGAAGGCTGTGTTATGATGATATCCACTTAGTGGCTTGAGTGTAGGTGTCTTGAGAGAGGAACTTGCAAGATTTAGAATGTGTTGCACTTAGGTTGTGTCGTGAAGAGTTTAGGTAAATATCACACTTTTTAAAAATGTATTAATGTTAAAACATTTACTACCTAGTATTAGTTCAGAAATGTTTTGTACAACTCTATCTTCATGTGTAAAAAGAGTTACTTTACCCTGCTGGGGTTTCTTACTGCCGTTGGCTACTTCTCATTGCATAGCTAATAACTTTGGGGCTGAACTTTATGATTTTTAATCTGCTGAGTTTTGTCCCTGGATAAATGATGCAGGTACCTTCCAATATGCAGGACCAATTATGAAATGCAGTCTCTATGCACTGCCATTCTGTGTGTTTGAGAGTAAGGGCTTTGCCAGCGTTTGTTTAAAATCCTGAAATATTCAAAACCACACTCTGAATATTTGATTAGAAGTCAGTACAAAAATCTGAGCATCTTACCTGATGCAACTAGCAATGCTCCACAGATCTCATAAGTTACTACTAACTTTAGGTCTTGGAAAAGGAAATATATGAAAATCTTTCCAAAATATGTGCTTCAGAACTGGTTTAGTATGTGGGTCTGAACCTGTAAGCCTAATATTAGTGTACTTGAGGTACATAACAGGGCTCGAAATAATATCACTGGCTGGAAAGTGTGTGGCAAAGTTAGTGTTTATAGACAAAACATCTACTTTAATATCTACTTTTTATAGGCATGGGGAGAGTTTTTCAATTTGGGATTTTTTGTGGGGTGGGTGGAAGCTGGTTTTGTAAGTTCCACCAATAACTACTGTGGTTACGATGCAGAATTTTTCCTTGTGCATAATTTGTAATGGCTCAGTTCTAAGAAAAGAAACCTTAAAGCTGTGAAATGTGAGCCAGAGTTGATTATTTCAAACCCTGATATGTAGTGTTGCTTTGTACAGCAACCTGATTCCCAAAGTTTCTGAAATAATTATGTTTCTGGATATAATTTTTAGTCTACAGTAGCTAGTGCAAATTATTTAGCTTGAATTATTTCAGTTTTAGCAAACTAAAACAGTGGTTTAAAAAAACAACAACTAGCTTGTGTTTGTATAATTAAATGGGAATCTGTAACTTTTCTCTATTTTTAATTTTTTTAGGATTGGTAGCTTATGTTGATCTTGATGAGAGAGCAATAGATGCTCTTAGAGAATTTGACGAAGAAGGAGCCCTCTCTGTATTACAGCAGTTTAAGGAAAGTGACCTGTCGCATGTACAGGTAAGGTGAGAGCTCCTGTGAACGAATAGGTTCACAAATGTAGTATTATTTCTAACTTGACGAGCCAATAAACCTGCCTTTCAAAATGCCCATTTTGAACGTGGATTGAATTTTTTTGTAATATGTCTCTTGATATTAGGATTTTGCTGCTAATGTAGCGTAGAGTGACATTAGGATTTTGCTGCTAATGTAGCGTAGAGTTGCATGCATGTAGTAAGACTTAGTGTCCCAAATTGTGTCTCTTGGTAGAGTGATGGCTTGTTTTTAAAGAAATCCTATCAAATTTGTGTTAAGGATGCTGGTTAGTTTTTATAAATCTGCTGTGGTTGGATATTGTTCAAGTTCAGTGGCTTCAAGTTGCTATGTATACATTCCAGTTGAATTATTTCATAAACTGTATCTGCAGAACAAAAGTGCATTTTTATGTGGAGTTATGAAGACCTACAGACAGAGAGAGAAACAAGGAAGCAAAGTACAAGAGTCAACAAAGGGGCCAGATGAAGCAAAGATTAAGGTAATACATAGATATGCTGAACTAAAAGTGCATTGTTTTGAACAAGGGAGCAGATCATAAATGGGCTACAACTGAACTTTTGTGTAGGTATCTTTGCAGTCAAGAGGATCTTCGTGTCTTTCTGATGCAAACTTATGCTGAAGAAATGAGTCGTATTTTTTTAGGAAAGTTTCTTTACTTCATCTTTGTAAATTTATATGAAAGTAAATCATTATAAAGTTGGAAATGTGGAGTTGCAGAAGAGCCCTGCAGTGATTCATGTGTAAGAGAGAAGTCTGGGAGGCATGTTGTTATTTCCATGTGTTTTGCACATTGCATTCACTAACGTTGAAATTATTGTTGTGTGTTGCTTAATAGACGTATTTATGCAGCTGTTCTATAATGTATTCAAAATAGTGGCCTGAGCCACAGTTTCTCACTATATCCCCACTGGAAGTTCCACCAAAGTTGCCTATTCAGCTTGCTTGTTTCTTTTGCCTGCACCATTTTGTTGCAGAGTTACCACAGATCTAGAAAGCCCCTATGAAAGAGGGACAAGTAAAGCTCATCATCGGGATTCAGGGTTCGTTCGGGATTCAGGGTTCGTTCTATTTGCATCACAGCGGGTTATAACAGTCTCCGATCTTTACTAAGTAAAGCTCTGTTGGGGTATAGAGTCATGCTGACAAAGCGCTAAAATTGTCAAGGCACACACTCAGGTTTTTGACAAGGCACACAGCGCTGCCGGTAGGGGGCTCACATCCCTCAATGTCCCTACTAATAAATGACCCTCCCCCAAACTCCCACGGCGCACCTGTGGACTATTCGTGGCACACCAGTGTGCCACTGCACACTGGTTGAAAATCTGTGGTATAGAGCAAGATATTTTCCCCCTTGGCACAGGTTTTATGTCTTTAACCAATTGAATGTTAGACAGTTATAGAGATACAATGGAATTTCTCGGGGGTGGGGGGGAGGCTTGAACTGCCAAATATTGCCCTGGAGTGTGTTGCATCTACGGATGGTACAATTCAATTGTTGTTGTTCAGTCGTTAAGTCGTGTCTGACCCTTCGTGATCCCATGAACCATATCCCGCCAGGCCTTCCTGTCCTCCACTATCTTCCTGAGTTTGCTCATTTTCACGTTCGTTGCATCGGTGATGCTGTCTAACCATCTCATCCTTTGCCTTCCCCTTTGCCTTCAATCTTTCCCAGCATCAGAGTCTTCTCCAGAGAGTCCTCTCTTCACATTAGGTGGCCAAAATATTTGAGTTTCAGCCTCAGTACCTGTCCTGAGTACCTGTTCCAGGGAATAGTCAGGGTTGATTTCACTTAGGATTGACTGATTTGATCTCCTAGCAGTCCAAGGGACTCTCAGGAGTCTTCTCCAGCACCACAGTTCGAAAGTTCCACAGTTCAATACAATACAAAAACCAATACAATTCAATACTAACTTGTTAAAATCTAGAGAAAGATAGATCTGACACCTCCAGTCCATTCTCCTTGCTATTTGAAACAGGGAAGACATCATCTACATCACAGAGGGCACACAAGTATTACCAACTCATGTTAAAAGCATGGATATGTAGTTTGTTCATATCCAGCACCACAGAAGTGATTCAGGATATGAGCTCCTTTCTATAGCTTTCTCTCTCTCTCTCTCTCTCTCTCTCTCTCTCTCTCTCTATTTATCATGGTACTCTGTGAATCTCTGTTGGCCTTGCATGATCCAGAGGCTTTGCCTTGACTTAGAGCCCCTCCCCAAACAGCATTCTCCCCATTCCAACATGCATCTTTCTAGAACAAACCCACATCTTGTAGCCCACCAAGCTATGTATTGGTTTAGCCACCTATGGTGGCCTGCTAGGAGCTTTGGGGGACCCCTCCCCAAGTGGGTGTCATCTTTGAAGCCCTGGGTATACAGCAGAAGCATGTGGTTTGACCTTATATGGTTGGGCTGTGTTGGCTTGTACCAAATTCACAAGTTGAGCAGGTCTCTTCTACAATGTGAAACTGTACTGTAAATCTCAGGTATGCTGGAAGCTTTATGGGCAGGATTTATTTTGCAGTTTGAGTGCCACTCCAGTTGTCAACATTTCTACTGTTTTCCCTTTAAAATTTAGGCTTTGCTAGAGAGAACTGGTTATACTTTGGATGTGACCACAGGGCAACGGAAGTATGGTGGCCCCCCTCCAGATACTGTCTACTCGGGTTCCCAGCCTGGCATCGGCACAGAGGTTTGTATGTGTAGCATGTTTATTTGCGTACTGTTGCTTTAAGTTGACTCTAATCCTAAACAAAACAATAGGTAATGGTTGCCTATTTTGTTGAATAATTAGTGTAAAGGATATTTATCTTGTTCCAATTATTGTTTAGCCCAGAGTTTCTCAACCAGTGGTAGTAATACCACAACTGGTACTTCGGCTGACTGCTGGTGGTACTCGGACCGCTGGACCACCGGAAACCCACTCCGATGTGGCGCTTTCGTCGGTGCATTCTTGCTCCCGAGTTGCTCCTGCCTTTGACCGAGCCTCTCGGGAATGCCGAGAAGGGCTGTCCCACCTTCCCAGAGCTTCCTACCTGTGTTTTCTGGCCTCTGAAAACCCAGAAGTAACTGGCAATTATGTCGGTACCTAGCACTTTGAACTGAAAAAAATACTGTATATAGATGTTAGACTTTTGAAATCTGTGTACCAAAGAGTATTTCAGTTCAGGTTGATTTGCTCAAAACCGGACACATGTTGATGGCCTTTCCTTCAGGGCTTTTTATAAACTACAAAACTAATAACAGGGTTTATCCCCTGAATTAGCTTGGTGTGACCTTTTTATAAAATATGAACTGGCTGGTTTCATGATAATTGGTGCAGCAGGTCCTAGAGGTAAACTAGAGTAGTGGATAGGTGAAACAATTGGAGAGTTGTAGGATCTAAGGTAAACTTTAAGATGAACAATCTTAAACACTTTAAGAACAATCTTTCACTTTAAGATTCTTCATCTGTCAGTCATGTTATGCAGAAACACTGGCAGTTAACTCCTTCTGTAGCCAATATTAACACCAACTGGAGCACTCGTCTGAAGAGACTAGGTGGTATGGAGTAATTGCTTCCCCCCCCCCCCCCCCGGCTTTTGACAATGCCTGTCACAGATACGGGCGAAACATTAGGACGAAAAACTCACAAAAGACCGTGGCCATTAAGCCCGAACAATTTGAACTACAATAATTGGAGAGTTGTCCTTAGTATAGTGTAACTTGCAACCATAAGGGGCCCTGTGGACTTAGATCAAGGATCCATCTAGTCCACCGTTCTGTTTCCAACAGTGGTCTGCCAGGTAGCACTCAGAAGCAGAAATAGTCCTCCCCATTTTATTCAGAGGTATCCTGCATCTGAGCCTAGAGATTCCATCTGCTATCATGATTAACAGCTATTGATAGCTTAAGCCTTAAGGCATTTTTACCCAAGGGTATATATACGCAACAGGAGTTAAATGCGTACACCTGTGGGCTGGGAGGAAATTTAATTTTATGGAGAATAGGTGTATCAGTGTTTAGTAGGAGAAAATCTTTACCCTTTATGAAACCTTGAAAAATCCAACAGTTCCCTGTATTTTGCAGGGGTAGGCACCTGGAGATACACACCGAGTCCCAAGGGATAAAGAAGTTAATCTGTAAATTTCAATGGCAGCTGAATTCTATATACATTTTTAAAATATGCAGATATAGTCGCTGTCCCTTATATTCAATGTATCTAATAGAAATTATATAAAGTAGCATATTTAAGATGAAGTATTAAGCTATCCTATGTCACACTTACAGCACAACTCTGTGAGTCTGCTTAGAAGTGACTTCTTTTTATGGGAGTGTGTCCTGTGTAAGTAACCACAGTCTGGGTGGTTAAAGAGTGTATGCTTAAGAGAAGAGAGAATATTTGAAATAGCAATAGCAACTACCGGTAAGAGTATAGGATTGGTGGCAGCAGTTGGCCAAACTTATGATTTGAACTCAAATCAATTTATTTGAAGTGATAAGTAATTTAACTGAATTTGCAATGTAATTATTATTTTAGAATCTTAAACTTTGCACTTATTATTATAATGTTTGAGTACATATTGCTTGCTTACCTATGCAAATGTGAACCTCAGATCAGAGGACTATGTGCCCAGTGGAGTTTGTTAATTGTCTCTTTGGTCTAAGGGAATTTCCAAAGCAGTGTGGTATAGGAAGGAAGAAATTAAAATCCTGCATTTGTTGAAGTTTCAGGGTATGCCTAAAGTAACTCTGAAAATTGTGGCCAGTGAATTTAAAATGGGATTATTTTCTTTTAGGTGTTTGTTGGCAAGATTCCTAGGGACTTGTATGAAGATGAATTGGTGCCTCTGTTTGAGAAGGCAGGCCCAATTTGGGATCTGCGGCTCATGATGGATCCCCTTTCTGGTCAAAACAGAGGCTATGCTTTCATCACCTTTTGTAGTAAAGATGCAGCACAAGAAGCAGTCAAACTGGTGAGTACTCTGTCATTGTGCTAAATCTGTAGGAAGTTGTGGTGACTGCTGTTCAGACACAGGTTCAACTTGTAGCAAGTAGAATGTGGTTGATGAAAAACAATGATTTTTTTTCCTCTTGGCCCCATAACTTTGTGTTGACCTGCTTGTATATAAGATTAGGGATATTCAAAATTTGTAAATTACATTGCTCCCAGGCTCCCATAAATTCAGCATAGCAAACTGTTCTCTTTAAAATTTCTGTTACTTTAATGGTGCAATCCTGCGTAACTATAGACTGTCAGAGCGACTGCTCTGCCGGTCTAGGAAGTCGCAAACATGCCATAAGACACGTTTGTGGCACCCGGGGAGTGAGCAGCACCCAAAACAGGTAAGGCCCCTCTGGTAGGGGCAGGGGGAGGCTCCGGATTGGACTGCCAGGCCCAGGAGAGGGGAGGAGATAGCGGCTCTATGCTCCGCTATTCAAAGCCCCTTCCTGGGCCTGTTGGCCCTTACACAGGCTCCTCAGATTTGGTCAGCGCACATCCGAGGAGACCCGGGGGAAAGGTGGCCTCCAGCCCTGATGGCGCTGGCCTGATCCTGCCTAGGATCCGGCATAGCGTGCTTTTGTACGCTGCGGCAGCCCTAGGCAGGATTGGGCTGTTAGGCACTTTTTCATTTAACCAAGCCATCTGCCTAGCATTAATAAGGAATATTACAGACTGAATTCAGCTAAGTCCTACAGAATTTCGCGTCATGCATTTTTTAAATAGTGACTTTCTGAATAACTTTATTGTCATCCTTACGTCTATCCCAGGTAAATTTAGTGGAAAACGTGATTAACAGTGCAGTTCTTTGCATATTTGCTCAGAAGCGAGTTCAATAGGACTTACTCCCTAGCTAAGTGTGCTTAGGAGTGCAACTTTAGTCAGGAAGAACTCACAGGGCCATTTGCAAAGGAAGTAATTCCTTACTGACTTTTTAAGGCTGTTCTGAGATTGTCAACAGGGGGCGATCCAAGAAGGCATATGAGAGCAGCCTTGCTGAAGTTACGCTCTTGCTGAGGTTAAGGAAGCTAAGGATCTGATCTGGGTGGGAGATTAACATCTCCCTTGATTTACCCCGAGTAACGCGGCAGCTGCCACGATGGGTCTCTTCGAATGCACACCAGCAATTTTGCTAGCGTACATTCGAGAGGCCCGCGTAAGGCCCAACAGGCCAGGAAAGGGGGGGATAAGATATGGCGGAGGAGGCCGCTGATCCCTCCCCTTTCCTGGGCCTGATGCTCCAATCCCTGCCCCTTCGTCACCCTGCCAGGCCTTAACATTCTGTCGCAGCGCTGCTTCCGTTCTGTGGCGCCGAAGGAGCGCCGCAAGCCTCTCCACCGGTGCTGGTTACTCTCTGGGTGCTGCAAACGTGCCTTACAGCATGTTTGTGACACCCTAGACTGGCGGAGCGACCACTCTGCCAGTCTTGGGTCAGACAGGATTGCGCCATTAGTGTGCTGCAGCGTGGATAATGATAAATTCAGTGTTGAGAAAGGGACTGAAAATAAAACTATAAAGGTTACAAGACACAAGTTTTATGGGTGAAGTAATTTTAATTTTCTTAACGGCTGCTTGTTATGAGTGGCTCTTTTTTGAATATTTTATACGTGTGTGCCTGGAGTTCTTTGTATTTTATATTTTAATTACATGGCTACTTCACCCATAAAACTTGTGTCTTGTAATCTAGTAGCTGGCCATGAAAGCTTTCATTCCAAGATAAGTATAAAGGTGTTTTTTATTTATGTGTGTGTGTGTGTGTGTGTGTGTGTGTGTGTGTGTGTGTGTGTGTGTGTGTGTGTACACACGTGGAAAAAGCACATTGAAGAGTTTAACTAAAATATTCATGGGGCTGCTTGGAGTAATTTCCCTTTGAAGAAAACCTTAAGAACTAGTTTTGGTAATGAATTCACTTGCATGGCTTTTATACAGAATTAGAATCCTCCAAAACAGTGACTATTAGGTGACTTTCTGTCCCAAACATTTATTCTAGGTGATATATTGCTAAGGAACATGAAGGTTCCATTCTTAGCTATCTCTATTATGTCTGCTGGTAAGCTTTCCAGCAGCATCTGTTTAGTAACTGGTGCCCAAGTCAGCTCTCCCCCCCCCCCCCCCAGCAAAGTAACTCTTGTGTTATATTCTTAAATTATAAAGTCTCAATATAACATATAAAATAAAAATGCCAGTCTTGTGTTGGCTAAAATTTCAAGGATGCTGCTGGGAAATGATCTTGATTTTACTGAAAACTTAAATCTTGCCCTGTTAACACAATTTCTCCGCCCTCTTTCATCGTAAAAAGGAGATGGGAGAGGGTTTCTGTCATTCATATTTTTGTTAAATTTTTAAGATGTGTGTTTACTTATTTGCTTTTCCTTTCAGTGTGACAACTATGAAATACGTCCTGGTAAACACCTTGGTGTATGCATCTCTGTGGCAAATAATAGGCTGTTTGTTGGATCAATTCCCAAAAACAAGACCAAGGAAAACATACTAGAAGAATTCAGTAAAGTCACAGGTACAGAGTTGAGACCATGAGGCTTAAACTGTATAGATTTTACAGTGCAACTTGCACCAACAAACTGACCGTTGTCAATCGTAAACATGCCCATCATGCTGAATTTACTCTCAAATGGTATCTACGTATGATGCGCTTGCTGTTAGCTAGGATGGCTGTGAGAAATGAATTTGGGTTTCTTCTGAACATCTACTGGACACTTTGCAAGAGTTGATGATACTTACCGTATTTATCGGCATATAACATGCACAGGCATAGAACACACACCTTAATTTTAAGAGGGAAATTTGAGTTAAAAAAAGATATTGAGATATTGCAGATCTGCGGCTGCCATGGCAGGTTTGGAAGCTTAAGGCTTCATTATCATTAGTATTGCTGTTACAGGAAGCCGAAGCTCCCCCCCAGCTGTTTTTTTAAAATCTTTTCCGCGGTGCTTGGCCACTTACCATGTTGTTGCTGCCTCCGCCACTTACCACTACCCCCCTTTCCTCAAGGACTGGCTGCATCGCGGCCGGCCGAGACTGCCCCCGCTCAGCAGCACCTGCATCACTCGGAGCCTCACAGGTGCTGAACAAAGCTACAAGCTCTGCGGAAATGACCGAGCTCACTCAGACAACATGGTAAGCGGCCAAGCGCCGCGGAAAAGGTAAAAAAAAAAAACACCCGGGGGGCATCAGGAGGCAGCTTTGACGTATAACACGCACCTAGTTTTTGAGGCCTATATTTTAGGGGGGGAAAGTGTGTGTGTTATGCACCGATAAATACGATATTTTAACTTGACGTTTCTAGGGATTTGGAGATGTAGAGTTGTGGGCCTAATGAAAACGAAACTCTTCAAGTGGATTGCAGGCTGGTCTTTCATTGTTTATAACAGGACCAGTGGTACTTAGGAACACTCTCACACTCCCCCTTCCCTTATCTTTCATTGTCTTAATAGGAGGGAGGCAGTGGCAGAGGGGAGGGGTGTGAGAATTTCAATGCAACTTGGGAGCCTTTGTTTTCCTTACTGCCACCTTTAGGGGAAGGAATGTACTGCACCAAAGCTCCAAACAAAGAGCCCAATCCTAGGCACGTCTATTCAGAAGTAAGTCCCGTTATAATAAATGTTTAGTCCCAGGTAAGTGTGGATAGGTTTGAGCCTCAGTTGGCTTCATGTGACAGCCGAGGCATTTTGATGTAGGAAGCAAGATTCCAAGTCTCCAGTAGCAGCAAGGAGGGAAGTGGTACAGTACTAAACTGACAGTAGCAAATGGAGATATCCAACCTGGTTGGAGCCTCTCCAACCTGACAGGCTCAAGTAGTCTGGAATAAAAACCAGCAAGAGTGGCGGTAAGGGGAAACAGCATTTCAAGTCATTGGAGGAACCTCTCCCATTCAGAGTTCCTTAGATAGATCTGGTGGTGATGGTGGAGCCCATCAGTGTGGTCCTCGTCATCTGGGGTTCAGGTGCAGGGAGAGGAATTGTAGATGTCGCAGATACTCCCTGGGATCCTTTTTCCATTTAGGTCCAGATTCTACTGGGTGCTGGACAAAGAAGCATCTGTGCTTAGAGGTGGTGCAGCATTCTTGAATACTCAAAGGAGGAGGGAGCCATGTTTGGAGAATTCCAATTCTTGTTAACAACGCTACTTTAACTTGAATGCATGTATTTTAGTACTGTATTTATTGAACTCAGGAGTGTGCTGATGACCAGATCTGCTTATACTGAAGTATCTCTGTTTCAATTGGCTTTTCAGGTTAGAAAGATGTTAGTCCTCATGTTACCTCCAGATGTCTTGTTTTTACAGAGGGTTTAGTGGATGTAATCTTGTACCATCAACCTGATGACAAAAAGAAGAACCGGGGATTCTGCTTCCTAGAATATGAGGATCACAAATCAGCAGCTCAAGCTCGGCGTCGACTGATGAGTGGGAAAGTAAAAGTCTGGGGAAATGTCGTCACTGTGGAATGGGCTGACCCAGTAGAGGAGCCTGATCCAGAAGTCATGGCAAAGGTAAAAAAAAAAAAAAGCAGAGGCTGTAGTAGAAATACTGGTACGTCTGCACTAAAGATTTGCCTCTGTGGCACCAGGTTTGATTCCCTCCTTCCCAGCTCCTTGGCTCTCTGGAATACGAATGACATTTCCTCCTTTGACAGTTGAGTGCTCATTTTGGGACGCTATTTTGTATACAAAGGGCACAAGAAGTGCAGTTCCTGAATTTCAGAAGGCTGCAGTCCTGTCTCATAGTGAACTGCCATAGCTGAACAAACCATATTATCTGTCTTGTAGCTTGACTCTTTTAAGAAGACATTCCAAGCCATTTTCCAAGGATGATTAATTTCTTGCATGTTCAGAAGCTTGTGATTATTTCAAAACATACTCCTCAGAATTCTGTGACTAAACTGAAAGCCCAGCACAAAGAAGAGGTCAGATCTCTGCTACATGTAGAGTATTGTTGTCATTGTTGTCATTATTGTTAAGAACATAAGTAGAGCCCTGCTGGATCAGGCCAAGGGCCGATCTAGCCCAGCTTCCTGTATCTCACAGTGGCCCCACCAGATGCCTCTGGGAGCACACAGGACAACAAGAGACCTATATCCTGTTGCCACTCCCTTGCACCTGGCACAGGGGAAACCTACTTCTAAAGCCAGGAGGTTGCTTATGGCTTGTAACCTTGGATGGTCTTTTCCTCCATGAATCTGTCCAAACCCCTTTTAAAGGCATCTAGGCCAGGTGCCATCACGATATCCTTTGGCAAGGGGTTCCACAGATGAATTACACGCTGGGTGAAGAAATATTTTCTTTTGTCTGTTCTAACTCTCCCTCCACTCAATTTTAGTGCATGTTTTGGTTTTGTGCGAGAGGGAGAAGAACTTCCCTCCATCCACTTTTTCCATCCCATGTAGAATTTTATATGTCTCAATCATGTACCCCCTCAGGCGCCTTTTTTCTAGACTGAAAAGCCCCAAACGCTGTAGCCTTTCCTCATAAGGGAGGTGCTCCAGCCCACAAATCATTTTGGTTGCTTTTTTCTGCACCTGAAAAGAATAATGGGTATAGAGTAGAATAGCCTTGGTAATCTAATCACCTCAAAGCAAAGATTGCTAAAACGCACTCCTCTGGCTGTGCCCCGTATTTCTCACTGCCTTACAGGAAATCCAATTCACAGTGCAATCCTAACCAACTTTCCATCACCGGTGCAGCCGCAATGCAGCCCCAAGGCAAGGGAACAATAGTTACCTCACCTTGAAGAGGCCTCTATGACTGCCCCTGCACTGCAAAATGCAGTGTGCGTCCTGTTGGCATGGCTACACCGGCACTGGAAAGTTAGTTAGGATTGGGCTGTCAATATGGGGCACAAAGTGAGTGTGTTCTTGCATTTCCTGAATGGTGCTAGAAAAGCACAGGACGATGAAGAATTTGCCTAATGGGCTCTACAGAAGCCAATGTGGAAATAGCATAAATCATTAGCTGCTCTAGACTAGTATTCCTGAATGGGGTGTCAAAATTCCAATTTCCTTTAACAGGTGAAAGTTCTGTTTGTCAGAAACTTGGCCACTACTGTGACAGAAGAAATACTGGAGAAATCCTTTTCAGAGTTTGGAAAGCTGGAAAGAGTGAAGAAACTAAAAGACTATGCTTTTGTTCATTTCGAAGACAGGGGGGCAGCAGTCAAGGTATGTGTGCACCATTCTCATTAGCTGGATATTAACCCAAATGCATGTGAAATGGACTTTACAGAACTTAGACTAGCTCATATTGCATAATATGCTGGGCTTTGGTCTCCCACCTTCCTTTGTCCACACAGCTCAGTGATGACAGAGACCTGGGTCCAGTGTATGGGGTGGAATAAAGTGCAGTATCAGACATATTTCTCTGCTGCTTGTACCTGTCCTTCTTCTCTCTGGAAACGTCTGGGAAAACTCATCTGGCCGTAGCTGTGAAACGTGTCAGTGAATCTACTTTGTGACAAATGTGCACTCCTGATCCACCAGTCTCCAGTTGGTGGTCTTGGTGCCCTGGACTTCTGTAGTTGCCCAGAAAGAGCTGGTGTGTAGCATACTGCCCAGGTCTCTGGTTCAGATCTTCTCTCTGCTGTCAACTCTGTTCAGGCGATGACTTAGATCAGTGTTTCTCAAACTGTGGGTCAGGATCCACCTGATTTCTGATGGGTCCTAGGTGATGGAAAGATCAGATAAGTAATTGCCTCAAGCCCTGAGGCTATTCAAAAATCAGCTGCTAATTGTCCTGCAAACAGCTGGGCTTCTGCAGTTTGCAAGCTTGTGTAAATATGGTGAGATAAATGTTTGAGCCTCTTTTTTCTGGTGTTCCTTTTTTTAAAGTCTCGTAAAGCTAGGTGGGTCCCGATATAGAGTGTCATTTTTAAAAGTGGGTCCCGGTACTAAAACGTTTGAGAACCACTGACTTAGATGATTGTGAACGAGTCTGCCTCTGGCTTGCACATTCCCCTCTCCTCGGGGAGGAGATTAATAGCTTCTGAGGAGGAGGTTAATAGCTTCAGCTTTCACTCTTTGTGGTTTGTTTAAACATTGTGGCCACCAAGTCTTATTGTTGACTCATTTGGTATTATTGCCATTCCCTGTGATTTGTATTTTAACGTTTATGGGTTATATCCCGAGAAAATTAGTTATGAATAAGTCCCATTGAAATCAGTGGGGCTTGAAGAGAGTCACAGCTACCTTGTCTCCATTGATTTCACAGGTGCTTAGTCAGGATTCACTTTCTTATGATACAACCACTTGTTCTTTTTCTCACACAGGGAGGATTTTGCTGGTGCATTCTTCACATAGCATGTAAAGTTGCACACACAGCCTCCTAAGAGGCTGTTCAGGAGGAGAATGCCTGTTTCCTGCTCCACTTGCCCAAGAACTCCCATGGTCCCCTTCTTCTTAGCAATGCCTCACTTCCCACCTTGCCTCAATGCTCTCAGAAGATGGGTTGAGAGCCAGAGTAGGCAATTGCCCTTATTGCTTTGTCTTGGCAGTGCCAGTTGAGCCTGCTTCCTTCCTTTCAGGAAGCCTCCAGAACAGCGCCCTGTGTTAAAACAAAGTGCTAGCAGCTCTTTAAGGTTAGAAGGAAGACTAGGACTGGCCTAAAGTAGTTTTATGCTTTACTGCTACCTGCAAGCCTGGTGAACATATTTGAATGCGCGTTGGAAATTAAAGCTTAAAATGAAAGTGTATCGTATCACACATGGGTTAAAAATGTTTGGTCTTTGGAGTGACAAGATGGGAAGTCCTGAAGGCACGCTATACTCTCTTAAAAATAAAATTCAAACTTTTTTTTTTACTTGTCAAAACAGGCCATGAATGAAATGAACGGAAAAGAGATAGAGGGGGAAGAAATTGAAATAGTGTTAGCCAAACCTCCAGATAAGAAAAGGAAAGAACGCCAGGCTGCCAGACAAGCCTCCAGAAGTACTGCGTGAGTTTTTATTTCCATCGGTTCTAACTTGGCGCAAAGATTGGGCTTCATGCTGCCAACAAATAAAAATTCTCCTTAACTCTGATGTGCTAAATTGTGCCTGAAATGGGAATTCTTTAATTGGGAGAAGGGAGGAGGAAGCAATGATTTAAGAAATCTCACAAAATACACATTAATGCTTTTTCCCCCCACCTCCTTCCTAGGTATGAAGATTATTATTACTATCCCCCACCTCGTATGCCACCGCCTATTAGAGGCCGAGGTCGTGGAGGGAGAGGCGGCTATGGCTATCCCCCAGATTACTATGGCTATGAAGATTATTACGATGATTATTATGGCTATGACTATCATGACTACCGTGGTGGCTATGAAGATCCTTACTACGGCTACGATGATGGCTATGCTATAAGAGGAAGAGGAGGAGGAAGGGGTGGGCGAGGCGCACCTCCACCACCTAGGGGGCGGGGAGCACCACCACCAAGAGGTAGAGCTGGCTATTCCCAGAGGGGGGCACCAATGGGACCACCACGAGGAGCCAGGGGTGGGAGAGGGGGTCCTGCCCAGCAGCAGCGAGGACGTGGTGCTCGTGGAGCCAGGGGCAACCGTGGGGGCAACGTGGGAGGCAAGAGAAAGGCTGATGGGTACAACCAACCTGATTCCAAGCGTCGCCAGACCAACAACCAGCAGAACTGGGGCTCCCAACCAATCGCCCAGCAGCCGCTTCAGCAAGGTGGTGACTATGCCGGTAACTATGGTTACAATAATGACAACCAGGAATTTTATCAGGATACTTATGGGCAACAGTGGAAGTAAGACAAATAAGGAGGGTGTGGGAATATTGACAAAATAGAATTCGGCTATAGCTCTACATCCTTCCCAAAATTGGCTTAATGTTTCATCCTTCAGTAGTGATTGGCTGCCATTTGTATTGGGCTGAAGAATCACTCTATTGTGTATATACTCAAGTCTTTTATTTTTTTCTTTTCTCATAAATGCACTTGGACATTACTGAGCTTGCAGAATTCCCAAACTCAGTTTGGGGATACAGTGCTTTTTATCGTTTTAGGCTTCATTTTAGCAGTTTATCAGCAAGGATGGGCGACACTGTTTAAATCATGATTTTGCAAACCTTCTGTTTTTGGACAGTTTCATTTTTTTTGGATTTGGGATAGACTACATAGGCATATGCTGTACATAAAGTAAAGCTAGTACTTTGTCTCCGTAGTTTTAAGAAATTAAAACAAAATTAAGTTTTCTTGTATTGAAAATAACATGACTGTATGTTTTGCATTCCTAGAAGTAGGTTAACTGTGTTTTTAAATTGTTATAACTTCACACCTTTTTGAAAATCTGCCCTACAAAATTTGTTTGGCCTAAACGTCAAATCCGTGGCAATTTGTTCCTTGATGTGATTGTATTTCCAATTTCTTGTTCATGTAAGATTTCAATAAAACTCAAAAATCTATTCAAAACATTACCTATTTCAAATTCAATTGTGTCCTAAAACATTATTTTATTGGTAATTCTTGCAAGAAACATTATAAAAAAAAACTGCCTATGTGAGTGATCAAATTCATGCAAAATCTCTTGCAATTTCCAACATCCAAGCATTGGTGGCATGCAAGTCAAAGCTAGGCCTAATAATAGAATCAAATTGAAATTTATTAATTGGTGCTCTAATCTAGTTGCATTTAACTTTGAATTGGTTGCTTTCTTAACAGCTTCAAGTACATCTGAACACTTGTGCAAACCATTTTTAGTCAGATGTGAGAGAAGGATTGTGTAGGAAGGCAAGTCCATAAAATTTAACCTCTTTTTATGTTACTAATGTGGGATAACACCTAATGACTCCAACGCAATTTAATAGTGCTCAGGTGTGAAAGAAGAGACTCTGTGTGCTCAATTTCTAATGTAAAACTGTTTATTTAGAGTCTTTGCTTTGAACAAAGAGATTGGTTGTAAATTTTTATCAAGTACAGTGAAAATGTAAATAGTGTCTGTGCTATAAATAACAAGCAGGATTACTAATTTAATTAAAACTTTAGGTTTTTACTCCTTGCTGAATGACTGATTTTAAAGTGCAAGTTACCATTGATTTGAGATATTAGTTTTATCTTCAGGGTATATTGAGAACTTTTTGTATTAGCCCTGTTTTGATATCCATCCTTTCTCTTTTTTTAACATGCATTTGACTCTCAATTCATGATGCTTGGTTTCACCTGTTTCAATCCTTTGCACTGTGCTGTACTACAGTGGAGTACATCTGCATTTCCAAAGGTCTTAAATTTTCAGACAAGATTGGCCACCTTGATTGTCCATAGCAAATACTTTGCTCCTGAGTTATGAGTTTGCGTTTTGATTGGGTCTCGTGAAAATATGAAAGTCGCCAGGAGAGAACAAGCTGCTTGTCTGAACCTCCTTTAGCCTCTTTCTGTGTGGAAGAATTGCATTGTTGTGTCGCAATGTTATTTCTTCTCACAATTTTGTTTTGTGAATCAGGAAGATTATTTCACAGGGTCATGGCTTTGACTCTCATTTGATAGAAGGGGAAAAATCTGCTTCTTTTCCCTCTTTTATTCAGCCAGATAATTTTTGGAGCGGGGACCAAAATTCTTAAAAAACAAAACCCAAATGTAGACCCTGCCCATGATTATGATCAAACAAAATCCTGTAGCTCTTTGTGACATAAAATGTCTTTGCTTTGTTTGAGTAAAGCTTCAGGATTGCATTCATGGTGATTATCTGGTTTTCAGGTCTGTTAAATACTAAAGAGGCTGTGACTGGCTTTCTAATACCTAATGACACACACAAAAATGTTCATTACATGTTGGGCATTCGACTCTGCAATTGAACAACGTATTGATTCGTGAAATCAAATTTGAGCTAACTTAAAATATGTAGCTGGGTGGAAAAGGGGCTTACCCATCATGCATCATAAACGAGAGCTCCTAACAGAGGTAAAGGAGAGTTTGGTTCTGATATGAAAACATCCGTGACAATCTAGAAAGAATTGAATATCTTAATATGCCACATGTGCTAGAATCTAATGACAAACCCTTGCAAGGTGTTTGATATTCCTGCCAAAACGCTTAATTCTGAAAAATGCTTCGTGCAAGTACAATCTCTTACACAACTAAATTTTGGAAGTTCTTTTGAACATTTTACGTGTGTGATGTAAATTTGGAGGTCCATCTGTCTAAATTCTGTTTTGTTTTTTAAAAGGCAGCAGAAATGTCCAAATATTTCAGTGACCCATGTATCTTATCAAGAGAACAAAAGTCCGGTCTTTTTCACGTTTCCAGTTAAAAGCAGAGCACAATTTAATTAGCAAGTCATGGCTTTAGGAAACTTTTTTTTACCTTTCTTAATAACAAAGTGCAATCAAAAATATATTTTGTTCATCTGTGTCTTGACATTTGATCGTCAAAGCATTTTGGGGCAAGAAAAATTTGTTCTTCAAGGTGGGGGAGGAATCATGAAATGGGATTCAATATTTGATCACTCATTTATAGCAGTTGCTTCAATGTCGCTCTTTTATATGAAGGTGATTTTGAAACAAACTGATACCAGAGTTTTGGTAATTCAGAAATGTTGTCAAAAAACTTCTACAAATTCTTAATTTGTGTAGATGTAGTATTACAGTATGAGTAAGTTTATATTATGAAGCTAACCTTACTGAGAACTATTTATGAAGGAAAATGTCTAAAACTTTTAGAGGTACAGTAATTCCTCTAGGCTTACTCTTCCTTCAGAAAGGTTTATTTTTTTTTCTAGCAGTAGAAGATACCAATCTTCAATAGCTTAACTTCGCAAAACATTTTCCCCCAGAATTTCTGTTAAAATCCAAAAGGATTGGAAGATCTTAAGCTTAATAATCAGCTGTATGAATGACTGCCTCATTTATCAAAGCCTGATTATATTTTCACCCTGTCTGCATTTGTATGCCATTATTTGAACTCATTTGCATTTTGAACATTAAAAACATGCTTGTAATAAGGCTATTATAAGCAAAGTGAAATCTATGAGAAATGTTTGGATGAGAGTACAAGGGAGCTCTCAGAATCTAGGAATTGGAGACCTTTGTAAGCTAATCTTGGGATTTCAATAAGATTTTAATTTTCTTGCCTGGCCAAGCATGATTTGGGGTCTTGCAGTTTTTTTAACATGTGAGCCAGATTTTTCAAATCTTGCACACAATCTTGTGACTTAAATCTGGACAATTTTTGTATAGGTATTTAATGGAGTGTTGATTTTGGCAAAACTAGACTTTCTGTCATAGAAACTGTTAAAACCACTATAGTTCTTTTTAAGGGCCTTATAAGACAAGTATTCGGCTGTTTTTTCCCCCCATTTCTCTGCAAATGGGAGCTTCTGTTAACTTAGGGCTAGTATTCAGCCGCTTTGCACAGTAAATTTGATATGTAGTCCTACAAAATCCAGGCTGGCTCACCAGTGCACGTTTTAATTTTTGCAACTAACTGCATATAGGAAGGGGGGAAAAAAACTAGAACTAAGCTACTAACGCCTCTAATCTTCATTACACAATGAAGGTATATCTGATACGTAGCTGGGTATCTGTTAGAAACGGGCAAAAATTTTGCTGTGGATTATTTTAACTTTCCTCTGAAGAACGTATAATATTTTAACACTTTGTAAGGAGGTTACCAGAAGCTCTGAATGACAGTTCAGAATGTATTGCATTACATTTTCTGATGTTATCCAGAAATCTACAAGTGTAACTTCTGTTTTAACTCCTTCCTTTTATTACCTGACTATCAGGGAAGCGTGGTTGAGGCTGCCCTGACCTGACATGTCATGAGGTCGACTTGCTAGGTGGGGTTCGCAGGGGACAATAACCATTGGAGTTATCGGTAAGAGAACTTTCTTTCTCATTTTTCTCTAGTAAGATGAAAGGGCTTTTTTCCTGGGTGGAGGATGGGATTATGCTACTTGCCCTCTCCTCTCCCTGCTAATCATAACTGTCTTGAGTTTCTTGTTAAAAACCCCATCATATTCTAGTGATGCATCATTTGATTCTGAGAGGTGAGTATGTATGAGAACCTGCAGATTTTGAGGGGGGTTGTAGATCTGAATTTAATCTAAAAGCTATGTGGGGTAAGGATTGGTTTTGTCTTGCACATAAAACTATTCTGTGTGGAACACTGGCTAGAACGAAGTTAACAGGGTTGGATCTAAAGAAAGTAAAAGCCAGAACAAATATTATTACATGTTCTTGATCATTTTTCTGATTGCGATCCCATGTGGCAATTTTATCCATGGTTTATTTTTCAAAAGCAGTTGACATTGTTTCTCTCTTCTCACCCACCCCAATTGTGATTTCAACTCTCTTCCATTTGGTTCATGTAACGTTTGATAGGGAACCCACATGCTAAAAGTTTTGTGCATGTGTTGTGCAAGCAGAGCTGAATACCTGCACAAGACTGAACACAGACAGGGGCAGGACTGAGCTGAGATTTCCCACAGGTGAACAAATCCATTCTCTATTTGATTGCATTTTTGAGTGGAAAACAATGAATCCCAAATGGTTGAATTTCCTCCCAGTAATGGAATGTTTGTTCTGGCTCTGAGACTTTTTGAAAGTTAATGTTCTTTGGATCCAAAACACTGTCTCTTGCCACTAAAGGACTTTAGGTTTCATTTCTTGAGCAGCAGTCCCCCCTCCCCAACTGACAACAAGTGTGTGCTTGAGTTGCTGTAACAGGAAAAATTATTACATTTTTCAAAAACATCACTTAGTATAAAAATACGTTCTTAGCACATGGTTCAGATGTTGCGTGAAGTCAGTATCAAGCCATAGTTGGCTTGGTTTGCTCTCTAGCCTTGGGGTGCATGCTTACCCCCTCCCCCATGTGCAAGGGGAGAAATAATTTATACTTCTGATCATGATTTGTTATTTTCCAGGATTAGCCATGACATGTGAACCAGCCAGTTGTGGCTTGCTCCCGCCACTGTTTTCAGAAGAAACTCGCACTTGAAGAAGCTATGGTTGAATCTTCACTTCTGATCAGAAACCTATGGTTGAAACATGCCAGGATTGACCGGTCCACATGTCATGGCTGATCCTGACATGTTGCATGATCAGAAGTATAAGTTATTCATCTCTTTGCATATTGGGGTGGTGGTGGTGGTGTGATTCTGCATTCTTGGAATTGGGGGTGTCATGTGAAACCATGGCTGTAGTCCTGGCTTCACATGGCATCTAAACTGGTCTAGGTTCATTTGTATTCCTTAGTCATGACTTGATTTTTTCAGTGGAACTTACCGTATATACTTGCATATAAGATGAGAAATTCATGCTCTAAGTCTAAATAGAACCTGAAAAACCTGGGTCGTCTTATCCATGGGTCAGTGATCAAAGCCAAACTAATCCCTGGCAATCAGATGTTCCAGCAAAGTCCTGAGACTATTCAAAAGGTACTAATTGCTTTGCAAAGAGCTGAGCTGAGCTGCTGCAGTTTGTAAGATTGCTTTGCAAACTGCTTTGCAGAGAGCTGAGCTGCTGCAGTTTGCAAAATAGCTTCTAATTGCTTTGCAAAGAACTCTGCTCCTGCAGGGGGGATCCTACTGCATTTTATATTTTCATATATAATATAAAATACTCCTTCACCTTTCTTCCTGTTTGCAGAAGAGCTCCATTTTGTGCTGCTTTAGAACAAGGTAAAATTGATCTTTTTTTTTTCCCCACCCCAAACTTTTGTTGCTGCTTCTCGGAACAATTGCTGGTAAATCATTTGAGCTTTTCCAGGATCTGACCCCACAAGTCCTTAGGTTTTACCCTCATCTTATCAAAGGGTCATAGCAAATTTCAGGATTTTTGGCTCAAAACCTGCCCTCATCTTATCAGTGAGATCGTCTTATATCCGAGTATATACGGTAGTCATGACTAATACAAAGTTTAGATAACTAACTGCGCAATCTGACTTAACATTTGTGCCGGTGTAACCAGCGGCGCAGCAAGAACGGGAGGCCCCAGAACGGAAAAGGGATTCAAATCCCCTGTGAATTCCTCTTTTGGAGAGGATTTGAATCCCTTTTCCATTCTGGGGCCTCCTGTTCTCGCTGCGCCGCTGGTTACAACAGCACAAAAGTTAAGTCTGATTGCGCTGAAAGGCATTTCAGCTCAGATCGGTTTAGATAACAAAGGCATTTCAGCAAAGGCATTTCAGCAAGTCAACAGTGTGTTTTTGTCCAGTGGAACTTGAGTGCTATAAATAATATCTAGAAAACTATACCAGGTAGCATAAAATGTTTCTGGCTTAACCTGTCTTTTGGTTTCCTTCATTTTGTATAGTGAGCTTTTCCATTATGTAGTGATCCCAGAGGTGTTGAAACCGCATGGCAATACTGGGTCCATCCAAGTGGTTGTTACTATTGTCCTGGCTGTTGCTAAAAAAAAAAAAAAAGTAAAATGTAACCTTTGGACCTTGCTATCCTGCATGATATTCGAAATTGCAAATGTTGGAGTTTGGGGCACATTTTTTTGTCATAATTTGATCAATTTCAGAAAATACTTAGTCCCAGGGTACCCTTATGGGGACCAGAAATGACAAACCACTTGGGGAGTTTCAAAAGCAGTTTCTGATATAGCCTAGGAGCCTGCTCTTCAACATGGAGAGATTAAAAAAAAATCTCACTGGGGGTACATAAGTGCTTGGCCTCATTCATGCACTGCCTTAGATCAGGCTTTAACCCATTTCTTCCAGACCCACAGGTGTACACATTTAAATCCTGTTTCATATATACACCCATAGGCAGAAATGGTTTAAGTAAAGATCTCATAGACAGAGATGATGATAAAAATTGCTTAGTGCCAGATATCCAATTGAAATTAGGATCTCAAATTATGACTTTTTGTTTTAATCACTCAGTTCACATCCAGAGGGGTAACCATGTTAACCTGTGTTGGCAAAAACAAGAAAGAGTTTTGTGGCACCTTTTTAAGAGTAGCACATTTATCATGTCATAAATTTTTGTGGATTACAGTCCATTGAATCTAAAATGTAATGAGCAAACGTTTCCCCTTCTTCAAGAGTTAATGTTTTTCAAGGTTGAGAAAATATCTCAGTTGTAGCAAAATCTTAGCCTTGCCTGTCCTGGGGGTGAGGGGAAATCTTCCAAATTCTTAGACATCAGCATGATTTTTAGGAGTGCAGGCTGATGGGCACTTGGCAATATTAACACTCAAGGGAGCTGAATGGAATTCACCCACCTCACTTAATCTGTTTGTTTGTTCTGCATATCAAAGGTGTGATTAATTACAAAATTAGGACAGCATCTATTTTAAGAACTCCTTAAAAGAAATATGAACAGTAAGTAAATTGGTGCAGCAGTGATGGATAAGCACACCTCCAAACACATGAGATGCAACTTGCTGGTCTTTAAGCAAACTTGGAGAAGTGACTGACGAGGGTAGGGATGCATCCCTTCATTTTCTCTGCAGTATTTTAAAATGTTCCTATTCTCAGGCTAACAAGTTAAAAGAACTAGTAACATGGATAAGAACAGGTGTCTGTGCTCCTGTGTCAGGTTGCTGCTTAGGCTACTGGGTGTCGCAAAGAGATGGGAGCGCATCAGGCTCTGCCCTCGATACAACTGCCTCTTATGCAGCTTCTGGTTATAAGGACTCCTTGAACCAGCTGAATCCTGTTCGAATACAGCTCAAATCCTCTTAAAAATCAAAGCAACTTCCACATCAACCAGCTCTTCTTGAATTCAAATACAGGTGGGCCCCCATATCCACTGATTCGCTATCCACGGTTTCAGTTATCCACGGATGGTGGGGACCCCCCCCCCCCCCCAGGCTTTTACTTTTTCCCCAGCAAGCTTCGTTTCTTCCTTAAAGAAACAGGAGAATCAGCCTCTGGCTGCTTATTACAGGCAAGTAGAACGAGTTAACAGAAACCTTGCAGAGCCTCTCTAGGACTTAGTCTCGTTCTACTTGCCTGCAATGGAGGCTGCTTCTCTGTTTGTTTTAAGGAAAAAACAAAGCTTGCTGAAAGAAAAATAAGAGCTGGGGGGGGGGGAAGCATGCCTACCTGCAGGGGAGGCAGGGTGGGGGGGCCTCAGGAAACCATGGAGGGGGTGTTCGCTCTTAACCACGGTTTCAAGTATCCACGGAGGGGCCTGGAACATATCCCCAGCGGATATGGGGGCCCACCTGTAAACAGAAGCTTGTAGTATAGAATACTGGTATGATCGCATCTTACCAGCCTCTGACTTCTTCATTTCAGCTTATTTAATAAAACTCTGAAAATGATTCCTCTGATTGTGCCAATCCATTTTTCCATGCATTCATTCGCTACTTCAATTCTACTGGTAATCTTGTTACTGTTATGCCAGACATAACATAGCTGCTCAGCGTTTCTTCTGTGCCTTTCTAGGTTTCCTAATTCTCATGGTATTAAATCGCTTGTGTGTTTGCTGTTCTTGAATGCACAGTAGATGTTAACGAAGATTCTTGTTAAATGCTGGAGTTGCTGGGTTCTTTATGGATTTAAGCTGTGTGAGATGTGAAGGAAGGAAGGTTAGGTTTCAACCTGATGGCAGTTTTAATTGAATCAATCAGTTCTTTTAGTTGAAATTAATGACTTTGAACATATACAAATATATAAATTAATGCCGGCCTATGTATGGCTTGCATTGTAAATAGTCTCTTCTCTTATTTCTAAGCATTTAGTAAAACAGATTTTTGACCTGCCAAAGTCTCCTTTGAATTAATTAAATGGCTTATTGATTGAATTAATTAAATGAAACCTCATAGGGGCACAAGCCCTCCATAATTGTGGTAAACTCCCATCTAATATTTGGGGATATCAGATTTTTTACAGAAGGATGCTCAAGCTGCAAATGTTTGCATTTTTGCCGATGGAGAACTGGGTGACAATTATTTGAATATGACCTTCCTTGGCATTTACATTCAGCCATTGACACAGAATGTAGAAATCAGAGCTGCTGATTTTTCCCAGGCTGTGCTCAGTATTAACATTGGCAGAGAAAATTAGTGAAAATTGTACAGTGCCTTTTTTTTCCCTTTTGAACCTCACAAATCAACTTGGATAATAAGAAACTTGAGAGAATGCCACGAATGAGTGAGACACAGTGCCTTAACGCAGTAACTTTCCTAGGGGATGGCTTTGGAAAATTTCCATTCTAGGTATTATTTTAGCTATAATCTCTAGCTGGCTAGCGCTGGGGGAACTCTTCTCTCTCCTTACCCCATCCCAGGACCATTCTGTGCTCCAGGTTTGGGTCAAACAGGTGTAAGAACAGCTTTGGAATCAGCCCTTTGCTCCTTGGGCCGTTTTGAGAACCTGCTGTCTCGAGATGCTCATATGGGTAAGTGAAGAATAACTTGCTGGTGTTACTTCTTATCACCTCTGGTGGTTATAAGCATTAGAACCAGAAGCGTCGTCAGGGCGGGGGGGGGGGAGCCGGACATGGCGGCAAAGGGGCGTACTTGCCTCTGGGATGCGTCTCCTCCGCCTCGCTCGTCTTGGTGTTGGGCCTCCCGCCCGCCCTGGAGCTTGTACAGCTCCAAAATAGTAAGTAAAACGGCGGGGACGGGCGTAATTGGAGCCGCGCCGGGCGAACTCGTGACGTCACGCCTGGGTCACGTGGGGGCGTGGCGTCGCCCCCGAATCGCCACTGATTAGAACACAGCAGCATTTTGGGTCATTAACAAGAATGCCACGCTGATCTCTTGTCTTATTTATCTTTTATCCTTTCTTAAAGGAACTTGGGGTGGCATATATGAGGTTATCCTGTTGTATCCTCACAACAACCCTGTGAGGTAGGTTAGACTGAGAAGGATTACCTGCCTTGAGCTTCACAAGGACAAATAAAACAGACAGCCGAGCAGGGACATGTGGTGTGGGGGCGCCAGGTGAGGCAGAAACGCCCTGTTGTACTGTACAGCTAAAACGCCACAGCCTAACCCTGTGATTCCACGTGTGCACTACCCACTTGCACCCAAGTAAGTGGGTAGCACATGCACACAATCATAGCGTTAGGCTGCAGCTGTTTTCCGTGGACTACGACAGGGCAGTTCTGCCACCCCGGCACCACATGTCCCTGCAGCTGAGGTATCTCATTTGTCTCAAACGTGTCTCATTTGTTTGAGACATCTGTATTCTTGCTTTGAGTAACTGTCCTGCTCTAAATATTAAAGCCAAGTGTGGCTAGTGGATGAATATCATAGTCCATGAAATGCTTAACCTGGTCCTTTGCAGTGCATTTGTGATGTTGATTGTACTTGACCCATTAACCTGAGAAGGATTATAGGAATTACTAGTCATCCAAACCAAGTGTCTCTGTCCTTTAGTATAAGCCCCTATCCAAACTAAATTTGGGTGACTTGTCAGCTATGAAAAATGGGTTTCAGAAGATGTTGTGTCATGGGGCCTCCACATAGACGTAACCAGTGGAGAACGGAAATGTTTCCCCTATGTGTGTGATAATTTCTTTAGCGACGTCTAGCTAGCCCAGTTTTCAAGTTTGTGTTCTTCAAAGGCGTAGTGTTTTGACACATGTACATATTGCTACTGTTGCATCCCCTTCTCTTTTCAGTATTAATTATGTGTAGTGTTGTGGGGGGGCAGCACTGTGGTGCAAAGCACTTGTCTGACATGTAAAAGGTCCCAGGGTAAGTTGCTGGTGTCTCCAGATAGAGCTGGCAAAGACACCCCCCACCCCCCGGGTGTGAAACTCTGGCCATCTGAGCTAGATGGACCAATGGTCTGACACAATATAAAACAGCTTCATATGCCTATATTGAAGGTTAACACTGGCTGCTGTTAGCTTTACAGCTGTGCTTGAAACCACATAGTTAAAGCTGAGAAGGGAAGGGAGGGGGAATATGTGAGCCTGTGGGGCACTCAAGCATGGCTAGGAGAATCGAATAAGATGTGTTTTACTGAAACATTAGCCAGTAACAAGTTGCTTCTTCCTTGTTCATCAGCGCTCCTGATGATGTTGGAGACGGGTTACCTGTGTGCTGGATCCCATCTGTGCCGAGCAATGCTGACTTTTACTGGTGTTCACTGCCTTATGAAATGTACGTTTTAGATTCTTTGTTTCACGGGCATAAGTGGAGCACTTTTGCATAAGGACCAGTTTTGTCAATTAAAGTGTGATATAGAGTCCGTTTCAGCTGCTGAAGAGCTTGCAAAGAACACCGTAGCTCTTGATATCTCCTGCTGCTCAAAAGCAGAAGAGATCCGCACATCAGTGCTGAAGGAATAGCCTGGAATTAACAAGGTAAAATACCCAACTGCAATAGTCGTAACAGAAATTGAAAAAGTCAACTTAACTAGGGAAAGCACTGTAAACATAAAAGCTCTTTTTCCCTTTTCTTTGAGCTCTCAGCTGGGGATGCTACCCTGGGGAGCTCTCAGCTGGGGATGTGAGAATAGGTCGCTTTGGGTAAACAAACAAAATGTAGGGAGCTGCCTTTATACTAAGTCAGGGTATTGGTCCATTCAGGTGAGCATTCTGACAGCAGTTTTCTAGAGTTTCAGGTGGGTCTTTCCCAGCCCGTGTCAACTCTTCTTCGGGCTAGATTTTAAACAAAATGACTTTGGGCAGGAGGCAAGCACAAGAAAGTGCTGAAACGCTCGAGTGCAGGAGGTGTTGGGTAGAACTGCGGTTAGACTCTGCTGAGTAAGAACATAAGAAACGCTGTGCTGGATCAGGGCCCATCTCGTTCAGCATCCTGCTTGCCACAGTGGCCCACCTGCTACCCTGGGGAGCCCACAGGCAGGAGAGAAAGGCGTACTGTACCTCTCTGACACAGTGCTCTCCTACAGGTAGTCTTCAGAGACATACTGTTGCCGAACTGTTAAGAAAGGATACTCTTGTTCTAGTATTGACCCTTCTCTCTATAATTTCTATGCAGCTCAGTATTTTATAAATCTCTTTAATGTCTTTCCTTAGGTTTTTTTCCCTCATAAATAGTTCACCCTTTCCTTATGGAGAAAATATTCCAAACGCTTGCCTTTCAGTTGCCCTTTCTTAGCAATACAGTACACTGAACCCTCCATATCCGCGGGTCCTGCATCTGCGGATTCAATCAACCGCGGATCAAAAACATTAAAAAAGAATGAGAGGCGAAGCTTTGCTTAAAGGGACACCGCCAACATTTCCATGTATGCACGTTTGGGACTTCTATTCCATTCCTTGCCTCTCTGCTTTCAGTGGAATGCTCAGACTCTTTCTCTCTTTAATCATTTCCTCCAGCCAATCCTCGGTCAGGAGGGGCATAAGCATCACTACAAGTATCCATGTGCCATCATGTGCCTCCCGCCTCTCGTGCTTCTGTCTGTAGCTACAGACGCGTGCGCATGAAAGAGGGACAGAAGGCTCCGGAAACAAAAGAGGGAGAGGAGTGATGCACAGAGCCAGAAAAGTGACTTTGGATGGCATGTGTGATTTGGGAAGGGAAAGAAAAATTCTCTGAGTCAAGAGTGTGACGCTGTGAATATAGGACTTGAGCATCCGCGGATTTTGGTATCTGTGAGGGGTCCTGGAACCAATCCCTGCGGATATGGAGGGCCATTGTACTCTTTGAGAAAGACCAGAAAACACACAGCCCTCCCCCATATGTAGCTGCATCATAGATTTAAATTGTGGCACGATTTTTGCTGTTTTATTTTCAGTCCCTTTCCTAATAACTCCTAACATGTAATTTGCCTATTTCATTGCTGCAGAAAGCAGAGCTTTCGATGACTGGGACAGACACGCTGGGATATTCCATCGCTCCTTGAAGATCTCACTCCTTGGTAGCCACAGTCAATTTTAGCTATATTCAGTCTGTATCTTAAGCTGGAATTTGTTTGAATCCTATGTGCATAAATAAGGCTTATTGCTGGGGTGTGTAGCATGTTATGATAATACAAAATCAATGTTAAAATCGTAACTCTTACACTTACGATGAGGAGAAGAAGCAGGATAACTTGCAAGATGACAGACATGCTGGGATACTTGGGATACACGCTGGGGGTGTTGGTCTGGATTTTCTGGAGTGAAATCCCGAGAAGGTACTAATGAAGTACTTCCACAGAAGAGAAGCTGTACAGCTTCAAATCAATGACTGGTATAAACCAGCTGCTCAAGATATATTCATACCTTTTTGTTTCTAAAATTATATGTTGTACTTCGGACAACTAAGGGCTCAATCTAGGCATCTCGCACGAATTCTTAAAGAATAATAAATAGCAGCCCTCAACGCACATTGCTATCACTTTTGAATTCATGGAGGACAGGTCTCTCAGTGGCTCCTTTTTATGGAAAATTCGATTCTGAAATGTAGTCTGGTATTCAAGGGCATCACAACGCTTGTAATTTAGAGCCAGTCAAAAGTGCATCAGTTCTATGTCAGACAAGAACTGGCACGAATTCTAAGAAAGGATAATTGCCCAGAAAATTAACAGAAAATTCATACTTGGAGCTCTGTTAATTTGTGGCTTTTAGTTAACCAAGAAAATACTTGTGGTGGTATCTAAAAGTGAGTCTTGATCAGTCTTGATTGTATCAGTGAAGACAAGTAGCCGCTTAGAGTGCAATCTTATGCCTGCTTACTCAGAAGTAAGTTCCACTCTGTTACATGGAGCTTATGCTCAGGAAAGTGTGCATAGAATTGCACTGTTAGTCAGGATACCACTTTTGGTCTTTGTAGTACTTGGGGATTTCTTTCAATCTTATGCAGACTTGTTAGGGAGGAAGGCCCACTGAATGCAATAGGACTTGGTTTTGAGTGCAACAACAAAAAAGCTCAAGAAGAATATAAATATGAATACAGGGGGGCACCGGTATCCACGGATTCCTCAACCGCGGTTTCAATTATCCACGGTTGAGGAATCCCCCCCCGCACCCTCCACAGCCCCCTCCGCACTTACTTTTAGCAGAAACCTCCGTTCTTCTCTTCAAAAGTTCCGAGTTTCCATCTGTTTTAGGCCTGAGCAACTAGACTTAGGTGATAGCTAGAGTCTCAGCAAGGTTGCAGAGACTCTAGCTGTTAACTAAGTCTAGTTGCTCAGGCCTAAAACAGATGGAAACTCGGAACTTTTGAAGAGAAGAACGGAGGTTTCTGCTAAAAGTAAGTGCATAGGGGGGCTGTGGAGGGCGCGGGGGGGTCGCGCTCGCCCCCCGCACTTTTAATGGAAAAGCTCTGTGTTTTTCTTCAAAAGCCTTTGCTGTAGACCTTACCACCAACAAGTCTTCAGTGCTAGAAAGTCTCAGCAACCTCTCAGCAAGGTTGCTGAGACACTCTAGCACCGAAGACTTGTTGGTAAGAAGGCCTACAGCAAAGGCTTTTGAAGAAAAAAACACGGAGCTTTCTCCGTTAAAAGTAAGTACTTGGGGTAGCGCAGGCCCGCGGGGGGTAGCGCAGGCCCGCGGGGGGGTCAGGCCCCCCCTGAAAACCACAGAAATGGGCATTCGCCCATTTCCACGGTTTCAGGTATCCACGGTGGGGGCTGGAACGTATCCCCCGTGGATACCGGGGTCCCCCTGTATACAGAAGCAGCTGTTCTGAGAGGTGGTGTAGGGTAAGTGACTAACAGCGCAATCCTGTCTAACTTTAGACTGGCGGAGTGCTAGATCTGCCAGTCTAGGGTGTCGTAACTGTGCCATAAAGCATGTTTGTGGCACCCGGTGAGTAAGTTGTGCTGGCACAAGCCTCTCTGCCAGCGCCATTTACCAGGTGCAACAAACATGCTTTACGGCACGTTTGTGACACCCTAGATGGGAGGATCTATTTGTCCACCAGTCTAAAGTTAGACAGGATTGCACCGTAAGAGCACAATCCTATGTTTGTCTACTCAGAAGTAGTCCTATTTTCCTCAATGGGGCTTACTCTCAGGAAGGGGTGCATAGGATTGCAGCCTAAGTGAGCTGTGAATTGAGAAGTTTCCGGTTTAAATCTTGCCTCTCCAAAGAGCGCACTAAGTGGTTTTAAGCCAACAACCTTTTAAAGTTACCATGCACACAGGCCCAACCGGAAATATGGGGATAATTATCCCCTACTTTTATGGGTGGCGCAGCGGGTTAAACCGCTGAACCATAAGTTGTTGATCGAAAGGTCGGCAGTTCGATTCCCGCGACGGGGTGAGCGCTCGTTGCTTGGCCAGCTCCTGCCAACCTAGCAGTTCCAAAGCATGTTAATGCGAGTAGATAAATAGGTACCGCTTGCGGGAAGGTAAACAGCGCTCCGTGTTCCAGCTGCATGCTACGCGCTGCGGCAAGGAGAGTCATGCCAGCCACATGACCACGGAGGCGTCTTCGGACAACCCTGGCTCTTTGGCTTTGAAATGGAGATGAGCACCACACCCTAGAGTCAGACACGACTGGACTTAATTGTCAGGGGTCACCTTTACCTTTAATGACTATATTAAGACAGTGCAAATGTGAAGTGCTTGCTATACATAAGTGTGTGTGTATAAGTGTGATGTGCTCTACTAATGCTGCTCGTTAAGGACTAACAAGCCTAGGTCCACTCTCCTTTGCAAAAAGAGAGGCAGCTTTTGAAGCAACCTGAACTTTATACTAAATGACTGTCTTAAGGGTGGAAGTGGGAAGAAGAAATTCCCCAGTATAAAGCAATCTCTTTACTACAAAATAAAGTTTTTGATTGACTAACACACACCCCAGTTTCCCCCTCAGTGGGTCTAGATTTGGTCAAACAGATTATCTTTTGCCCCAGAGAGCAGCCTGATGCCTGAGTACCGGTAACAAGGAACCCACAACTTAAACCATATGCAGTTGTGCAGGTGCTTATGTTGCCCTTCAGTACTTTCTAGTCCAGTGTTTCCTGAACTTATTCGACCTGTGGCTGCCTTGACCATCGGCGACCATTGGCCATAGCTCCCCATTACATTATGGGGGTGTCAATTGGCATTTTCCGAGAGGATTCCGTGGCACCCTGCGGCTCCCCTGGGAGCCACGCCTCCCAGTTTGGGAACCACTGTCCTAGTCAATCAGAAATCACCTATCTACGAGCTCATAAAATGACAGCAGCTGGTCTGGACACAGAAGACAACTGGCACTGTCTCCAGTGTTTAGATAAAGATTAGCCAATGCTATTGTATAAACCGCTGCTCATGCATTGAGTCGATAGCCCCTCCTCCCTAGGAGCCCAGGTAGGGAAGCTTTTTCATATACATCCAACCGGGGAAGAAAAAGGTAAAGTCATCTTCCCCTGGAGTCCTTTTCAGATGAAGCTCATAATTAAATCTAGGAAATAACTGTTGGGAAGCTGATGCCTAAAATGGGTACAGCCAGAACCCATTTCTGTCTCCTGTTTTGTTTTGTTCAGTCGTTAAGTCGTGTCCGACCCTTCGTGATCCCATGAACCATATCCCGCCAGGCCTTCCTGTCCTCCACTATTTTCCTGAGTTCGCTCATTTTCATGTTCGTTGCATCAGTGATGCTGTCTAACCATCTCATCCTTTGCCTTCCCCTTCTCCTTTTGCCTTCAGTTTTTCCCAGCATCAGAGTCTTCTCCAGAGAGTCCTCTCTTCGCATTAGGTGGCCAAAATATTTGAGTTTCAGCCTTAGTATCTGTCCTTCCAGGGAACAGTCAGGGTTGATTTCATTTAGGATTGACTGATTTGATCTCCTAGCAGTCCAAGGGACTCTCAGGAGTCTTCTCCAGCATCACAGTTCAAAAGCATCTATTCTTCGGCGCTCAGCCTTCCTTATGGTCCAACTCTCGCAACCATACATTGCTATTGGGAACACCATCGCCCTGACTATGCAAACTTTTGTTGGCATGGTGATATCTCTGCTTTTTATTATGCTGTCTAACTTTGCCATAGCTTTCCTTCCAAGGAGTAAGCGTCTTTTAATTTCATGGCTGCTGTCTCTGTCTGCTGTGATCTTGGAACCCAAAAAAGTAAAATCTGTTACTGCTTCCATTTCTGCCCCTTCTATTTGCCAGGAATTGATGGGACCAGATGCCATGATCTTAGTTTTATTAATGCTGAGTTTCAAGCCAACTTTTGTACTCTCCTCTTTCACCCTCATCAAGAGGCTCTTTAGTTCTTCTTCACTTTCTGCCATTAGGGTGGTATCGTCTGTATATCTGAGGTTGTTGATGTTTCTCCCGGCAATCTTGATTCCAGCTTGCGATTCATTGAGCCCTGCATTTCTCATAATGTACTCTGCATATAAGTTAAATAGGCAGGGTGACAATATACAGCCTTGCCGTACTCCCTTCCCAATTTTGAACCAGTCGGTTGTTCCATGGCCGGTCCGAACTGTTGCTTCTTGACCCGCATACAGGTTTCTCAGGAGACAGGTAAGGTGGTCTGGTACCCCCATCTCTTTAAGAATTTGCCACAGTTTGTTGTGATCCACACAATCAAAGGCGTAGTCAATGAAGCAGAAGTAGGTGGTTTTTTGGAACTCTCGTCTCCTAGCTCTTCCTAAAGAAAAAGGGAGGAACATTTAAATATTGGCAAGGCAGATGCAATCAAGAATTTGGCTTTTGTCAGCAGCTACCATGCAGTGAAGGAGATGTCTTCAGGTGCTAATAGTGTTAAAGTTCTTTTTGGCCTTCAACATTTGCAGGTAAGATTTTTTTTTTATTTATAATGTTTTTGTAAATACTACCTTACTTTTTTTTTAATGCAGTTAATTAAAATAACTGAATTACAATAATAAAGCCCATACAGAATATGAATTCTAGGAACAGTGGCAGCAATGAGACACAACTGCATCCACGTTAGTGCGCTGAAGGGCTTGCCAAATTTTTTTATTTGTTTTGAAAACAGTAAGCATGGCAGCCATTTGGGTCTCTTTAGGGCGGGAGTTCCGCAGTTGTGGGATGACCACCAAAGAAAGCTGTTTGTGGTGGAACCCACCCACCCCACCCCCGCACGTGTCTGTCAGTGGTGGGCCGGAGATCACGGCCTTGGTAGATCAGAAAGACTGGGCAGGTTGGTAGGGAAGCAGGTGTCCGTTCAGGTAATGTGGTCCCAATTCATTGAAGACTTCATAAGCCAAGACAAGAACTTGAAATTGCAAATTGGAAGCCAGTGTAGTTAGTTGGTGCAAAATGGATTGGTACAAAATGCTACTATTCCTAGAATTCATATTCTGTATGGGCTTTATTATTGTAATTCAGTTATTTTAATTAACTGCATTTTTTAAAAGGAAGGTAATATTTATTATTTATTTAAAGAATTTATATCCCGCCTTTCTCCCAGCAAGGGCACTCAAGGCGGCTTTACAAAATGCTTCCAACTATAATAATCTGGTGGCGACACTCCAATGTTTTTATTAAATTCTTGTTGGTTGTGGATTTTTTTTCCTCTTTTCAACTCACTAATGAATCTGTCTTACAGCCTGCTTTGGTGCTAATTCTCTGTCCTATACAGTCAGTGTTTAAATTGCATTTAAACACTAAATTATTCCCATTGTGGTTGGCTGCAGTGGGATGGCAGCCAGCATGTTCCTCTGACCTGCTTAGTTACAGACTTTCCTTTTGTACTGGCACAAAGGGCTTCCAGTTTTTGTATAAAGTGAAAAATTTTGATCATTGTGCTAATGCTCTTTGCCACCTTATGCTGGTACAAAAGGAAATTGCACAAAAAGCATCCAGCCATTTAATTATTTGATTTTGTCTATAAACCGCTTTGTGAACTTTTCGTTAAAAAGCGGTATATAAATACTGTTATTAAATAATAATAATAATAATAATAATGGGGAAAGGGAGTTGCACCAGGAAAAGGATGCCTCTTCCAGAATCTGTTCTGCATCCTTCTACAAAGGAGGCCCAGGGCGCAATCCAGACAAAGGTGCTGGCACCAGAGTGAGCAGTCTGACCGGAAGCAGTCGCAAACGTGCCGGAAAGCATGTTTATTTTTATTTATTTATTTTTCACATTTTTATACCACCCTTCCTCCAAGGAGCTCAGAGTGGTGTACATATTTCCTCCCCTCCTTTTTGTCCTCACAACAACCCTGTGAGGTAGGTGGGGCTGAGAGATAGTGACTGGCCCAAGGTCACCCAGGAAGGTGAGTCCGTTTCCGGCATGGGGGGGGGGTTGGTGGGCGAGGGAGGGGGCCATTGGTCTAGCTGGCCCAGGAGGGGGCGGGGAATGGCTCCCACCATATCCCCGTCCCTGCCGGGCCAGCTAGGCCGTTAAACAGCCTCCTATAGCTGGTGGAAATCTGAGGAGGCCCGTTGGGCCGGCCCCGGTTTACACCCGGGGAAGGGGACGAGCGTCCCCTTCCCTGAGTAGACCTCTGGCCCGCCATCAGACTGGCAGCCCAGGCGCAGGATCCAGCGGGCAGCCCTGGGCCGCCGGCCAGATCCTTAGTCAGGATTGCGCTGCCTGTGTGTTTGCTGTGATCTGCAGAAGCACCCAAAAACACCTGGGTAGTAGGCATGGAATTTGGCTAATTGATTCTGTGATTGTTACTTCATTTTAAAAGAGAGCCTGTTTCTATTCATTGTTCTGAAGCTGTACTCGGTAATGCTAGTGAGATCTGAGGAACCAAAGGAATTTCTGCATAAGTTTTCCAGTGGTCAGAATGCTCTCTCTGCTGCTTATACATGGAAATGGATCCATTCTGATGTGGGTTTTTTTTTTTAAAAAATGTTGTGTTGAACTTTTCCCCATGTATTATGTAAGGACCAAATCGGTGCCATATTAAGCCTTCCTAACCTGTTGGGAAAATAGTTAGTATTGATATTTGAGGAGCAAAAAGGTTCTCAAGCCATTTACATTGGAGAGAAGTTGACTGAAACTTAGACTCTTTTTGTATAGTTTGAATAAAGATGATGGATCGAGTTTGCTATATATAAAATGATGGAACCATCATAATAGAGTCTTTTTAAAATGTCTTACTTATGCTGTTGAAACCCCTGACGTTTTCAGAAGTGTCACATGAGGAAGCAAGAGAGACCCCCTGAGGGAATACTGTGCTGATATGATGCAAGCCAGTTCCTGTGATTCTGGAGTAGTGGGAGATACCAGAATGATGACATCACCCAGACCTGGAGAGACAAAGGGGTGAGTTAGCTGCTGGGTTGACTATTTGGTGAGAGTGCCCACTTCACCCCCCATTAGCCCTATAAGTCTTAGTGCAACCCAGAAGGCCAGAGCAAAGCCTACAGGCAGACAGGACAGATTCCTATAACACATGAAGGACCAGTGTTCATGGTAACTTGATCACATCATGCCCATGGTGATGGCTAACCCTAACCTGCGGTGGGCGGGGAAGAAGCGTGATTGAAAACCACATCACTCATTGTAACTGAGAGCTTGTGTCTCCAGTGATGGACTTGAACCTTTGAGTCCAAAAGTTGGAATGCCACCTGGGCCATAGTGTGCTTGGTTGGCTTTAGGTAATCTTCACGGCCATTTCCCCTGAGAATACGGCCATTTCCTCCCTCACAGGATTATGGTGAAGGCAAACACAAAGGCTATAGAGCACTTTGTGCATGTTTAAGCATTGCCCAGCACATAGAAAACTTCTCCTCCCTGATCTGCTCACGCTCCATGGGCAAGGAGTTTTTGAGGTGGGACTGCATTCAAACGTGGAGTTCAACACGCACGCACGCACGCGCGCGAATGTGCAGAGTGGCCCTTAAGGGGGAAAAAAACTGAGATGTGTATCTTACAGTAGTGGAAGCTTTGCATCTCAGTAAAATTGGTTGGAAATAAAGCTCCTGATTCACACTAGAGCAAGAAACTGTTGAACATAAGCTGAATTTAGATCTTTTATTAAATAATAGTACTTGATTTTAGGAAGAAATGCATCTTGTTTCAGAATACATGGTTATTTCTGTCCAAGAACTGTTGGTGCCTCAAGGATTTAGTTTGGTTTCCTGAACATCTTTAAGGCTGCATCATCTTCTAATTGGCTTGTGTATTAATTCATTGTCTAGCGTTTGTTATATCAGGTGGGTATAAGTAACCACACCAGAGAGGTGAGAATGAGTTGGAAAATCTATATATTGTATTGCCTTGTAAATGGTCACGTTTCCTTTTTTAATAAACATTTTTCTGAAGTCAGTGTGCTGTGGTCTTTTCCAAGAGGCTGCTATGTTCATGTCCAGAGGACATTTATGAAGGTACACGATGCGATTTGACTCCTAAAGTCAAGTAGGGCTGCCAGGGTGGGAGGCAGTCTGACTTCTTGAAGGAAGAAAGGGATATAAGTGAAATGCATAGCCTAACATGCCACACTCACTCATCTATTCCCTTCTGAACCGAGAATAGGAAATTCTTATTCCATTTTCCTCTGGGCTTGTGATTTATGCTGTGGCAGCTTCTCTTGGGTGTCCTAGTCTCCCTCTGGGGTTGGAGGTCATTTCTAGAAGCGGGGTAAAAAAAGCATACTCTGCTCCAGCTTAAATGCTTGTGTGTTCAGGGTGCAGTTCTTAAAACTGGGGACTTGTTCTGTCAAGAACGCAACAATGCATGCACAGAAAAGCTGCGGAGACTGCTCACTTTGTGTAGAAAAGCAGCTGAGACTAAAAAGTGGGCCTAAACAGTGTGTGTTCGTCTTTACTCAGATTTTAACACAGGGACATTTTTTTAAGTCAACACATTAGCTTAACTGCATTTTGCAGCAGTTACTATCTCAGTTACTGCATATTCACTCAGCTTTATTTATTGATTTACATATTCTCTGTTTTGCCTTTCTACTTCCCAGTTGGAGTGCTCAAGGTAGCTTGTCCCATGCAAACAATTCCGTAAAAGCAGAGTAAGACAATTTTAAGAAACTCGGCACCAATGAGAGCTTGCCGAAAGGAGAGAGAATAAATCGGGAGCAGTAAATCATTACGGCTGTCTATTTTTTAAATTAGCAAAAAGGACTAGTTGACGGAAGGCAAGCAAAGAAGGAGTGAGACAAATCTCCTGGAGCAGTGGGTTCTCCAACCCAGCCCTATCAAAGAAAAATACAAGTAATGTTATGAAAGTTTTGCAGCTACTTTGAGCTCCTCCCCCAATCTTTTTGTAGTTTCACAGAGACTGCTTGTCCTCTTGGACCGCATGCAGCTGGAGTGGAGCAAGTTTCCCCTCCTCTTCCACATAAAAATGAGGGTCAAGAAAATAGCAACTCGGTTCGTTTTCAGTGGTGGCCAAACCATAGCACGCCATGCGCCACATTTTATGTAGATAATCTTAAGCATGCCACTTAAATAAATAAACAAATATACAAATATTTCTAAGCGAATGAAAATATTTAAAGCACCATGACAGTGCAAGAAGAATGAGGCGCAGTGGGGTACAGAGACCTCCTCTAGTTTGGCTTGGAAAGGTGCGCTGGGGTTGAGAAAGAGAGAGGGACTTCAGCGCTTGACTTAGGCAGAAATGGCGGCGCATGCCACTTCAAAAGACTCGGCGTGCCACTAAATGGCACCTGTGCCATGGGTTGGCCACCTATGGTTTAGCTAATGAGGAGATGGAAGTCTTACTCCAGAAGACATGCTTAGTTTAAAGTCAAAAGTGGTCCTTGCCATTAACAAAACAGTTGCGTTTTTATTGGGGTAATCCAGTTTGTACAATTTCCCATGCAGGCAGTGGAAATCAAATTTGTTTTTCTCCTCCTGGGAATATTTGGTCAGCATGCCAATATGGCCCTGCTGGGAAGTGGAACCAGTTCTTGCCAACCTTTTTTATAAACACACCAATTCAAGCAGCATTGAAACTTGGATGTGGGTGTTTTAATTTTAAAATCTTACCCTCCTTTAGGAAGTTTAAATTAAATACAGGACTTGTGGGCACTTTTTTTGTGTATGTGAAAGCACTCTAACAACATTACAACAAAAGAAAACCATGTCACAAAAGTGTATAGTTTTGAAGGTTTTTAAAGTGACATTCCAAAAAGGAATGGCTTTTATTGCAAGAACAATTAGTAATACAGTATTTATATACTGCCTTTCTCTGGTCATCAGATTTCTCCTCTGACTTTATTCAAGGCGGCTTACATGGGCAGACTATCTAAACCGAAGCGGTTTTTACATATTACAATGTTCTAATCTTGCATAGAACACTTCATTCCAGGTGTCCTTTCACGGTATGGCCTCTCTCTGGCATTCGCCTCCCACGCATTGACTTGACAGCAACACTGCCTCCCACTCAGTGTGCCAGCTGCAGAATTCTCTCTCCCATCGAGGCGTCTGCAGCTCATCAGCAGCGTGCCGACAGCTCTCGATGGGTCTCGAACTGCCGTCCTCAGATCTTCAGGCGTATGAGGGCGGCCGCTCTACCAACTGAGCCAGACCCAGTTGCTCAAGGCATTAGAGGGACAACAGCAGATTTTAGCAGGGGAGGAGGGCGAGAGCTGTTGATGGTGTCCAGTATTGGAAAAGTTGGGGTGCTGGAGGTGGGTGTCTTCTCCTGATCCACCAGTCCTAGGCACTTGGAAATAGAGGGGAGTAAGCCAGACAAGAATGTCTTCAGCAGAGAATGAGCAGTGGGTCACAATGCAGTATGTAAGCAAAGCCAATTTTAAATTTCTGGGTGCAAAGCGAAGACAAACTACAGCAGGTCCTTACTTAAAGTTGTCGACAGCTTCTTGGAAACTGAACCTTTAAGTGAAACGACTTACTGTATAACGAGACCAATTTTACCATAGGGCTAATTGATATACATAAACAAGAGTTTACAGCATATTTCTAGTCACAAAAACATCACCAAACTTCTAAATAAAGACCCCAAACACTTCTAACATTAAACATTGAAATAAATGTGAGATTTCTGGGCCAGCAAAAACCCACGCAGACATGGGAAGAACGTTCAAACTCCATACAGACAGTGGCCCTGGCTGAGAATTGATTTTTTTTCTCAACAACTTTAAAAGAAAACTACTTATAACAAAACGACTTTATGTGAGGACTTGCTGTATTGGGGCAGCATCAAGAGCTAGAGAAATCTTTGTGCTTCCAAATGCCTGGGGCTTCTCCATTGTTTTTTGGTAACCAGAGTAGAGTAGCTACGTACAGATAATAGACTTGGGAAGGACTTGAACCTCTCAAGTCCATGTGTATCAAGTCCATGTGTAACAGTCCCTTCTGCACTGTTGGGGATTCCAAACCTCCCATGCAAAGAGGGGAAGGTCTTGAATTTACTGGGAGTAACCATCTTCTACTTCAGTGAGACAGCATGTACACACACATCCATACACCTGTCACAAAAAACATGTCTGCACAGCCCATTTCTGAAATCACACAGATTTCATGCAGCTGCTACTCTGCAACAAGCATCTTTGTACTAGATGACAGACAAGGTTTATTACTATGCTATTATAAACACCGCTCCATTTGTAAATGAAAATAAAATAGCAAGGTGTACAGAGGAATGGATCAAACTTGAATATGGAGGAGGTCTGGGGAAGCCAAGGTGCAAAATAATGTGTTGGACTGCTTATGAACGGACTATTAGCCAGTGGAGGTTAATTGCCTAAGTAGCCATTCAATGGTATAGCCCCTGTGAGCCACTAGATGGTGCTACTGTTCTGGTAAGCTTTTTTTTTCCAGGATTTATTGCATTTGAAGTCTCCCCCATTGATTTGGTATATTTGACCACTGTGAAGTACAGCGCACAGGAGAGAAATGAAAGGACTGGCTATTTCCAGACGGCTACTTTCCAATTGAATCTTCTGTACTTATTGGATAAGAGAGAACTATTAGATCAAAGTTCCAACTCAACATATGCTATAGCAAACACATGGACTTCAAAATCTCCCCCACTACACTTCCCACACTGTATATCGTATGGCCATCAAGCAACAGCCCTTGGAACACTGTGCCATGTAAAAGTTTTGATGTATCTGCTGGCAATTGTCTGATATTTCTGCCAGCAGTTGGTGGTGTGTAGCAGCTAACAATGTGATCCTATGCATATCCATTCAGAAGTAAGTCACATTGAGTTCAGCGGAACTTGCCCCTAGAGACCCTGTTTCCCTGAAAAGAAGACAAGGTCTTATATTAATTTTGGCTCCCAAAAACATGTCAGGTCTTATTTTCAGGTGAGATCTTATATTTATGAGTGCCAGCAAAAATGACGGTAGGTCTTACTTTTGGGGCAGGTCTTATTTTCAGGGAAACAGGGTAAGTGTGTATACTACTAGGATTGCAGTCTGAGAAACCGAGCTGGGAAGCGGGACCATCCTGGTTTGAATCTCGCCTCTGCCATGAACTCGGTAGGTGTCCTTAGACGAGCCACTCCCTCTCAGCCTCAATCTTCCCCATCTGCAATATGGGGATAATGGTTACCCGTACAGGCTTGCTGCAAGGACAACATCTATAATACATGTGACATGCTTTGCAAGCTTAAGAGTGCAGGCAAAGAGCAACCACGGCCGTGTCCTCCATCATTTCACAGATGAAAACAAGGACATTCTTGCGACATCTATATTTTTGGACCAGGAACTGAGCAAGCTTCCCCAAGTCGTCCCACATTGCTGAAGGCTCTCTTCTAGTTACTGTGTTGTATAATTTAAGAACATAAGAACATAAGAAGAGCCCTGCTGGATCAGGCCAAAAGCCCATCTAGTCCAGCTTCCTGTGTCACACAGTGGCCCCACCAGATGCCTCAGGGAGCACACGAGACAACAAGATACCTGTGTCCAGTCGCCACTCCCTTGCACCTGGCACAGAGAAAACCCACTTCTAAAAACCAGGAGGTTGCTTATGGCTTGTAACCTGTGATGGTCTTTTCCTCCATGAATTTGTCCAAACCCCTTTTAAAGGCATCTAGGCCAGGTGCCATCACCACATCCTGTGGCAAGGAGTTCCACAGATGAATCACATTTAATTCTGCAGTAGTCTTGCTGAGTTAGAAGCCAAGCAGATGCCTTGATTTGGTTCAGGATAAGCTTGACAAATGGGATGCTATCAGCAACTGAAACTTACTGGTATTATTATTATTATTAATAATAATAATAATAATAACAACAACAGTATTTATATACCTTTTCAACAAAAAGTTCACAAAGTGGTTTACAAACAAAATCAAATGATTAAATGGCTCCCTGTCCCAAAGAGGCTCACAATCTAAAAATTGGGTAGCCTTCCCAAGGTTGTGAGATGCAAGGCTGTGTGAACTACATGCCACCTTGGGGGGGGGGGGTTGCATTCAAGAAGTGAATGACTTCACTTGAATGGTGAATGAATGGTGACAAGAAGCATCCATGCAAATTCAGCTATGGAGAAGGAGCTGAACCCTAAAGGATGACAAGCAATTAGCAAGACATTCCCAAAAGGCAATTGTAAGGACTGATTTACAAGGGACAGAAAGTTGAGATTGTCTTTGGCAGAAAGGAAGCTTGTTTACAATATTTAGATCCTGTTTTTCCTAAACGTCCAAAGTGACAACAATAGCATATAAAGCATGATTATCATTTAACAAGCAACATAATGAAATGTAATAAGGCTGCAAAGATAGCCACCACTGCCCATAATAAAAATAAGGAGCGGTAAGAGCTGCCTTAAATAAAAATGCCATTCAGTGGTGGGGAGGGGCAGCTGTGTTGTATGCAGAGGAGCCTTGAGTTCCATTGGTGCCAGCTCCAGGTCAGGCAGAGAAAAATTCCTGTCTGAAATCCTGGCGAGAGTTGCTGTTGGATGATACTAAGCTAGATGGACTCATTGTTTGACTGTAGAAGCAGCTTCCTCAGGCCCTAGATTGTGTGGGGCAATTGGAGCATATGCACTCTAGCTAGTTGCCACTGAAAGAAAAGTAAAGCATTGTACAGGTGTCCCTCCCTTAATGACGATCCGCATATATGACGGAGGTTCCCAAAGTGTAAACAAAGAATTAAAGCTACAGTACTGTATTTTAATTTTTTTTTAAAAAAAATGTCTTTAACTCGTGTGTGTGTGTGTGTGTGTGTGTGTGTGTGTGTGTGTGTGTGTGTGTGTGTGTGCTACCTCCATTGACAGGTACAAATCTTGTGCTTTGTGTTATACTCATAATGTACACTCTGTTTGCCATTAATTCCCTTATTACAACTCCACTGTGTTACATTGAGGACTCGCTTAATAACAGTTTCACTATATGACGGGTTTTCCAGAACGTATCCCCGTCGTTAAGCGGAGGTACCTGTATTCTTTTCTGGGGGATGTTGAACAATCTCTACCTTTTTTCTTCAGTGCCTGTTTCCTAAAGCTAAACTGCAAAGGCAACATCACATCTAAGTAGAAAACGGCTGCCTTTGGAGAAGGGTCATAGCTCAGGGGTACAACACAGGCTACGCATGCACGAAGGTCCTGGATTCAATCCCTGGCATCTCTAGGAAATACTTCTCTAACACCTTGGAGAGCTGCTACCAGTTGGTGCAGGTAATACTGAGGTGGGTAGACCAATGGCCTGACTCAGCAAGCAGCAGCTTTGTATAGCATTGTGGCTGTGCAAAGTGCCTTACTTGTATTATTTTAGCTTATGTCTTAACAACCCTGCAAGGCAAGTGTTCTCCCCATATTGTAGCTTGGGAGCAGAGGCTCCCCCAAGTCCACTGACTGAGTTCACGGTAGAGCTGAGATTCAAACCATGGGTCATCCTGATGTGCAGCCTATGCTACACCAACTCCAAGGAAACAGAAAATTGGTAGAAAGCCATTATTTTAATGACTTAATAGGATATCCTAGTTATGTGGGATTGGTCTAAAAATTAACTTTTGAATGGCTTGTGGAAGGATGCAACATTTGTATAAATGGGTAAGAGCCTTGACATGAGGTCAAGCGGTCTATAACTGCCCAGTCCTAAGCTTGGCCTTTGAAGCACAGGTTAGGGGACAAGCAAATACAGTATGACCCCTGTATCCGCGGGGATAGGCTCCTCCTTCCCCCCGCGGATACTGGGAATCCACAGTTAGGGGGGAACGCTATCCCCCATGGCCCCCTGCACCCATTACTTTCGTTAGGAGTCTAGCCACGCAAGCGTGTCTCTTCCTTAAACAAAATGCTATAAGCTAGCATGCTGGCTTATAGCAGAGCAGGCAAACAGCCTGCATACTAGAGAGGCTCCCGAACATTAAACAGGAAGCTTCCTGCACTGTGGTTTATAGTGTTTTGTTTAAGGAAGAGACGTGCTTGCTTGACGCCACTGCTAGTCTCCTACTGAAGGTAATGGGCGCAGGGGATGGTGCGGGCAGACACTGCAAGCCGCGGATAAGTGAATCTTGAGATAGGAGATCTGTGGATTCTCCATCCCCCCCCCCCCGTACATGGTTAAAAAGTGGTATATAAATACTCTTGATGGCTTTTGGCCCACAGGCTGTGGGTCTAACTGACTGACAGTTTCTCTAATGCCCCATTTCCGAAAAGATCTCCTTATTTTTAGCCCTCTCTATTCACATTAAAAGAAAAGCCCGTTCCAGCATTAACACTGTACGTGTGGTTTCTCCCCCCCCCCTTTAGTATGATAATTTTTATGCTCAAATTGTACATCATTTGCGCACTGTGAGCGAATACCATGCAGATGAATCCCCAAATTAAGCTGATGATGTGTTCACAGGAACAAAGGCAAGTTACACGGAGTTCTTCTTGAAAAGGTTATTTAGAATTTCAGGCTTCTGAAATAGCGAGTATAACATTGCTATCCTTTTTTAAATTACAAAAAATAATTTGAACTTTAAAATTCATTTTTATTAATGACCTGGCACAGAGGCAGCCAGGTGCCTTTTCAGTCTTCCTTACTCATGACTTTTCTTCAGTTCCTTACTCATGAGGAGCTAAATTGTTATGCTGTTTATTATAGTTATGTAGATTTTAACATTATGGACTGCCTTGCATGGGGGGTGTCCTTGAGCACAAGAAGAATGGGATAAATGCAGGGGGGAAAGGTATTTGTCTTCTCTAATTTTTAAGTATATTTATTTTATTTATTTATTTAAAATTTATATCCTGCCTTTTCCTATGCCAAAGGCAAATGCCCAAGGCAGCTGTATACCCCACTCTGTAACACCCTGTAACATCCAAAACCTTTACAAAATCAAAATTAGAACAATCAAAAGAGAGGGCGCTATAAGGTTTTACTAAAAGCAGCAAGGCAGGATGAAAATTAAAGTTGTTGTTCAGTCGTTAAGTCGTGTCCAACCCTTCGTGATCCCAAGAACCATATCCCGCCAGGCCTTCCTGTCCTCCACTGTCTTCCTGAGTTCGCTCATTTTCATGTTCGTTGCATCCGTGATGCTGTCTAACCATCTCATCCTTTGCCTTCCCCTTCTCCTTTTGCCTTCAATCTTTCCCAGCATCAGAGTCTTCTCCAGAGAGTCCTCTCTTCGCATTAGGTGGCCAAAATATTTGAGTTTCAGCCTCAGTACCTGTCCTTCCAGGGAACAGTCAGGGTTGATTTCATTTAGGATTGACCGATTTGATCTCCTAGCAGTGAGAGGGACTCTCAGGAGTCTTCTCCAGCACCACAGTTCGAAAGCATCTATTCTTCGGCGCTCAGCCTTCCTTATGGTCCAACTCTCGCAACCATACATTGCTACTGGGAACACCATCGCCCTGACTATACGAACTTTTGTTGGCATGGTGATATCTCTGCTTTTTATTATGCTGTTTAAGTTTGCCATAGCTTTCCTTCCAAGGAGTAAGTGTCTTTTAATTTCATGGCTGCTGTCTCTGTCTGCTGTGATCTTGGAACCCAAAAAAGTAAAATCTGTGACTGCTTCCATTTCTGCCCCTTCTATTTGCCAGGAATTGATGGGACCAGATGCCATGATCTTAGTTTTATTAATGCTGAGTTTCAAGCCAACTTTTGCACTCTCCTCTTTCACCCTCATCAAGAGGCTCTTTAGTTCTTCACTTTCTGCCATTAGGGTGGTATCGTCTGCATATCTGAGGTTGTTGATGTTTCTCCCAGCAATCTGGATTCCTTAATGGTTAAAGGCCAAAACACATCGAGTGCATCCCACGTACAGCGTGACAAATACGGCAAAACCTGGGAATTGGCCATCAACGTGAACGTTCCTCCCGGCGGCCTTTGGCTTTCCGGCCGGAAGCAAGTCCCACTGCAAGAACGCTGGGGCAGCCGGTTGCAACGTGCGGGACGCACCCGGTGTGTTTCTGCCTTAACTGTGTCATGGATCTTTCAACAGCTGGGTTGAGCCAACCTGCCGCCATTTTGTTTTAAGGCTCAGGTCTACACAGTTTGAACAGGACTAGGGGTTGTAGATGAGAAACCCCTACTTTGACTTTGGCTTTGGCGGGTTGCTTTGGCCAAGTCCTCTAGTCCAGTGGTCTTCAACCTTTTTCATGCCAAGACCCCAATAAATATATAAATAAATAATGAGGTTGGGGACCTGCCATTGATCCCACCCTCCTCTTGGGACCCAATTTGCCCACTCCTGTTGCCACCCCTTACCCTGGCACCAGCAGCCTCATCCTGCACAGCTCACCTGGCCCGCACCACCAGTGGCGCGGTCGTTCCGGAACAGGAGAGGCCAGCCATGGTTCCCCACCACCTCCCCAGCAAATCAAATGAGGGAGGGGGAGGAGGGGAATGAAATCCCTGTGGAAGCTCCCCCAGCAGATTCCATCACCCCCCAGCATTACCCCCCAGTGGCCATTTTGGTTCCCATAAGTTGACCCCAAGGTTGAAGCACCCTGCTCTAGTCTTCAGCGGGATCCTCTAGTCTCCCACCCATTTTCCGGCTCTCCCCTGCCATGAGGCTCTCTCTGCTTTTTTCCTCGCCTCCTTTGCTTCCTGTTTTCCCTCTGGCTTTCAACGGAGCATCTGCTCTGTTGCCAGTCCACTGCCTTCCCTTCCTTTCTTCCAGTTTGGTCTGCAAGTAATGAAAGGGCAGAAGTTCACAGTAGCAGTGCATCCTAATTGCTAATTGCAGCAGTATACAGGTCAAGAAATGGAGAAACACTACAGCTACTCGCTTGCCCAGTCAGTCCTCTCACTCGCTTGGCTCTTGAAGATGGCTCCCTTGTTGCAGGTTGGGGTTTGAGGGGGGCCCCAGCTCTTGACAAGCTGAAGCTCACTGATGTGGGCTGTTCATATGTACCTGCAATGGAGTCATTTGGATGTGGCTGTTTGGGGGGGGGACGACAAACTTCTGAATGGCAGACAGTTGCTCCTCTTTTAGGAGCCTGAAAAAAGGGGAGTTGAATGGTTGGCCATTTCGGAAGCAGTAGCCTGCTGCTGCTTCCTCCCAGCAAATGATACCGAGAGATAGTATGCCCTTAAACATGGAGGCGCCATTTACTTATCATGAGTAACAGTCAGTGATAGATGTGTCCTCCTCTCAGAATTTGTCACATCCCCCTTTTTAAGCTATCTAAGCAAGAGGCTATCACTGCATTCGTTTGGCAGTGAATCCCACACATTAATTACACATTGTTTGAAGAAGTACTTATCTCTCCTCCTTGAATTTGTCTAATCATTAGTCTTAGAAAGAAAATTCCAGATCACTTTGAAAGGAAAGAAGGAAGGGAAAAGAGAAATAATAATAATAATAATAAATGCCCATTTTCTTTGGAGAAAGAACATGCATACAATAAAAAGCAAACTGCTTGTACAAGCTATGGGTTGAGGTGGGGGGGATGTAAGAGTTGGTCAGGTGGGGACCCACTTGGTCAGGGTGATCTGAAGTCTCAGTACAGAGGTTGTGCCTGGCATCATCCCCTAGCAGGTGGGCAAGGGGCGGGTTACCAAGGGACCAGTGCAGGAGTTTGCCTCAGAGCCCCCAGGAACCTGAGTGGAGAACAGTGCTTTGAACAGTTACAGAGTGATCCAAAATTATAAGAACTGATTTTTCATGACCTGTTCAAGGGTGGAGAGGCCAGCTGGCATCTATAATCAAACGGGTCATCACAATGATTAAAGAGGGTGGGCTTCTTTTCCTTCCCCCTCTTGGTATGCAAATAGATGTTTAGACAGAGTACAAATGACTCTCAAAATTGCTGTCTGAAATATGCAAATAAGCCCACAAGAGCAATAAGCTCATTTACACACGCAAGTCTGTACCCTCATCCCTGGCGAGGTTCACCCTTGCGCGAACGTACTCTACTCAGAAGCTCCTTGAAGTGTAAGCGTTGCATATTCATGCCGACGTTTCGAGCCGATCCCAAACCCGACCTGTTCACAGTGGCACAACCTCCCTTCACCTTGAACCCACTTGAAAATGCAAATGTCCTTAAAGGCTACCCTTGAATGTTCTGAATTGAGTGTTGCTGATCATGTAGGTCTTCAGGAGGCAGGTTGGGGCCTAGAAGTGGGTCACAGCTTCGCCTCAGGTGGGTTGCAGTGGTGTAACTGCCGCCATATTGTTTTGAGGCTCAGGAATACACAGTTTGAACAACAGCCCGGGCTAGGCTGCTTAGATGAGGAAAATTATTGTTGTTGTTGTTTTATTAAGAATATTTATATACTGCTTTTCAGTAATAAAAAGTTCACAAAGCGGTTTACAGAGAAAATCCAGTAACTATTTTATTTATTTTTCACATTTCTATGCCACCCTTCCTCCAAGGAGCTCAGGATGGTGTGCATGGTTCCTTCCCTCCTTTTGTCCTCACAACAACCCTGTGAGGTAGGTGAGGCTGAGAGATAGTGACTGGCCCAAGGTCACCCAGGAAGCTTCATGAGCGGGGATTTGAACCTGGATCTTCCAGTTTTAAGTCCAACACCCAAACCACTGCACCATCCTGACCCAAAAGGGCTCATAATCTAAATTAGATTCTAAAAAGTTGCAGAAGAAACGCCAGCAACAGCCAGTAAAAAAGACACTGCGCTGGAGTTACTTTCTCCCTGCTAAATGCAAGATGAGCACCACTGAAAAAGTGCCTGTTTGCCCAGAATGAGGGGCTGCTTTGGCCACGTCTTCCCGTTTTCCGTGGCCTTCCTTGGAGTCCCAGCTGCTTGTTTCCTGCTACACCTCACCTTCTCTCCCTCCACCTTTCCAAACGGAGTGCAGCACCCTCTGTCCCTCCCTGGGCCACCACCCTTCTCTCCAAATCCAGGGAGTTGGAGACGCTGCAGAGATGAGTAGTGAGTCGTTCCTCCATCTGTCGCCTAAGTGGCTTTCTCAGATCAAGTTTTTAGACCAGTCTTTTGGAGCCCCACCTCAAGATGCCGAAGGCTAAGCCACCATCACCCTCAGTGCTAAAGCGATATCCGGTATGTTTAATCAAAGACAGTTATGTCTTCCCACTGTGATTATGTTTCATTACACTACGTTGTGGAGGTCCTACTATAGTACTGCATCCAGCCACCATTTGAGTGAATTGTGCCACGTTTCTGGTCCTCGTGCCCATCTGCTCCATCTTGCGTGGCACATGTGTCCTTTCGTCCTGCCGAGGAGAGCCCTGGTTGCACAAGGCAATGCCTGCCCTCGATGGGAGATGCATGCCGATTCTTCTTTTGTTTGCGCCCAATTTGCCTCCGCTTGTCCCAGCGACTCGCACAGATGTTGCTTTCCCCGGACGAACCACCTCTGAGCGTACGATGTGTTGCCATAGGAATGTGACATTATGCAGCTCTGCAAAATAAAAACGCAGCTGACTGACAGCCAGCGAGATGCAGCTGACAGGTTGGATTCGGGAATGAGATGGCTGCTGCGCTCCTGTCCTTGAGAAAGTTTCAAGTGCAGCCACTCAACGCCAGGACTGGAAGAGAGGCTGAGAGAAGGCGACGGAAATATTCCTTCAATGGTTCCCAACTGCTCTGCCGTCAAGCAGGCTGTGGGGCAGGAAGGGAAGACTCTTCTTCTGAGGAAGGGCTTGCTCTGTGTAGCTGGTGTTGCATTCATGGACGCCACGAATTTGGGCTACAGCCATGGATCGGTAAGAATAATTACTAAAACCCTTTAAAACCAACTTGCAGAAACACTGCCAATTAACCAGGCACACATTCAGAACAATGGATTGTTTTTAATATAAGAGCATATAAAAATGGCAGTGTCGGGCACCGTCTGAAGATGAAACAAGACAGGCATGCTCTGAATTACAAGCACATCTTCCAAGGCAGGTCCAAGATGTCCAAATGCAGCCCGCACGCACTTACTCGGTGCGGTGGTGCCCCCTGCAGCTACCGCCACTCCTCCCGTTCCCCCCCCCCACTCCTTGGCTTCAAAAATTAAGAGGGAGAGGAAGCAGGTGAAGAACTGTGGAAGAGAAGAAGAGAGTGATGGGCTAGAGAGCATCAGACTTGTTCTAGCCCACCATTCTCCTCTCCTCCACACTTCCTCTTCTGTTCCGTTATCTTCTTTTTTCAAATCCAGGGAGTAGGAGGCAGAGGAGTGATACACACAGGTGCTCCCCCCCCCCTCCAATCCGTTTGTTACCTGAGGTAAATTCTTCAGTGGCCCTCAAGAACCAAGCAGCCCTGACCTTTTTCATTAGAAACAACTGTGGGCAGGTTAACACATCCCCCTCAGGTCATTTTCTTGCTGAAAATCACCTCCCTCATGTGGGTGTTTGTACAAAATAGCCACTTGAGGGGTGGAGATTTTTTTTTTTCACAGGAAATGGCATGAGGGGACCGTGACAACCTGTCCACAGCTGTTTCTAATGAAACAGGTCAGGGCTGGTTGGTTCTTGAGGGCAGGACCATTCAGAGGAATTTTATCAGGGGGTACAAAGTTTCTTTTGGGCCTCTTCCCTTTTTGACCAATTTTTCGCCCTGGGCCCTGGTACAAATTACCCCCTTAACCCCCCTCTCAGAGGCCCTGCTTGAGGGCCACTGAAGAATTCACCTCGAACAGATTGGACCACGTTTCCCGTGTTTCCAATCCCCATCAGACTCGTTAGCAGCTTTTTTTTAAGGGGGGGGGGGGAAAGGCACACCTGCTGTTCTGAGCATGCCTCTTTAGCATACATTTGTATGCACGTCTAGTTTGACTCTTGAGAGAGGCATTCCCCCGTTGCACTCATGTAGGAGGGAATGCCTCTTCTAAGAGGGCACGTGCAGCGACATACGCATGCAGCATCACAAAAGCATGCTTCTCCCCCCCCCCCTTTTCGGAAACAATTGTGTTAACCAAAAACAAACGTATGAAGATGAAACTGAGTACCGGTAATCGATGAAAACTCATTGGTTGACCTCCAGTCGGATGATGGACTCATGGATGGACTGGCCCTGACAAATTGTGAACACAGGTGGTTGGAGGATGCCTATCTGATTGCAAGCAAAACAGGGGGCACCCCAAACTAAGGAAATGATTTGGACATACTCGGGATGGGACTCCCTAGATTTGCAGAAGTATACGAGTTTATAAATTAGAAGAAAAAGCAAAGAGGGAAAGGGAATGGGCTTGCTTGAGCCCCTATCCTGGGCCTTAGGGTTGGGGCGAGACAACATTTTGCGAGAGGTCTATGTCATATATGGCTTCCCTTAGGGGAAAAAATAGATTCAAAGGCCCTTCATCTGCCCTTCCTTCTGAATTTGAGAAATCGGCCCCAGTGATCCATTTCATTAAACATTTTTCTCTCTTGCATTTGAAGGGACTTGGCTTTTGAATTTATTATCTGTTCTAGGCACCTCATTAGTTGGAATGCCTTAGTCTCCAAATGTAATCTCCCACGCCTTGAAACGCTAATTCCAGAGCATTAAATTCAACCACAGAAACGGTGCTGTAGTCATAAATTTCTGTTGGAGCCAGTCGGTTCACCATCAAGGAAATGAGGAACAGCAGTCGCTTGCTTGCAAGTGATTGCCTTTCTACTCAGCGCCAGCCAGGACTGGGGAACTGCTCTACAGGGAGCCACCAAGCCTCAATCATCTGCAATGTGGAGATAATAATAGGGACCTACCATGCAGGGTTGTTATAAAGATTACTGAGATAATGTATGTGAACTGGCTTGAAATAATGAACTTGCAAAAAAGAAAACAGTCCCATTTCCTCAAAAACAAGGTAAGTATAGCCCCCAAATTTATTTTTCAGCTCAAATTTCAGTCTGACTGAGGGGGTCAAATTCTTCCCCTTCTGCTTCCTTCCTGCTCACCTGTTCGCCTTCAAAGTCCCTCTCTCCTACCCACCATCTTCTTTGTTGCTTCAGTGGCAGTAATGAGGAGGAGGAAGGTCACCCTGCTCCCATTTCCAAGCATTCGGCTATGGCTATGTCTCAGATACCAGTAGGACTAGGAAATATAATTTCCCAGTGCTCCTGGCTTGCTGTCACAGCAACATGCCACATGTGGGACGGACAAGAGAGACTTTTGTCCTTGCCACTGATGCTGCAGTGGGAAGGGGCTGAGAGAGGTAGGTGAGTAGAGTGGCTTGGAGGCCACTCAGGGGGATACAGGAGGGAGGGATCGGATCTTGTTGTGCTCCCAAGTGACGCCATAAGATACATGACAGAGTCTAGTTTGGTTTGGAATTAGGCACAGTAGCACTGGGAAATGTTATTTTCCCATGCCACGTGTGAGATGGCACAGAGAGAGAGAGAGAGAGAGAGAGAGAGAGAGAGAGAGAGAGAGAGAGAGAGCTTGCTTCCTCTTTCCCATTGTTGCCATTGCTGGAGCAGTAAGTAGGTGGGAAGGAGGGAGGGGGTCTGGAAGGACACCAGTAGGTCGGTGGTTCAATGAGAAAGGGCTTGGAGGCATGGGGAGAGGGAATGGATCCTCTTGTGCCCCCCATGAATTGTCTGGGATGCAGCAGGGTCCATTTTGGTTTGGAATTTGGCCTGGAAGAAAATGAACCGTTTTCCAAGTTTAGAGGAAACTAGAACTAGTGGAATTTGCTACGTCACTACTCTGAAGACTCTTGAAGTGAATATTAGGAAAGCAGCATACAAATATTTTTAAATAAAAACCATGTTTGTATGTTAAATAGCTGCCCTGTTGGGTCAGGCTGTCCCTGCCTCTAGTTATTACAGTATTAACTAATGCAGAGAAGTTTAACTCCCAAGAAAGTGGAATTCTCTTCTTCGTGATTGTGACTGCCTTTCATTTCCCACACAGATCTGCCCACACCCTATCGCAGTAAAAGTTGTTGTGATGTTTTTCACTTGACGCTGAATGCTGGTAGTTCGAAGTGCACTAATGGGTATGTTCCCCCACCCCCCTGCTAAAAGCTGCTAGAGCTATTTGCAATTGGCATCTCAACGAGACCTGAAAATAGGTTTGTTCGAAAGATCTAATTGTCTGAGTTAGACAAATGCCTCTCTGAGAAAGTTGCTTGCCATTTTAGAAATGTTGACTTCTTAATAGTTTGCCAGGCCCTGGGACAGACATTAGTTCCCAAAGAACTGCAGAGCAGGTCGTGCTGTTGCGTGACCTACAATCAGAAATACTGGTTGGGGCTTACCCCATAGCTACTGTGCCATATTCATTGTAGAGGACACCTGGGCAATTGCCCGGAGCTCCCATATATTTCCTGATGTGTTTAGGACCCTTGTATTCCACAAAAACGTTTCTTATAAGAAGCGCAGCAATAGCGCCACCTGGAAATATGAAGAAATATGTATGAGGACACTTCACTACAGCTTGGTGTTATCCATTTAACTTTTCCCTGCAGGCACAAAGCCAGAAATTCGGCCAGTTAGTTCCGGTGAGCCCATTGTCTACTCTCTGTCCTGCTTCCTGCCTCGGTTCTGACTCCTGATCCTTGTCCATCTCAGCTTCCCAGTTCTTGTTCTCTTGCTATCTGTCCAGCACATTGTGAAGGCCACTGGCGTAGGTGGCTTTCAACAGGGGTTAGAGGCAATGGGGAGGAGAGGTCTATCAAAAATCTGAAGCATGTTTGCTATATAGAAGAACCTCCAATATATACTACTCAATGCCAGATGTCATGGGAACATGACAGGTCTTCATGTGCCGATTATGGGCTTCCTGGAGGAATCTCATTGGGGACTGTAGAAAACAGAGTCTTACAGCACAATCCTGCCTAACTCTGTGCCCTGAGATGCAGCGGGGTCGGTGCAGCCTCCGCTGCAACCAGAGCGCAGAGCAGGCAGCTGGGAGGTCACCTTGGGGGAAGGGAACATTTGTACCTTTCCCCGGGTGTAAGCTCCAGCCGCCCAAACGGGTCTCCTCGGATGTGCACCAGCTATTTTGCTGGCGCAAATCCGGGAGGCCCATGTAATGGCGACCAGGCCCGGGAAGGGGGATAGGATTCAGCGGAGGAGGCCTCCAACGATCATTTCCCCTGCCCGGGCCCGGTCGCCAATCCCTCACACACCCCGGAACGCCCCATTCTGCCCTCCCCACTCCGCTCTGTCGCCTGGTGGGGAATTTAACTTTCCCGGCAGGTGCAGCTCTGAATCTGGCCTGGGGAGAGCGGTGCCAGCCTCAGCGCCGTTACCGCCTACTCCCAGGGTGCCGCAAACGTGCTTTATGGCATGTTTGCAACACCCTAGGCTGGCAGAGTGGGCACTTTGCCGGTCTACTATGTAGACAGAATTGGGCTGTTCGTCTAAATTGATCTTTGTTTTAATCTAGCCGAGCTCATCTTTTTGGCTATTTTTTCACCTACCAAAATTCATAGCTTCTCCTCTCTCTTAGCCTTGTGTTACCCCCATCTCAGGCCAGAGACTGCTCTGTTTGAGTCTGCAAGATTAATTACACAGATTTGTACAAGACTGCCTTTTTTAAAAAATTTAGGAGGCTTTCCAACAACAACCAGAGATTGACAGCACAATCCTAACCAACTTTCCAGCGCGGGTGCAGCCGCAATGCAGCCCCGAGGTAAGGGAACAAATGTTCCCTCACTTTGAAGAGGTCGCCATGACTGCCCCTGCACTGCAAAATTCAGAGTGCGCCCTGTTGATATGGCTACACCCGCCACTGGTGTCGACAGGGGAAGCGGGGGGGCAGGCCGCCGGGGGGCGTCGCGCGTACAGGGGTGACGCGCGATTCCCCCCACTTACATTTTTGAAGTGAAGGTGGGCCCGCCCGCCCTCCCCTGTGTCCGTTTGGCTCCAAAATGAGCCGAAAACGGAGCGGGGAGGGCGCTCTGCTCCTGCGCGTGACGTCACGCGCGGGGCGGAGCCTCCCCCTTAAGGGCGACACGCGCCCCCGCTCTGGGGTGACGCGCGTCGTCGCGACGCTGCTGACACCCGCACTGTCAAGTTGCCAACTGCCCCCCCCAAAACAGCCTGACCTGCACCTGTGCCTTTAGCATCAGCTCCATCTGCATGGCTGTAAGCATTTTCATCATTTGCTGCTAAAAGTGCAGAAGCTGATTTTTTTTTTTTAAAGGCAGCTTTAGGGAAAGGTTGTAGCTCAAGGGTAGCACATGTGTTTTTGCATTCAGAAAGTCCCATATTCAATCCCTGATGTCTCCAGCTAGGGTAGAGGAAGATTCCTGTCCGAAACCATGGAGAGACGCTGCCAGTCAGTGTTTGACAATTCTCAGTTTGATGGACCAAGGCAGGGTCTGGCTCGGTAGCAACAGGCAGCTTCCTCTGTTCCTAACTGGAGAAGTTTTAAGTAGTAGAATTTTCTATTTCAGATTGGACATTTGCATGATCACAATTTTAATGAAACATTGGGTTGCTGGTGTTTATCAACAAGTTTTTATTCATCCGTTAGACTCCAGTCCCCACTCCCTACAAGCCTGGCCGAAAATGTCGAGGGAGGCTTGGGTCTGCCACAATGAATCATCCCCAATATGAACTGAAGCTGGTTTGTCTCGACCTTTTCTGGCCATTGAGTATTGTCAAAACAAACAGGTTTTCTGTTTGTTCGTTTGCTTTGTTTTGCTTCCAGCGTGTCCCGAAATAATTTCCACTGAAATCCAGAACCACACAGCCCTTGAAAACAACCTCTAAGTTATGCATGTTCTGCTGCTTGACTTTCCTGTAGGGATGGTGAGCATGAGAAGCCGGGAAGGGGGTGTCCCATCCAGGATAATGAGTGGGCCTCTTCTCCTCTGTACCCCGTTTGCTTCAGAAAGTCCAGGGGATGGGAGTTTCCAGGCACCCAGGCCCTTCTCCTGTCAAGCGTCCTCTTGGCTCCCTCCGCTCTCCCAAGGCCAGCCGTCAGCCATGCTTAGGCTTACCAGATCTCCAACCAGGACAGAGTGCGAGACCTTTAGGAGAAGGAATGTGGGCAGGTGTAGCTTGTTCAACCTTAGAGCACAATCCTAGGCTTGTTAAACCTTAGAGCACAATCCTAGGCATGTCTATTCAGAAGCAAGCCCCATTGTGTTCAGTGGGGCTTGCTTCTGAGTAGACATGCCTAGGATTGTGCTCTAAGGTTTAACAAGCTACACCTGCCCACATTCCTTCTCCTAAAGGTCTAGCACTCTGTCCAGGTTGGAGATCTGGTAAGCCTAGCCACGCTCATCATCGGCCCCTTTCTATGACTGTTGTTGGATAAGTATCGTAGATCAGGGTGCACATGGCAACCACAGTGTTGCCTGACTCTGCACAGGCTCAATAGGCCCTTAACTCCTCCGTCGTCCAATCAAATCTCCAGGAAAGCCACCAGCGATTATGTTGCAGCCAGTTGGCCGGTGTGGCAATTCTAGGCGATGGCCATACATGAGGCCACAAAAGCCCATAGCCAGAATGTAGGCATTTAAAACCAGTTGAGTTTCCCAGACCTGGGCCAAGATCTCCTGCCACTTGGTGACATTGCACCAATTATTATTCCCCCCCCCCCCCCTTTACTCAGTGGCATGCTGGTCATCTCCGTTCTTCTCCTGCTCCCTGGATTCAAAAAGAAAGAGAACAGAGTGGAAGAGGAAATGTGAAGGAGAGGAAAGCACTAGGCTTTTCAAATTCAGGGAGTAGGAAAAGGAAGAGGAGCTGCAGAAGTAGGTGGAGGCAGGCAGCAGGCACCTTCCACCAATCTGCCTCCTCAGGCAATAGCCTCAGTTGGCCTCATGGGTGGGCCAGCTCTGATGTCTGTTGTTACTCATGCATGGTTGAATGTCACAATCAAGACTCAGTATGGATGAAAGAAGAACTCCAGAGCTAATTGCCACTACGGTGTGATTTAAATAAATCTGCAACCCAAGTAGCTGCTCCATCACCTCTGCACACAGCTGGCCTTTACGTCAGAATCCTTGTAACAAGCAATTTTCTGGATAATTCCACCTGCCTTCCTTTCTGTACAATTATTTAAGGCTGAATAAGAGGTGTGACTGATTCAATGCATGAAAACAGTCGGATAGGATAATTCGAGGTGCACTTGACTGTCTTCCTCCAGAGTAATTAATGTTTCAATGACAGCTGTGACACCTGAACAGAATATATTCCACGTCGACTGTGCAATGAAACCAACTAAGACTAAGGCTGTTTTTGTATGTGCAGCTGCTTGGGAGTGCAAACCTTTGATCCCATTTGGACTTACTTCTGAATAAACGTGATGTATGGGACCCCTTCGCCCTAATAGGAAGTTCCTGTTTTTGTATGTGACATGGAGCTGGCTTGACTTACAGCGCAATCCTGTGTAAGTATAATACATGGCCGGCCTAAAGGGCCAGCCGCTGTATCCTATCAGGTCAAGATTGCGGCCTGCTAGGCCATACTTCCTGAGAAGGGGATGTTTGTCCCCTTCCCGGGGGGAAGCAAGTCCTGGGCCTATGGGCCTCCTCGAATGCATGCCAGGTCCAAACCTGGCATACATTCGCAGATGCTGTGGCAGGGCGGCGCAGGCCGGAAGGAGCCTAGGATATTGCCATCAATAACCACACTCCTCCCAGCCTGGGCTGATCAATGCCACCACCCCATCCCGCCCTCCCACTGACCGGCACGGGACTTACCTGCAGCGACCGAAGACAAGTAAGTTACGCGGTGGAGTGAGAGGCTCCAGTCTCCACGCTGGCACTGCTTACTCTCTGAGTATCGAAAATGTGCCTTACGGCACGTTTACGACACCCTAGACGAGCAGAGCACTAGGCCTGCCGGTCTATAGTTAGGCAGGGTTACGCCGTTCGTTTGGACAGCCCCTCCATCAAGACTTCAGTAATGTGCATCATGTGTGCTGGAAAGGCAGAAGCTAGGATGTCTTGGCAGTTCCAGTGTGGATTTTGCTCACAGCTGGCCATTGGTCAAATTTACCCACCTGACCATGACCAAAGGGAGGTCCAGGGGTGGGGGCTGAGCAATGGTTTCTTGCCATTGGAGAAGTCAAATGGAAAGGCAGAATCTTGATTCCTCCCAAATCCTAGAAAAAAGGACAGCTGGATTGAGAGGGTGCATATTTTGTTCCAGCACTCGCAGAGTGAATCGCACATGGCTGGAGGTGAATAAGAGACCTGAGACTATATCAATGATCTGGGTTGGGAGCTGCACAGCGGAATGTCTGCCTGGTGTGAATCTGCTAAGGGCGCAGAAAACCTGCCAGGAAAAGTTAGCAACTCTAAGCGGAGTTCCCACCATGATCTTTGCCCATACAGGGGGAAAAATTTCTGTACTTCTGCTTGATACTCTCCAGGGTACTAGCCCTCAGTGGGGAAATGCTTGCTCTCTCCGCTTTTCCAAGGCTTTTGCCCCCTTGGTATCTGTGCTCATTTTCCTTTTTGCCTGAGCTCTGCAGCTGAGATCCAAGTTTGGTGGTCTACACCTTGGTTTGCTTTTCATCTTCCTTTCCTGAGACGTCTGTTTCAGAGATTGCAAGCATTATCTTTTTCTTTTTTTTTTCATTTCCTATTGAAGGAAGGAGAAGATATACTCCTCTCCATGGAGAAATCTGATATGACTTTATAAGATGCTGGCTGATCATGGGTTTTAAACAGCAATGAAGGAAGAAAAATGCCCAGATAGCTTGGCCCAGTCTGCTGCTACGATGAGAGGGTTGCCAACTTTTCAGTTGGCCCCTATAGCCGTGCCTTTAACAGTGGCTACATCTGCAGAAATCATCACACCACAAGAGGCTTTCAGAAGTTCTCTTTCCTATGCAACGCTAAAAAGTACAGGAGGCTCATCGAGACCTCGTTCAACGAACCCTCAAATGTCCTGAAAGCTTTGGAAATCAGGTGTGTGGCAGCTGGCAGATTACAAACCCCTAATAGAGAGAAGACTTTAGTATTGTCAGGTCACAGCACAAATTAAGCCAAACTGGATTTCTTTCCCTGAGCTGAGTGAACATAAGAACATAAGAAGAGCCCTGCTGGATCAGGCCAAAGGCCCATCTAGTCCAGCTTCCTGTATCACACAGTAGCCCCACCAGATGCCTCAGGGAGCACAAGACAACAAGATAACCTGTTTCCTGCTGCCACTCCCCTGCACCTGGCACAGAGAAAACCTACTTCCAAAGCCAGGAGGTTGCTTATGGCTTGTAACCTGTGATGGTCTTTTCCTCCATGAATCTGTCCAAACCCCTTTTAAAGGCATCTAGGCCAGGTGCCATCACCACATCCTGTGGCAAGGAGTTCCACAGATGAATTACACGCTGGGTAAAGAAATATTTTCTTTTATCCATTCTAACTGTCCCTCCACCCAATTTTAGTGCATGTCCCCTGGTTCTGGTGTTGTGCGAGAGGGAGAAGTTCCCTCTCTCCACTCTCTCCACTTGGACCTAAGTGTTTATTTCAATCGGATACGAAGGCTAGAATGAACTGGCTGGTGGCTGCTAGTCTGAGATCACTCTTGGTTTAACTTCTTTGTGTTAATATATTTGGGCCCCAGGTTTTTGTGTAAAAGATTCAAAGCGGGGAATCCCAAAACCAAGGAGCCAGCATGACACTTCATAAAAATAGTTAAAACATACCAAAACAAGGAGTGGTATCAAAGGTTCAGAATTTATATATGACAATCGGTCAGGGCCAACCCAAGATCTCCTAGCGCTGGAGGTGGCACAACCAACGTGCCCCCCTCCCCACTTCCCTAGCGCTACGCATCCTCTCCCACTCCCTAGGTTCAAAAAGGAGGAGGGTAAGACTCTGGTGGCAAAGGGAAGAAGCCAAAACTGACTTGAGTCTAACCTTTGCCAGTGGCGTTGCTTACCTTTGAGGCACCAGGTGCGAGACCTGGAAGAAATCGCTGATCTGGAAGTAATTTGCGGTGACATTATGACATCATCACACCACCGTGAATTACTTCCAGTTCAGCGCAATGAATATGCAAAGGCAGGTGAGCTTGCTGCAAGGCGAGTCAAGTGATTGATTTACTGTCCTCGGGACACGACTCAGCTTCGGCTCGGAGGCAGAGTCGCCGAACACAGCGGAGTAAGACTGCAAGGAGGGTTTCCGAAGGGCTCCAGCAGCCTTACTCAGGTTTTCCCAAAACCCTCCCTGCAGCCTTACACAGCTGCGTCCGGTGGCTCCACATGCAGCTGCAAGCCAAACTTGAGTTGCGTCTTCGCGAAGATACGACTCAGTTTCGGCTCGGAGGCGGAGCCGCCAAAGATAGGCAAACCAAGGAGGTGTCACCCCTCCCTTCTACCGTTTTCAGCCGCTCCGAGTCGCTTGGGGAGCACAAGGTGAGAACACAAAGAAGCGACTCGGAGCGGCTGAGCCATGGTGCACCCCCACAATTGGTGTCACCTGGTGCGGCCCGCACCCCTGTTCCCCCCTAGCGACACCCATGACCTTTGCTGCCCATCCGCCTGAGAAAAATGCAAACAGCTGGAGAAACAGTGTAAGCTGGCAACCCTATCGAAGTGTCACTTAAACAAGGCCCGCTTCTGATTCCAGTGATTCTTTTTATTCTAGTTAGTAGAAAAGTCTTTTAGTTCGGCAGGATGCTAGCAAAGAAAAGAGCAAGGGACTGATGAGGAAACAGAAAGGAGGCACAAAAGCCATTTTTTAAAAGTTTCCACTCGCCTTCTCTAAGTCCACTCTGACATCTCCCCCATACCTATTTGCCTCTCATCCACTCCTTCTGCAAAGTTTTTGAATGAAGCCGATTCTCTGCTGCTGTTCTTTCCTTGAGAACAAACTAAGCCATTTTGATTGTCAAAAAAGCCCCTTTGCTGTCTCTGCTGTCACTCAGCAGAGCCTTTGCGCTCACTCAGCGCTTTGTCTGTAGCATGGAGCTTCTCTCATCATCTCCAGCTCAGTGGGGTCGGGGTTACCTGTTTTTAATCATCTCCTCCTCTTCATCTCCCTGGCTTAAGGAGATCCTATTCAGTCAGCCACAAGGCTTGGCAGACAGACCCACTTCTCTCTGGCTGACTCCAGGTAGGCCGGTGAGTGGGGAGATCTGCAAACAGGAAGAGCCAAAACAAAAATGGCAAGGAGGAAATGGAGGCACACAGAACTCTACAGCTATCTGGGGAAGTGACTGGTGTCACCTAAGAACATCAGAAGACCCCGCTGGATCAGGCCAAAGGCCCATCAAGTCCAGCTTCCTGTATCTCACAGTGGCCCCACCAGATGCCTCAGGGAGCACACAAGATAACAAGAGACCTGTATCCTGTTGCCACTCCCTTGCACCTGGCATACAGAGAAAACTGACTTCTAAAACCAGGAGGTTGCTTATTATGGCTTGTAACTTGTGATGAATGGCTTGTAACTCTATGAATCTATCCAATTCCCTTTTAAAAGGCATCTAGGCCAGGTGCCATCACCACAACCTGTGGCATGGAGTTCCATAGATGAATTACACGCTGGGCGTATCTTTTTTAGCTGTTGAACAGTATGCAATGATGTGACATCATCAAATTCCACCTTGTGACATTACCAGGTGCCACGAATCTCAGGTTTGGGGGTGCCTCTGACCTTGCAACCCTACCAATGGTGTCACCCGCTAGTGCTGTCTCAGGTGTCAAGGTCACCCAGCAAGCCTTATGGCTAAACAGGAACTTGAACCCAAATCTCCCTGACCTACGTCTAACCCTCCAACCCTACAATACCCTGGCAATACCCTATACTCCATGGCCTCTGAATGAGGAGCTTCCATTCTTGGCCAATAGCCACTGACAAACCTATCTTCCATGGCTTTGTCCAATCCTTTCTTTTTAAAAAGCTACCAGCCATCACCATATCTTGTGGCAGGGAATTCCATAAATTATGCACAGTGTGAAGAAGTTGTTTGTCCTGCACTTCTTGCCAACGGATCGATTTCATGGAGTGACCCCAAGTTCTGGCACGGAGAGCAAGAGAGAATGATTATTCTCTCTTCTGCACCATTCATTATGTTCTGCCTTGCTACCAAGGAAAGAAGCATTGCAACAGAGAGCCCAGAGAGATCAGAAGGCCATCAAATATTTCCTACCTCTCTGTGCCAGAAAGGATCTTATCATCTTTTCCACCCACAGATACATGGAGTGATTATTGGGCTCTTTTCCTCCTTCCTCCCAGAAATTATCCTTATTGTATCACCCACGCCTAACATCACCTTACATCCTTCCCCACAATACACTCCTTTGTTTAGCAATCTGTGTTCAGCCTTGACAGTAGTAAAAAGGATTGATAGCTTTGCTTGCTAGGCTTCAAATCATGTAAGATGGGGCAGAATGGGGGAGAAAGCTTGCAAAATAGCCCCCCAAACTAACCAACTCTAAACAGCTCACAAAGGCCCAAGCTTGGCAACTCTTGTCCTTCTCATGGCTGTGGTTGACCATGGCTTGTTCTTCCCCTGATGCATCCTTGCAATTCAAAAATATGCACATGAAATAAAGGATTCAAGATTAAAACTGAAGAACAGAGACGGACCAGTCTAAGATTTCCTGGTGCTGGAGACAGCGTGCCCAAGACATCCCGCTTACCTGGCAGTGTGCCAGCTGCCGCTACCCCTCTTTTTCCTCCCCCCTGCTCCTTGGATCCAAGAATGGTCTATGCAATGGAGAACACGGAAGACTTCCCCGAGAAGATAGGATATGGTGTCAGTCAGCAGTACTCTCTCACCTTGACAAGTCTGGAGAAAACTTGAGGTTAAACCCAAGGCCTGTGCTTGCCATGAGTATGACCAGAGCTGTAGCTGGGGAAGATAATGAGGGCCCTGGGGATAAAGATGAGGGAATCAGCACCAACTGGTGTGGCTTGAAGGAGTGAGTTTGGAGAGGAGGTGGAGGAGAGTGCAGAGAGAGAAAGGACCAATGGACTGGCTATCTGACTGACTAAACCAGGACTTCCGCTAGAAGCTGGGTGTGGCTGCCTCATCCAGCACCTCCTGGGAACCGCGGTGTGGCGGCTACGATTGGAGAAGCAACTGACCAAAGAGGAGAGGAGGGACAGGCCTCTGCCGCTCAAATAGGTGAGCTACTACGGTATGTTGTTTCTGGGGTCCTGTGGGGTGCTCTGTACAGCTAGGGTTATCTATTGGGGGAACTACTTATGCATATCTCTCAGAGAAACAGGGGTTACGGGTAGAGAAGCCATGCTGAAATTAGACACAACGTTCCAGCCGAAATAAAAAATATCAATTTTATCCGGGTTGAAATTGATATTATTTTTTATTTTGGCTGGAACGTTGTGTCTAATTTCAGCATGGCTTCTCTACCCGTAACCCCTGTTTCTCTGAGTGTTACTGCCGGCCCTGAAAGCTTCCGTTCGAAAACAACAACAACTTATGCATATGCTTTAATTCTAGTGCTTAAGCAGGGAGTTTTCTGGGTCGGTCTATTGGCATCCAAAAAGGAAGAGGAGAATGGGGCGGAAGAGGAAGTGTGGGGGAGAGGAATGGGCAAGATTGGACTGCCCTTGAAAGATCAGGTTTGTTTGCAGTTTGGGGATGCTCTAGGACCCAGTTTTGAACCTGCCTGCCCAGTGATGGCAGTTGTCTGGAGCACCTTTGACTGGTGTGCCAGCAGTGCCCTTTCCTGGATCAGTCAGACCTGGCTATGGTCACTCATGCTTTGGTGATGTTGAAATTGGACTACTGTAACACACTGTACATGGGACTGCCTATGAAGACTGTCTGGCAACTGCAGTTGTTACAGAATGCCGCTTGCCAGGCTGTTGACTGGAAGTCGTGACCGTGGCCCATACCGGTTGTATCATCTGCGTTGGCTGCCTGTACATTTGCAGGCACATTCAAAGTGCTGGCAATACCCTATACAGCCTTTGATGGTTTGAGACCTAAAGGCTTGATGAACTGTCTGTCCCCTATTAACCTGCCTACCCTGTGTGGTCATTGAAAGAGGTGCCATCAACTTTGGAGACAAAATAGGCAGCAACTCACAACAACAGGGTCTTCTCTGTTGTGGTGCCCAGCCCATGGAACTAGTACTATCTCTCCCATGCCAAGTTAAGACTTCTCTGTTCCACCAAACCTTTAGCTGATCTGCTTTCCCCCTGCTTTCTTGCTTTATCATGACCTGTGGCTCTGAATTATTCTTTTGCTGCCCTGCTCTTTTATTGAGCTTCAAGTTTACAGTTTGATGTCATTTTAGGGCAGTTTTATGTGCTGTTGTAAGTCGCCTGGGGGTTCCCATTGGGACAGGAAAGGCAGGGTATTCATGTCTTTAAATAAAGAAAGTATTAGGATTTCATGACAAATCCTGGGAAATCTGGAACTGAAGAATGACAGCCTCCCAGGGCAAACTGTGAATGCTAAATTTGCTGAGGTTGCTTCCCGCACCAGTGAGATTCAGAGCTGATTTTGCAACATACAGAAGCACCCCAAAAGGCTTTGCCATCTTCAGCTATTTCCATTCCTAGGGGCAAAGCACACTTTTTTTTCCCCATCCTGCTTTTGCTAAGACAAACTTTTTAAGAGCACAAAAAGAAAAGACACCATCATCACTTTGAAAGAGGCTCTAGCAAGAAGCACACTTCAGTCAGTATTTGTTTCCTGTGGAAATCTGCAAGAGAGACATGTACAGATGTTAGTTAGATTACACTGTGCCCTGTTAGAAAGTGCTCAGGTACTGTAACAATGAGCTCCATTTTTAGAAAATAGAAGCTTGAGTAGAATGGAAATGAATAGCAGTGACAATGGTTATGTCAGCCTGATCCTACAAGGAAAGGGTTAACAGCCTTGCATCCCAATCCTGTGTTAGATGCACCGGCCGGCCTAAATGACCAGCCACTGCATCCTACACAGGATGCGGCCCATGCTGGCGGGGTCATGGCTCACCTTGGGAGAAAGGGATGTTCATTCCCTTCCCCTGGTGTAAGCCCCCCTGGCGGCCCCAATGGACCTTCTCGGCTGCATGCCAGCTATTTAGCTGATGCACAACTGGGGAGAATGTGTAAGGCTGGCCAGACCCGGGAAGGGGGATAGGATATGGGTGGAGCACACTGCTGATATCCCTGTCCCCTTCTCTGGCCTGCCGGGCTAATTGCCCCCTCCCCCGCCACCCCGGCCCACCCTCCCGCTGCCCGGTACAGGGCTTACCTGTGTCCCGCGGCACGGGTTCTGGAGGACTGCGGAGTGAACGGAGCAGGCCTCCGCGTTGGCACTACTTACTCCAGAGGTGCCATGAAAGTGCTTTATGGCACTTTCGCGACACCGTAGGCCAGCGGAGTGTGTGCTCCACTGGCGTTTCTTTGGGAAGGATTTGGGAAGCCACCTTGGGTCCCTTCGGGGAGAAAGGCGGGATAAAAATATTGTAAATTTAAAAAAAACAAACTGACTGGCCCCCTTGCAAATGCCCTCTGAGGTGCTAAAGGGTTGTGTCTGAAGGAAGTGAACCTTGCCTAAACACCACTGAAATCAATAAGACAAGTTTGTTATGGCTAACTTCAGCCCCATTCATTTCAATAATTCACTCCCTTTGCACACGTCTGTGTGAGTGAGTGTGAATGTGTGTTGGGTCCCAGCCAGCCATTCCAACGTGGGGCTGTAATCAGAGTTTGAACCTGGGATGTTGTGCATGACCTGCACCATCCCACACAGCTACAGCTTCCCTGCCCCTTTTTGTGTCTCTGTTCTTGTGTTTAGGGAATGGCTTTTGTTCCAGTTTTCTCAGTGTTCTCACTTGAGTTGCCATGCTTCAGATTTTAGCTTCCAGATCCCTAGATGTTAAATCCCCGAATGTATGGGAGAATGAATACATCTTGTCATCTAACTGCATGCCTGTGTGAACATTACATCCTGTACAATACACAGACTCAGCCAGATGTTTCGCGCACTGCAGCTGCTGAAGGATATTGAACTGTTGATAACATCTTGTAAGATAATCAATAGACAACAAATGCTTGAAACAGAACTGACTGCATGCCTGTTAGATTTGATATTTTTTAAAAATCTGTCCTAGATTTTTGGTAAATCCTGAAATCAGCACCCTGGGAGGCTAATAAAATTAACGGTGCAATCCTGCCTAACTATAGGTCGGCGGAGTGAGCGCTCTGCTGGCCTAAGGTGTCGTAAATGTGCCGTAAAGCACGTTTTTGGCACACAGAGAGTAAGCGGCGCTAGCGCGGAGGCCGGCACCGTTCACTCCGCTGCCATCCCAGACCTACGCCTTCTACACTCTCTCTTTAAGGTGTAAAGGTGACCCCTGACAATTAAGTCCAGTCGTGTCCGACTCTAGGGTGTGGTGCTCATCCCCATTTCAAAGCCGAAGAGCCAGCGTTGTCTGAAGACGCCTCCGTGGTCATGTGGCCGGCATGACTCTCCTTGCCGCAGCGCATAGCATGCAGCTGGAACACGGAGCGCTGTTTACCTTCCCGCAAGCGGTACCTATTTATCTACTCGCATTAACATGCTTTGGAACTGCTAGGTTGGTAGGAGCTGGCCAAGCAACAAGCGCTCACCCCGTCACGGGAATCGAACTTCTGACCTTTCGATCGACAGCTTATGGTTCAGTGGTTTAACCTGCTGCGCCACCCGTTTTAGGGCACTACCTCTTTTAGGGTTTTATAAAATGTAGGCTTTGGGTAGGACTAGCCCAAAACAACTTGCTGCCTGACGCAGTGTGCCAAATGCCACCCCCTTACTCTTCCCCCTCCTTGAATTTGAAAAGAAGGGAACGGAGTGGAAGAGGAAATCTGATGGAGAGGAGAGTGGTGGGCTAGAGTGTCTAGCCGCTCTCTTCTCCTCCACACTGTGATGTGTGGAGTGGACAGGCAGATGGCAGTGAGCACCTCCTACCAATCTGCCACCTGAGGCAACAGCCTCAATTGGCCTCATAAGTATGGTGGCCCCGACTTTGGGGCTCTCACACCATGCCCAGCTTATTTTTTTTACACACACACCCTTTTTATTCTTGTGCTTCATATCTATCCAATGTTCTGGAGTTCCGTGATGACCTTCAGTTCTGGAGAACTCAAAAGTTTTCTGCTGACAACTTTGTATAGTTTTGGTCGGTCTTAATGACAGTATTGCAAGACTGTGGTTTTCAGACAACTGTGTCCATCAGATATATCTTTAGCCAAAAGAACAAACATCTTGGCAAGCAATTAAATCAGTGAGAGGTAGGCTACTGTCAAGTAAATAAGTACAGCAGACAGTAAGCAGAGTAGAGCCTTCAATAAGTGTTGGGAAGAGTCGACTTGGGCAGTGGCATTAGAATTGGGCAGGTACAATCATGTCCCTGTTTTCATCTGTGACATGAAGAGTACAGTATATTTATTTATTTATTTATTTATTTATTTATTTATTTTTCACATTTTTATACTGCCCTTCTTCCAAGGAGCTCAGAGTGGTGTACATATTTCCTCCCCTCCTTTTTTTTGTCCTCACAACAACCCTGTGAGGTAGGTGGGGCTGAGAGATAGTGACTGGCCCAGGAAGCTTCGTGGCTGAGCGGGGATTTGAACCTGGATCTTCCAGGTCTAAGTCCGACTCCCAAACCACTACACCATCACTGGATGATTTTCCAGGCTAGTCCAGTAACAATGCCTGGTGCCCTGTTGCAGAATCTTCCCACAGAAGTGAGAAAGCATGCTTCCGCTTTCTTCTCCTTTTCTGAGGGTTGCATGGCTTGTTTTTGTTAAAGCTTTGAGTGGAGCTGTATTTTTCTGAGGGTCCTTTTTGTGTGTGTGGAATCTAGGACACTACCATTAAAATATTTCAATAAATAGCATTCATAAAGAAATGGATGAGCTGCCCATTGTACGCAGCATCAGATCAAAAAAAACATCAGAGGTGTGTGGCCTGCGTCCCTTGTGTGGGTGGTGTGCTGCAGCTGGGATTCTCTGAAAGAGATGAGGGGTTTGTTGACTTTAGACCTCCTGTTGGTAGTGCTGCGATCAAAGTTGGCTCTTTCAGATCGGGCGGTGCAGAGCTTTCGCTCTGTCAGCCGTCTTGCTGAGCTGACTAAACTAGTTGAAGAACAGAAACTGTTTACCACCTCCACACCCCAGCAAAGCTGTAAACCTAGTCTCGTCACAATTTGCTTTTCCCGTCAGAGGCTCTCTGTGCGATAGAGAGGGAGGGTGAAATCCAATGGATGTAGCTTTCTCCTGCATGGAGAAGGAACAGGTATGAACAGTTTCATGTCCGCCTCCTGCACCACTATGAAAGGCACAAAGCCTCTGTTGGGGGGAAAGGTGTGGGAGTCTTGGGTTGAGTAGTGAGTAGGAAGGTTGAGTTCAGTGAGCAGGAAGATCTGGCTGTAGACCCGGAAGATCCAGGTTCAAATCCCCGCTCAGCCACAAAGCTTCCTGGTTGACCTTGGGCCAGTCACTATCTCTCAGCCCCACCTACCTCACAGGGTTGTTGTGAGGACAAAAAAAAAAGGAGAGGAGGAAATATGTACACCACTCTGAGCTCCTTGGAGGAAGGGTGGTATAAAAATGTGAAAAATAAAATAAAATAAATAAATAAAAAGGGCCTTTCTGAATCCCACCCAATGCCCATCTAAATCAGCACCTTATTTCCCACAATGACCAACCAGATGTATCTACCTGAGCTGGTATGTAGCCATCATGACCAGTAGCCATTGATAGGCTTCTCTGTGAATTTGTCTAGTCCCCTTTTCACACCATCTAACCTAGTGGCCGTTACCATACCTTGCGGGAGGGAGCACATTCCATCAATTAATGATGTGCAGTGTCAGTCTTGGATCTCCCACCACCAATCAGTTTCATTGGATGACCCTTGGTTCTGGTGTTGTGTGTATGATGAGCCAGGATGGTGTAGTGGTTTGGGAGTCGGACTTAGACCTGGAAGATCCAGGTTCAAATTCCCGCTCAGCCACGAAGCTTCCTGGGTGACCTTGAGCCAGCCACTACCTCTCAGCTCCACCTACCTCACAGGGTTGTTGTGAGGACAAAAAAAAAGGAGGGGAGGAAATATGTATACCACTCTGAGCTCCTTGGAGGAAGGGAGGTATAAAAATGTGAAAAAGAAAAGAAAAGAAAAAAGAAACGTCTCTCTGTTAGGGTTACCAACTCTCCAGGAGTAGCCTGATATCTTCAGGAATATACATCAGTATCTAGGTGAATCCTGAAAGCAATCCTGGGGATTTTAACAGGGCATCCAGGAATTTCTGACATTACATCTCTTGTTGGGGGGGGGGGGGAAACATCTCCAGGAATACTTTCAGTCAGAGTTGGCATGCTCTCTATTCACTTTCTCCGTACCATAAAGGGGAAGCGTTATAGCAGTGATTTTCAACCAGTGTGCCGTGGCACATTGGCGTGCTGCGAAAGGTCTGCAGGTGTGCTGCGGGAGTTCGGAGCACAGTGGTTGGAAATCACTGAAAAACTCTTCTGGGTTCTGGGGCTCTATTTCTAGGGCAACTGTCTGTAGTAACAAATTGTCTGTCCCTCTTCCTTCCACTGGTGTCGCTACGGGGGGGGGGGGCAGAGCTCTAAGTTCCGCCGCGGCTCTGACCCTCCGTTACACCGGAGCATGAAGCATCCCCGGAAAGCGCTGCTTTCACCACCTTGAATGGTTCCGAAGGCGAGGGGGCGGGGCCACTTCATGCTCCGGTGTAACGGAGGGTCGGAGCCGCGGCGGAACTTAGAGCTTCGCCCCCTCTGCAGCAACGCCAGTGCTTCCTTTACAGGCAGAGTGGTGGAAGAGGGACAGAGCTGAGCCTGCAGAGGAAGAGGGACAGTCAATTTGCTACAAACAATTTGTTACAGAGCCAGTGGAGGAAGAGGGACAGACAATTTGTTACAGACAGTTGCCCAAGAAACAGAACCTCAGAACCCAAAAGAATATCCCGGAAGTGACATCATAAGAAGCGGACCATAGAGAACACCACAGCCATGAGAAGAGAAAAGTTGAAAATCACTGTGTTAGAGGTTGGCCAGGTTGGGCACCAGCTAAAGATTCACGTCCATCAGAGAGCCCACCTGGCCAGGCTGGGAGTGCAGTGTGCCATGAGGGGTGGGGGATTAACACTTTCTCTCTGTACCGTTTTTGCATCGAAACTCCTTCCCAAGCTATGATTTGCCCCCAAAGCAGTTGTTTCATTAGGAAGAGTGGAGGAGAGGAGAGTGGTGGGCTAGAGCAGGGGTTCCCAATCTTCAGAGGCCTGCACACACCCTATGTGGTCCTCCAGCTGCCCTGTGGACCTTTGGAGGCCCACGTACACTTAGGGGTACGCGTGCCACAGGTTGGGAACGCCTGGGCTAGAGTAATGAAGACATTCTAGCCCTCCACTCTTCTCTCCTCCACACTCTGCTTTGCTCCCCTCTTCTTTAGTACAGGAAGCAGGAGGAAGAGTGGTGGAAGTGGCTGATGAATGCAGGGTAAGGGGGTGGCATTTGGTGCGTTGGAGGCCTTGGGCCAGCCCTACAGAAGGAGTACAATCTCAATATTGTCCACATTGGCCCTTCAGATTTGTAACTGACCTGGTTTGCCACACTAGTATGTAATGATTTTACCACTGAGATGCCAAGGTCTAGACTAGAGCAATGCCACTCTACATCCAAAATTAATCATGGCCAATGGCAGCTTTCAGTTGTTACCCAGATGTTTGAGCTGTGCATGACTCTAATCCAGGGGTTCTCAACCCCTTCCTGGCCGAGTGCCACCTCCGGTGCCACTTTACTGCTGCGTACCACCGGAAGTGAATGGTGATGACATCATCGCCAGCTACTTCCGGGTTTTCAGGTTTCCGGAGGCCAGAAAATGCAGGTAAGAGGCTCTGGGAGGACACTTCTCAGTGTTCCCGAGAGGCCAAAGGCAGGAGCCTCTTAGGAGTGAAAATACACCACTGAAACTGCCACATTGGAGTGGAGGTCTGGTGGTCCAGTGGTCCAAGTACCACCAGCAGTCGGACGAAGTACCACTGGTGGTACTAGTACCACTGTTGAGAACCCCTGCTCTAGTTCTTTTCTATCCCTGTGGTCTACATCACCCCACCCTCTGTCTAGAGAAAGATGAAAGAAATAGCCCCACACAGAGCATGAGCTCATATGTAACGGGAAAGCTCATATGTACACAGAGCTCAAATCCCCGCTCAGCCATGAAGCTTCCTGGGTGACTTTGGGCCAGTCACTATCTCTCAGCCCCACCTACCTCACAGGATTGTTGTGAGGACAAAAAGGAGGGGAGGAAATATGTACACCACTCTGAGCTCCTTGGAGGAAGGGTGGTATAAAAATGTGAAAAATAAATAAAATAAAGTTTGGGGGTAGAACAGAGATCTCATTTGGCATTGCTTAGTTACCATGGCAAACACCCACTGTATAACCACCGTTTTAAAAGCTTTTCTACACGTTTGTTAAAGTGGGACAGCGTTCCAAACCTGTAGAATTTGCAAAAGCTTTCAGTTTCATCTTTCCCTGAAGTAATTAAACCCCCAATTTCAGAGCATCTCAAGGGTGGTAACCATCCTTTGGGGAAGTCATTGACGATTGACGGTATTGACGATTTCCTGTGAGACAGATGAAAGCTCAAATGCAATGGACAGGAAAAAAAGGAAACAAAGTCAGGTCATTTTCACGAGAGATTGCTTTTGCATTTCCAGCCTCTGTAATTGAAATGTAAAATCAACCTGGGATGGAACATAGATTCCTGTTGAAAACATCTCTCTTCTGCCGACACCTGAGGCAGGTACAAAATGCTGCTCCTCTTCCTTGACGGCGTGGCAGCAGACAGATACCAAGAGCTGCTGCTGTCCTTGTGGTTCTCCTCCTTCCCACCACCATTGTGACTCCTAATGTACCTGGATTTGACAAAGATAGACGAATGGAGCAGCAGAGTGGAGGAGACTCTCTAGCCCACCACTCTCCTCTTCTCCACTTCCTCTTCCTTTTTGAATCCAGAGAGTGAAAGGGGGAGCAGTAGCAGGAGAGGCAGTGGTAGACCACTAGGTAAAGAGGGTAGCCTTTGGCACACCATCTCAGACACAAAGAAGTTTGGTGTGTGTGTGTGTGTGTGTGTGTGTGTTCGTTCGTTCGTTCGTTCCCTAACTGAGTACGGCCTCTTCCTGCTCAGTTTAGCTACTGCCCTTTTAACTCCTAAGTATTTTCAGAAGCATGTGAGATTTCTCATGTGCTCTGAAGGGCAATGCATTTGAGAAAATGTGCTGTGAGTGAAGGGAGGGATGAGCCAGCGTGGAGGAGGTGTGATGGGAGTGAGGGGGAGATGGGGCTGAATGACAAATGCCATTTTGTGCCAAACTGTCATTCATGCAACTCCCCTGAAGCCACCAGGGCCCCTGTAGATGAGGCAAGGACTCCTACTTTGCTAGCTTCTTGAAAGCTTGTGCCCGTCCAAACTCTGCTTCAAGGAGGAGAAGAATTCTTTTGTTTGTTTGTTTGTTTTGCTTGCAAATCATGGTTCTTCAGCATCAGCCACTGCTGCTATGTGGGAAATAACAAAGGTGGTTATGAATCCCTGTGTGTGCGTGTGTGTAACGTTAATTACATTTCTTACTGCGCAATCCTAACGGACGTTCGGGCAGCGGAATGAGCGTTCTGTCGCCCGAAGCCGTCGCGAACGTGCTGTAAAGAACATTCCGACGGAGTACCCCGACGGCCGCTGGACCAGGTAGGTCAGGATCTGGCGGGTGGGTGGGCGGGGGCGGATCGGCAGTAGAGGGAGGGGGCCATTGGCCCAGCCGGCCCGGGAGGGGCCGGGGGATGGCTTCGGCCATATCCCAGACACCGCTGGGCGGCTGGGCCGTTACATAGCCTCCTCCTACTTCCGCCAGCAATTTAACTGGCAGAACTCCGAGGAGGCCAATTGGGCCTGCCGCCATTTACACCCGGGGAAGGGGACAAGCGCCCCCTTCCCCGAGTAGACCTCCGCCCCGGCGGCAGCCTGACCGCTGTTATGCACTTATCCTTTGACAAAGGTTTTGGAGACAGATATGCAGGCTGAGTCAACTTATCACCGCTTTCTATCCGCAGTAAGAATCACCACCACCCCCCAAAGACAGTTTCTTAATCAGCCCAGCCTCTTTCTGTGTGTTCTTTTGAGACCAGAAACTTTCTTAGGGAAGATTATTGCCATGACCCAACATGGAGCACCCTCATCTGCCGCTGAAGGCTCTTGTACAATGCACTGGAATATTTTCACCTTGATCTAGCTGGGATTATCCTTGTGCATTCATATGATTGATATGCACACTCTTAACACTCCACTATTCTCTTCTCCCTCTTCCACTCCTCCCCCTCTGCCAATCCAGGGAGGAAGAGGTGCAGCTGTCACAAAGGCCCATAAGATTCGGCCAATTGCCTATCCATGTTTACTTGGAAGTAAGTCCCTTATGTTCAATGGAGCTTACTCCCAGGTAAGTGTGGATAGGATTTCAGTCTTCATTACTATGTAGACCAGAGCAGGGGTACTCAAAATGGTGGGTCGCAGCTCACCAATCTGAGACGGGATCGGTCGCGGATAGGTGGTGGTGACGGCGGTGACCTTCCACCACCGGCAGGAAAATTAAGGTTCCTTTTTTACTTACCGGGGGGTTGCACCGCCCTCCGGAGGGTGTGGGGGGGCACGGCCACCCCAAAGCCTGAGATTGGCTCCCCAAGGCGACTGAAGCCCACTTCAAGTTTACTTCCCGGTAAGTAAAAAAAGACCCCCTTTTTTCTGGCAGTGACGCAATCCCAGGAGCGCCACCACTGCAAACGTTCCAAGTTCTCTCCTACTCTTGAGGCTTTGTGAAATGCTGGACTAGAGAGATGAGCTATAGGCTTAATGAAAAAGCCTATGAGAATACGCCAACCCCATGGGTGGGGTGATCAGGCGTGTCTACTCTTTCCTAACAAATTGGCACCCTCTTAGGAGGAAGGGTGTTGATTGGGTAGGAAAGGACTTGGCTCCACCCATGTCCTTAGAAAATGCATACACAGCCTCCAGCAGCGTGGGCTCACATCTCCCAGGGTGCAGGATAATTGTGTGGAAGAGCCTTGGTTAGGGAAACAAACCACTTGTATTCACTCATACAAAGCTGACCCTCATTGGCTTTTAAGCTTGCCCCGACAAAGCCTGACAATAATAGCTTAATGCTTTTATTGATGTACTCATCGTTCATAGCACATGGACGAAGTGTTCCTTCTGTTTGCAAAAGACACTTCTAAAGGAGCCAGCATAAAGTTTTTAAAACATCAATCCATCTTGTATAAGTGTAAAAGAAGACAAGAAAAAGCAACTCTTATGCTCCAGGCTATGAAAGTGTTTTATGCTTAGGCTTACCAGATTTTAAAGTATCTGAACTGGGACACACACACAGACACACACCCCAACAATTAAATAAAAAATTAATAAAATAAAATAAAAATTAATTAAAATGAATTTAAAGATTCTGGGGGGGGCTGAATTTTTAATTATTTATTTATTTGTTACACAAAAATTAATTAATTAAATAGGTTTACCTGCCGCTGCCACCATTGCCGCCTTGCCACCATTGTTGCCCACCTTGTCTTGCCGCTGTCCTTGCCTTGCCCGTCACCGTGCCTTGCTCGTCGCTATGCTGTGCCCTTGCTGCTGTGCCCTTGCCGCCGTGCCCTTGCTGCTGCCTTGCCCGCCTCACCATGCCTTGCCCGCCTCGCTGTGCCTTGCCGCCGTGTCCTTGCCGCCGTGTCGCCACCGCCATGCTGCCTCGCCGTGCCTTGCCCGCCTTGCCTGCCTTGCTGTGCTTTTCCGCCATGTCCCTGCAGCCGCCTCTGCTGCCGCCATTTTTAAAATGTTAAAAACGTACCCGGGCGCCAGCATCTTGGATCGCGAAATCTTGCGAGATCCAACATGTCAGTGCCAAAATCTCATGAGATTTGGACGCCAACATGTTGGATCTCACGAGATTTCGTGATCCAAGATTCCGGCGCCTGGGTAAGTTTCTAACATTTTAAAAATGGCGGCGGCTTGCCAACCGGCCCAGAAAACGTTCCGGGACCCGAGCTCGGGTTCCGGGTCTGTCCCAGAAATTCCGGGATGGATGGTAAGCCTATTTATGCTGCACAATCCTGCTGGTTTGAGAGGGATAATAGAGGAAGGGGCTGCTTAACCCTTTCCCCTTCCAGCTATTTTCTTGTTTAGAAACCCACTCTCAGTGCTGCGTTTCCACTCACAAGGAGGAAAATACCCCTCCCCCCAGCACAGACGGAAAAGCAGCTAAGGCAATTCATGTTGAAGACAGGTGGATGGGAAAGGGTTAAGCAGCCTCCCCCCCTCTCCTGCTGTTCTTCCATTTCCAATTGCAGCCTCTCAACAGCTGATAGTCATGTTTTTATATTTAAAAAATGCATCTCACTGGCAGCATCTAAATGGTTCCAGGGCAGTGGTGTAGTGTTTTGAACAGGAGTTCATCATGACACTTTCCGTACTCACACCCCAAAATGACAATCAACTTTAAATTTCTTAATCTGAGCATTTTCTTCTCTTGACACGTATTTCTACATTGAAATGTATTATGCTACATATAGCAGGTCCAGCCATGAGGCTGACTAAAGTAGCCATTTCAGCTGGCAAGTTGGGGGGAGAGACAAACTGATGAAGGTTGTTGGTCCAGGAGCCATCAGATCCTGCTCCACAGTGTGTCTCCTGGCGCTTCCTTCTTCCAGCTTCTCAGAGTCTCCAGATGTTTTTTGTGACAGCGAACCTTTTGCGTAGTACTGGCCTAGATCAGTGATCTTCAACCTTGGGGTCATGACCCCAAAGTCTGCCAGGAGTCAATGTCTTTCCCCTTAAGGGGAGTGGTGACTTGGCGGTAATGTCAGGATGGTGGTGACATCATTGCCAAGTTCGTGCCTCCGCCACCACTGACTAAGTAAAAAAGGGGGTTTGGACTTATCTGGAGATGCCGCACAACTCGGGTTCTCACCACCGCCGCAGATAGGTAAGTCCAACTCCCCTTTTTTAACTTAGTCAGCGGTGGCGCGAACCCAGAAGTGCCATCACCACCAAGTTACAACAATTTACAGCAACCTTTGTCTTCAGGTAAAGGTTGAAGATCAGTGGCCTAGATATTAACATATGCCCCTATGCAAATTTCTCAGTTTGCCTCCTACTGAGCCTGATGCTTCTTCCCAGCAAAGGTCCTTTGGAAAAAAATTCAAAGGCTGTACCGACTTGGGTGCTCACTTCTGCTGTAGTGTTCCCACTACAGTAGTCCCAGCATTGTGATCCACCCCACGTTCAACTACTACACCCTTCTTCCGGGGAGATGAAGTTAAGATATACATTGTTGCTCTCACCTGCTGTTCTTTCTCAAAATTGAGGTGGTTGTTAAATCTCTTTCAAAAGTGGCTTTTGAGGTACTAAGTGGTGTTTCCATTAGGTGGCAGCCACATGTGTAATGTATGTACACTGTGTCCAGATTGCTCTTCCCCCTAATCCTGTCTAGTCCAGGTTTTGACTCTACCTGGCGCCAGAACTGAAAAACAATGATGTAGACGTGAGTCTATTGACTCGGACTCAACTCAGAATCAAGTCGTTTCAATGACTCGACTCGAACTTGACTTTGTGATTGTGAAAGACTCGAGGACTCGACTCGAGACTTGGAGCCTTTTACAAGTCCAATTTTATTCAAGTTTAAACCCATTTTCCCCATTAAATAGATAGGGACCCGCAACCAAAGACTCGGGACTTGGGGGCAAAGACTTGGGACTTGACTTGAGACATGGACCCAGAGACTTGGGACTTGACTCGAGACTTGGAGTTAGAGACTTGATCCACATCCCTGTTCAAAATCAAGAAAAGCAGCGTGTTTTAAAAGCCAGACTGATATTCCTATACGAAAGTACTTCTCTCCACACGTCACACGGCATCATTAATTTATGGAATCCATTGCCACAAGATGGGCACTGGCTGAGATGACTGTAGAGCTCTATCAGCAGTTGCTAGCCATGGTCAGTAAACGGCACTGCCTTTGATTGAAAGATGCAGGATGCCTTGCCACTAAATATACCGTATTGTCCCGAGTATAAGACGCACCTGATTATAAGACGCACCCTTAAAGTTTGGTGCTATTAAACAAATGTAATTAAATCACTGGCATTAAATTGCAACAGCCTGATTATAAGATGCACCCCTAGTTTAAAAACTTAAATTAGGAGAAAAAAGTGAGTCTTATACTCAGACCAATATGGTACTAGGGATGTAGTCAAGGGGGAGCAAAGCTCCAGGATTTTGCCTACAGCAGGAGAGGTGATGTCATCAGCAGGAGTGCCCAGGTGTCACCTTTGAATTAAAAGCAAAACAAAGCATCTTCCTTTGATTTGATTCAAGCAAATCTGTCTAGTACTTAATGCCAACCCAAAAAGCAAGAGGCCTCTGGTTTCTTCAGCCTTGCTTGGTGCTACGCAGGCCTGGCCCGCCCATGAGGCCGACTGAAGTGATGTAGACCTTAGCAGTGATGTAGACTTGAGTGTATTGACTCAGACTCGACTTGGAATCAAGTCGTTTCAAATGACTCAACTCGGACTTGACTCGGTGATTGTGAAAGACTCGACTCGGTCTTGACTCGGCGATTGTAGAAGACTCGAAGACTTGACTCGAGACTTGGAACCTTTTACAAGAAGTCCAATTTTATTCATGTTGAAACCCGTTTACCCCATTAAATAGATAGGGACTCGCAACCAAAGACTCGGGACTTGGGGGCAAAGACCCCCAAGTCTTTGACTTGGAGCCTTGACTTGAGACTTGACTTGAGACTTGGAGTCAGAGACTTGATCCACATCGCTGCGCCTTAGGCAGCACTCAGGTGGATGGAAGGAGGGGCATCCATCTCCGTCAGTCTACTTGCCTTCATTGCTGCTCCTCCTTCCCCTTCCACTCCCTGGATTGGAAAAGGAAGATGGGGACAGAGAGAGAGAGGAAATATGGAGGGGAGGAGAGTGATGACCTAGCACATTGGAGGGTGGGAGGAGCAGATGCCCGGCACATCACCGGGTAAGGGGGGGCAGCATTCGGCATGCTGCCTTAGGCCTCAGGAGGTCTTGGGTCAGCTCTGGTGCTACCCAGAGAAGGTGTGCATTGTTCTGCGATTGGTATTCGAAAGTGTGAGGAAGAGAAGTGATAGAAAGAGGTCAGTGGACAGGTAGCTGGGCAGTAGTGTCATTTGGACTGCATGTTGCTGCTGGTGGCATGGAACCTGCCTCACATGTATGGCAGTGGCGTGTTGCCTATGAATGGGAAAATGATACTACTGTAATAAATAATAAAATAAGGGGCAGGAGTTACATAATTTACAACTCGATCTTAATTAAATCTCCCCCACCCCCCAAAAAAATGATGCAGCCGTGTCAGCAGAGCACACACTTCATCCACAGGGGAGAGCAGTTCGGAGGTCTTCTCAAAGGTAAGTGAACTTTCATTTCCTTACCTAGGGGTAAGCCTCTGCTACCCCAGTGTGTCTCCTTCCTTGGATCTGTGCTAGCTATTTTGCTGGCACAGAACTGAGGAGAGTAAGGGAAAGGGAGAGGAAGGAACATAGGATACTGGCGCATGCGAGTGCCGCCGGTAATCACCACTTCCTGCCTCATTCCACCTCTCAGCTGCCCCCTCCCAACCCAGACACTCCCCCATTCCTCCCCCTCCCTGCTCTGTTCCTCCCACCGCCTGGCCCCCACACCAGCTTACCTATGCTTCCACTGGTAGCAGGTTGCAGCAGCGGGCATCCACCACTGCTGCCATCTGTGGTGATGGTTCAGGAATGGCCACTGGCGGTGCATGCTACCGTAAAGCCATTTACGACAGTGGAACCTCTGTTGCGCTGTCGTAAAGCCCAGTTAGGATTGGGCTGCTAGTTTTGCACAGAAATAAGCTGAGCAATTTCCCCCTCCCAGAGGTGGAAGTAGGACGGAGCGCGCAGAGCAGCGGCTCTGGGCGGGGGCGCGGGGGGCGCAGTCAGCGTTTGGGGGGCGTACTTACCCGCGCAATGGTCTGGCCCTCCCACCCTCCCTGGAGCTCGTTCAGCTCCAAAAAGGTGCCGAAACCGGCGGGGTGTGTGTGTTCGGTGTCGCGCTGGGCGCGACGACATCACGTCATTTAGGCCCCGCCCCCTTGGCCTGGGCGCCGGGAGGGCTAGTGGCATTACTGCCCCCTCCCCAAATCAAGAAATAGTTTGGCTCATTTCCAAGCAATTTGATGCAAGCTGCGGGGTGTTTCTCCTACTTATAATAATATTATTGATTTTACTTCATTTAAGAGGAGTCATCTATCAATTATAACGAACTTTAAAATGGTTTCCCTTCAGATACTTCAAAGACTGAGTTTCTCTTATAAAAAATTTAACCAGTAATGTTTTCTCTGCAACAAAGTCTTCATTTGTATTTTCTCCTTTTTAATTTTCTCCACTATTAATATATTTTAGATAATAAACCTTTCATTGATTTTGGCTGCAGCAATAATTTTTCAAAGAGGATGCCTGTCGGCTTCATTCTTTCTTTGCAGATCTACAAAACAGGAGGAGGAATGGGGGAGGAATTGAAGAGAATGAGGGCAGTAAAGCAGAATAGGAAGTGGAGAGGAGAGGAAAGATGGTGGGCTAGAGCAGTGGTCCCCAAACCTTTAACACTGGGACCCACTTTTTAAAATGACACTCTCTCAGGACCCATCTAGCTTCTTTAAGACTTAAAAAAGGTAATCTAGAAAGAAACAATATATTTATTTATTTACAAGTAATATTTTGTTTGTTTATTTGCAAAAAAACCTCAATCTATTTCTCGTAATGAGACGGCCCTAACGAACAGCTTCAAGGCTTGAGGGGCTTAGTTCAATCAATCAATCAATCAATCAATCAATCAATCAATCAATCAATCAATCAATCAATCAATCAGTACCTTTATTGGCATATTAAAATCCAGACATACACAACAAACATAAATGACATAACATAAAGAACATCTATCCTGAAGCTACGGTTGCATTAGATTGTGTCCTTCTACCAATAACAATCCGCTTCAAAAAGATTGCCACTTTCTCTGAAAGAGCCATATTTACACCTGCTAATAGATACTGGATTTTCTCAGTGTCATCCCATCTCTCCTTGTTACATAAGGGCTCCTCAAGAAACTCTCTTCTCAAAGGGGCTTAGTTATGTGACCCGGCCTTCACCTGCCCCCACTACCTGTCATTGACAGAGAAAAACACACACACCAGAAAAAGACACTCAAACATTTTATCTCCCTATATTTACATGAGCTTGCAAACTGCAGGAGCTCAGCTGTTTGCAGGGCAATGAACACACCTATTTGGTTTTTGAATAGCCTCAGGGCTTGAAGCAATTGCTTATCTGATCTTTCCATCACCTGTGTTTTCATTGGAGGCTCTGTGAGACTCACCAGAAATCGGGTCACGCCCCACCAAGTGGGTCCTGGCCCACAGTTTGAGAAACACTGGGCTAGAGCATGACCTCTCTTCTTTCTTTTCAAATCCAGGGTGTTGGTGGAGACAGAGCAATGGAGGCCGGCAGGTAGAAACAAATGCACCCACTAACCTCCGCTAGAGTCCATCATCTCGGTCTTCCTTGTAGACAGTCCAGCCCTGCATTACATCATATTAGTCTTTGTACTGCTGGCTCTTGGCAAGATTTGCCACATGAATGTCAGAGGAGTCCTTTTTACTTCAGCTGCCACATCTATGGCTGGAGGGTGTGTCGCCCATGGCATGTGGCACCCTTCCTGCCGTGACAGGTAACCGTGTTAAAAAGGGCCCTTCTTTTTTTCCTCAGGACTTCGCTGCCCTTCACTCGGCCTTTTCAGTCGGTGTTAGAGCTGCCATGAGTGAAATGGTAAGAGACAGCAATTGCTCAAACAAAATGCACAATTTCCTGGGTGCTCTTATAGGCCCCCCCCCCATGCAGAGGTGAGGAGAATATTTTTTTGAAGGAGAAAGAAGCTGGAGGCTGAGCGAAAATAGGAGGATATGGATTGGAGGAGGGAACACTTCCAAGATGGTACCAAGACATGTGCATTGCATACACTTCTTTGTGGCACCCAGTTTCTGGGAAAAAATTCCTTGCCTCAGGATGTCTTTTAAACTTAAACCTGTCCTTAGTGGCATTTCACTGTTCCGTTGAAATGCGTTTTTGTTTGTTTGTTTTGGTGGGTCTTTCACTTGAAGTAACAGTTTTTGTGAATTGTGGCGTATCCGTTGTTGCTGTTTTTATTTATTTAGCTAGCTGAGTTTATTTATTTATTTATTTATTTATTTAATTGCAGTGTTTACCGTATTGGTCTGAGTATAAGACTCACTTTTTTCTCCTAATTTAAGTTTTTTAACTAGGGGTGTGTCTTATAATCAGGCTGTTGCAATTTAATACCAGTGATTTAATTAAAAAAATTTAATAGCACCAAACTTTAAGGGTGCGTCTTATAATCAGGTTCGTCTTATACTCGGGACAATACGGTATATACTGCCCTTCTCACAGACTCAGAGTTCCAGATTCAAGGTGGTTTACATAGGCAGGCAATTCATAAACCCCATTTTTTAAAATGCTTTTTACAAGTACTGTTCTATGAGATAACTCATAGAACCCTCTGTTTCTCCAGTTGTTTATTAAAACAAGAAACCCAAAGCAGAAAGGGATAAAGTAAAAAAGACAAAATATAGCACTTGAGGAATTGCAGAAAGGGGAAGGAGGATTTAGGTGGATGAGTTGGGCAAAGGACTGGCATAGAGCCGAGCTTAAAAGGCAAGTGAAAAACATCATAAACCACTAATATGGCTACGTGAGAACTTTCCTTACCCGAGGTACTACTGACGCTATCCCTGGTAGGAGGTGTGGTCTGATGGCTGAGCTGCCATACTGCCTGAAGAACTAAGCAGGAATCCACGCCTTGGATGGGAGACAAGAATGCCAGACTGACAAGCTGGAGTTACCCATTGTGGCAGAACGGAGTTGCTGCTGCGTTGATGAGCCCCGCAGTGAGGAAGCATGGGACTGTGTGAGAAGGTTGGCTGGCAAGAACGGTAAACAGCTTGAGAATTCTGCCTGGGCTGATTTACGGTTGCTGCAGAAGCTCGAAAAGAGTGCAGCCAGAAGAGATAACCACACGGTGATACCTGGCGAAACTGAGGGTTCAGAACAATATTGTAAAAACCCCATTGAAAAATGGTGGCTTGGATTAGCCTGCCTGTATAAACCGCCTTGAATGCTGTGTAAAAATGGAGAAAGGCGATATATAAAATAAATAAATTCTTGGTATACACCTAGCCAGGCAGGTGGGCAACTCCCGTCAATGTATCCAACACGGTGGATGAGAGATGACAGCAAAATGCAGAAAGGGGTGTGTGTGGCCGGCTTTTTATAACATAGGGGCGTTAGCCAGGTTTTACCTGTAAGGTCACCTACAGGTACAGGTTACTTGGGGTCACCTGAACACTTGACGTTCCCATTCTTATGTGTCTGGTGGGCTTCATGGTTCAATCAGCTGGCTCAAAGTGAAGTTGGGCAAAGGGAACAAGAAGATGGGCAAACAATAAACAGACAGATGTGGACATCTGTATGTTGTTGCATCTGAATGACTTGACAGCTCCTTCAGGATGCTGAGGCATTACAGGGACTTCCTTAGATTAGAACAGTCAAAATAGCTGGGAAATCAGGGAATTTTCACTACAGCTTCAGTCCAAGTTAACAACCATAGCTGACCCTGTTCAGCAATAAGAACATAAGAAGAGCCCTGCTGGATCAGGCCAAAGGCCCACCTAGTCCAGCTTCCTGTATCACACAGTGGCCCCACCAGATGCCTCAGGGAGAACAAGACAACAAGATACTTGTATCCTGTTGCCACTCCCTTGCACCTGGCACAAAGAAAACCTACTCCTACAACCAGGAGCAATGAACCATAGAGTTGGAAGTGTACCACAAGGTCATCTAGTCCACCCCACTGACTGTAGCAGGAAATCCTCCTAGACCTAGAGCATCTCCAGCAGGTGCCTGTCGAGCCTCTGCTTGAAGATCTCCAATGAGGGATAATCCACCACCTCCCCCGGTAAACTGTTCCACTGCCAAACCACCCTTACCGTCAAGAATTTTTCCTGATCTCCAACCAGAATCTCCTCTCTTGCTCCATTCGATCTAGTTCTACTCTTAGAGGCAGCCGAGAACAAATTTGTTCCTTCTTCCATAAGACAGCCCTTCAGGTATTTGAAGAGCGCTATCATATCCCCTCTCAGCCTCCTCTTCTCCAGGCGAAACATACCAAGTTCCTTGTAGAAGATAAGATGACTGGATTAAAAGCCATGATAACAGCAAATTCTTTAAGTTAAAAACAAAATAAAACTCAATTTAAAAACATTAAGAACAGTATTTAAAATCTTTGCAACGTTTCAATCGTCCTTTGACAATCTTCTTCAGGCAACAAGCACAGCCGGCTGTAAGTTGGTAATCGTCTCTCTCTTGCATTCCAGAGTTCCCCTCAACCTTTCCTCATTGGGCTTGTTCTCCAGTCCTCCGATCATCCTCGTCGCTCTTCTCTGAACCCACTCCAGTTTGGCTGCATTTTTTCTAAAGTGAGGTGCCCAGAATTGGACACAGGACTCCAGGTGAAGTCTGACCAATGCGGAGTAAAGAGGAACCACTACTTTGCATGTCTTGGAAGCTACATTTCCACTAATGCAAGCTAACATTGTGTTAACCTTTTTTGCAGCTGCAACACACTGCTGACTCATATTCACCTTGTGATCCACTGCAACTCCAAGATCCCACTCACATGCTGCTGTTGTTAAGAATATATGCCGCTTTTCAACAGGAGTAGTTCACAAAGCAGTTTACACAGTAAAATAAATCAATAAATGTTGTGCTCCCAAGCCAAGTATCTCTCATTCTATACCTGGGTCTTTGGATATTTTTGCCCAAGTGCAGAACCTTGCATTTGTCTCTGTTGAACTTCATCCTGTTCATTTCAGTCCGATATTCCATTCTGTCAAGGTCTTCCTGAATGCTTCTACTGTCTTCTATTGTGTTTGCTACCCCTTCCAGCTTGGTGTCATCCGCAAATTAATTGCCTCATTGTATCCCTTCATCCAAGACATTGATGAAGATGTTAAAGAGAACTAGGTTCAAGACCGAGCCCTGGAGCATTGCCACTCGAGCAGTGGCGTCGCTGGAGGTGGGGCGGAACGCTAAGTTCCGCACTGTGCTAACCTCCGTTTACTCCCCGGCACGAGGCGAAGGCAACGTGCAGGGAGTCTCCTGTGCGTTGCCTTTGCCCCACTGAATGGCTCCGAAGGCGAGGGGGTAGGGTCGCCTCGTGCTGGTGAGTAACGGGGGGTCAGAGCGGTGCGGAAATTAGCATGCCACCCCACCTCCAGTGATGCCACTGCCCTCGAGATCGTACTCCAGGTTGATGCAAAGCGATTGACGAGCGAGCACCCTTTGTATACGGTCATCCAACCAGTTGCAAATCCACCTAGCAATTGTATCACCTAGCTAGCCCATATTTTACCAACTTGCCTGATGTCCTGGGGAACCTTGTCAAATGCTTTACTGAAGTCGAGATAAATTACATCCACAGCATTCCAACTGTCCAGTAAGCTAGTAACCCGATCAAAAAGAGAGATGAGATTTGTCTGACAAGATTCATTTTCGACAACTCAATGTTGGCTTCTATTAATCACCGATTTGTTATCCAGATGTGTGCAGACCATATGTTTTATAATTTGTTCTAATATCTTCCCCGGTACTGAAGTCAGACTGATGGGTCTGTAATTTCCTGGGTCTTCCTTTCCCCCCTTTTAAAAGATCGGGGGGCTACATTATCCCACTTCCAGTCTAGTGGCATCTTCCCCCGTCTTCCAGGATCTCTCAAAGATAATTAACAGAGGCTCTGCGAGTACATCCACAAGTTCCTTTAGGATGCAGCTCATCCGGTCCAAAGAACGTATTTAGGCCAGTTTGGTGGTTCTTAACTAGTTCCCTGTCAATCTTAACCTGCAGACCTGTGTATAATAATGTGAACAATGGGAGGTGTCTCAGTAATCCTAAATTTAAGAACAGGGGTGCTATAAATCATCATTTTCATCCATGAAAAGCTGGAAGGTACCACTTTTAGGGAGAAATTCATTTTTACCAGCATTTGCCTTTCTGTCACTTTTCCCCAGCCTGTATTTTTGTATTTATGTACATGGCCCTGCTGCTGTTGGAGGGGAAAAAAAGGTGATCTGCTGTGTGCTATTCATTAAAAGTACTTAAACGGCATGGAAATCAATTTCCAGAGACATCATGACTTTGCCATCTTTCTCATTTCATTCTGAACACAGCAGGGGGCCCATTGTGCAAAGTAGCAGCAGTGCCTTTCAACATGAGAACGAGGTGCTTTGCCAAATGAACAGAATCGTCACTTGGGGAGAGAGAATCACAGATCCTTCCTTCCATTCATCACGATAGTTTTAAGAGGATTTAATCAGTGAGGTTTTCTCAACAGGGAAGAGGCTGCCTCCCTGGGCCAGCTGTTTGGATTTTAAACACAAGGAGAGACTAACATGGCAGAGAGTTCAGCAGGTCCTTGTGGGGAAACAATCTGTTTTAAGGTTTCTTGGACAGAGCATGGTATTATTAGCAATTAATAGGAGAAGGGATTCATCCATTACAGCTGTTGAGAGTCTCTTTTTCTAGTACCTGATCACGGTAAATCACTTTCCTTCTTTTGTCAATATTTTTGCCTCTTGGAGATACCTTGTTTATGTGAAATGCTAGTGTGGTCCTTCTTCAGGGCTCAGCTCCCTCGAGAACGTGAATTGTGGAGTGGGAAATGAATGAAACTTTTCTCTGGCAGACAGCCATGAAAACACATTCGAGATGTTACTTTCACAATCCAGCTCTCTCTCGCTCTCGCTCTCTCTCTCTCTGGCGTTCGCCTCGGCACGCTTCAGCTTCAGCTGCTCCTCTCCCCCACAGGGCTCTGCAACTTATCAGCTCGGCGTGCCAGCAGCTCTCCGACAGACTTCTGGCCGTCTTGAACTGCTGTCCTGCAGATCTTCAGGCATTTGTGAGAGACGAACGCTCTACCAACTGAGCCAGACATCCTGCCATGAAAACACATGGTGCTATGGCACCATGCAATGTGCAGTCCACCATTTCGTACCTTGCAGCTCACCCACCTCCATTGCTCCTCCTCCACCCGCTTCCTGGATTTGAAAAGGAAGTGTGGAGGAGCAGAAGAGGAAGTGTGGAGGAGAGGAGAGTGGTGGGCTAGAGTGTCTCTGATGTTCTAGCCCAGTGCTTTTCAGCCATCAATTAGAACAGTGGTTCCCAACCTGGGGGTCGTGACCCCCAGGGGGGTCAGCGAAGTGGTTGCTGGGGTGTTGCGGAATGTCAGCTGGATGGCCACTGCCAAGATGGCTGATGCTCTCTTGGGACATGTTTGCTCACCTTGTGTTACTTTCTGCTTACCTTTTAGCATCTCTGTTAATATTAGCTCACTTCTTCCCCCCTCCCCCCATGGGGCTGCTTATGAGTACAACTTTAAAAATGTGATTTATTTTTAAAAGTGTGGTTTATTAAACAGTGTAATGTATTAAAAACAATGACATCATGTCCTGCTTAATAACATCATTTCCGGCCTTAGGTCTTACGGGGGTCCCGACAGATTGTCATTCTACAAAAGGGGGTCCCAGTGCTAAAAAAGGTTGGGAACCACTGAGTTAGAACAACGATGCTGGTACTTCACAGTATAAGTGGTAATTGACTGGCTGGCGCAATTAGCATGGAGACTGGCTGGACCTAGCCAATAGTGGAGGTGGCTGGGAGGGCAGAACATCAGTGGCAAGATATGAAGACAGGGCTGTTCACACATTCTGTACCTGGGCATGGTTGGTTGTCTGTACACAAGGACACATTTCCATGTGAATGTTTGTACTACCTGGGCTCATTTTTACAAATCAACTGTTCCTACACACACAGATTGTACCTGCACTGAATAAAAGGTGGGCCACTTCAGATAAAACTTGAGCTCCTGAACCAGTCCCATGTGATCAGGGCTGGCCCATTCTAGGCCTCTGCTAAATATAAGAGTGATACTCGCTACTTCAAAAGGTGCCTCACTCTTTGCCCAGTTAGCTACACGTGATGTTAAATGCATCCTTATCAGTAATGAGCATAGGGTTCCTTCTATCAATTTCAACTGGAAGGCCCCCAATTGGGACAGTGATGTGGGGAGTGTTAGCCAAAATGCCTTGTTACTTTGGGGAATAGCTTTAAATATAGCAATTTGGCATGTTCTGGGATCTATACCTGTGTATACCAGAGTCCAGCTTCACAGAATTCCGTTTTAAATAATATTGAGAACACACGTGGTTGCTTTCCAGTATTTACTAAATAGTTCAGGCAGATTCATACAAAAAGAAAATACAGTTCAATATGCATCACTTCAATCATACTCCAAAGCATACAGAGCTAGGAACTTAGGTAGAAGTACAAAGAATTAGAAGGGATCTTGATTTACTGGGGTTATAATCACCTGGAGAGCTCTCCTCTGATGCTGCAAATGCTGTAGTTCTGGCACAACAGTGAATGAAAAAGGAGGAAGAAACAAATTGGGTCTGGTCAGACTAGCAGTCTATAGAATGACTGAGAACGAAGTCAAGTCAAGGGGGGGGAAGGGGGAAAATGGAGGGAAGCAGAGAGAGAAGCCAAGAGCTCACCCTTGTGCCTGTGTAAGAAAGAAGAGAGGGGCTGGCAGGCAGAGAGCCTGCGTTTTAAGCCTACACACAGGGGAGGAGTTTTGGGGTCTTACGCTGCAAAAAGAAATACCTTGTTTGGGCTGGAGGTAGATCTGTGGGAGGGGACACACACACACACACACACACACACACACACACACACATCAGGAGGGAGGATGAGGGGAGATGGTTTGATCGTCCAGTAGACAAAAGCAAAGGCTGGGTGGAGTCATCTCAGGTAGCAAGGTATTTGTCTTCTGTTTGGAAGATATTTAGCATCACAGTGGGGGGGGGAATGCAGATTAGATTCTGTGAGAGCTTTTTGGCCACATGGAGGCTGCTCAGGTTTGCAGCTTGGAGACATGTTAAAATGGAGTCTGCTGCTCAGGCATGCCTTCCCTCTGGTTCGCCTTCTGGTAGGCTTACCAGATCTCCAACCGGGACAGAGTGCTAGACCTTTAGGAGAAGGAATGTGGGCAGGTGTAGCTTGTTCAACCTTAGAGCACAATCCTAGGCATGTCTATTCAGAAACAAGCCCCATGGATGCCTAGGATTGTGCTCTAAGCTTTAACAAGCTACACCTGCCCACATTCCTTCTCCTAAAGGTCTAGCACTCTGTCCCCGTTGGAGATCTGGTAAGCCTACCTTCTGGCCTTGGGGAAGTCCTTACAGCATGGCTCCTGGTGTTCCTTGTTACAGTCCTGGTCATGCACATGTTTCAGTTTTGCTCTCAATCCTTTTCAAAAAGTCTCATGGCAATAAACAGTTTTAAAAAGTTATTTCGTAACAGGAGGGGGGTTGCCTATTGCCCCCACCATGGTCCTGATTTCAAATCTGGTCCCCACCCTCCCAACTGCTATTTACCCCCAGGATGGATGCTCCCTTGATGCACATATTAATCTGGGTTTTCCTCCCTTTCACCAGTACCCTTGGTGAATCATCCACTTTCGTTACCTGACACGAAACTGCATGATTTCTGGTCACTCCATGAAAGAGTTGAAAAGATTCAATGCTTTTAACCCGTGCACCTGCTTTTAAACATCAGCTCCTGCATAGTTCCATTGAAAGATCAAATGGCATCATCACCATGCTGCAAAAAGGTGCACCTGTTGGATGTCAGCCTGCCTGCCATGCCGCTGTGAAAAGCACCAAGCCTAACTGGTATGACATCCAAGACAATCCTGACAATGATGGTCAAATGGTTTTAATTGCCTGCAGCTAAAATCATGGGCTTGATATGCGCCTCGCAGCGAAGAACAGGTTGCTTTACTCCTGTAAAGCAAGATAACTCAAGCTTTTCTTTACCCCCAAATGGAGCCACCTGGAACTTTCAGCATTTGCATATCTACCCAGTTTAATTTCCCAATCTTAGTAATATGCAATAAAGCAAATTACTTCAGAATTGATTTACATATAAATAGCAATTGAAAGATAACGGTAATGTTGAATGGTACTTCTCATTTGCAGGGAGGAAAGGAAAACAAAGACTGCTCTGCCCTGCACCATCCCGTTGAGTTGCTGCAACGGCAAACTGACCTGACCCCATGTCTCAGGATGATGACCATTTGCAGCAAACTGCAGTGGCCCTTCCCACCTCTTCAGCCCACAGCCCCAAAAACTCTGGTGAAAATCCTCAATCCTGCAGAATGCATTCCTTTCCTTGCTCGCTTATTTATGTACCATATTTTATCTTGTTTCAAAACGGTCTCTCAAAACAGCTTCCATCATTCGAAACTCCAGGATGGTGCTGGTGGCAGGGCACCTTAGGTAAATCCGCAACAGGAGAAATACATATTGAGGGAGGGAAACGGGGGGGGGGGGGGAGGCAATGCGCATGGTGGAGGATGAAGCTTTGTCAAACGTGTTCAACTTCTGAAAGGGCAATAATAGCCTGCTTCCTGGGAGATGCTGTAGGTCAGTGGTCTTCCACTTTTTTTTTGTGCCATGACCCCAATAAATAAATAAATAAATAAATAAATAATGAGGTCGGGAACCCACTATTGATCCCCTCCCCTCCCTGGACCTGATGCACCTCCTCCCACCTCTGTCTCCACCCCTGCCCCAGCATCCTGGTTCTGCCGAGCTTGCCCGGCCCACACCACCAGTGGTGGGGTCATTCCGGAACAGGAGAGCCGAGCCGCAGTTCCCCACCGCCTCCCCAGCAAATCAAAGAGGGAGGAGGGGGTGAAATCCCTGTGGAAGCCCTCCAGTTCCCCACCCCAGCATTACCCCCCAGCAGCCATTTTGATTCCCGTAAGTTGCTACGACCCCACAAATGATTCTTCGCGACCCCATTGGGGTCCCGACCCCTAGGTTGAAGAACAGTGCTCTAGGTCCTTACTCTTTCTCCACATAGACGTCTGCTTTTCTCCTGTTTTTTTTTTTTAATTAACAATAGCAAGAAGAGGAGGCCGCAGCAGAGGTGGTGGTGGGTCAGGTGTGTGTGTGCATGCACAAAGGAAGGGAAGGCAGCTTTAGTCTGTTGGCTTGGCTTCCCCCCCCCCCCCCAGCAGGCAGTCTCGGGCTGATTTCAGTAGGACGTTTCTGTCCTTGGTGTGGAGATTCCACCCACCCACATTCCGTTTAAAGTTGTGTCATCCTAAACGCACATACTAAGGAGTAGTCCCAATGAATTCAGTAGGACTTGTGTCTTAGTAACGATCATTCGGATTATATTGCATTGCTGATTAACGTAAGAAGAGCCCTGCTGGATCAGGCTAAGGGCCCATCTAGTCCAACTTCCTGTGGCCCACCAGATGCCTCTGGGAAGTCACCTGTGTCCTGTTGCCACTCCCTTGCATCTGGCATACAGAGATTGGCTACCTCTAAACCAGGAGGTTGCATATAATAATACCCATCATGGCTTGTAACCTGTGGTGGTCCTTTCCTCCATAATCTGGCCAATCCCTTTTTAAAGGCATCTAGGCCAGGTGCCATCACCACATCCTGTGGCAAGGAGTTCCACAAAACCAAAAAGTGCTTCTTTAGTTGGTTTTGTTACTATCTGCCATCTCTGGGGCTCTTTAAATCGACCATGGTATCCTTCTGGGCCGGCTGGCCGAGTTGGGACTAGGGAGCACTGCGTTGCAGTGGTTCCATTCCTACTTGGCTGACAGGTCCCAGATGGTGATGCTGGGAGATGCCTGTTCGGCGCCCTGCCCTTTACAGTGTGGGGTGCCACAGGGTTCAATTCTGTCTCCCATGCTTTTCAACATCTACATGAAACCGCTGGGAGAGATCATCCGAGGATTTGGTGTTGGGTATCACCAATATGCTGATGATACCCAACTCTACCTCTCCTTGCCATCTCGCTCCAGGGAGGCTGTGGAAGTCCTGGAGCGCTGCCTGGAGGCAGTTGGGGTCTGGATGAGGGCTAATAGGTTGAGATTGAATCCAGAAAAGACAGAGGTCCTACTGGTCAGGAAAGCTTCGATGCAGGTACTGAGTCACCTGCCCGTTATGAATGGGGTTGCACTCCCCCTGCAGGAACGGGTGTGCAGCTTGGGAGTACTTCTGGATTCACAACTCTCCTTGGAAAGCCAGGTGGTGGCTGTGGCCAGGGGTGCGTTTGCCCAGCTTTGGCTGGTGCACCAGCTGTGGCCGTACTTGAGTCGATCGGACCTGACCACGGTGGTCCACGCCTTAGTGACTTCAAGACTGGATTACTGTAACGCGCTCTACGTGGGGCTGCCCTTGAAGACGGTTCGGAAGCTGCAGAGTGCAGAATGCGGCGGCCCGGGTGGTCGCTGGAGCTAGGCGGTTTGACTCTGTTGAACCGCTGCTTCAGCAGCTGCACTGGCTGCCCATTCGTTTCCGAGCCCAATTCAAGGTGCTGGTAATGACCTTTAAAGCCCTTCATGGTTTGGGTCCAGGATATCTGAGGGACCGCCTTCTCCCATACATTCCGGCCCGCTCTCTTAGGTCATCTGAGGGGGCTCTCCAGCGAGTGCCACCTCTATCGCAAGTTAGGGGAGTGGCAACACGTGGGCGAGCCTTCTCTGCTGTGGCGCCACAACTGTGGAACTCCCTGCCAGGGGATCTGAGAACCACCCCCTCCCTCATGACTTTTCGGCGAGGGCTCAAAACGTTTTTGTTTCGTCTCGCGTTTGGGTGATGGGTTGTGGTCTGCCTCCCGTGTCCCAAGATGCTCTGCCATGCTGCTTCTCTGCTCCATTCTGTCCCCCTCCCCCAGTGGATTTTATTGTTTTTAAATTATGTATTGTTTAAACTTATTTTCTGTATTTTAAACTATGTATTTTCATTTTTGTGGTAAGCCGCCTTGGGCATTTGCCTTCGGCACAGGGTAAGGCGGGATATAATTTTTTAAAATAAATACATAAAGCCTTTGGCTCTTTGCATGGCCAGCCCCCTAACGAGCCCCACTGAGGCTCCCTGGCAGTATATTAGGGAGGCAACCCGGCTTCCCATCTGATAGCATCTGCAGCAGTGCTGCTACCACCCTCCACCTCCTCCTGGCTCCCCTTCTATTTGAAAAGGCAGAGGGGGTGAGGGCGGGAGGGGGGGAGGAAGGGAAAAGAGGAGCTGCTATAGGCTTTTGGTCTCCTCTCTCCACCCCTTCCCTCCCTTGCCCACCCTCTCTTCCTTTTCAAGTGGCAGACAGTGGAAAGGAGAAAGCCTGCAGTGGCAGGAGGAGGAGGTAAAGGGTACAATCTGGGGGCTGGTGGGGGTGGTTTGGGGCCAGTAGCGGCAGAGGGGAGTGATATGGGAGCAGGAGGGGGCTGGCAGGGGCGGTCCAGCCGCTGGAGGGGAAAGAATTGTTCAGTGTGTCCTATGCACCACAAGGGGGCACCAGGGGCGTTTGGACTGGACCGGATCCTTTGCTTTTATTTGTTGCAGGCACTGGCGCTAGGCGCCGTTTGCCGTATTTCATCCTGTTTGTTAATTGATTTCATGTTCAGCAAATGGAAGTCAATAGCGGTGTTTAATGTAATATTCAGAGCAGATGTAATTTCTGTGATCATCTTACTTCCCGAGCCTTTTCGCGGCAATGAAAATTGTTCATATGTGACATCAAAACACTTAATAGTCAAGGCCAGAGTGAGCTCGCCGTAAAACACAGAACAAATCAGGAGTACATTAAGCAACCAGACGGAAAAAAACAATTCACTCCATACTGTCGTAAGTGATAGAATACTGAATACATTTATATATGATATTAGGGAAGCCAAGATGGGACAGACTTGCTTGTGAGAGACATGGCTGGCCTGTTCGTGAGGCCAACTGAGATTTCCTCAGGAAGTGGGTTGGCAGGGGGGGCACCCAGAGCCTGCCCTCACCCACCTACCTCTGCCTCTTCTTCTCCTCCCCCTCTTGCTCCCCATATTCAAAAAGGAAGAGGGGAATGGGAGCAGAAGAGGGAGTGTGGAGGAGAGAAGAGTGGCAGGCTAGAGTGTCAGAGACTCCTACCTCTTCCTCTTCTGCTCTAGGCCACTGCTCTCCACTTCTCCGCACTTCCTCTTCCACTTCATTCCCCTCTTCCTTTTTAAATACAAGGTGAAGACCAGGGCCTCTGAGAGGAAGGTTAAGGGGGTAATTTGTACCCGGGCCCAGGGTGAAAAATGGGTCAAAAGGGGGCCCCTGGAGCAAATAAAGGGGGCCCAGGAGCCAAATTCATATGTAAGTGTAGCGGAATTTTAAAGCAGATGATAATTAATAGGACCAGGAAGACTTGTGAACAAGGAAAAAGTGTGGGTTTATTGTTACGTAGCAGAGTGGACAGCACCCCAGGAGGGGATACTGACCCTTTGCTACAAGTGAGCACAGTTTTTATACATTTCCAAACAGAACATCACATGGTTTTTGTGTACATGGTGGCATACAGCAAAAACAAGCACTCTTCAGATTTACATTTCAAAAAGACAATAGGGAACCATAGTGGAATGATTGAGTCAGAAGACTCAGAATGGTCTCTGCTGCCAGGGCAGGGAGACTTAATTGAGTTAGGCAAATGGAGCCCCCACCCTACCCTCTGGAGGCAGCTGAATGTGTGTGGGTGAAATTCCAGAGAGAGAGGGGGAAATGTGAAGTTGCAAAACCAGAGATTCCCTCTGTAGAACAGAATAAGGCAGATATGAATAAAAACCAATTTTTCTGCATCACTGGCATCACTGGAGGTGGGGCATAAAGCTAAGTTCTGCAGCTTTCCACCCCACCGTTACTCTCCGGTAGGAGGTGCCCCACCCCCTCGTCGTAGGAGCCCATCAGCGGAGAGAAAGCAACGTTGCTTTCTCTCCGCTGAGGGGCTCCTATGACGAGGGGGCGGGGCGCCTCGTACCAGAGAGTAAGGGTGGGGTGGAAAGCTGCAGAATTTAGCTTTCCGCCCCACCTCCAGCGACACCAGTGTTCTGCATCATTGGGAAGGAACCCAAAAGAAACTCTGTACCCCCTGACAGAGGCGTCGCTCCGGTAGGGGCGGGGCTGTAAGTTTTGCTCGGTCGGAGTCCCGTTTACCGAACGAGCAGGAGGCGGCCCCGCCCCCTCACTGTCAGAGCCATTCCCCTGCGGAGAAAGCAGCAGACCCTGCCTGCTGCTTTCTCCGCAGGGGAATGGCTCTGACAGTGAGGGGGCGGGGCCGCCTCCTGCTCGTTCGGTAAACGGGACTCCGACCGAGCAAAACTTACAGCCCCGCCCCTACCGGAGCGACGCCTCTGCCCCCTGATAACATTCCTCTGAATGGCCCTGATGAAGACAGAGAAACTATGATGGCTGGTGTGCTGCTGAATAAGAAGGTGCAGCATTTGACTTCCCTCCTCAGGCTCCGGGTGGAATTGGGATAGGAAGAAGATCTGGAGGAGCAAGTACCCATGGTTCAGTTCTTCCAAACCACTGCAGAGAACGTGGAAGAAGACTGAACTACGAAGACGTTCATTAGGATGTCAAAAGGAGTTCAATCCAAAGTCAAACTGCAAGTGCCGTGGGAAATTAAGGACTGCTGGAAAACAGCAAAACAGATTAATAGAAGGACACGTTGTTATTCCAAAATCATTGAGACCAAGCATGGGGAAGATTTATGCAGAGCATTGTGACCCAAAAGGTGGCCAAGTGACACACCCTGTTGGCCAGGAATGAGTGCTCCGAGAAAAGATAATGGCATTCAAAAACACTCCACATGGTTGAAATATCCCAAAGGAAATGCCCAAGCGTGCCAAGGGCACTTTGAGGCTTTCCACCTAGGAACAAAGCAACCAACTGCTCATTGCAGACTGTGTCGCCAGCTTCTGGAGATACAGTTACCAGGGACCAGAGCAAGCACTATGGTCAGCCTCCCAAAGTGCCTAGCAAGGCACAGAATGTGTGATGGACAGGCACCCAACAGAGGCAAGGGGGATGCTATATGGATTTTCTTACATACCCAGATGCCTAACAGCGCAATCCTGTGTAGAATGCAGAGGCGGCACACTTAAAGCGACTGCTGCATCCTAGGCAGGATTGGGCCCATGCCAGCAGAGCTGGAGCACTCCTTGAGGGAAAGGGATGTTTGTCCCGTTCCCCTGGGCAGAGCTGCAGCAGGCCCAATAGGCTTTCTTGGATGTGCGCCGGCAAAATGGCCAGTGCGAATTTCTAGGAGCCAGTGTAAGGTCGGCCAGGCCTGGGATGGGGGCTAGGATTCAGTGGAGCATGCCACCAATGATCCCTCCCCCTCCCGGGCCCGGTGGGCCAATCTGGCCCCCGGAATGCCCCATTCCGCTCTGCCCCTATCGGCGGAAAACATACCTTCTCCGGTGGGCGCAGCTCCAGGTCTGGTGGAGAGTGAGCAGTCCCGGCTTCTATGCCAGCATTGCATACTTCCCGAGTGTCAAAAAGTGCCTTACGGCATGTTTACAACACCCTGCACCAGTGGAGCCATCACTCCGCCAGCAGAAATTTATTTTATTTTCTGTATTTATATACCGCCCTTCTCATCGTCAGATTTTCTCATCAGATTTATTCAAGGCGGCTTACACAGGCAGACTATCTTTAGACCTGATAAGGGTCTTCTTTACAATATTGTTCTATTCCTATATAGAACCTTCCATGCTCGAGATGTTTTCCCTTCCGAGTGCAGCCCTCCTTCTGGCTTGTGCTCTGCACTTCCAAGCTTCACAGTTCTCCGCAGTTCACCCTCGGATGGTTGTCTTAGATGTTCTCTCTCTAGCTGACTTCTCCGCATTCCACCCTCTCACGATGCCTTCTCAGTGTCTTTGCGAGGTTCGTCAGCAGCTTCCGTCTCCCATCCAAGCGAGAACTGAAGTCGACCCTGCTTAGCTTCTTCAGGCAGGGCACCGGCTCAAACCTCCAGGCCACATCTACACAAATCTACACAGGATTGCGCTGTTAGTCTAGCTCTAGCCCTTGTTCAGAGCTTTGAGCCTCCAACACCATTGTTACAATGGGCCACCCATAGAAACATGTTGGTGGACATTTTTAATACATACGTCCCTGCCCTGGGGCAGTATGGATATTCAGGATGCTGGTATTCCCAGGAGGTGGCTATGCATTGCTGCTGCCACGACTAAGTAAAAACCAGGACATATTCTGCCTTTCTTGGGGGTGCGATCGGCAGCACTGGTGTTGTGGTACATTGTGATGTGCAGGACTTCATCGTGACATACAACACGCAGCCACGCCCGGATAGCCACGTCCCACACTGCCTAAGTCAGGTCATTCCTGCCTGCAGACACCTTTGACAATCTCTGTTGTAAAGGATGAGATCTCTAGAGAGACGGGACAGGACAGGAGGGCCTGGGTTTCCATCGCCTGGTGCACTGCAGCTGTTTACATTTCAAGTGATCAGATACACACTTCCCAGGAATTTTAATTCCACAACGCTTTGAATTTTGGTTTTGCACTAGTCAAAACACATCATTAAGGCCATAACCACAGTTGACAGATGTCACCGTTTTGTCAATAAAATCAGAACACATTGTTTCTCAGGATTTTGTGTTTTTGGGGTTGAAATTCTGCTCACATATTTTACTGCAATCCAGGCTGCAAGGCGACTTGAGTGACAGAACAAGGGGATGCAAAAGCGATCACTTTTAATCAGGAACAAAAGTATGGAGACACGAATATTGAAATGAGCTGCTCCCAGGAGGATAACGTGGTGGATAACGGGGGGGGGGTCAATATTGCACCAAATCCACTTGCTTTGTGCCTGTCGGGAAGTTAAAAGACAAAAAGTGGCAACCTACAAGGGATTACTTTGGAGTAGTCTCATTTGTGACTTGCTGGAACAATCCACCAGAGGACTGGAGAAAAAAAAATGCCTGAAGGCTTGTGATGTTTTTGTGATAATAGTTAGTTTTAATTAAGCCTCTTTCATTTCAAAGGGCCTTAGTCATGGCCAACTTTCTTTGCATGCAACCCAATATATTTATTTACAAATGCACAGACAGGAGTAGGTATTAAAGGGCACAGAACAGAAGCAAGCAGGCTGTGAAACATCGTTAGTGTCTCTTAAAACCTTATTCCCGTATGCTGCGGCTTTCCATCTGTCTTCATATACACACTCTGCCAGACAAAATGGAATCCCATCAGTTTTGTATACCATCACAGAGGCCTCTCATAGGTCATGTGGCCACTTTGGGTGAATTACATCATCAGCTTGTGCAATGGGCAATGGACAACCTGGACAATGCCATCTCAAGCACCTATAGAAGATTCGGTCCTTAAGCCTGTGTCTTTGGCATATTGTATGCTGGTATGGGTCAAAGACCACACCACAAAAGCTTCTTGATGGTACCCATTTTGCAGTAGGTAACATGCAGGTAACTAAGCTGTGGTGGCTTAGAGGTTAAGACACTGAACTTCAGGCTGAAAGGTAGGCAGGACAGCAGTTCGATACCTGAGTGCCGCGTGACGGAGTGAGCTACCGTCTTTGGCTCCAGCTCCTGCCAACCTAGCAGTTCGAAAGCAAGACATTGCAAGTAGATTAATAGGTACCGACTCGGCGGGAAGGTAACAGCGTTCCGTGCGCCTTGGCGTTGAGATGCCAGCCACATGACCACGGAAGCGTCTTTGGACAGCGCTGGCTCTTTGACTTTGAAACGGAGATGATGAGCACCGCCCCTAGAGTCGGTAATGACTGGTTTTCGAGCGAGGGGAACCGTTACCTTTTTAACATGCATTAGGTCTTCCTCGTGGAGCCCCCCTTCCCTGGCAAAAATCAACAGGACTTTTCCCCCCCTGGTATAGAGATGGATGGCAGTGATATGGAATACTTTCATCCCAACATCCTTCACACAGTGGTCCTGCTCCAGTTCAGCCCCTGCTGTTGGGAAGAAGCCATTGCTCAGTGACAACCGATGTACCGGTACTTGTTTTGCATGGAGAACGCTCAGGATTCAAACCCTGGAATCTGCAGGTGGTGCAGAGAAGGATCCCTGGAGAGCATCTGCCAGCCCTGCCAACAATACTGACCTAGATGGACCAAGACCCCATCTCAGCTTAGGACAACTTCATTTGCTCTGTGCCAAGCACAAGTATGGGATGGAGAGGGGGATGCATGAGTTGGAGAGAGTGGATAGAGATAAGTTCTTTTCCCTCTTGTACAACACTAGAACTAGGGGACATCCACTGAAACTGAGTGGCGGGAGAATTAGAACAGACAAAAGAAAATATTTCTTTACCCAGCGTGAGATTAATCTGTGGAACTCCTTGCCACAGGATGTGGTGATGGCACCTGAAGGCCTAGATGCCTTTAAAAGGGGATTGGACAGATTCATGGAGGAAATGTCCATCACAGGTTACAGGATGGGGAAAGCAACCTCCTGGTCTTAGTAATAGGCTATCACTGAATGCCAGATGCAAGGGAGTAGCAACAGGATACAGGTCTCTTGTTGTCTTGTGTGCTCCCTGAGGCATCTGGTGGACCACTGGGAGCTACAGGAAGCTGGACTAGATGGGCCCTTGGGTCTGATCCAGCAGGGCTCTTCTTGTGTTCTTAACTAACTCGTGCGCTTGTAAACATTCTGTTGAACACCCAAACTGGCCTGAAGACCAAGAAGGGGATGTACCAAATCAGCTTTTTTAAAAAATGCAAGGCTTGATGTGAGATTCAAGGTGACAGCAAGACATGAGTCAAGAGTTGACAAAGCACACGTGGCCTGGCAGGAAGTAAGAAATGATCGTAACAACAGGTGTTCAGGTAACATGTTGCTGGGCTCTCTTTATCCGGTGCATAGAGGAGGAATTTCCAACAGCGCCGTTTGAATCCTGTCAGCTTCTGCAATCTTCCCTTCTTTATTTCTTCGTTTGTTTGTTTGTTTGTTTGTTTAAAGAGTTTATACCCCGCCTTTCTCCCAGCAAGGGCACTCAAGACGGCTTACAACAAAAACATTAAAATACATATATACATTAAAATAATGAAAAACAAATAATTAAAACAATTAAAACAAACAACCCCAGTGGGTCACCTATATTTACATTTGTTAAAAGCCATTTGTTAAAACGCTTGTAAAGCATCGGGTTGATCTGTGGTAAATACTGGCGCCGTTCCTAGACCTTCTTAGCTAGGCCAGGCGATAGCCTTCAGCAGTTTTGTTTTCACCCCATCTGTCTCTGGATACCCTTTTAACGGAAGCACAGGGCTTTTGTCTCCATCCTGCTGCTTCAGAGCTGCACCTGTTCCAGGATCTGAAGCATCTGCATAAACTACAAAGGCCTTCTCAAAATCCAAGCGCACGGTCGTTTTGAGCCGCGTTCCGGCCTCCTTCAGGCTATCAAAAGCCTTCCAACAGAATCCGTCCAGATTCTTCCATCCATCTGATCTATCTTTAGAAAGGCTGACATTTGGAACAGAAACCCAGCAAAAATATGCCAATGCTATAAAAGGCCGATAATTTTATATGCCAGGCACAAACGTACAGTGCTATTTTCAGCCATGGCTAACTAGGGGTAATATGCTCCAATAATCTTTGGATTATATCAGGGACAGTCCGGGTTTAGAGTATCTGTCCCTGAGTAATGAAATAATGGTATCTTCGTTGCCCCTATGTCTTGTCTCAGGGGGTATGCCTTGTTAGTTTCCTTAGTGGGAACTGCTGAAGTTGTCATTCTTCAGAGTTCATATGCTTCTTCTGTTCAGGGATAGCCCAAGATCCCCTGGAGTTGGAAGCAGATTGCCCAATGCTACCCCCTCCCAGAGGCATCATTGGGGTTTGTGTCATCCGATGCGAGAGCTCAGCACATCGCCCCCATGATGGACCCCAGAGGTGAATAGGGAGAAACAAGGTTGGGCTGAGCTGGGTTCTGCGAAAGATGCCCATGTATTTCAACAGATTACTCCTGGTCAGTGGTATCACTAGGGTTGGTGTCAGAAATGTTGGGCGCTCTCCCGGCGCCTGGCGCGTGGGGGCGGGGCCTGCGTTGCATGACGTCGACGCGTCCCTCTCCCGTTTTCTGCTCATTTTGGAGTGTAACAGGCTCCAGGGAGGGTGGGCGGGCCGACACAACGTCAGTGACTGCCCCCCCCCGCCCGCCCGAGCGCCTGGTTCGAGTGAACCACGCGCTCCACCATGGTTACGTCTCTGGTTGATGTCACCGGGTCCGGTAACTCATGGACACCCGGTCTGGTAACTCTCAGAACAATCAGTCTCTTTGGTCTGTTTTGAGTTAAGAAAATCCACTTTTTGTTACACAAGGCAGTTGTGTTTTATTTTTCTGGTTATTTGGCCATAACGTTTGATAGAATACAGATAATTCAAACTGGTTTATTTCATTGCATGCTTCACGAAATCAAATGATATATAACATGATGGTATTATTCATAAATACAAAGTTTTCACAATTTTGGTCATTAGTGGTGTCACACACACACACACACACACACACACACACACCTGAAGGTGTCACCCGGGGCGGTCAGACCCCCTGCACCCCACTAGTGACACCACTGCCCCTCCCCTTCATTAGTGCACCAGCCGCTGCCGCATCTCCTCCCGTTGCTCCCTGGATTCTAAAAGAAGGGAACAGAGGAAATGTGGAGGAGAGTCTCCAATGCTCTGTCTCACCACTCTCCTCCACACTTCCTGTTCCCCTCTTCTTTTTGAATCCAGGGAACGGGAGATAGAAGAGTGGTGGAAGCAACCACCCTGCTTCTTCTCCCCATACTGTGCAGACAAATCTTTCCAAGTCTTTGCAAACCAAATCTTCTGTCTCACAAGATGATCCTAATTGAATTAAAATGTCTTATGATTCTTTGTTAAATTAAACCATACTTTCCTTTAAAAAAAAAAAGAAGAATATACGTACCGGTAATCGTTTTCAGTAAAGGCATGTACTCCCTATAATGTTTTCTTGGTCTTGCCCAGTGGGTGTATCAGATCAAACAGCTTCTTGGGGTTGTTGTTGTTTTTAACACCAGGAAGAGTGTTTGGTTGATATCAGGAAACTGTACTAATAGAAGAAGAGGAGAGTGGGGAGCGTAAAACAGCAGGGTTAGCGGCGGCTACTTCTGCATTCGTAGTGAATGCCTTCTTTCCTCTTCCACAAGTGCTTAAGCATTATGTTTTTAATAACAAATCTGTCATGAAAAATAATATGTTGCTTGGGGGAAAAAGAACCAAATCTGAAGTATTTGTCTAGTCTTTTAACTCCATGGCATTATTGTCTGCGATGACTCATCAGCTTTTTGAAAGCTTGTGTAATTTTCTCACATTCATAACTTCACTCTTTTCCTATGAATTTCCTGCTGTGCGTCTTCTTTCATCTGAACAATCTTTCCTCTATGGTTGCTCTGGGTGGCGAGGAAATTAAAACGGGCGAGGTTAACATCTCCTTCCGCACTCGCTGAGATCTATCAGTGATTTAATCTCGGTGCATGAAACCTGTGTTTTGGAATGTCTTCAATGGTATTTTAATCAGGTAAGGAACCGCTCTTGTCTATTTGGCTTTTGGAGGAACACACGTCTAGAGAAGAGGCACAAACAAGGGAGGAAATTAAAATTCACTTATCCCTCCCCATTTTGAAGGGTTGTTTTGTTTGTGTGTTTTTAGTAGGGAAGTGATGCTGTAGTAGTGCTTTAGCTTTACTCCTTAGACTCAAGGCACAAATAAAATGTTTTTGCACTGGGATGCAGGATAGTGAGATTGCACTGGGTCAGGATGGGTGGGGCTTTCACCCCCTTGATAGCTGGGAACCACTCATCTCTAGCAATGGTGATACAGGTTGAGTCTTCCTTATCCGGACTGCTTGGGACGGAAAGTTGTCTGGGCTGGAGCACCTCCCTTATGAGGAAAGGTTACAGCGTTTGGGGCTTTTCAGTCTAGAAAAAAGGCGCCTGAGGGGGGACATGATTGAGACGTATAAAATTATGCATGGGATGGAGAGAGTGGATAGAGGGAAATTCTTCTCCCTCTCGCACAACACCAGAACCAGGGGACATGCACTAAAATTGAGTGGAGGGAGAGTTAGAACGGATAAAAGAAAATATTTCTTTACCCAGCGTGTAATTCATCTGTGGAATTCCTTGCCACAGGATGTGGTGATGGCACCTGGCCTAGATGCCTTTAAAAGGGGTTTGGACAGATTCATGAAGGAAAAGACCATCACAGGTTACAAGCCATAAACAACTTCCTGTTTTTATTTATTTATTTTATTTTTCACATTTTTATACCGCCCTTCCTCCAAGGAGCTCAGAGTGGTGTACATATTTCCTCCCCTCCTTTTTGTCCTCACAACAACCCTGTGAGGTAGGTGGGGCTGAGAGATAGTGACTGGCCCAAGGTCACCCAGGAAGCTTCGTGGCTGAGCGGGGATTTGAACCTGGATCTTCCAGGTCTAAGTCCGACTCCCAAACCACTACACCATCCTGGCCCACCTACTTCTTTTTAGAAGTAGGTTTTCTCTGTGCCAGGTGCAGGGGAGTGGCAGCAGGAAACAGGTTATCTTGTTGGCTGTGTGCTCCCTGAGGCATCTGGTGGGGCCACTGTGAGATACAGGAAGCTGGACTAGATGGGCCTTTGGCCTGATCCAGCAAGGCTCTTCTTATGTTCTTATGTTCCTCCAGTGACTAACTTAAACGACAGCTTCCTATGTTCCTGATGTGAAGATGCCTTGCTGGGGGATAACTTCACCTATTGAATTTCTGCTAGGAAAAAAAGGACGTGGTCATTTTGCTCCTGCACCCATGCTGAATTTGCCTGTGCAGTTTTGGCACAGAAGGGTGTCTTAGAGGGATTCAAACCGTCGGTCCATCTTGCTCAGGACTCTCTAGTTTTGACTATCAGCACTAGTCTGTAGCAGAGGTTCCTTCCCCAGTCCTGCAATCGACGATCTTTTTTTCCATTGGAGATGACAGAGCACGGGACCTTCTGCATGCAACTTATGAAGTTGTCTTATCCCAAGTAAGTCACACAATTGATCCATCTAGGCCAGTATTGTTTTCACTGACTGCAGGGCCAGCCCACGCATGAGGCCGACTGAGAAGGTTGCCTCAGGCAGCAGACTGGCAGGGGATGCCCATCTCTGCCTATCTGCACACTTCCATTGCTTCTCCTCCTCACGCTCCCAGGGGCTAGCAGGGAATAGCCCACCACTCTCCTCCACACTTCCTCTTTTGTGCCCGACCCCTCTTTCATTTCCAATCCAGGGAGTGGGAGGAGGAGGAGGAGGCTGGCACAGCACCAGGTAAGGGGGGGCAGCATTTGGCATACCCCCTCAGGCATCAAGAGGTCTTGGGCTGGTACTGGCTGCCTGGCAGCATCCTTTCACAATTCCAGACACAGGGCCCTCCCCAGTCCTACGGTACTTAGTGATGCCAGAGGTTGAACCTCCAAGGAACCACCTTTTGCCAGCATCGAGTATGAGAAAGACACTCTAGCCAACTCTTTCTGCCCAAGAGGATCAATGTACTTCATCTAATTCTCCACTTCTGCAATGGTCATATATCTATTGCTGCATTTTCCCCAGTGGTCATTAAACGGCCTGAACAACCACTAGGGTAGTGGTGGTGCTTAACCTTTTCAGATCACAGACCCTTTTGAGAAACGGATGAAAGCTCTGGACCAAATCCCCAGCAGCACAATGCACAGAACATAACATACACAAAAATGTTTGTGCTCAGTTCACAGACCCCCCCCCCGAAGCCTATCCATGGACCCCAAGTTAATAACCCCCTGCACTAGGAAATCACAGCTCATGTAGCAGTACTTTCATCAATATACCATATTGTCCCAAGTATAAGACGCACCTGATTATAAGATGCACCCTTAAAGTTTGGTGCTATTAAAAAAAAGTTAATTAAATCACTGGCATTAAATTGCAACAGCCTGATTATAAGACGCACCCCTAGTTAAAAAACTTAAATTAGGAGAAAAAAGTGAGTCTTAGACCAATACGGTAATAATAAAATACTTCTTTATCCTTATGTTTAAATTTCAGCAGGAAAATGACCAGTTATGCAGTTAAGATTCCTTTTCCTTCTCAACCTCCCCCCCCCCTTATGAATTTTTTCCTAATCTTCCAGAGCAAAACCAGCAGACGTATATGAAAACAAACCCCTGCTAACTGGGCAAAGAGGCCCTCTTATATTTAGCAGGGGCCCCCAGGAGGAGAGAGCAACTGTCCCTTCCTCTTCATCCCAGCATAGTGTCTTTTCCAGTGGCTGTTGCTGGTGTCTCTTCGGTATTTTTTTTTAAGATTGTGAGTCCTTTGGGGACAGGGAACCATTGATTGATTTTATTATGTAAACCACTTTTATTATGTAAACCGCTTTGAGAACTACTCTGGCTGAAAAGTGGTATATAAGTACTATTATTATTATCATTATTATTATATCCAAAAGAAGAATGTTATTTTCTACTTTGGAACCGGAAATCTCACGTTTTTATTTAAGAAGATATTTCACTTTGAAATAAAAGCCACACTTTTCATTGCATCTGGGCATCTTTCGTTCATGTTTTCTTTTAAATTTTTAAGAAACAATCTCCATAAATATGACATGATTTCCGTCTAAAATCGTCACTGCAGTTAATGTTGGGGTTTCAATAAATAAATAAATAAATAAAATACACGCGTCCGCCTCGGTCTGGAAACAGACGGAGAGTGGGATGGCTCCCGTATGGAATAAGGAACTGACTCCTCCAGCAGATATGGGCTTGGATGGTTTGTTTGCTTTTTCCCCTCCAGGCGAAGTGCTTGGAGAGGTGGAGGCTGTGAGATCGCAGTCGGACCGTATCGGACAGCCGACTCGCTCCCGCCCCGTTGTGTGTCCTGCTGCAGCCACTGGCTAAAAAGCATCACCGCCAACTCCCCTTTAGGCTTAGCTCAAGCAGCTGCCTCTCCAGCTAGCTTCCAACACAGCTGCCTGGGCGCTCAGTCTTGCAAACACCCCACGGCACCAGGACGTCGTCAGGTCTGGATTAAGCCCTTGACTGGAGTGGACGGGTCTCCACTCCCCGCTTTTTTCCCCGGACTGGACCAGAATGAGAACCGCACAGCAACGCTCAGGTTTGTCTGCTTAGCCGAGCCGAGCCGAGCCGAGCCTCCTCCTGCACCCCAGCCCGCTCCGCCCCATCCGAGCGGAGTGCGAGAACTACACCGGAGCTCCCTCCGATTTGTTTTCGGAGCGCTAGGCGCAGGCGGAACTGCTTCTCTTTTGTCTTTCCTTTTTTTTCCTCGGGTCGGACCTGAGTGAGAACCGAGAGACGCGCTCGCCTGAATGCCTGCTGTCGAAAAAATGCGTGACTTCCAGCCCTGAAGGGCCACTTGGCACTTGAGTAGTGGCGGCGGCGGCGGCGGCGGCGGCGGCAGAAGCGCGTCGCACAGCTAGGTCTGTCTGCTGAAGCTTGTTGGAGAGCTGGGGTCTTGGCGTCTCCTTCCTCATCGGACCGGACTGAAAACCCCGTCGCAGAGGTCGGCGACGCCGTCGACTTCCAGGGGGGCTGGTGGCGGGCGCGTCCCTGATCGGACTAGAGTGAGAACTACATGGAGCCGGCGGTGGACCCTTCTTGACGCGCAGCCCTTCCCGGTCGGCGCACGCCTTCCGCAGCCACTGCAAGCTGAAAGCAGGGGGCCTTTTGCTCCTGCAACGAAATCCTTTCTCAGATTTGATTTCCGTCCCTCTCCTCGCCGTCTCCTGGCCTCTGCCGCTGCCGGAACAGCCTCAAACTCTACAACCATGGGGTCTTCTTTCTAGCTACGTACTGTAAGTCAGGATCAAACTCTCAGGTGGGGGGAGAGGGGCAATAGGAGCGATAGGTAGTGGGGGGGGGGACACGCAGCACAGGTGGCCCGAGCCTCAATGGGAAATACTTGAGGAGGGGACTCGACTCGGAACTAGGTAAGTCAGTTTAGCACGCCGGCCACATTGACTTATACCTGGTCTCACGGATGCTATCCTCCCAGTTGAGTAACTTAAAACTGGTTTGTAGGGCTGGTGTGTGTGTGTGTGTGTGTGTGTGTGTGTGAGAGAGAGAGAGAGAGAGAGAGAGAGAGAGAGAGAGAGAGAGAGAGATCCGAAATTACAGAATCAAGGTGGCTGACGCCTAACTTACCCTCTCTAACTATCCTGACTTTTCCCTCTCTAACTGTCCCACAAAACAGTGGGACAGAGTAGTACGCTTTATTGGAAGATCGAAGCTGCAATACTAGGCAGGCAGGCAGGCTTACTAGGGTGTAAAAGCCCTATTGCATTCAGTGGGATTTAGGTAATCTGAGTAAACAGATTAGGGTTTGCTCAGCAAATCTTGTTTCATGAATCCTCCTGCCCTTCTGTTTGACTAAAGTTCCATAACTATTAAATGGTTCCTCTTGTCTAGAGCAGTGGTTCCCAAACTTTTTAGCACCGGGACCCACTTTTTAAAGTGGCACTCTATCGGGACCCACCTAGCTTCACGAGACTTTAAAAAAAGTGATCTAGAAAGAAAATATATAATTCTTTATTTACAAGTAATATTTTATTTATTTATTTGCAGAAAACTCAATCCATTTCTCGTAATGAGGCAGTCCTAAGGAATAGCCTTGAAGCTCGGGGGGCTTAATGTGACCCAGCCTTTACCTGCCCCCACTACCTATCATTGACAGACTTGGGGGGGGGAACCCAGAAAAAAGAGCTTAAACATTTATCTCCCTATATTTACACAAGCTTGCAAACTGCAGGAGCTCAGCTCTTTGAAGGGCAATTAGCAGTTATCTGGTTTTTGAATAGCCTCAAGGCTTGAAGCAATTAGTTATCTGATCTTTCCATCACCTGTGTTTTCCTTGGAGGCCCTGCGGGACCCACCAGAAATCTGGTTGGGACCCACTTGCCAAGAAGCTAACCTTTTCTTGGACGTACTGAATGGCAAAGGACCATTTGAACTGTAAGCAGGACAAACAGCAGAGTCCTGTAGCCCCATCAACACTTGACACACTGGTAGACGCACCTAGGCATGCCAACTCAGAAGTAAGACCCATTGAGTTTAGTTGAACTTACTCCCAGGGAAGTGTGGAAAGGATTGCAACCTGAGTGTGGCACAATCTTTTCTGGGCCAGATCCCATTCCACCAGATGCTGTGGGCCACAAAGGCTTTTGCCATAGTTGTTCTTGTCTTCAAGGTGACACAGAACCCTGTTTTTGTTGCAACATGGCTATCTCTCTGGAATTTCCAGAAGGGTCGCTGTGTTTGTTATAGCAAACGCAGCAAAGAGTCTTGGGACATCTGAAAGTCTGAAAAATTTATTGGCAGATATATATCTATACACAACACACAACAACAGCAACAACAATATTGGTCTAAATAGGGGAAAAACTGCAAAAGGTGGAGTCGGAGGCCTCTGAGACATCTTCCAAATGGTTTATGTACAAAAACGGTCACCTCCGTATTGATGACTCATCACTCCCTGCTACTACACACTCAAGGATTCTCTTAGTCTGTTTTGTTAGTGTCACGTAGAAGGAGCTGAGGGCACCTGAACCTTTTAAGTAGGCGTACCTGCTAGATGTTGCTCCCCAAAATGAGGAAACAGCCATGCTTGGTTCTTTGTCCTGAATCATAGAATGTTAGAGGGGGGGAGGGGTCTTGGAGGACATTTAGTCCAGCCTCAATCCTGCTCATTGCAGACAGCTTTGTCTCTTTCTCTCCTGCCCCCATGCCTGTCGTGTGTGTGTGTGTGTGTGTGTGTGTGTGTGTGTGTGTGTGTGTGTGTGTGTGTGTTTTGCTTGGCATCTAGTCTAAACAACTCAAACAGCACAAATTTATACAAGTTTACCCAGAAGTAAGACCCATTACACTCAATGGGGTTTATTCCCAGGTAAGTGTGCATGGGATTGCAGCCAAGATTTTGTTTACCTATGTATTTATTTATTGTGGTATTTATATACTGTCTTTTCTTTACAGACTCAAGGTGGTTTACATAGGCAGGCAATTTTTTTCAAATGGGGGTTGTACAAGTATTATTCTACTATGAGAATTCTCACCCCTCAATTCTCAGATGTCTCCTTTCAAAGTGCAGCAGCCACGTCCTGGCTGTGCTTCTGCCTTCCAAGCTTTGCACAGCAGCCACAGGTCTCCCTCCGTTGGTTCTCAAGGTGTTCTCCATCTTGCCAGCTGACTCCTCCGCATTCCACACACTCCACACTCACAGTGCCTTCGCAAGATCCGTCGGTGGCAGTGGTCCCCCTTCCAAACAACAACCAGGGCTGAACCTGCTGAGCTTTCTTCAGGCAGGGCAACAGCTCAACTCTTGTTCACTACTTTGATGTTTTGGTTAGTCCTAACAAAGGCATTGTTTTGGCAACAAGATAAAGGGCAGGATTCTGGTTCAGTATCTTGGCTAGCAGGAACTAAGTGGAAGAGATAGGTGTATGTACCAAGGAGACTATCGGCAGTAAGACTCGCTGGTTGCAATGCAAGCTTGAACAGCACTGAGGAATACTGTACATGTGAAAACCCTTCTTTGGAATGCAGAATTGATGTTGATGATGAGTGAGCAGGGATTGACAAAGATCTCACCCCCCCCCTGCATGCATGCTGGCATATCATGCCAACGTGCCCCATCACTTCATGGATTTTGCTTTCCAGGCAGGCTTCCATTTCTCATGGCTGTTTCTCGTAGAGATTAATATTACGTGAGAATCCATGCTTAGTGTCTAGGACTCTGCCAAATCTGAAGCTCAGTGCTGGGCTGCCCCCTAGTGTCAAATACCTGGCAAACACAAAAACACCTGGGCTGGAACTGTTGGGCATGTCATATGCCAGGGGTGGCCAAACTGTGGCTCCTGAGCCACATGCGGCTCTTTGACATATAATCTGCGGCTCTTGGAAATATGTTGGCTGAGCTTGTTTTTGCATCACAATTAATATAAAAGGTAAATAAGAAATTTTTAATCTTTATAATTATTTACCAGGTATAAACTGAGAGTCCACTGGATTAAAACATGGGTTTAATGTTCATGGTGAGTAAATATAAGAATTTAAATATTGCGGCTCTCAAACATCTGAAGATTATCATATGTGGCAAGTTTGGCCACCCGTGTTATATGCTGCCAGGGATCTTAGTTAAGTGTTTTCAGATCTGGCATCTACTTTGAACCTCGACCTGCAGCATGGAACCCATGTTTAAGTGTGCATTTGTTTAGAATGCACCTTGTCTGTCTGCTACGAAGCTTTTAAGGCAGATTACAAAATTAGAACAAAGCAGTCAACAATACACTAAATGAAAGGAAATTATCTCAAAAAACCCTCAACCATCTAAATACAGGTTGATTACCCCTTATCCAGACATCCGAAATCCAGAATATTCCAAAATCCAGACAATTTTGAGGCTATGACTTTTTAAAAAACCTTTTCCAGCACCTGGCTGCCATAGTGCAAGGCATGCTGGGGCACAAAATTATTAACAATATTGTATAAAATTACCTTCAGGCTATAAGGTGTATATGAGAAATGAATTTCGTGTTTAGACTTGGGTCCCATCTCTAAGATATCTCATTATACTTATGCAAATATTCCAAAATCCAGACAACTTCCCGTCCCAAGCAGTCCGAATAAGGGATATTATCACGATTTGGGTCCAGGATATCTGAGGGACCGCCTTCTCCCATACATTCCAGCCCGCTCTCTTAGGTCATCTGAGGGGGCTCTCCTGTGTGTACCACCTCTATCGCAAGTTAGGGGAGTGGCAACACGTGGGCGAGCCTTCTCTGCTGTGGTGCCACAACTGTGGAACTCCCTGCCAGGGGATCTGAGAACTACCCCCTCCCTCATGACTTTTCGGCGAGGGCTCAAAACGTTTTTGTTTCGTCTAGCGTTTGGGTGATGGGTTGTAGTCTGCCTCCTGTGTCTCAAGATGCTCTGCCATGCTGCTTTTGTGCTCCATATTGTCGTCCCCCCCCCCCCGTGGATTTCATTGTTTTTAAATTAATGTATTGTTTTAAACTTTTCTGTATTTTAAACTATGTTTTTTAATTTTTGTTGTAAGCCGCCTTGGGCATTTGCCTCGGCATAGGATAAGGCGGGATATAAATGTTTTAAATAAATAAATATTCAACCTGTATGGGGGCGCAGGGAGGGCTAGAGAAGTCCTGATTTGAAATCCAAGAGAGCCACTATCCATCATTGCGAACAATAGATGTAGTGGGGACACACACAAAAATACAGAGAGGGGGCAAAGAAGGGGCAAAGTGAATTTCTGGGGGTGGGTATATAAGGTAAACAGCGCTTCCTGTTCCAGCTGCATGCTACGCGCTGCGGCAAGGAGAGTCGTGCCGGCCACATGACCACTGAGGTGTCTTCGGACAACGCTGGCTCTTCGGCTTTGAAATGGGGATGAGCACCACACCCTAGAGTCGGACACGACTGGACTTAATTGTCAGGGGTCACTTTTACCTTTTTATATTTCAAATTAATAGTTCCATCCTAAATACAAATGGAAATGAGCAGAGAGAGATGAAGATGAAGATAAAGAAGAAGAATAAAATTCTGAGTATATGAAAGTTGCCACAGGGTCCAGCAATAGAGGTAGCAGTGGAACGAGCTTCTTGTCTGGGGGCACTTGCCCCCCTCACTCTCACAGTGCCCCCCCTGACTAGATGGACCCGTAGTCCAAGTCAGTCTAAGGCAGGGATGTCCTGTGACCACCTGGTGCCTGAGGCCATGTACCAATTGCTACCCCTGCACCAGCCTCTGCTCCCCCCAGTGGAGACAAGTGGGAAGGGTCAGAGGTGGGTGCCCCCTGCCAATCTGCTCCCTGAGGCAGCTGCTTCAGTTGGCCTCATGGATGGGCCGGCCCTGGTCTACGACAGCTTCCTTCCATCATCTTCACTTGGGGCCACGTGATGATGGACACTATCCTAGATGACTTTTGAAGGGCAACAGACAAATTTGTGTCTGCTGTCTCTTTTATTTTCCTCTTTTTAAAAATTTATTGCTAGAGGTGGGAGAAAATGGTTTTATTTTTCCGCAGGTTTCGGTATTTAATCAAAATGAAATAGCAGAAAGCAGGTTGTGTTTTTATTCCAAATATTTCCCATTTTTATCAATCGTAACCACTTTACAACCTATACCACCTACCTAGTACACTTTTACAGTGTCAGCAGATGAAGAAGGACGCAGAACTACATGGTTTTATTTTTCCCCCCCGCAGATTTTTTAGCAGAAAGTGGTGGTGTGTTTTTATTTCGTTATCACCATTTTCTGCTGCCCCTATTTATTGCTCTTTAAAACCAAAAACCACACCTCTTTTATAAACCTCTTTAATGCTGAGGAAAGGCAGCCCATAAACAATTTGTATTAAATAAAGGACAGGTGACAGGGCCTTCTTAGCAGTGGTGCTGAAATTGTGGGACTCCCTCCCTAAGGAAGCTCACCTTGTTCCTTCCCTGCTGGTTTTTAGACACCAGGCCAAGGCAACTCTCTTCTGAAAGGCTTTTGAGGGGGGGGCCATTGGCCGAAGAGGGTGGGGATATCAGTGGCACGCTCCGCCGATATCCTCGGCCCTTTCCTGGCCTGGCTTTACCCCGCCACCTCGGATGTACATCAGCTTCAGAGCTGGCGTACATAGGGGCAGCCTTGCACTTGGGGAATGGGATGAACGTCCGCTTCTCCCAAAGTGTTCCTGGGCCACGCCAGTGCGGCCCAAGAACAGGCTCAGGATCCCGCAGACGGCCTAAAGGAGTAATGCTGGCCTACTTCTCCTCCTAAAGGATCCCTTTAGGCCGGCCGCGGAAGGTTGCGCAGGATTGCGCTGTAATTAATACTCCTATTTTACAGATGAGGAACACTGAGGCAGGGAGAAAAGAGACTAGAACATGACTAGTCATCAGTTAACTTTTTTTGCTGGCAATTTTAAGTGGAAATCAAGACCCCTTGCCAATCTATTGCAAATCATCCAGAGATCTACCAGTAGATCTCAATCTATCCTCTGACTGCTCCTGATATAGAAGAGAGGAAATTATTTCCCAGAGTCTGAACAGCATTTTAGACCTTGGCTGTACAATTTCCTTTCTTATCATCCCCTTGGAATCTGCAAAGCAAAGACAAATGGTTTTGTAGAGTTAAGAATCTTACACAATCCATGACCGCTGTATATCAGATATCAACAAAAATAGAAGCACAGCTCAGTTTTATAGAGTTGACGAAGTAACGAACCAATGACTCTTCTTCCTTGCCGCCATCTCAGTTGATCTGTTTAACTTCTCAACTCTCTTGTGTAATTCCAGGAATAGTTGACAGCATCCACATGAATCTTGATGGTTGCCCAAAGATTTCCGGAAGCCTGGGAAAAATCTTTCTATCAGGAGGTCTTTGACCCTGAGAAAATGTCCTGCATTCTTTCCATATTTGTATATATGGCATGATTTGTCTAAAAGCAGAAAACCCCAAAACTGCTGGTTCTGAATCACCACTGACACCGAATCACCAAAAAATAGTACTAATTGTTTTCTCGTGAAACTATTTTTGTGCCATGCAGTGCAAAGCAGCAGTTCTTGAAACAACGTTGTGGCACAGATCACGGTTTGTTCCAGACAGAACAACCCACGAGGTGGAAGACCCCTTGAGAGTCTTCCAACTTCAGCTCCTTCTGCACTCTGATGCACCTACACTGAATAAACAGGAAGGTGAAGCATTGCTATGTTCACGTGTTTCATGTCACTGAGATGTTTGTCAGCCAAGAAAGACACTGCTGCTCAGAGCACAACATAATATGCAAATGTAACAATTACTTGCCAACGCCTACTTAGTATCTAGCCTTGTTATTCCCCTTCAGCCTACACATACAGAACAGCTGCACAGGAGTGCAGAAGGAACTGAGTTGGGCAGCCCACTCTTGCCTAAGGCTGCCTGCCGGATCCTGAGCTCTGCTGCGGGCAGGCTGCTGCGTGGCGAGAGGTCTACTCAGGGAAGGGGACGATTGTCCCCTTCCCCGAATGTAAAACTGGGGCCGGCTGATCGGCCTCCTCGGATTTCTGTCAGCTATTTTGCTGGCGGAAGTCAGGGAGGCTATGTAGTGGCTCAACTGCCCGGCGGGGGCCGGGATATGGTGGGAGCCATGCCTCTGCCCCCACCCCAGGCGAGGGTGGCTGTCCGCCAGATCCTATCTTAACTGGGTCCGGCGGCTGGGCGAGGGCTCCGGTGGCGGAGCAGGGAAGGCCGTCCTTGTGCTGGCCTTCCCTGCTCAAAAGTAATCGCACGACTACTTTGGGCAGCGGAACACTCGTTCCGCCGCCTGACCTAAGAACAGGATTGCGCCGTTAATATAGCATCTTTTCATTTAGCATTTAGCATCTTTTCATTAAAAATTATTTTTATCCCTGTTTTAGAAAAGCAAATATACCTCTATATGGGAGATACAGTATTCCACATATAACTCACATAACGAGGGCCATAGCTCCCAGCCACGCTAAAAGCCTGTTGATGGATTGAGGTCTTCAGCAGATGATGAAATGTTCCAGGACACATGGAACCTACCTAATATAGGTAGATTATCCCTTAACCGGACATCCGAAATCCAGACTATTCTGAAATCCAGACATTTTTGGGACTTTTTGTAAAAAAAGTAAAAACACTTTTTGTAAAAAAAAAAAAAAGAAAGAAATAAAAGAAACTTTTTCCAGCACCTGGGTGGTATAGCGCAAAACATGCTGGGGCACAAAATTATTCAAAATATTATATAAAAGAATCTTCCAGCTATGTGTTTTTATAGGATTTTTATACTACAGGACTTATCCGGACATCCAAAATCCAGATTATTCTGAAATCCAGACATTTTGGGGGGCTATGACTTTTTGTAAAAAACACACACCCTTTTTCCAGCACCTGGGTGGCATAACGCAACACATGCTGGGGCACAAAATTATTAATGTTGTATAAAATTACCTTCAGGCTATATGTATAAGGTGTATATGAGACATAAATGAATTTCATGTTTAGACTTGGGTCCCATCCCCAAGATATCTCAATATCTTTATAATATTTATAATATTATATATTATATTATATTATATTATATTATATTTATACAAATATTCTGAAATCCAGACAAATCCGAAATCCAGACAACGTTCCGCCCCAAGCAGTCCAGATAAGGGATACTCAACCTGTACCGCAGGAGTTTCATAGGGTGCAAGCAGCCTATCCATGAGGTCACCTCAGGCAGAGGGCACCCACCTCCGTCTGCACACATCCACCATGCCTCTTCCTTCTCCCCGTCTCTGGATCTGAAAAGGAGGAGGGGAATGGAGTGGAAGTATGGAGGAGAAGAGGATGGTGGGCTAGAAAGTCTCTGATACTGTAGCTTGCCACTCTTTTCCTTCACGTCTCTTTTTCTGCTCTGTTTCCTCTTCCTTTTGGAATCTAGGGAGTCGGGAGGAAGACGAGTGATGGTTGCTGGTGTGCCGCCAAGGAAAAGGATACGGGCCTACATCATTCTTGGCTTGGAAAAAGGCTTTGCCATTTTTCGAACTGGTTTCCATCACAGTGGGCTACATTTCAAGAATACTCTGATAATAAGACTATGTTCAAAATAGGTGTTAATGCAACCAATTCTGCCATTATTAGAAATTGGGTCGAGTATTATACCTGTGCTTTAATCTGTTCTTGTTCTCCAGACAACCCACCTAGCTGGCAGCTCTAAGGCCAAGTGAACTGTTCCTCTGTTCTGTTCTCTTGTCATATTCTTCTTTCGCCACCATAATGGATGACTCATTGAACACCCTTAAAGAAACTCTTCTGGCTGTATGACTTAATAAGGACATCTTTTTAGCAAAGGAAGGTACCGTGATATGTCCAGACTTATCCAGGAACAAGGTCACTGGTGGTACTTGGAGTCCTTAAAATGTCATCTTGCTTCAGTTCGGGTGGCTCAATGCTAACCAGAACAGGGTAGGATTCGGATAAGGCCACAGTGTCTTGGTACCAAACTATGCATGACAACGAGAACATGGGTTTCCCCCTGGCTTTTAATTATTTTCTTTTAACGAATGCAAGGGACTGCCCTACAAAATGGCCCAAACCACAAGAAGAAGTGGGTGGGTGGGGGGTTAGCTCTTGGCCCCTACCATAGTTTGAACCTTGGTTGCATGTCCCCCCCTTTTGTGCTATAACGGAAGCTTTTTTAAAAACTAGAATAGCTCTCAGGGTGTGACTGAGGTCCGAACTGTGGTGGGGCTAAGGGTTAAGGGCCCTCTACCCATCACCAGAAGCATCACTAGGGTTTGCGTCACCCGGTGTGAGAGCTCATCACATCACTCCAGTGGTGTCACTAGGTTTGGTGTCACCCGGTGCGGTAACTTGGTGCAGTAATTCATGGTGTGACCCCCCATTAACTTTATTTTTATTATTAACAGTACAGGCCACCCAACAAATCAGTAACCAACAAAAAAAGCAGTGGCCAACTCAATGACACTGAATCAGAGTTCTAGTATTAGCTCTGATACACAGAAATGAGAGCTGACTCATACTAACACCTTATTGGTTCCATGCTGTGTCATAATTATCCCTCATTGGCTCTCAGAACAATTTGTCTCATTGGTCAGTTTTGAGTTAAGGAAATCCACTTTTTGTTACATAAGCCAGTTTTTGTTTTCCGGTTATTTGGCCATAACGTTTGATAGGATATAGATAATTCAACACAGTTTCTTTCATTTCATTCTGCATTAAATTACCTTTCCAATGATATAGAACTTTATGGTATTATTCGTAAGTACAAATTTCCCAAAATCGTCCCACAATTTTGGCCACTAGTGGTGTCGTCCCCCACCCCTGAGGGTGTCACCCGGTTAGGTCTGCACCCCCCTAGTGGCACCACTGTCGTTTGCTTTCTCTTATACTGTAATTCTAGAACTTAGTGAAGTGTAACCTCAGTCTTCAGAGACAGGATGTGTGTGTGTGTGTGTGTGTGTGTGTGTGTGTGTGTGTGTGTGTGTGTGTGTGTGTGTGCGCGAGAGAGCGAGAGCGCTCTTGCCTTTGTGCCTGGCTCATGACTAGTGCTGGCCTTAGGCCAGTTTGACCAATGTGGTCAAATTGGGCCCTGCGCCTCAGGGGGGCCTGCACTTGCCAACTGAGAGACCACTTCCCCGCTTCAGGCAACGCCGTGCCTGCGCGCCAAGCTGGTGGAAGAGATGCAGAGGTGTCGTGACACTGGGGGCGGTTGGGGCGGTGGGCCCCAAGCGGCGGGTCGTGCCTTCCCCCGGATCCGTTGCTGCGTCTTCTTCACAGCCGAAAAGCCCTCCTGGGAGCCGTTTGGCTCCAAAAAGGAGCCCAAAAGTGCCGGGGGATGTTTCCACGCCACCGCCGCCGTGCGCAACGAAGATGTCACACATACCCAAGGTCCATGGCGGCCCCCACCCCACAAGGGGTCTACGCTCACCACTGGCTGCCTGCGAGCGCTTGCGAAAGGCAGCACATGTGTCCCAGAGCCCACCTGGTCCCAGAGCCCACCCCTTCCACTTCCGCTAATTCTGCCACCAGAGATTCAAAACCCCATGAAAATGCTTGAATTCCTTGCTTGCAACAACAGATCTACTGCATTTCCAAATTTATTTATTGCTCTCCAGATTGTCTTGACAATCCCAATGACTGTGCCATCAGGGGAAAGGAGTTTTTCCCAGCTGAAACTGATCAAAACTTACTTGAGATCATCACTGAAGCAAGAACGTTTGAACAGTTTGGTGATTATGTCAGTGGAATCTCAAGTTAGCAGGAGTTTAAACTTGGACAAAATCCTAAAAGCCTCTGCAGGAAAAAAAAAAGCAAAAAAAAAAAAGATAACTTTTTCATAATAAAAGGAAATAAGTTATTTAATAAGTGATTCTATTTTATTTTAATACATTATTTATTTATTTATTTATTTATTTATTTGCAATATTTTTACCCCGCCTTTCTCCCCAAAGGGACCCAACAGTTATTTATTTGTGATTATTAGTTATTTGTTGTGAATGGGGGGGGGGCAAAATGTTTCAAATTGGGCCCCGCAGCTCCTAAGGCCAGCCCTGCTCATGACTTAACCAAAAGCATCTGGTTTGGCCGGTGTGGGAAACAGGATGCTGGACTGAAAGGATCAATCCATATGTCATTTCCAGATAGTGTGTTTTGTGCCTTGAAATGAACATTGTGTTTGCATTTTACCCTGAATTTATCTTTCTGTGTATACAGTTATTTATTTATTTGTTTATTCAGATCTATAACTTTCCACGTCCCTGAGAGTTTCAGGAATGTTATATGAGTTTGCACAATCCTGTCTTGACAGGAAGACTGACTGTTCCTGTCCCTGAAGGGCTTGCAGTTTAATAGCACTTAGCAGTGGGAAAATAGTGTGCTTAAAAATGATTCAGTGCTTTAGGAAACTGCATTCCCTTTTTTTACTTTCTGGTTTGAATCATTTACAGGTTGCCAGTCCAAACTCTTCTGTGCAAGGGAGCAAATACTTCTGCAGAATAAATAAGAAGAGCCCTGCTGGATCAGACCAAAAAATGCCCATCCAGGCCAGCACCCTGTTTCTCGCAGTGGCCCACCAGCTGCCTATAGAAGCCCACAAGCAGGAGAGAAAGGCCTGCATCTGTCTCTCCTCCTTGCTCCCCTGCAACTGGCACTCAGAGGCATTCTGCTGCTGGATCTGGATGTAGATCATAGCTAGGCTTAGCAGATCTCCAACGGGGACAGAATGCTAGACCTTTAGGAGAAGGAATGTGGGCAGGTGTAGCTTGTTAAACCTTAGAGCACAATCCTAGGCATGTCTATTCAGAAGCCAGCCCCATGGATGCCTAGGATTGTGCTCTAAGGCTTAACAAGCTATGCCTGCCCACATTCCTTCTCCTAAAGGTCAAGCACTCTGTCCCCGTTGGAGATCTGGTAAGCCTACACATAGCCATCGTGACCAGGAGCCATTGATAGGCCTGTCCGCTGTGCCTTTGTCCAATCCCCTTTTAAAGCCACACATGCTAGCGGCCGTTACCCCATCTTGTGGCAATGAATTCTGCAGACTCACCATGTGCTGTTTGAAGAAGTATCTCCTTTTGCGCATCCTAAATCTCCAGCCATTCAGTTTCATTGGAAGACCCCTCCATGTCATGTACACTATTTCTGTCTGTCTAAACAGAAATAGTTGGCTAGGACGGTCTAAGTTGCTATTCTTCCTTCCCTAGTGAGCTCTATTGTTTAATTCTGATGGACACTTATAGACGTCTTCTCCATGAAGCTGAAGGAATCTGGAATTCCTGAAGGTGGGAGAGGAACAGTTTGCCAAGAAGAGCAGTTTGGCAGGTGAATCACCACTATTGCACTTGTGCATTCACCAGGAACGTTTGTGTTCCTTCATTGGTGAGAATCTACCAACGCATGCACACTAAGTACTTGAACATCAGAAGTTCTAACTCGCAACTCTTCTCTGTTCTGTACTTCAGCTCTGTCACTCTCTTCCTTTTTCATCCTACGGAGCAGGAGAAACAGATAAGTTAAGCCTGGCCTTGATCCTAAGCACACTTACTAAGGGAGCAAATCCCATTGACATCAGAGAGATTGGCTTGAAAAACATGCTGAGGATTACACTACATGAAGCATTGGGCTACTATTCTCACTAGTGACCACATACCCCCGTATTGTCCCGAGTATAAGACGCACCTGATTATAAGATGCACCCTTAAAGTTTGGTGCTATTAAAAAAAGTTAATTAAATCACTGGCATTAAATTGCAACAGCCTGATTATAAGACGCACCCCTAGTTTAAAAACTTAAATTAGGAGAAAAAAGTGAGTCTTATACTCAGACCAATACGGTATTCTGTTTAAATATGTACCTGAGGATTAGGTACAAGAGTCGTAGTGTTACAAAATCCACCATATCTAATAATTAATACTTTTGTTGTTGTCTTGGCTTCTGTTTAACAGTGACGTTCTCTCTCCCTGATCTTGAAGGCCTACTCTGAAAAGCCTGGTTTCGGTAAAGACTGAGAGACATTCTCAAATGTATGTAAAGGATTACGCTGACAGGTGAAATCCAGCACAGTGGAGAATGACCCAGTACAACTGGTCTGCGGAGTTTTCTTTCCAGAGCATGTCAAACAAGTCTCTCAACTCCAGTGAAATGTTGGAGGACTGGGACGAAGGGACACTGCTAGGCCTGCAGGTGTCCCTTGCGGTGGTTCTGGCTGTGATCACTCTGGCGACGATGCTCTTCAACACTTTTGTAATCATCACGATTATCCTCACCAGAAAACTCCACACACCTGCAAATTATCTCATTGGCTCCTTGGCCGCCACTGACCTCTTAGTGTCCATCCTAGTCATGCCCATCAGCATTGCTTACACCGTCAGCCACATCTGGACCTTTGGCCAGATCATGTGTGACATCTGGTTGTCCTCAGACATCACCTGCTGCACAGCTTCCATCCTGCACCTTTGTGTGATCGCCTTGGACAGGTACTGGGCCATCACAGATGCTCTAGAATACACCAAGCGTCGGACTGCAGGCAGAGCTGCCCTCATGATTGCCGTTGTTTGGGTCATCTCCATCTGTATCTCCATGCCACCACTTTTCTGGAGGCAAGCCAAAGCCCACGAAGAAATGGCCGACTGTACGGTGAACACCGATCAGATTTCCTACACAATCTACTCCACCTGTGGCGCCTTCTACATCCCAACGGTGTTGCTCATTATACTCTACGGTAGGATTTATGTGGCTGCCCGATCCCGCATTCTGAAGCCACCGTCCCTTTATGGGAAACGTTTTACCACCGCCCACCTCATCACCGGCTCAGCAGGCTCGTCCCTGTGCTCCATTAGCTCAAACCTTCACGAGGGACACTCTCATTCCAGTGGCTCTCCAGTGTTCATCAACCACGTGAGAATCAAAGTCGCGGATAACGTCTTGGAGAGGAAACGGATTTCCGCTGCCCGCGAGAGGAAAGCCACAAAAACCCTGGGGATTATCTTAGGGGCGTTCATCTTTTGCTGGCTACCGTTCTTCGTGGTCACCTTGGTTTTGCCCATCTGTCAGGATGCCTGCTGGTCCCACCCCCTCCTCCTTGACTTTTTCACGTGGTTGGGCTACCTGAACTCTCTCATCAACCCTGTTATATATACTGCTTTCAATGATGAGTTTAAGCTGGCTTTCCAGAAGATGATACGATTTAAAAAATGCTCCTAAGCATAACTCCTTCTGTTTTTGACACAACTGCCAATACATAACCCTTTAGCCCACCCACACACATCATTTGCTATGGGGTGGGCGATGATAAATCATTGTTCTCGTCGTCTAATTGTTACGTGTGACTGACAATCTCTGGCTTTTCATTGTACTTGCTTTGCACTCTGTGATAATTATAACTTCAAAGAAGTGCCAGTCTCTGCATGTATATCTGTTAACCATGTCTATCTGCAGACCTAGGAAACTGAAGATTAGGAACAAGTGGGATGAACTAAATAACGGAGGAGCAGATTTTATTTATTTACGTATTTATTTGGCATAATTTTTCCATTCTTGCATATCCGTCTACAATTTGTCTTGCAGTAACCCCTTCTCCCCCCATCCCTAACTCTGGCGCACCTTTCAGGACAAATTACATGAAGCACTTTGAGTTCTTGAGAAAAGAGCTATGTAAATACGAAGTACTGTAGTAGTATTACCGGTAATTGTTGTAACAATGATCAGAAGAAATTGTGCATTGTCGGTTGTAAGAATGTTGCAGTGAAAGGACAATGGGCATGAACATTAGTCTCCAGAATCCCAAATGCACTTTTCCTCAAGCACAAATTTTCTCCAGTGGAAAGAGTTTTCCAACAGTTTTCACCACTCATCCATGACATCGTGTGACATTCAGCTAAAGTGCTCGAAGACCTCTTGGAGAAGCTTTTACAAGTGTTCTTTGATGAAAAGATCCGTGATGATGGACAACAGATCTGAAAGCTTGTCCACCATTATTGGTCTTTCTTGATGATGAGCAACCAAGGTTGGACAGTCTTCTAATGACCCATGTTTGGTCAAAAGGAAGACCCACTGTCATTGAATCTTACTTCCAAGTAAGTCGTCATAGGACTGCAATAGGCTTAAGGCGTGGTTTGTAGGGACAGCACAGTGGTTAAGTCCAGTAAGCTCGGTTGGCACCCCACGTGGTCTAAGGCCTGGTCTACACATGCACCCAAATGAAGTGAAGTATGGTGGAAGTGGAAGAGCAGGTGGGACCACTTCAAATTGTAGGGGGATGTCCTTTTTTATGCTCCCTTGTGTGGAAAAACTCCCTGTTTTGTAAAGAACATTAGAGCAGTAGGGGTTCCCAAACATTTTAGCACTGGGACTCACTTTTTTAAAATGGCACTCTATTGGGACCCACCTAGCTTCATGAGACTAAAAAAAAGGTGATCCAGGAAAAAATAATATTTTTATTTATTTACGAGTAATATTTTATTTATTTGCAAAAAATGGCAATCCTTCTCATAATGAGACAGCCCTAACAAATAGCCTCAAGCCCTGAGGGGCTTAGTTATGTGACCCAGCCTTCACTTGCCCCCACTACTTGTCATTGACAGACTTGGAAACAAACAAAACAACACCAGGAAAAAGATGCTCAAACATTTTGTCTCCCTATATTTACATGAGCTTGCAAACTGCAGGAGTTCAGCTGTTTGCAGGGCAATTAGCAGCTATCATGGAAACTGCAGGAGCTCAGCTCTTCAAAGGGCAATTAGCAGCTATCTGATTTTTGAATAGCCTCAGGGCTTGAGGCAATTAGGTACCTGATCTTTCCATCACCTATGTTTTCATTGGAGGCTCTTTGGGACCCACCAGAAATCCAGTCCCAACCCACCATGTGGGTTCGAGAACCCACAGTTCGAGAAACACTGCATTAGAGAGATGGGAAGCCCATCCCGTTCGTTGCTGTTCTAGTTTTTTTTTACTTACAGAGAGGTTTTTGTTTTTAACACAGGTGTATTCAAAAATGTGACCCTCATACCTACAATTTGAAGTGGTGGGGGCCATTTTCCCCACTCAGGAGTTCTACCACTTCATCTCAGGGCATGCGTCGCCGTCAACTGGACCTCCACCCTCGCACGGGCTACAGAAACTTTTGCCACTTGCAGGGCTCCCACGGCAGCTGCATTCTGGTGGTTCAACAGAAAATTCAATACCGAGCAGATCCCCAGAAGTAATCAGAGATGGGACCGTTGATGGTCGCTAAGCAGAAGCCAGCAAATATTGGTAGTACACTACCTAGGCAAAATCCCACCTTGGACAAGAAGACTTTACAGCCTAGGGGAGGGGGATTTACCAGAACCAGGTTCAATTCTGAGGAAGCAGAGAAAAATTCCTCCCTGAAACATTGCAGAGCCGCCAGCATCAATAATGAGCTGGATGGACCAAGAATTTGTCTCCGTACAAGACAGCTTCTTGGGATCCTTTCCAATCAATGAATGACCAGTCTAGGTGAGTGAAGTCAGTCCGGAACTCAGGAAACCCGAACTGCCCGGGGTGGGGGTGGGGGAACAGCCCAGAGGCTTCACAGGATCCTACATGGCTTATTTTATGATGAAATGGTTCCTATAGACCCGAGTGGGGGGGGGGGGGACTGGTAACTTGTAGGCAGTCTGAAATCTAGTGTGTTAAGCGATTCATAACCGTGGCCAAGAGCAGCATGGCGCGCTTGTTGTCCGAAGCAGTCACATTTCTTGTGAATATTGTAAATTCTTTTTTGAGATTGAGTATTTTGTGAATTTTCTTATAAAACAAGAGCATCATTTCAAATTATTTTTCTACGTTTTCTCATGTCAGATCTGAACTGTATAACCGGATCGAAACATCCCAGCAAAATAAACAGCATGAGAAGTCATTTTAACTATGTCTTCCTTATTTTTAATTTTATGGCTTTTACACACACACACACACACACACACACACACACACACACACACATACACCCCTTCTTTTCTTGGGCGGCAAAAGTCAGAGAAAGGAAAAATCATTCGGAGATTTCATACTGGAGAGGAAACGTCACGAGGAGGTAGGGCACAGTGCTTTTTGTCACAGCGCTATCACTGGTATGTTACGTTAACAGTGTGGAAATACCATAATCCAGTGTTTCCCAAACTTTTTTGACCTGTGGCTCCCTTGACCATTGGCGACCATTGGCCGCGGCTCCCCATTACATTACTTGATGCCTGCCAATTGGCATTGCACTGTTTTCCAAGGGGATTCCGTGGCACTCTGTGGCACTCCACAGCTCCCCTGGCTGGTTTCAGCGGCTCCCCTGGGAGCTACTCCTCCCAGTTTGGGAACCACTGCCATAATCTCATAAACTAGGACTCAACACAATTACAGCAAGTCCCCACTTAAAGTTGTTGATAGGTTCTTGGAAACTGCAACTTTTAAGCAAAGCGACTTATAACGAAGCCAATTTTACAGTAGGCTAATTGATATACTGTATGTAAACAAAGTTTACGGCATATTTCTGGTCACAAAAACATCACCAAACTTCTAAATAAAGACCCAAAACACTTCTAATATTAAACATTGAAATAAACGTGAGCTTTCCGGGCCAGAGAAAACCCAAGCAGACATGGGGAGAACGTTCAAACTCCACACAGACAGTGGCCCGGACAGTAATTGATTTTTTTTCTCAACAACTTTGAAGCGAAACGACTTATAACGAAACTACTTTAAGTGAGGACTTGCTGTATTGGAAAGTGAGTGACACAGAAATCAACAGGATGTAATACGAAGAGGAGATGTTAAACTCAGGGTATTGTTGCAGTTGGAAGAACACCAGGGTCACAGACAATCTGCAGGAAGAAGAGCCAAATTCTCTACCGAGAAAAACAAATGCAAGTAATCTGCATAAATTATGCACAATTATATTTAAAAATGTTTACAGCCCAACCCATAAGGCACTTTTACGGCTCCTCTAGTGTAAGCGGCACCGGCGCAGTGGCCGGGGACCGCTCACACCACCAACGGACAGATGGACTCCATGCCACCGGACGCAGGTGAGTGCTGTGCTGGGCGGCAGGAGAGCGTGGGGAGGGTGGGCAGGAGTGACGAGGGAGGGGCCATTGACTGGCCCGGCCTGGGAGGGGGCGGGGGACACAATTGAGGAGGCCTATTGGTAGGCTTACCAGATCTCCAACCGGGACAGAGTGGTCCAACCGGGACAGGTCCAACTGGGACCTTTAGGAGAAGGAATGTGGGCAGGTGTAGTTTGTTAAACCTTAGAGCACAATCCTAGGCATATCTATTCAGAAGCAAGCCCCATGGATGCCTAGGATTGTGCTCTAAGGTTTAACAAGCTACGCCTGCCCACATTCCTTCTCCTAAAGGTCTAGCACTCTGTCCCGGTTGGAGATCTGGTAAGCCTACCTATTGGGGCCTCTGGGGCTTACACTGGGGAAAGGGGACAAACGTCTGTTTCCCCCAAGGTTAGCCCCAGCCATGCCGGCGCAGCCTGTAGACTAGAATGCAGCAGCTGGCCCTTTAGACCAACCACCACATCTTAGACAGGATCGGGCTGTGTGTCTGAATACAGTGCAATATTTCAAGATTATCTTCACATTTGTAAGGTCTAAAAGCTGGGGGGGGGGGGGTTAAGCAGCTTCCTCGTGAGGAAGCTGCTTGAATCAGCATATAAAGTTGCTATGCCATATCTCCAAAACTAGAACTGATAAGGCAAAACAGATGCCATTTTTGGAATCAGCGCCCCAAATACAGTATACCCAAAAATAGGTCTAACTTCCAAAGCACCAGAAAAAAATATTTTTTTTTGTTGGGCTGTGTAATATAGCACTGTATTAAATGCTGTGTGGAACCAATATTTTAATTTCACTTCCACCTAATTGTCAGGAAAAGCCTTCCCACAGCATTAATTGACTGTTGTGTGGAAGCCAACCACATTTGGATGTACAGTAGTGCAAAAACAAACACAAAATGTAATTGCAGTGTGTAGTAATGATCACCTGCCAGGCGATGGCACTGTTTGCATGTACAAACTGTACTGTATTTGAGCAGGCTTGTTTTTGGAACAGGCTGAGTTGGAGAAGAATGTTCTCAAGACTGCAAGGACAATTGAATGAAAAGAAAAAGGGGGGGGGGGAGAGAATTAAGCCACACAGATTGTTGTTTTGCTGCATGAAACAGGGTTTCTGTTGGATAAACCACAAAAATATAATTAAAAGGTTATTAATCCTTAGAGACTCTCCAGACACTATCTTTTGCACAAACAGCTGTGCATGATTGTGGCTTGCTGCGCATGCCAAGGTCAAGAAAGAAGCAATGCCCAGGCATATGCAACTCTTCCCAGTGAAACTGTTCCATGCAGCAAAATACCAGAAGCATGACTGGTGAACATCTAAAGCTGTTGTTTCCTAAGTCAAGCTCAGTATGGTTAATACAGACTGGTAGGAAGTCTACAGGGTAGGAAGATGGGATTTTCCCAGTCCTACTGGAGAAGTCAGGAACTGAACCCAGGACCTTTCCTATGCTAAGCAGGTGTTCTGCCACCAAGCAAGAGCCCATCTCACTGCTTAGCTACTAAATGGACACCTTCCCAATATTACCCTAAAGCTAAGAGGATACCCAATGTTTTCAGCAATTCATGTTGGAAGCCGCCCCAGAGGTCAGAGTTACAAAAGGCTGGATTAAAATGGACAAGGAGCTCCTTTTTATTGGGTTGGCATCCACTGGGGAAGTAATGAGTTCTAGGGAATGTTTGTACTCATCCCACATAGGTAGGCTTACCAGATCTCCAACTGGGACAGAGTGCTAGACCTTTAGGAGAAGGAATGTGGGCAGATGTAGCTTGTTAAACCTTAGAGCACAATCCTAGGCATCCATGGGGCTTGCTTCTGAATAGAAATGCCTAGGATTGTGCTCTAAGGTTTAACAAGCTACACCTGCCCACATTCCGTCTCCTAAAGGTCTAGCACTCTGTCCCGGTTAGAGAGCTGTCGATCAAAAGGTCGGAAGTTCGAATCCGCAACAGGGCGAGCTCTCGTTGCTTGGCCAGCTCCTGCCAACCTAGCAGTTCCAAAGCATGTTAATGTGAGTAGATAAATAGGTACCGCTTGCGGGAAGGTAAACAGCGCTCCGTGTTCCAGCCGCATGCTACTCGCTGCGGCAAGGAGAGTCATGCTGGCCACATGACCATGGAGGCATCTTCGGACAACGCTGGCTCTTCGGCTTTGAAATGGGGATGAGCACCACACCCTAGAGTCAGACACGACTGGACTTAATTGTCACAGGTCACCTTTACCTTTACCTTAAGCCCCATTGAACACAGTGGGACTTACTTCTGAGTAAACATGTATAGGATTGTGCTCTAAGGTTTAACAAGCTACACCTGCCCACATTCCTTCTCCTAAAGGTCTAGCACTCTGTCCCGGTTGGAGATCTGGTAAGCCTAACCTAGTAGCAAAAGCAGCATATGCTATGAGCCCCGCATTTTTGAGGGCCCCGCACTAAATGCTCGCAAGCTGTCTGGTGAAATCGGCATCTCACGATCTGGCAACTCTGTTGTTTCCATGTCAAGGGAGCTGCATGGTACGTAATTATCATGGACGTCATTAATAACATGATACGAATAAATATTTTTTTTCAAATTAACTTTACTGAGTTAAGTATACAGTGCACCCTCATTATTTGCGAAGGGTTGGTTCCGGAAACCCCCGCAGGTAGTAAATTTAGCGGATGGTGAAGTCGCACCGCAATGCTTTGGGGAAGCGACCGGAAGTCGCGGAAGCAAACCGGAAGTTGCTTCTGTGAAACCGGAAGTAACATGTATGCTAGAGGCCCTGCACTAGCTTAAAGATCTGGCTCGTTTCATCCCAAACTGAGTGGGCTGCAATCATTTAAAGCAAATGTAAACACTGAAAAAATGAATTAAAAATTACCCCAGATAATCATAAAAGGTATATTAGAGTGCTAGGCTACGCATGTTTACTCAGAAGAACGTTCCACTGTGTTCAGTAGGACTCACTCCCAGATAATTTGCATAGGATTGATCCCTTGTAACACGAGCTCTATGCTGTCTGTCAGAAGATGATGACCTGGACATTGACATATACCCCTAGGCAAATTCCTCAGTTTGCCTCCTAATGAGCCTGGTGCTTCTTCTTAGCTACGGTCCTTTGGAAAAGGTTTCCAAGGCAGCACACTGCCACAGGTGCTGAGAGATCTTGGGCCAGCCTTAACATTCACATGGGAACATGGTATCAAAGTACTCAGAGAGGGAAAACAAACCATCCAGGATGTTAAAACCCGCTCTAAAATCTAGCCAATATGAAATCAACACCATACACGGGGGTTAAATCTAAGAACTCTGGACCAGCTCATTTGCAGACCACAAGGCTGACTGCAGTGGCATGAAGCACAGAGATTGCCCGCTCTCCTTCTTTCGCCCTCCCCTTGGATTTCTGTGAAATTGCCTAGGAATTAAATTCTCAAGCACCGGGTACGAGCCGAGAGCGGCGCCTGACAGCCATGAGATCCTGGTTACTTTCTCCAAAGGAAGCAACCTCTAGGAAAGTGAGATGCCCAAAGGAAGACAATACATCAGGGGTGGCCAAACTTGCTTCATGTAAGAGCCACATACGATAAACTTCAGATGTTTGAGAGCCGCAATATTTAAGAAGCATTGAAATTCTTAAATATATTTACTCACCATGAACATTCAACTTACGTTTTAATCCAGTGGACTCTCAGTTTATACTTGGTAAATAATTGAAATGTCTTGAAAATGTCTTATTAACTTTTTGTATTAATTGTGATGCAAAAAGGAGCTCTGCCAGCATAATATTTCCAAGAGCCACACATTATATGTCAAAGAGCTGCACGTGGCTCAGGAGCCACAGTTTGGTCACCCCTGCAATACACGTTCCTTTCTATCCCATCAAGGTCTCTTTGCTTTTCAAGTATTCTGCGTGAGCGACTGAGTGATGCACCAGTTCTCAAATGGTGGAAGCCATCCATCTTGCCTCAGCTACCCCGTTTCCCTGTCCTGGCTTGGATGCTCTGGGAGGAGATCACCATAAGAGCATTTCTGTCTTACCTGCCGTGCATAGCCCTAACCTGTCCTTTCCAAAGAGGCTCTGGATTCCAAGGGCTGGCAGTTGTCTCCAGGGTGAAAATTCTGCTGAGTCTTTAGAAGTACAGCCAGCCAGCAGGGCTGAGGTTTTTAACCAAGGAAGTGCCAGGCAGATCTGTGCACTGCAGCGCCTCCATCCCGGCATCGTTCATTGTGCAATGTGCTGCATTTCACAAAAGCAGCTAACCTGCCCCAGCATGACTGGAAGCAAGACTTCAGCATCCTATTTCCAGGTATTATTCAGCTTTTCGTCTATTTCCTATTGCCGAGGGGAAAAAAAAGGGCTTTTGCTTGTCAGGGCTGATGACGTGTCTCCATTATGCTTTTATGATACTGCATGAAGCTGTAAAAAAATGGGATGGAGGTGAAAAAAAGGCAGCCAGCGGCACATGATGAGCCATTTCGAGCTGTCAGGCAGGCTCAACACACTTATGGAAAAGTAAATGTAACTGAATTAATTCTGGGTGCAAATGTGTTTTGTGAGTGTAGAATTGCAAGGTACAGCCTCATGAACCCAGGGGCAAGGCTCTCAGTGGGTCTGCGTTGCACCAAAACGTCCTGAGATGAACAATGTTTCCTTGGGAGTAAATCCCCACCGATTTCAGTGGGACTTGCTTGCAGGTAAACTTACATAGCGAGGCACTTTTAGGTCACGAAACTCACGGATCATCAATGACGGCTGTAACCCTCCATTCAGAGGTCAGACGAGCTCTGTATATTTGGATGGGACTACTCTAGTGTAAGCAGTGTGGTGCGTAAGCAGTTAAGGCTGCAATCCTGTACATGCTCCTGGGAATAATAAGTCCCATTATTAAACTCGATGGACCTTACTTCTGAGAAGACGTGCCTAGGCTTGCATCCTAAGTTACCTGAGATTTCAAGATTTGTACTGAAATACTTACCCAGTACAATCTTGAGGCAAATGGTTGATTGAAACAATGGGAAGACTGAGGATGGCAGTTGTGCCAGGGTGGGAAATGCAGGGAGCAACAATAATGCTGAATTAGCAAAAGGACAGAGTCATGCGTCTGCAGCAGCAAATCGAGGAGCAACCTTGGATATAAATGCACACATTTGTGAATTTCCCCCTCCTGATCTGGTGCATAGATCTCCTTGGGAATTGGAGAGGAGTTAGGAATCAGGAGGATACTATTGATTATATACTGAATTGCCCCATTACTTAGAAACACTAGCCTTCCTTCGTTCACACTTCCTCTTACAGAGCAAGCCTATGCATGCCTACTCAGAAGTAAGTCCCATTGTGTCCAATGGGGGCTTACTCCCAGGAAAGTCCACATCATTTATGCACTTTCCTGGGAGTAAGCCCCATTCAACACAATGGGACTTACTTCTGAGTAGATGTAGATAGGATTGCGCTATTAGGGTGCATCTTGATTCTAGGCACATGCTCAGAAATGCAAGCCAGCTAATATGCTAAGCACACACAAACACACCCCAGCCTCTTATCCAGATAGAATGTTTTGCATTGCAGCCATTCTGTCATCGACAAGGGCCAACGTCTGGCCCGCTGAGCAAATCAATGAAGCCGTTTTACAAACAAAATGGTTATTATAGGGAAAACTCATTCTGTGGCAAAGTTAGGAAAACTGTGGTGTTGTTGACGAGTGCTATGGTATGGCGGATGTCACTGTGTGTTTCAAGCTTTGTGTAGAAATGTCACCAATTCTGCCTTTTACACATTGGTCTTTGCTCTCTACTGTTTACAGGGGTTTAGCTGTGTGCACCTATGCATCCGTGTGTAGACCTGAGGACATCACTGCACATCATACGTCTGATGAAGGGGGCTCTAGGCAGGGGTGGGGCTACAGTAGTGCACCATGGGCCAGGAGGTGGGGCTAATGTGGCGCGATCCTGGGGCCCTTTTACACCTTCCTGTGCACAGTTTTGGAATTTCTGAAGAGGCTCTGCTTAAGCTTGGCAGCAGGGCAGGCCATGGAGAATAGAGAGTTATGTCAAAGGAGGCTTAACCCCAAAAGGCAGAGTTTAAAGGAGGTGGCATCACACAGGCAATAAGAGGTATAGCCTGCCCAAGCATAAAGGGTAGGTAGCTGCCTTTTAAAAAAAGTTTGTTGTAGACTGTTTGACATGGCAAATCATCATGTATGTTTAATCCTAGGCTTACCAGATCTCCAACCGGGACAGAGTGCTAGACCTTTAGGAGAAGGAATGTGGGCAGGTGTAGCTTGTTAAACCTTAGAGCACAATCCTAGGCTTGTTAAACCTTAGAGCACAATCCTAGGCATGTCTACTCAGAAGCAAGCCCCATTGTGTTCACTGGGGCTTGCTTCTGAGCAGACATGCCTAGGATTGTGCTCTAAGGGTTTAACAAGCTATACCTGCCCACATTCCTTCTCTTAAAGGTCTAGCACTCTGTCCCGGTTGGAGATCTGGTAAGCCTATTTAATCCAAATGAAGTCCCACCAGGCTTTTCATAGTCCATTTTATAGTCCCACCGGGCGTTTATATTTCATTCCTTTTCCAAGGAGTTCAGGTTCATTCCTAGTTCTTCCTCCTTCCTTTTTAGCATTACAACAACCGTGCAAGGTAGGCTAGGCTGACAGATAGCATGACTGTCTGTCCCATCGTCATCCAGGGAGCCCTGGCAGCACAATCCTATGCACTTAGAGAACTAAATCCCATTGTGTTCAATGGGGCTTACTCCCAGGAAAGTGTGGATAGGATTGCAGCCCACTTCTAGTCAAACCCCTAACTGCTACACCATGCGATCAAATGGGGCTTTCTCCCCGATAAGTGTGGATAGGATTGCAGCCTGAGTTATTATTTTCAATAACAATAACAACAGTATTATATTACAATTTTGGGTATGTTGTTTTTTTTGTTAATTTAAAGATAAAAATAAGGTACTTGAATGCACGCATGCGCGCGCGCACGCGCACGCACACACACACACACACACACACATTAAATTTTGCTTTACTTTCAGAAGGGTAGCCATGTTAGCCTGTAGCAGCAGCAAAACAGGGTCTTGTAGCAACTTAAAGACGAACAACAGTTATTGTAATCCACAAATGTCATGCTACTGTATATGTGCTAAGGCTTTCAGGTGCCAGAAGACTCCTGGTGGTTTTTGTTGCTACCTTCCAACAAAGCCATCCCTCTGGAAAGACAATAAATAAAAATAAGTTAATAACACTGGGTTGTATTAACTTATTAACCCAGTGTTGTATTAATATGCCACATGTTTGGGGCGAAACATAAAGCTGCTAGAACACCTTGTAAACTTGAATAAAAGTTCTTAAAACGACGGAGTTACCTTACCCGGTAACATGTTGATTTGCAACTCAGAAAACTGGGTTGTATCTTAAGAAAGGGAATCCTGGTTAACCACCGCATTAACCATGACTGACAGAACAGACATGTTATAGATGTGTATGCTAAGTAAGAGTACATGTGACATGTACTCTTACTTAGAGCACACATCTACTCTAAAGTAAACCGCATTGTGTTCCATGGGGCTTCCTACCAGATAAGCATGTATATAGGACTGCAGCCTAATTTAAGCACCAGTAATTTCAATGGAACATGCAAGTGCGATCCCACACACGTTTACTCAGAAGTTAAGACCCATTGTGTTTAATGGAGCTTGCTACCAGGGGGTAAGTGTATATAGAACTGCAGCCTAATGTAAGCCCCATTAACTTCAATGGTGTGCAGTCATATACGCATGTTTAATTCACAAGTTAAACTCCACTGTGTCCAATGGGGCTTCCTCCTAGGGTAAAAGTGCAGGCTGTTAGGCTAAAACAGGCCTATATTAGGCCTATCGGTCTGTTGCAACAAAACCAGCTAAACGCCTTGTGGGACCTGAAAATTTAAACCTTTTACCATTATTTCCAGACTAGTTCAGCATTACCTTGAGGACTACAGCCCAACACGGTCGCTGCATCCAACGAAGTGGACTATTGTCCACCAATGCTTATGCTGAACCAAAGCAATGGGGTCGTTAAGGTGCCAGGGAAGGAGCTGTGGCTCGGCGGTAGATCATTCACGTGGTGTGCAAAAGCTCCCAGGTTCAATCTCCAAGTCGGGCAGATAAACAGGCCTGTACGAAACGCAGGGCGGTTGCTGCCGGTCAGTGTCGGCCACGCTGCGGTAGATGAAGCCAAGGTCCGACTCAGCAGGAAGCAGCAACCAAAGCTAAAGTGCTGCAAAAAAACTCTTTTCGCATGTTTCATCGAGCCGGCACAGAAGCGAGGAACGCATGCAAAGTGGGCATGCTCTAATTTGGGAGTTTAAGTTTAGGGGGAAAAAAATCTGTTAAACTCGCCGTCGGGGGGTGGAGAACGCGGAGCAAGCCGGAGGCACTGCGCAGGAATGGAGCCGAGAAGCTCCTCATCTTTACGCGTCGTCCTCCTCCTCCTCCGCCCGCCTCCTTTCCCGCTGACGTCAAGGCCGCCAGCCAGCAGCAGGGGCTGCTCCCCGCCTCTCATTGTCAGGAGGAGCCCCAGCACGGCAGCCCGAGGATCGGACGCCCCGCTGGAGCGCAGTCAAGCGGGCCGCCGCGGAGTGGGGGCCCGCGTCGCCTCCGCAGCAGGGCGGGAGCGAAACCGCACGCGCGCACAGCGCCCCGGGGATTCCCGGCTGCTGCTGCCGCCGCCGCCGCCGCCCCGGGAGAAACTCCTTGGCGGGCTCGGCTCCTTCCTTCCCGGCAAGTTCCTCGGCTCAAGGTGGCGGGGAAAGACTCGGTAAGTGGCTCGGCGGAGCAGACGCGAGTTTGGGGAGGGGAGAGCGAGCAGGAGGCGTTTTGCATCCCTGCGCCGCCGCCGCCGCCGCCGCCGCCTCCTCCTTCTCTTGCGCCGATTCTGGCTCCAGCGCTGCCAAAACCAAGTTGGGGCTGGGAAGGAATTCAAGGCATCCGCTTTGTTCCGAGTTGCCAGTGTGTAGACAGCCTCTTGCAAAAAAAAAAAGGGGGGGGGAACCTTAATTAGGGTTGGGAAAGGAGGGGGCTTCCCCCCATTTATAGCTCCTCTTTTCCCCTGCCTTGCTCGTCTTTGGGGGCGATTATTCGATTTTTGCCGTCGAGATCTGGGTCCTAACTTTTCAAAGAGAAAAGAGAGAGTCTCTTCTGGGCGGCTTGGAAGGAACTTCCCAGCCATCCAAGTTTCTCCCCGGGTGACTCCGGCCGTAGGAGAGGGCCAGGCCCTTCCTGCAAAGGAAATGCCTTTCGGAAAGCTGCTGGGAAATGAAAGAGGCAAGGTGGATGCGGGAGAGGCGGGCGGGCTGCAGTCCTCGTGCGCTCCTGCTGAGTAGGGAGCAGCCCCTGCGCGGCGCTGAGCGGTCTGGGACTTGCTTCCGAGTAAACGTCGCGGGGTTGGGCTGTTCGCAGGGGGTTTTGGGGTGCGAGCGTGCCTTTGCTCCAGAAACGAAGTCTCCTTGAGCGCAATTTTACTTCCAAATTGGCGTGCGCGTAGGGTTGCCGCCTGGGTGTGGTTTACTCGAGAGTAAGCCGCCCCACTGTGTTCAGTAGGGGTTTCGTTCCAGTGTGTGTAGGCGCGCAGCCTTGCAGGGAATCTAGGACATGTTTACTCGGAAGTAAACCCCTCTGAGTTCAAGAAGGTTAATGTCCAGGTAAATGCATGTGTAGGAGTTGCTGCTTTAGAGATCTGCTTCTTGTTAAGACTGCCAGAGGAAGGCAGGTGGTCAGTATTATTTTTTTTAAAAAAATATTGCATTTTGCGAATAATTTTTATATTACCTTTTAGAAAGTGTATGTTAACACTAACTGTGTACACAAAAGCTTATGAAACATAATGACTGATATTGACCTGCCCTTCCACCGAAGAACTGGGGGCACCCATAAGTGGTGCCTCCTTCTCTTTATCCTCGCAGCAGCCCTGTGAGGTAGACCAGACTGAGAGGGTGGTGGCCCAAGGTTACTTGGCAAGCTTTGTTGCTAATTGGAGATCTGAACCTGGGTCTCTCCTGGTCTAAGTTGCAACAATGTAGCTGATCCACTATGCAGATTTACTAAGAAATCAACCCTGCTGAATTCAGCAGTACTCCAATCTGGAGCATTTTATTGGGAGTAAGTTCCCGTGAACGTGAAGATTGCTTCTGAATAACCAGACATGGGTTTGGACTAAAAGACTACGCAGTCTACACAGATGATATTACCCTTGGGAATTGAGGCCCAAATGGGATTTCCGAGGTAGGACAAGTCTCTGTCTCTTGGACTTAGTTTTCCAGTCTTGAAAATGGACATAATAGTGTCATAGCTCACAAAGTTGAACTTTAGTGCAGAAGGGAAATGCCATCTGCTCTGGGTCTTTCCCCATAAGTTTCTGGGCCTTTCCCCATAAGTTTCAAGTCGCCACTGTTTTTTTTCTTTTCTGGCAGGGCTTTAATTACACGTGACAGATAGAAATTCATCAGGTGTGGCTTCCCTGATTGGATTCACCTCCGTGCCAACAAAAGTTGCATTTGTTGAATTTCAGCCTGTTCTGATGTTAAAGGTCCAGGAAGCCCTGGTAGGGGGCAAAAAAGGATTGGGTCATTGAGAAACATGGGTGACAATGGATGTCATTGTGAGGAAAATGTTTGGATGGGTGCACCGTGCATTACTTCGGCAGAGGACACGACCTCCTTATTGTCTGGATTCTGGAGAATGGATGATGCCGGGACCTTTGTGGTCAGGTGAAACGTTTGGAAATGAGTGATGCGTCTTTATGGCTATATCTTTATTTGCTGGTGCAGTAAGGCTCAGAACTGCATATGACAAAAGTCCTTTTTCCTGGAGCATTTATACTTCTGCAGTGTTGCACTGTTCTATTTCTTTGGCTTTTACCCCATCCTTCCCCCAAGGAGCTCTGGCTGTTTTTCTCCTGGCTGTTTTTCTCTCTCCTTGCTTTTTAACCTCACAACAGCCCTGCAGTGTAGGCTAGACTGAGAAATGGTGACTGACCCAAGATCACCAAGTAAGTTTCATGGCTCAGTGGGGATTTGAACTTGGGACCTCCTGATCCTCACCTGACCCTCTGACCTCACCTGACCCTCTGACAACTAGCCCACGTTGGATAAAAGCACTGCGCTTAAAGTTCTACATGCAGAAAGCATCTGAGATACAAAATGAAAAGCAAGGGCTTTGTATTTTGAGTAGCTTTTGATTGTTGTCTGGGTGGCTTGCTGTTTTGAGTGTACAGTGTTTGTTTATATTTCTATCCTACCCATGCTCCATGGACCTCAGGGTGCATTTTCTTATGTGGGGTAGTATATGGTCTCCCTAGCTGTATTTTTTGCTCACAACAACCCTGTGAGGTAGGTTCTCCTGAGAACAGCTGTGTGGGGATTGGAGCGCATGTCTCCCTGATCCTGCTGAGATACTCAAAACCACTGTACTGTGCCAGCTCTCCTTTTGTGCCACTGATAGTGTTGTGTGTTCTTATTGTGGTGTTGATTGTACTCTGTCTTGAACTTTCTTTTTTTTGGCAAGGGCAGCATATACAGGTGGGCCCCCATATCCACGGATTCGCTATCCACGGTTTCAGTTATCCATGGATTGCGGGGGACCCCCAGGCTTTTACTTTTTTCCCCAGTAAGCTTCGTTTCTTTCTTAAACAAACAGGAAAAGCAGCCTCTGGCTGCTTATTGCAGACAAGTAGAACGAGACTAAGTTCTAGAGAGGCTCTGCAAGGTTAACAGAAACCTTGCAGACCCTCTCTAGGACTTAGTCTCGTTCTACTTGCCTGCAATGGAGGCTGCTTCTCTGTTTGTTTTAAGGAAGAAACAAAGCTTGCTGAAAGAAAAATAAGAGTGTGTGGGGGGGTGCACACGCCTGCCCGCAGGGGGGGCAGGGTGGGGCCCCCTCAGGAAACGATGGAGGGGGTGTTCGCTCCTATCCACGGTTTCAAGTATCCACGGAGGGACCTGGAACACATCCCCAGCGGATATGGGGGGGGGGAGTACTGTACTACCATAAAACTAAATATTTTAACAATTAATCTGTGGAACTCCTTGTCACAGATTGTGGTGATGGCACCTGGCTTAGATGCCTTTAAAAGGGGATTGGACAGATTTATGGAGGAAAAGTCCATCACAGCCATAAGCAACCTCCTGGTTTTAGAAGTAGGTTTTCTCTGAATGCCAGATGCAAGGGAGTGGCGACAGGATGCGGGTCTCTTGTTGTCTTCTGTGCTCCCTGAGGCATCTGGTGGGCCAGGTAAGTTTCCAAACGTTTAGATACAGGAAGCTGGACTAGATGGGCCTTTGGGCCTGATCCAGCAGGGCTCTTCTTATTTTCTTAAAACTGATTATGAATAATCGTATGCTTTAAAAAAAAATGTCTTGTTGCTTTTAGCATTAGGAAATGTGGGCAAGACCCAAATGTAGGCTGGACAGCCTGACATCTGCCAGTCTTCCTTTGTCAAGCTTGTGTTGTGAAAGGTGCAGAGCGGAGAAGCCCAACCTCCTTAAGGCTGATTCACACTAGCCACTACGTTCGCGTTTTGCCTCTTTTTCTTCCGTTTTTTCAATGCTGCGTCTGACGCAGCATGAGCTCCCGACGCGTCCAGGAGAGTTGGCTCCTGTTGATCTTTTTGAAGCGCTCGCTTTCAGCTAACGTCTGTGCTAACGTTTGTCCGGCAGCCCACCAATCAGTTGGGAGGGGGAGGAGAGTGGTGGCATGCCAATCACAGCCACCTCCAATCATCGTGTGTGTTTCTTTCAAGGGTTCATTCCAGGTTTTGCCTCTTTTTCTTCCGTTTTTTCAATGCAATTTTCAATTTCAATTTGCAGTTTCCACCAAGACCAAGGTTAACGAGGGTAGCGCGCGAGGAGCGATCGAGGCAGGCGCTAACCTTCTCTTTATCTTAAGCATGAACTTCCGAGAGAGGGGAAGGGTCAAAGAAGGGTCGCTTTTTTGGCCAATCAGAGCGCAGTTCTGTTCACCGAATCACAGCTGCGCTTTCTTCAGGAAGGCGGGACAGAAGGAGGGACAACAGGCGGCAATCAGCCCCTGTTTCAAACGTCAGGAGCCCAGCTAGACGCACAGAAAACGAGACGGCAGCTAAAGAGTTCTGTCAGAAGGCTAGTCTGAATCAGCCTTTACCCTGCAGGCAGAACAGGGCCACCTCCTCAACGTAGCAATGAGCCGAGAATGAGAATTCTTCAGCGTCAGAAAGACTTATTTCAATCAGACTTCAGCCCCAGGGTGAAGGTGCTTTTGCTCAATTGACTCGGAGGAATTTTCAGCTTTTTTCCCCCAGAGCGAAGCCTTCTCCCTTGCTCAGGGAGGCAGTGCTGGGTGTGAATCGAAATCTGTTTATTGTCATGTAAGTCCATTGTTGTTTGCTCAGGGCCGACAAGCGGGCAAGTTGTGTTTCGAAGCCTTGGAGGAAGCCACCTCGTTCTTCCTGACAAAGCACGTGTTTGTTTTCACTAAGATCTATGGAATTTCGCACTTCGGCTGTGGCTAGGCTATTGTCTCCACGAAAAGGCTGTCGAGGGTGTCTGCTTTCCTTAATTATTAATTGTGCCTGGTTGCTCGTGGAGGCCAGGAAGAGTAGGTTGCCGGAGCCCAGCTGTAACCTGCGGATGCAGTGTTTGTTGTTGCAGGTAGGGGGCAGTACAAGCTGAAGGGTGGGCAAAGGGCTCCTTGCCTGGGGGAAGCATGATGGTGGCTTGGAACAAAGGCCTCCCCCCCCCTTGTGCCCTTCACCTGCACAAGCAAAGGGGGAGTGAACATCAAAAAGTGTGCACTCCTCCTTGGCTTCCGAATATGTTCAGCTCTGGGCACCACTGAATTATTTGGAACAGGGGTCATATTTTCAACAGAACCAGGGCTGAAGGGCCATCCGCCTTGGCTCCCTAGAGGCCAAAAAAGGGAAGAGATGTTTTTGGTTTCTGTTTGAATGACGCCGGTAAGCAAGGCAGGAGCATAATAATGCAGAATGAGGGAGCCACTCAACCTCCATAAACCCCAGCCTACGGTGGGTGTCCTGTGGATTGTTTGCAGCCTGTGTTTATTGGGGAACTGGAAATGTCACATCTTGAATCTGTGGCATTGGCTCTGCTTCCCAACTTCCTTCTCTCTGAGCTGGGACATGGGCAAGGGGCTCTTCTTTAACCCCGTAATCATCCCCAGTGTGAATTTATATATTTATGTCACTGCAATGATTAATACCTCACCTTTTTTTTCATGATTCAAGGCAGTTTACAACAATATATTAAAAGTCAGCAAGGCTGTAGTCCTGTACATGTTGACTTGGGGATAAGTCTCGTTGAGGCTTACTTCTGTGTAGATATGCACAAGATTGCACTGTAGGATCCCGTAAAAGCCAGCAAAGAAATAGCATCCTATTAAAGAGAATGACAATATATATATAATTAAAAGATACAGTTGGGAAAACTTGGAGTAGTGGGAGTCAACCGAAACAGACAAGAATGCAATGTTTTCTGGAATACCTTCAAATGTAATTCACAGAGAGAGAGAGAGAGAGAGAGAGAGAGAGAGAGAGAGAGAGAGAGAGAGAGAGAGAGAGAGAGAGAGAGAGAGAGAGAGAGAATTAATCACACAGATACATCTGCTTGATCACCCTATTTATTTATGTTGTTGTTGTTGTTCAGTCGTTAAGTCGTGTCCGACCCTTCGTGATCCCATGAACCATATCTCGCCAGGCCTTCCTGTCCTCCACTATCTTCCTGAGTTCGCTCATTTTCATGTTTGTTGCATCGGTGATGCTGTCTAACCATCTCATCCTTGGCCTTCCCCTTCTCCTTTTGCCTTCAATTTTTCCCAGCATCAGAGTCTTCTCCAGAGAGTCCTCTCTTCGCATTAGGTGGCCAAAATATTTGAGTTTCAGCCTTAGTACCTGTCCTTCCAGGGAACAGTCAGGCTTGATTTCATTTAGAATTGACTGATTTGATCTCCTAGCAGTCCAAGGGACTCTCAGGAGTCTTCTCCAGCACCACAGTTCAAAAGCATCTATTCTTCGGCGCTCAGCCTTCCTTATGGTCCAACTCTCGCAACCATACATTGCTACTGGGAACACCATCGCCCTGACTATACGAACTTTTGTTGGCATGGTGATATCTCTGCTTTTTATTATGCTGTCTAAGTTTGCCATAGCTTTCCTTCCAAGGAGTAAGCGTCTTTTAATTTCATGGCTGCTGTCTCCGTCTGCAGTGATCTTGGAACCCAGAAAAGTAAAATCTGTTACTGCTTCCATTTCTGCCCCTTCTATTTGCCAGGAATTGATGGGACCAGATGCCATGATCTTAGTTTTATTAATGTTGAGTTTCAAGCCAACTTTTGCACTCTCCTCTTTCACTCTCATCAAGAGGCTCTTTAGTTCTTCTTCACTTTCTGCCATTAGGGTGGTATCGTCTGCATATCTGAGGTTGTTGATATTTCTCCCGGCAATCTTGATTCCGGCTTGTGATTCATTCAGCCCTGCATTTCTCATAATGTACTCTGCATATAAGTTAAATAAGCAGGGTGACAATATACAGCCTTGCCGTACTCCCTTCCCAATTTTGAACCAATCAGTTGTTCCATGACCGGTTCGAACTGTTGCTTCTTGACCCGCATACAGGTTTCTCAGGAGACAGGTAAGGTGGTCTGGTACCCCCATCTCTTTAAGAATTTGCCACAGTTTGTTGTGATCCACACAATCAAAGGCTTTTGCGTAGTCAATGAAGCAGAAGTAGGTGTTTTTTTGGAACTCTCGTGCTTTCTCCATGATCCACCGCATGTTGGCAATTTGATCTCTAGTTCCTCTGCCTCTTCGAAACCCAGCTTGTACGTCCGGTAGTTCTCGGTCCACATACTGCTGAAGCCTAGCTTGTAGGATTTTGAGCATAACCTTGCTAGCATGTGAAATGAGTGCAATTGTACGGTAGTTTGAACACTCTTTGGCACTGCCCTTCTTTGGAATTGGAACGTAAACTGACCTTTTCCAATCCTTTGGCCACTGCTGAGTTTTCCAAATTTGTTGGCATATTGAATGCAGCACTTATTATTTATTTATGTGCTGGGTGTTAAATCAAATGTATCTCTCTCTCTCTCTCTCTCTCTCTCTCTCTCTCTCTCTCTCTCTCTCTCTCTCTCTCTCTCTCTCTCTCTCTCTCTCTCTCTGAATTAATCACACAGATACATCTGCTTGATCACCCTATTTATATATGTGCTGCTGGGTGTTAAATCCAGCATGAGAGGCATAATTGTAATCATTTGCAGCAGTTAACACAGGGTATCGAAATTTACAGCTAACACCCAAGTTGCAGAGATGGTATTTTGCATCCTTGTGTGTTATGCAACTTTAAGGACACAATGTTTTGTGTGTTTTTTAAAATATGGTAGTGAAGAGAGTGAATGGGCACCAAAAAAGGAATAATTTTCTTCGTATGTTGAATGGCAGCAGAGGATTGCCTGAACTATTCTTGCGGCCGTGCCGGTGTAGCAAATTGAGCATTTCCTGTGGAATGGCTAATGTCTGAAAGAAGAAGGGTCCCTTCAAGCTAGTGTCATCTTCTACCATTTTCTAAAAAAAGTGGTGTCCACAGTGATATGTATGGGGTGGCAATCTTGTGGAACCCGGGAGAAACTTTTAAAAGAAGATATGTCCTTTAACGTTACTGAAACTAATTCTGTCACCAACCTTCTGAAACTCTGTGGTGCCACAGCGCACATGCGCGCGCACACACACACATGACGGATGCATTAGTTTACTTCACAGGTCTTAAACAAACCACAATGTGCTGAAGTTAATTCTTCCTACTGTTTCTGCATACCCCATACCCACATCTTGGGGTCTGTGTTGAATACAAGTCTTGGGCCATTTTATGTCTTCCATATTTTGGGCTCCCTTACTGATATTCTCTCCTATATCCAGAAAACGTTATATCTACATTTCATACCCTTTCTTGTGTCTTAAAACCGATGACCATAACCCCTGCGTCAAGTTGCAATCTTTTTTGTATTCTGAACCCTGTTGTGTGTGTGTGTGGGGGGGGGGTGATGTGTTCAGTATTTTTAAAGATTGGTGTACTGTTCGTGGAGTACCTTTTGCACTATATATATGCTAATGATAAATCACTATTGAATGCACTTGCTGCTGTGGAAAAAACAGAGCAGCGATTTTCAACCTTTTTCATCTCATGGCACTGACAAGGCACTAAAATTGTCAAGGCGCATCCTCCGTTTTTTGACAATTGATAAGGCACACCGCACTGCCGGCAGGGGGCTCACATCCCCCAACGGCCCTACTAGTAAACACCCCTCCCCAAACTCACGCAGCACACCTGCGGACTGTTCGTGGCACACTGGTTGAAAATTGCTGAGCTAGAGGGACCAAGGATTTCGCTAGTTTTTGCTTCCCCCGTGCCCCAAATAAAAATATTAGGCCAGAGTTGCCTCTTACCACTCTCCTGAGTACTGCATAGAACTCCCAGTTAATTTTGGTTTAGGGTCAGAGGCTTTGGGCAAAGGCATCCTTTTTCTCTGCACTTCAGCTGCTGACTCCTGAGTAGGTACCAGGGTGAGACAAATGTCAGTGAGCACCTGACATACACGGTAGTGTGAGGGTCAGCCAGAACCTCTGTTGCTGGGGAGGAAGGGATAAAGCATCCGAATCATGTAATAAGAATACTGTTTGGATATGGGGCTATTCTGTGGAGAATCTCTTGGAGGTACCTTGTTCCAGTGCAAACTTGTGCATTGCACAGATCTTTGTCAGACCTCCATTCAGCAGAGGATGATTCTGTGAAAGATGTAACCGGAGTTATTTTAAATCATTTTTTTTCCTTTGAGGTCAGTGTGATAGCAACCAGTGGTACCTGGGATTTTCAAACGTTCTCACAGTAAGCCTCTCTCGAGTCAAGGAACAGATGTTTAGAGCCTCCCACCCCCTAAGGGCCGTGGAGATAAAGTCAAAACTAGCTGACTATGATGCATAAGAACATGAGCCCTGCTGGATCAGGCCAAAGGCCCATCTACTCCAGCTTCCTGTATCTCACAGTGGCCCCACCAGATGCCTCAGGGAGCACACAAGACAACAAGAGACCTGTATCCTGTTGCCGCTCCATTGCACCTGGCATACAGAGACAACCTACTTCTAAAACCAGGAGGTTGCTTACGACTTGTAACCTGCGATGGACGTTTCCTCCATGAATTTATCCAGTCCCCTTTTAAAGGCATCTAGGCCTTCAGGTGCCATCTCCACATCCTGTGGCAAGGAGTTCCACAGATTAATGCATGCAATTCCACAGTTGCAAGATGTGGGGACAGGTAGATCACTGGAAAATGGCGTTCTAAAGGGGAAGGAAAAGTGAATTCTTCGAACAGTTGATCTTCATACCCTACAGAAGTAGTGATGATAAAACTAGCTGGGTGTATGTGTGGGGTTCCACAAGGCAATGGGCCTGTTCGAAGATGTGTACCAAATCTTGGGATGAAGGGAGGTAGGGCCGGTCCATCCCCTGGTTCTCTTGAGACAGTTTCCTCAGGTGACATTGGCAGGGGTTTGCCTGACTCCACCTACCCACCCACTTCCATCTGGAAGAGGAAGTGTGGAGGGGAGTGGTGGCCAAGATACGACTGCGGGTGGGGAAGGCTGAAGGCTGGAATCTAACAACCATTCTTGGTTGGAAGACTGCTACGTGTTGAGGGAACTTTTCCAGACTACTTTAAAATCTCACAGAAGGGTCACTCCTTGTAACTGTGGGAATGAGCTCAACAACGTCTTTAAAGTGAGTTTTTTGAGGAAAGGCAAAGCTACGCAGGCATCTGGGCAAGAGTTGCCAAATAAATCCGCTCCACAGCCATCTTGAACTGGTAGCCATCTTGAAACAATCTCTGTGACGGACTGCCATCTCTTTGGGGAACCTTCCCTGGCGACTTGAAGTGATAACCGAAGGGTCGCGCCTTGTAATGATGACAATATTTTTGCAAAGTAAATTTTTGAGTGGCGAAGCAAAGCTATGCAGTTGTGTGGGCATGTGTGCCCGACAAAAATGCACTCGTCTGTTTTGAAATGGTAGTTCTCTTGAAATTATCTACTCGTGAGATGGCGTGAGTGACCGTGCTACTAATTTTTTGAGTTCCCGTTTTTCCCCCCATCACTTGTGATTTGGGGGTTAGTCATTGAATGTTTTGGTTACAATCTGGGCACTTTGTGCCATAGCAAAACAATTCTTTCGTTTGCAAACTGCGAGTGTCTATAGGTTGGACCCAAAGGCATGTACGGTCTGTGTTCTTGGCTTCCGAGGCACACTCATCGGCACTCTCATCGGAACTGTCAACTTCTTGCTTTTGTGGAGTGGGGCAAGACACTAAAGGAATATGGCTTTCATAGCATAGGGTTTTTTTTCTTTGTCGTGCTTCAAACCATTATTGCTGTCACCCAATACTGCTAAGGCATAACCCTATATTGAATACATGATGCTGCCATCCCGAGTCAAACCTTGGTCTGTTGAATCCAGTATTGTTTACTCCAGGGGTGCACAACTTGGAAGTAGGTAGGGGCCAAAATGAATAGACTAAACTTCTTCGGGGCCGCACAGGGGGGCGTGTCAAGGAACCGTGATGTCACTTCCTCAGGAAGTGACATCACGGGGTGTGTCCATGAGCCGGAAAATATCCAGAAAAGCAACATATTAATAAATAAAGATATTTACAAAATTAAAAATTCGGATTTGCCCTCCCACCGCGAATCTGAGCCTCCTCCTCACATGGAGCAGCGACAGTGCCAACGGGACAAGCCCTCAAACCTCCGCACCCGTTGGCACACAAGAGGAGACGCAGCTCTTCCGGCTCCTGGCTGAATGTCAGAAGACTCCAGCTGATCAGCAGTGATCAAACGCCGCCTTCAGCAACGCCTCAAAGCCTCCGGGCCAATGGGCTTGCAAGGCTCAGTGACTTTGTCCTTCTCGCTCGGCGACCCGAGCAAGAAGGCTGCACAGCTACGCGGCTGGAGTGAAGACATCGGAGATCCCTTGGCGCTCTCTTCGTAAGCAATGCGCACCAAGGGATCCCCGATTTCTTTGGGGGCCACCGGAAATCCTTCGGAGGGCCGCATGCGGCCCTGGGGCCGCATGTTGTGCACCCCTGGTTTACTCAGACAGGTAGCATCTGTCCAAGATTTCAGACAGAGAGCCATCTCTTTCAGCCCTGCCACTTGCCATCCCTGCAGATGGAGATGCCAGGGGTTGAACCTGAGACTTTCTGCAGACAACTGCCACTAAGCTATGCCCCCCTCTCCATTGACCAACAAGCCAGTGCTGTCGCTTTGATCAGTATCCGCTGTCCGAAGACTTGGTGGTCTTCCCCAGCCTTGCTGCCTGAGATCCTTTTGTACAGGAGGTTGCAAGCTCAGGGTCCCAGATTCAAAGTCGTAGACACAAAGGAAGCTGCCTTTCAATGAAGGACCAATGGTCGGGCCAGCCCAAGACCTCTCGTTGCCTGGGGCAGCATGTCAAATGCTGTCCTCCTTACCTAGGCTTACCATCGTCCCGGAATCTAGGCAGGCTTCGGCATAGTTCGGGCCCGAGCAGCTCCCAAGGATGCACCTCGTCTGGCCAATGGGCTTCCGGTCGACGACGCGACTGAAGCTGGTACCCCGTTGGCCAACCGAGGTGCATCCTTGGGAGCTGCTCTGGCCCGGACTAGGCTGAAACCTGCCTAGATTCCGGGACGATGGTAAGCCTGATGATGTGCCAGCCCCCACTCCTCCCACTCTGCAATGCATTCTGGCTCAGAACCCCCCTCCCCATCACATTTCCTCTTTCTGTCCTCCCTTTTCCAATCCAGGGAGTGGAAGGAGGAGGAGGAGCGTTGGAGGCAAGTAAGTGGACAGAGATGGGTGCCCCCCCCCAATCTGCTGCCTGAGGCAACAGCTTTAGTTGGCCTCATGGATGGGCCGGTCCTGCCATTGCTCCATCTAGCTCAGTATCGTCCAGGCTGACTACACTCAGCCCTCTAGGGACTGAAGGTGAGACTAACAGTTTTTGTAACTGGGTTGTTCCTGTCTATTGTCAAATCTGAATCTTTCATGTGCTTCAGTGAACATGATCAATACAACCGTATGGAAGCTTCCAGATGGGTAGTGCTACTGAGCTACGGCTCATCTCAATAATAATAATAATAATAATAATAATAATAAATAATACCACCACCACTACCACCACCACCACCAGTATTTATATATCGCCTTTCTCTGGTCATCGGATTTCTCCTCCGACTTTAATTCAAGGCGGCTTACATGGGCAGGCAATCTAAACCGAAGCGGTTTTTACATATTACAAATGTTCTAATTTGCATAGAATGCTAATTTCAGGTGGTTTCCTTCACGGTCTGGCCTCTCTCTGGCATTCGCCTCCCACGCATCAACTTGACGGCAACACTGCCTCCCACTTAGTGTGCCAGCTGCAGAATTATCTCTCCCAGCGAGGCATCTGCAGCTCGTCAGTGGCTTGCCTATAGCTCCCGATGGGTCTCGAATTGCCATCCTCAGATCTTCAGGCATATGAGGCGGCCGCTCTACCAACTGAGCCAGACCCCCTACCCAGTAGTGACATCCTTGTATTGTAAAATGCAGAGATTGGGGCTGATGCTGGTTAAGAGAGAGTGGTTTGCCTAAGAAGGGGTGTGTATTTATGATTGCGATTTTAGCTGGGGACTTCAAACGCACAACTCCTATCTTAGTTCTTTTGAACTTGGTTGGTTTTTCACTTCTTGTAATTGGCTGTGCTCATCACTCTGCCCTAACCTAAGGGGCGAACAAGTCATACTATGTGTAGATCTGTACTTAATTAATGTCAATGCCCAGGAGAGAGAACTTGCCCTGCATTTTAGCAGTTCATCCTGGGCTAAGGATGATATGCTATTTTCACATCATTAGCCATTTGCATGAATGGGGTGGGCAAGCCCCATCTTGTTGAAGGAATGAAGGTCCCCAGGGAAATGTGAGCTTGAAAGGCTCAAAAGATCACAATTTTGCCACACAAAGTAAGGAGGCTTGAAGATGGGAGGATGGCACCTGTGAGTGTTGGCGGAGTGTGGCTGCTGTTGTGTAATGTTGATTTCGTGGCAGTCGTAGTAACCACCAAGGACATAGCAAGAGGTCAGACCAAAAATCCATTTAATTCAATATCCAGGTTCCTACCCTGGTCGCACCACATTCTTCTAGGAAGCCCACCGGCAAGACATATACAATAGCCTCCTTGTCTTTGCCCCTTCAACAAGTGGCATTCAGAGATAGACTGCTTTTGAACATGGAGGTTTCAGTTAGCCTTTTTGAGTCCTAGCTGCTGTTCAACCTCTCCCCCTTCACAAAGTTGTTTCAGCCCCCTTTAAAGCAGTCTAGGTCAATGATCATTGCTGCATCTGGTGAGGTGACTTCCGGAAATGAATTATGTGTCTCGGGAAGAAGTACAAGGCAATAGTCCAGGGGTGGGGAATCTATTTGGGGTGGGGGGCCATTTTCCCATGGGGAAAATTGGTTGCGGGCCGGCCGTCAGGCCTTCCAAAATTTTTTGGGGCCCCCACCGCAAATTTATCGCTCCCACCCACCCACTGCTCACTCGCCCGCCCACCCACTGCTTGCTCTCGCTCCCTCCCACCCACCCACCGCTCTCTGAACCCCCTTCCTCTGCTCTCCAACTTACCTCAGGCTCCGGGCCACCGCCGCCTTCCCGCGCCGCCTCCTTTTCAAAGCAGCCTTTCTGTACCTGCGTCACCTCGGTGCCTCCTCCTTTTAAAACCGGCCTTCCTGGACCTGCGCAGAGCGCAGCTGAGGCCGAGATTGCCCTCTTGGCCGGCATCGCGCTCTGCGCAGGTCCAGGAAGGCCGGTTTTAAAAGGAGGTGGCGCGGGCAGCGGCGGAGGAGGCTGAGGCTCCGGTCGCGGTCTGGATCGGTCCGGTCCAGCGCGGGCCGGATCGGTCCGGTCCAGCGCGGGCCGGATCGGTCCAGTCCAGCGTGGGCCGGACCGGTCCGGAGGTTCCCCACGCCTGCTCTAGTCTGAGCCCTAAAATAAATAAATGCATACATTGTGTGTGTGTGTGTGTGTGTGTGTGTGTGTGTGTGTGTGTGTGTGTGTGTGTGTGTGTGTTCTAATCTTGAATAGAACACTTCATTCCAGGTGGTTTCATTTCACAGTCTGGCCTCTCTCTGGCATTCGCCTCCCACACATCAACTTGATGGCAACCCTGCCTCCCACTCAGTGTGCCAGCTGCAGAATTCTCTCTCCCAGCGAGGCTTCTGCAGCTCGTCATATATTCTGTGTGTGAATACAGGTAATAAAGCTCAGCTACCCAGCAAAGGCTTTAGACTGTGATATCCCTACTCTACGCTATCCCCTTTTTCAGAGCTTTTGTCTAAGAAAAGCAAGCACATTTGCAAGCGTCAAGCGCTGCTGAAGGGCCAGTCAGTTCATAAATTCACCATGGTCCTGTAGTGCAATCTTCTCAGGACTGTGTCACTTCAGAATGCAGGTGGGGGGTTGCATATTTGGATGTTCTCCTGCCTAAAACACTTCCCGAATGTGGAATACTCTGCACATCGGGGCAAAGGTTAGTCTGGAACACTCTTCCTTGACTTGCTAGCTTTCTACATTCAAAGAGTCTTGAGACGGGAGAGCGTTCAAGCATTTGAATCTCTTCTCTGCCCCCCATGTCTGCATTCTGAAATGTGATAGTTCTGGCAGCACATGCTCTTTCTGAATATTTAACTTTCCAGTTGGACATTGGGAGGATGTTCCTTCCCAAGTCTCTCTCAAAAGCACTGCAAGCAAGTCGCCTTTGGACCCTAGAACAATGCTGTCAAACACAAAATTATAATACATGTAAATAGGCAAACGACGAAACGGAGACCGTTTTAAAAACAGTTTAGTCAAATATTTGGGTTTCCAACTTGGTGACATGGTTGTTAAATTGTAAGTATGTTTTTGAGGCAGGCGGAAACCAAAACATTTAACTAAGCAACACTCTCTCTGTTTTGTCGTTAGCTTGTTTACATGTACAGTACAGTATATCTTAGGAGACGGATACATGGACTCATTCCCACATTACATTTTATCATTTTGACTGACATGATGATTAATATTCCTTCCTGTAGGGGGAAAAGAGGTCACTTAGGGTATAGGGTTGCTGATTTTTCCCCACCTTTCAGAGTCCTTTTACAATGAAGATGATCTCAGCCTGTACTGAAAAATCTTTGGCCGATTCTAATTAAAAAGGCATCTCACCCCTCTGCTTTTGCTTAGAATTTATAATTGTTCTGCTGGTGGGTCTAATCAAATTAGACCAGCTTAAAGAAACCCAGATGAGCTTTGAAATGTATGTTGTTGTTTTTTCCAAGGATCAGATTCGAATCACTCAGTGTTGGTAACCGTTTATTTCTTCATTCCCTCTTGAAATCCTGGCAAATAGCACATAGATCACAATGGCGGTAGGCCCAGGTAAGTCACATGAGGCATAAGGACATGTTTGTGCCTGCTGGAGTCTACATTGTTTTGAAATGTGTGAGTTTTGAAATGCGCAAGATGGACCTCCCTAGGGAAACAGAAAATTTATGGTCCGATTTATTGTCTTTCGGGTGCCACGAGGCTCTGGCTATGTTTGCTGTAACCGACTAACCTGTTTATGCCTCTGGAATTTGCTCCCTAAGGAAGTGCGGGCAGTTGCTAGGGAGATCTGTGAATTCTTCCCTAAGACGGAAAAAACCTTTCTGTCTTGGAGGGCCCTTTTCCCATTGTTGTGCCCTGCCACCAAGCTCCTGCATGTTGCAAAGGATTCTGGGGCATATAAACATATGTACAAGGTACAGATTTATTTATTTATTTTTAAAAAATTATACCCCGCCTTATCCCATGCCAAGGCAAATGCTCAAGGCGGCTTACAACAAAGTTAAAAATACATAATTTAAAACAATACATAAAATAAATTAAAAACAATAAAAACAGGGGTAGCCATGTTAATCTGTTGTAGCAACACCCGCCCCCTCCAAAGTTTTGTGGCACCTTCAAAGCTTCTTGTGGGTTAGAGTTCCATAGGATCCCCAGCCTCTGCCCTCCTCCCTTGTCTCTAGCTGAAGTTCACGGGCAATAGCTTACAACAAAGTTAAAAATACATAATTTAAAACAATACATAAAATAAATTAACAATAAAAACCACTGGGTTTTTTTAAAAATTCTCCTGGCAAAGACAATATAGAGCAGAGAAGCAATGGAGCAAAACATCTTGAGACCCAGAAGTCCGACATCAACCCATCACCCAAACGCTAGACGAAACAAACGTTTTGAGCCCTCGCCGAAAAGTCATGAGGGAGAGGTAATTCTCAATTCCCTTGGCAAAGAATTCCACAATTGTGGTGCCACAACAGAGAAGGCTCGCCCAGATGGGAAGGTCTGTTCAGGCTCCTCCCCGTATTATTCACATTTTTACCCAAGGAACACACCACGTTCTTCCTTTCCTACCCTTTGTTCTCAAAACAGTTCTGGATAGGTTCAGCTCAGGTCTGTAGCCCAGTGGAAATTTGAACCCAGGTCTCTCCGGGCTTGTTTGACACTCTAGCCCAGGGGTGGCCAACCTTCTACCATGAGGGCCTCTGTGTTCTTAAGAGTTGAGTAGAAGCCAGAATCTTGGCAGCTGCAAGTGCTGCTAAAGCAGCTGCACCTGCCGAAATGCCCTCACCGATACAACCATTAAAGGGCCAGGAGCATTCATGTTGAAAGGTTGGCCACCCCTGCTCTAGCCTCTGCACCAGCCCCCCCCCCCCCATCTGACCCATTTGGATTGAAATCAGGGCCTCGGAAATGCACGTAGACATGACAGGAATCACTAGAACTGGGTAAGCTAAGTGGCAACGGAGGAAGCTGCCTTCTCCTAAGCGTCAGACTGTAGGTTTGCCTAGCTTAACGTTGTCTGCGCTACTTATTGGCAGCATCTTTCCACAATTTAACAGACAGGATCTTTCCTGGAGATTGCAGGCATTCAACCTGGAACTTCTGGGTGCAAAGCAGACGTTATCGACCACAGAGCGACAATCCCCTTCCCAGTATCACTGAAGAGATCTTGAGAAGTTTCCAAGGAACTTCCCAGTTGATGACCTCCCAGTTTCCCCACTGCCTGCATTCCCAGACCAGTCATCTTGGGCCTTCATTGAGCTAGCAGCGTCTCCCTTTCTCCTCCAGAGCAGTGAAAAGCAGTTTTTGCAATAGATAAGGACTTTCAAAGGCACTCTCTCCCCCCCCGCCCCTCCCATTTTCAGAATCATCTTGTTCCCCAGGGACAACAGATGCTGTATGTCCAGGTTTGAAATGCTGTTTTCCTTGATTTGGGGGTTCTCCTGCAGGTTTGGTTGGAACAGTCTCTGATCGAGCCCTGCAATAGTTTCAGACATGCTACGCTGTTGGAAATGAGCTAGGGAAAAATCTAGGAAGAGTTGCCTCCTCCCTGCCCTTTCCCAGCAATTTTTAGCCAAATCTGAAACCCCAAGTCTGCAAGGCCCTGTTTCTCCCTGCAACTCCCCGTTGGTGGGGAGAGCAGTTTTTCAACAACCCCTGGCCAGGAGCTGCGGGCTCATAGCAACCTGTTCCCTGCCTGAGGGTTGTTGTGACTGGTCCAACCAGTTGCAAAAGATCGTCTGGACCTACACCAATGGAATGATTTGAGGTTTTCCCAAAAAAAGGGCTAGTCCATCTCTTGGAAGGCAACGCCTTCTAGAGGGGTAGCCATGTTAATCTATTGTAGCAACACCCGCCCCCTCCAAAGTTTTGTGGCACCTTCAAAGCTTCTTGTGGGTTAGAGTTCCATAGGATCCCCAGCCTCTGCCCTCCTCCCTTGTCTCTAGCTGAAGTTCACGGGCAATAGCACAGCTTTGCCATTTGTCCCCAAGTGCATGACCTGATTCCGTGCACTTCATTCCATTCCTGTGACATCCCTGAGGTCACCCAGTTTGCGTTGTGCAATTTCCTCATCCTTTTCTGCTTTTAACGGCCCCACAAGCTCGGTGTCATAAGAACATAAGAACATAAGAAGAGCCCTGCTGGATCAGGCCAAAAGCCCATCTAGTCCAGCTTCCTGTGTCACACAGTGGCCCCACCAGATGCCTCAGGGAGCACACGAGACACAAGATACCTGTGTCCAGTCGCCACTCCCTTGCACCTGGCACAGAGAAAACCCACTTCTAGAAAAACCAGGAGGTTGCTTATGGCTTGTAACCTGTGATGGTCTTTTCCTCCATGAATTTGTCCAAACCCCTTTTAAAGGCATCTAGACCAGGTGCCATCACCACATCCTGTGGCAAGGAGTTCCACAGATGAATCACACGCTGGGTAAAGAAATATTTTCTTTTGTCTGTTCTAACTCTCCCTCCACTCAATTTTAGTGCGTGTCCCCTGGTTCTGGTGTTGTGCGAGAGGGAGAAGAATTTCCCTCTATCCACTCTCTCCATCCCATGCACAATTTTATAAGTCTCAATCATGTCCCCCCTCAGGCGCCTTTTTTCTAGGCTGAAAAGCCCCAGACGCTGTAGCCTTTCCTCATAAGGGAGGTGCTCCAGCCCACAAATCATTCTGGTCGCTCTTTTCTGCACCTTTTCCAATTCAACTATATCCTTTTTGAGGTATGGTGACCAGAACTGGACACAATACTCCAGATGTGGCCTTACCATCGATTTGTACAAAGGCATAATGATATTGGCCGTTTTATTCTCAATCCCTTTTTTAATGATCCCGAGCATGGAATTGGCCTTCTTCACAGCCGCCGCACACTGGGTCGACACTTTCATCGACCTGTCCACCAGTGTCATCTGCTGATGTCGGTGCGCTCCGTCTTCCTTTTTGGTGAGGTCATCCATAAGAAGAACATAAGAACATAAGAAGAGCCCTGCTGGATCAGGCCAAAAGCCCATCCAGTCCAGCTTCCTGTGTCACACAGTGGCCCCACCAGATGCCTCAGGGAGCACACGAGACAACAAGATACCTGTGTCCAGTCGCCACTCCCTTGCACCTGGCACAGAGAAAACCCACCTCCAAAACCAGGAGGTTGCTTATGGCTTGTAACCTGTGATGGTCTTTTCCTCCATGAATTTGTCCAAACCCCTTTTAAAGGCATCTAGGCCAGGTGCCATCACCACATCCTGTGGCAAGGAGTTCCACAGATGAATCACACGCTGGGTAAAGAAATATTTTCTTTTGTCTGTTCTAACTCTCCCTCCACTCAATTTTAGTGCGTGTCCCCTGGTTCTGGTGTTGTGCGAGAGGGAGAAGAATTTCCCTCTATCCACTCTCTCCATCCCATGCATAATTTTATAAGTCTCAATCATGTCCCCCCTCAGGCGCCTTTTTTCTAGGCTGAAAAGCCCCAGACGCTGTAGCCTTTCCTCGTAAGGGAGGTGCTCCAGCCCACTAATCATTCTGGTCGCTCTTTTCTGCACCTTTTCCAATTCAGCTATATCCTTTTTGAGGTATGGTGACCAGAACTGGACACAATACTCCAGATGTGGCCTTACCATCGATTTGTACAAAGGCATAATGATATTGGCCGTTTTATTCTCAATCCCCTTTTTAATGATCCCGAGCATGGAATTGGCCTTCTTCACAGCCGCCGCACACTGGGTCGACACTTTCATCGACCTGTCCACCAGGACCCCAAGATCTCTCTCTTGATCCGTCACAGACAACTCAGAACCCATTAGCGTATATGTGAAATTTTGGTTTCTTGCCCCAATGTGCATCACTTTGCACTTACTTACATTGAAGCGCATCTGCCATTTTGCTGCCCATTCTCCCAGTTTGGAGAGATCCTTCTGGAGCTCTTCACAATCCCTGCTGGTCTTTACCACCCGGAAAAGTTTAGTGTCATCCGCAAACTTGGCCACCTCACTGCCTATCCCCAAGTCCAGGTCATTTATGAATAAGTTGAAAAGCACCGGTCCCAAGACCGATCCTTGGGGCACACCGCTTTTCACCTCTCGCCATTGTGAAAATTGCCCATTGACTCCCACTCGCTGTTTCCTGGTCTTCAACCAGTTCCTAATCCACAAGAGGACCTGCCCTCTTATTCCCTGACTGTGGAGTTTTCTCAGGAGCCTTTCATGAGGGACCGTGTCAAACGCCTTCTGAAAATCCAGATATATAATATCCACGGGTTCGCTCGCATCCACATGCCTGTTGACCTTTTCAAAAAATTCTAACAGGTTTGTGAGGCAAGACTTCCCCTTGCAGAAGCCATGCTGACTCTCCCTCAGCAGAGCTTGTTCTTCTATGTATTTTAAGATTTTATCCTTAATGAGACTTTCCACCATCTTCCCTGGAACAGATGTTAGGCTGACCGGCCTGTAGTTCCCCGGGTCCCCCCTCCTTCCTTTTTTAAAGATTGGCGTGACATTAGCTATCCTCCAATCCTCTGGCACAGTGGCCGTTTTAAGGGACAAGTTGCATATTTTGGTCAAGAGGTCAGCAACTTCATTCTTGAGTTCCTTCAGAACTCTTGGGTGGATGCCATCCGGGCCTGGTGATTTATTGATCTTTATTTTGTCAATTAAGTCTGAGACGTCTTCTCTTTTAACCTCTATTTGACTTAATTCTTTAGTCAGGGGAGACCGTTCCGGCAGCGGTATTTGCCCGAGGTCTTCTGCCGTGAAGACAGATGCAAAGAACTCATTTAATTTCTCTGCAGTCTCCAAGTCCCCTTTTATCACCCCTTTCTCTCCCTCACCATCCAGCGGACCCACCGTTTCCCTGGCAGGTTTCCTGCTTCTAACATATTTGAAGAAGCTTTTATTATTCCCTTTTATGTTGCCTGCCATACGTTCCTCAAAGTCTTTCTTGGCCTCCCGTATCATCTTTTTACATTTCTTTTGCCACAGTTTGTGCTCCTGTTTATTTTCCTCATTAGGGCAAGACTTCCATTTACGGAAGGAAGCTTCCTTGCCTTTTATAGCCTCCTTAACTGTGCTTGTTAGCCATGCCGGCATCCTCCTGGACTTGGTCGAGCCCTTCCTCCTTTGTGGGATACACTCCCGCTGGGCCTCTACGACTGTTGTTTTAAACAGCCTCCATGCACTCTGGAGCGATTGGACTCCTTTTACCTTCCCTTTCAGCTTTTTCTTAACTAGTCTTCTCATTTTGGGGAAGTCTGCCCTTCGGAAGTCAAGGGTTTTCGTGTCAGATTTGCTCGGCACTCTCCCTCCGACATGCATGGCGAAACAGATCGCAGCATGGTCACTGTTCCCCAACGGTTCGGTAACATTTACCTCCCTGACCAGATCTTGAGTGCCACACAATATCAAGTCCAGAGTCACCTGTCCTCTGGTCGGTTCCGTGACAAGCTGCTCTAAGGCACAGTCATTTAACATATCCAGAAATCCAGTCTCTCTTTCATGACCTGAGCATGAATTGACCCAGTCGATGTGAGGATAATTGAAGTCCCCCATGACTACAACCCTGTCTCTCGTTGACACCTCCCTGATTTGCTTCCTTATTTCAAGGTCCCCTTCAGGTTTTTGATCTGGAGGACGGTAGCATGCCCCTACTATTACATCACTCTTGGAGCCTGGTAATCTAACCCACAGTGATTCTACGGAGGAGTCAGAGCCCCCCTCCAGCTCTACTCTGGTGGATTCTACCCCCTCTTTGACATAGATGGCCACCCCACCTCCAACACGCCCCTCTCTGTCCCTCCTATAGAGTTTATATCCTGGAATTGCAGTATCCCACTGGTTCTCCGCATTCCACCAGGTTTCTGTTATACCTACTATGTCAATGTTTTCCCTAGCCACCAAACATTCCAGTTCTCCCATCTTTGCCCGTAGACTTCGGGCATTTGCATAAAAGCACTTATATACCTGGTCCCCCAAGAAGGGCTGCATGTTTGCCCCTTTATTCCTGCAGCCTTCTGTTTTGCTAGACTGGCTGTCATGTCCCATCACGCTACCACTCCCAATTCTTATTCTGTTATTACTTGATTGTTCCCCATCCTCTGCACCCTCATTCCCGAGGAATGAGGAGTCCCGAACCGGATGCCCCTCGGCTCCTGTCGGCTTTCCCCCAGGAGTCAGTTTAAAAGCTGCTCTGCCACCTTCTTAATGTTACGCGCCAGCAGTCTGGTTCCGTTTTGGTTCAAGTGAAGCCCGTCCCTCTTGTACAGGCCCGGCTTGTCCCAAAACGTTCCCCAGTGCCTAACAAACTTAAACCCCTCCTCCTCACACCAGTGTCTCATCCACGCATTGAGACCCCTGAGCTCCGCCTGCCTAGCTGTCCCTGCGCGTGGAACAGGTAGCACTTCTGAGAACGCCACCTTTGGGGTCCTGGATTTGAGCTTCCTACCTAGCAACCTAAATTTGGCCTCCAGGACCGCCCGGCTACATTTCCCCACGTCGTTGGTGCCAACATGCACCACAACCGCTACCTCCTCCCCAGCACTCTCTACCAGCCTATCTAGACGAGAGGTGATGTCCGCAACCTTCGCACCAGGTAGGCAAGTCACCGTGCGGTCCTCACATCCGTCACAGACCCCCCTTTCTATGTTCCTGACTATAGAGTCACCCACAACAAGAAGCCCCCTTCCCCCTCTCCCCAGAGGAGTATCCATAGTGCGACTGGATACGGGCCCATCACCTGAAGAAGGGGTCCCCACTGTGGGATTGTTTCCCTCTTTTCCAGAGCAATGTCCTCCAGCCCTGAGACTCCCTTCCCTGGCAGCTGAAGTGCTGGCCAACTGAGGGTAGGACGATGCCTCCACGTCCCTAGAAGTCTCACCCTGGTTCCTCTCTACCTGTCTCTGCTTCTCCAGGTCAGCAACCGTGGCTTCAAGGGAGCGAACCCGTTCCCTGAGAGCCTGGAGCTCTTTGCACCGAGCACACACCCATGACATGTGCCCAAGAGGCAGATAGTCATACATGTGACACTCAGTGCAAAACACTGGATAGCCCCCACCCTTCTGCTGGCTGTCTGACTGCATAGCTTTTTTTGTAAGTTATGGGTTTAAAACAGTTTGGGTACCTTAATGTTATTGGAGCTCTCCTCTCTTCAAGGGACGTGCCGGGCAGTGTGTGGGGCCTGGCTTCCTCGCCCCGCTGCTGAACTCGCTGTGTCTTTTTTTATCTTGCCACTTTGTCCCCGTGAGCCACTTGGTCCCCGTGAGGCCACTCGCTGCTCCATAAAACCTCGGAACAAAATAGGTTGCGTCTGTGAGACCTGTAGAGCATTGCGTGTTTCCCAGCTCACCTTGGGAGTCATTGGGCAGTGAATCAAATACCAGTGCTTGCTTTTTTTTTTTTTTTTGGAAACTGTGGCAATGCAAAGTTTGCTACCTCGTATTTTCAGCGCTCGCTTTTCTGGGGAGTTCATGGCGATGGCATGATCTGAACCTGCAGGTCAGTAGCAAACTACCTTAACAGAGTTGCTTCTGTCGCTCTTGACGTGCACCAATCCCATTGTATCCATCTGGTTGTACCCTGTTTCATCACTGTCAGTTGTACTGTTGCTCAAGATAGAATGCTTAAACATATCTTTTTCTTTTCCCATTTGTTCTGGGGTTCCTCCATAGCATGTGTCCCTCGGTGCTAGTTTCCTCTTTGCAGCTACTTATGTATTTATTTGTTCTTTTAGAATATTTATATACTGCTTTTTAAACTAAACAAAGGTCTTGAAGTGACTTGCATAGCAAAATACAAGGGAAGAAGTGTTCGCTGTTCCAAAGGAGCTCAAAGTCTTTAAACACACACCACACCAGGCACCGGATGAGTAGGGAAGGTTTCTCTCCCCTTGCTAGATATAAGAGAACCACCACTTAAATAGGGGCCCCTTTGTGTTGAGTCCCTACGATAGCTACCAGTTAAAGCCCTAAACCGGTGGTTCCCAAACTGTGTGTCATGACACCTTAGGGTATTGCAGCACACTCACAGGGGCACCGCGGGATGTCCCCAGTGGCTCCTTCTACTGGCTCTCCCAGGTGCTGCCATCTTGGATCGTGTGAAATCTCGTGAGAAACAAGATGGTGGTGCTGCCATCATGGATCTCATGAGATTTGGGTACCGCCACCTTGGAACTCACGAGATCTCGCGAGACTTGAGCGCCACTATCTTGGATTTCAGGTGATCCAAGATGGCAGTGCCTGGCTGAGCCAGGATGAAAAGGCTGTGGGGGCGCCGTGACCCCAGTAAGTTTGGGAACCACTCCACTAAACTGTTTGAGAGCAGGGTCGCTAAAGAACGGTGTCTTCCGGTACAAGGATCTCTGCATGCTTCAGTGTTGGGAGAGACCCTGCTTCACCTCCCCTCTGAAGTGTGGTGAGGATGGAAGACAAGACTGCAGCGTAAAGGTGACCAGGTTGGGCCCTTGCCCCAGCAGGCCCCCGGGGGCCCTGCCCTCTCTTCTGGCAATTGGTCAGAATCATGATGTTGTCCATTTATTCAGCCCATTTCTTGGAGTAATCCAAGAAGCTGGACTGTGCCTGCTTCTCAGATTGTTTTAATTTGCGATTTTCTTCTCATGACTGCGTTTGATTTCATTTTTATTCAGTCTTCAAGGAGCTCAGGGTGATATATGGGGGTCTCCCCCCCCCCATTCTATCCTCACAACTATCCAGTGTGGTGGACTAGTCTGAGAGAGTAACTAGCCCATAGTTACTTTTTTTTCACCTAGTGACTGATAGAGCAGCGGTTTCTCAAACTGGTGGATCGTGACCCACCAGAAGAACCAGATGCTGTCCCCTGCCACCTTAAGGAGCGGGGACAGCATGGCAGTGGAACTGGGGATCGCTGCCACCACCAGAAAAAAGTTTAAAAATGAACTTTATTCACTTACTGGGGGTCCTGGAGCCCTCCAGAGGGTGCAGGGAGGCTTGTGGGCCTCCCAAGCTTTAGATCACCACGGAATGGCAATTACGACCACTTCTGGCTTTCGTCCAAAACCCAGAAGTGATCTTAATCGCCGTTCTGCGGCGATCTAAAGCTCAAGGAGGCCCATGGAGGGGTCCACAGGCCTCCCCGCACCCTCCGGAGGGTTCCAGGGGCCCCAGTAAGTGAATAAAGTTCATTTTCCCCCTAGCAGCGGCGATCCCTGGGATCGCCGCCGCCGCTTTCCCCAACCTCGCAAGCACTCAACGTTCTCTCCACCTCACGGGGAGAACTTTGAGAAACACTGTGATAGAGGATTTGAATTCAGATCTTTTCCATTCTAGCCCAATACTCTAACCCTGCACTGCCTTGATTGCTTATTATCCACCTTGAAGGTCCCGTTTAGAATGGAAAGACAGGGCATAAGTATTTTAATAAGCGGGTTATTGCCATCCTCTTTCCCCACCTAACTTGCAGTGTCGTCAGTCCTTTTCTGTGGGCTTTTGTCAGCCTGGAGTTCCACCCCATGATATCTGTCGTCGTTTGTACAAATACTGTAGTGAACTTGGGCGTTTGAGTGCTTATCAGATTGAAAGCAAAACAGGGCCACCCTAAAACAAGGTAATGGTTTATATGTGCACAGCAGGGCACTCCCTACATATACAGAAGTGAGTTGGTCTGTAAATTAAAAGATAATTAAAATTAAAAGATAAAGGAAAGGAAACCCTGAGCATGCCTTGTAGCCTCCAGAGCCCCGGAACGTGGAAGGTGCCATTTTTTTGGGGGGGGGGGAAGGAGAACAAACAGGAGCAGAGCACTGAGGTGGGTAAATGAGGATTGGCCTTTTGAGCTTTATGGCAGGGGTTCTCAACCTGTGGTACGTGTACCCCTAGGGGTATGCGGACCAATGGCAGGGGGTACGCCAGACTCTGCCCCTTATCAGCATCAATCAGTAGTTAATTACTTGTTAGTTAGAACTTAAATGCTGTCTGTCTGTCTCTCTCACACACCCCCACACCCCACCCCACATACACCCCCACACAGAGAGAGAGTTAAGTAAGACATGTTTTCACATTTAAAATTGTTTTAGTACTTTTTATTTAATGATTAATTAGCCAATTAATTAATCCAATTAATTAGCAGGGGGTACTTCAGAAATTTGAACCGTGATAGGGGGTACCCAAGCCTCCAAAGGTTGAGAACCCCTGCTTTATTGTATTCTGGGGGTGAATGTTTGGGGAGGCGCAGCATTTTGTTGCAGATCCCACTTGTAGAAAGCAAAGTACCGTCATTTTTTTGCACTGCCGTTGAATCGCCTGTTCGTTTCCAGAGCGTCTTGTTCTTTCAAAATCTGGCATCCACCTGGTCCCCGCGTCCTTCAGCTTCCAGAACTTAATTGTCTCATTTGATTATTTCAGATGCATTGCTTACAGGTCTCCCAGCATGTGACCAAGATAGCAGTCACTGGAGCAAATGCTGATGTCTCCATCTCTAGTGTACGCTCCCGGCAAGCTGCTCCAGATTAATTTCTCGCAGAACTTTGTTTTGTTTCAGGGAGTGGGGAGGGGAAGGAGCCGTGAGGGAGATGTTTCTAGTGGATTGGGTCCCATTCATCTCGCTCTGATCCTGTGACACTTGATCTTTCCACCTCTCGGTTTATTCTTTTTCAGTCCTGGCTGTAATACCGAGGGTAACAAAATCCTTCTCATACCTATTGCATAATCTCTTCAGAAAGCGAAGACAATATACCAGCACGTCTGGGGGAAATCAAAAGCAGAAACATTTAATCTGTCATTAAAGTGAATTAATTTTGTCTGGAAAACAAAATAATGGGCTGGTTTGAATGCACTGCTTAGCTTATTGAGGGAGAGGTAGCCCCATTGATAACATAGTAAGAATAGTGCATTGTGGTTTTATGACAATCTGTGGTTCTACGTTCTTTTTTCTTCTTCTTCTTTTTGGCAGTCAGTCACTGATTGAAGGATGGTCCGGACTAGTTATTGGGAATTGGTAACATCTTGTGTGCTCCAGCCATTAATGGCCCCACCGCACCAGTTATTCGCATACGACTTGAGTGGAGTTAGAAATTTCAGTCAACCAAGGAATTGTCTGGTTACATTCATAAAACGATCTCTCCAAAACAAAAACTCGCCTCCGTATCATTGCACTGCTTGTTGAAATGAACAGGAGTCTTTGCCTTTATCACACAATCATCTTTTCTACCAATGTGTGCTAGCCTTTTGTTTCCACCAGCTTAGGTGGAAGGGATGTTTTTCTTCTGCTGCAATATAGTAGGGTCCCTGTATCCGTGGGGGATACGTTCCAGGCCTCCCCGTGGAGACTTGAAAACTGCAGATAGGTGCGAATGGTTTTCTGAGGGCCCCCACACGCAGTGGAGCAGGGGGGCCACCTGCTATCCACAGATAAACGAATCCGCGGATAGCCCCTCTCCCCATAATAGCATGTTGCTGTTTTTAACATAAATTTTCAAGCATGGTTTTTATAGCTAGGAACATAAGAAGCTGTCTTAGACCGAGTCAGATCAGTGATCCATTTGGGTCTGTGCCAACTGGCATTAGCTCTCCAGGATCTCAGCTTGGATTTTCCCCTGCCCTACCTGAAGATACCAGGGATTTGAACCCAGAACCTTGTGCATGCAAAGCAGGGGCTCTGCACAGGGCTATGACCCCTTGCTCAGTTTTATATTGGGGAAGGACCATAGCGCAATGGTAGAGCCTCTGCCCTGCATGCAGAAGGTCCTGGGTTCAACCCCTGGCACGTCTGGGTAGCACAGGGAACGACCCTTTACTCGAAACTCTGGCCAGATGCTGCCACTGTTACCCTATGAACCAATGGTCGGACTCTGTATCAGGCAGCCGATACGTTCCTGTTATTTTACTTGATTATTGTCAAGTGTTTCAAGGACCGTTCCTTCGACCATTCTTGGGAAAGTTGGGGTGTAAATTGTTGCCATAACCCCATCCAGCCTGCATGTGATGTCATTGCGCCATGTAGCACTGACAGGGTTTGTATGGGTTTGGAGAGCTGGATGGAGGATATGAGTCAGTACCATGGGTTGTTTAATAGGCTATCTCAGTGTTATGCTTTCATGTAATTTGACACTGTATTAATCTGTTTAAAGTTTAGTTTAATTATGCACTTGGAGCTACACCCGGCTTTCAGGCGGGCTTGCATTTTTTCCCTTCTCCAACAGAAACAAAAACATCTCTTAACCGAGCTTGGCTTGGGCCTTCAAACCGCTGGCTCTTGAATCCTCTTGTTTCTTCCATGGTGTCACCGTGCAGACTGTTTTTGAGGTTGTCCTTTCTTGGAGCATGGAGGATGAATGAACTCACTTGCAGAAATCAAATACGGATTTCGGGAATGGCTACATGATGTTTTAAGAGGATGAAACCCAAACTGATTAGCCTGTCCCCTGTGTCCACAGCTGGACCAGCATTCAAGGATAGCTGGTTCCGGGACCCAGTGTCTGAACGATGTCCTTGTGTTGTAGTAGGCTTTTTCCTGTTCAATTAGATTTCAATACCGCGAGTCTCCCAAAGTGTACCAAATAAAGCTTGTTGTGACACACAGGCAAGCGTCGGCAAGCGGTTCGAGGAGTTCGATGTGTCTTGCGTTCTCGTACTTCACGCGCCAAAACTGGAGAGCTGCGTCGCCGTGTGACAGAAGATGGAAAAACTGAACTTTACCCAATCAGAGGTAGTGTTCAGTGCAGTGGGACGGGACAGAAAGTGAAGCGTTCAGTCAATCGGAATCGAGTGTGAAAAGACTCGATTCTGATTGGTTGAAAGGCCGAGATGAGTGTCAACGGAGAGAGCGATTCCTGACCAATATAGACAGAAAGCGGTGCGGCCGGCTTTGCTTCGCCTTGTTTCGCACCGTGCCGCAGGCTGTGTGCCATAACTTACCGGTAGTTTAAAGGGTGCAATGGAATTAGCTAGTGGAGCTCACTCTTGCTCCAGGTGTGGGGCCAGAGACGTGGAGGAAAAGAGGGAGGAAGACCATCTGGGCTTTACAGCCTAGTTGGAGAGGTTGGAGAAGAGAAGCATTGGTTGTTGGTCCAAACAAGTGACCATTCAATGATTGAGGGTTCAGAGAGGGGGAGAAAATGCATGTTATGTCTTGGGAGCAAAATCTGACGTGATGGTTGATCAAGAGCCCCCCCCCCTCCTGAAGTGAGTAGATATTTTGCTTTGAACAGATTAACCTGCCTTAGTAAGAAGGCAGACCATCGGTCCATTGGGGTGAGTATTGTTGATGCTGATTGACCGCAGCTCTCCAGTGTGTTCAAGAGAGGTTCTTCCTACCCCTGCCTAGAGATGCCAGGGATTAAACCTGTGATCTTCTGCGTGCAAAGAAGGGGCATAACCACTGGGCTCTACAGCCTTGCCTCAAACTGAAAGGTTGACTCATGGGGTCATGAGGTTGTTGTATGAAGCGAAGTCTCAGAAAGGAGCTTGGGTGAGAGATAAGCAAATAGTAGTTGAGGAGTTGTCATGCACTGTCCAATGACCCATAGCTGCTTGAGAGAGGTCAGTAGAACTGATTTCTTGCCGTCATTTGTTGTTGTTGTTCAGTCGTTAAGTCGTGTCCGACCCTTCGTGATCCCATGAACCATATCCCGCCAGGCCTTCCTGTCCTCCACTATCTTCCTGAGTTCGCTCATTTTCATGTTCGTTGCATCGGTGATGCTGTCTAACCATCTCATCCTTTGCCTTCCCCTTCTCCTTTTGCCTTCAGTCTTTCCCAGCATCAGAGTCTTCTCCAGAGACTCCTCTCTTCGCATTAGGTGGCCAAAATATTTGAGCTTCAGCCTCAGTACCTGTCCTTCCAGGGAACAGTCAGGGTTGATTTCATTTAGGATTGACTGATTTGATCTCCTAGCAGTCCAAGGGACTCTCGGGAGTCTTCTCCAGCACCACAGTTCGAAAGCATCTATTCTTCGGCGCTCAGCCTTCCTTATGGTCCAACTCTCGCAACCGTACATTGCTACTGGGAACACCATCGCCCTGACTATGCGAACTTTTGTTGGCATGGTGATATCTCTGCTTTTTATTATGCTGTCTAAGTTTGCCATAGCTTTCCTTCTTGCCGTCATTACTCTTTTGCAGTGCTGTGTTCCTGAACACCATAGTATCAGAGCTGGTCAACTCATGACACAAAATGAAGTGGAAAGGTCTTGAGATGATAGGCTGGAGCAGTCCATCGTTTGGAGTGGGTCATATTTTAGAACGATCTCCTCTGGGTAATAAAACTCTCTGCATATTGAAAACTAGTGCATCAGGGAGGAAGGGTTCTCATGCTGCTGTGCTGGTTTTCTCCTTGCGGGGAATTTGTAATTAAAGGGAGCATTCAAAGACGGTGCTATGCACTTGCAGCCTGAGGTGACTGCAGCCCATTCTGCTGCCTTAGTCTTACCTAATTTTGCTGCATGTTCTTTGCTCACTTGATGGGCTTTGGGACTTTGCCAGCAACTCGACACCTACAAACCCGTTAGAATGTAATGCTTGGATTTAAATCAATGCACGCAAGCTTAACGACACACCTATCGTTCCTTGGGCTGTTTGCTTTTGCTGTAATGCCTTTCTGCTACCAAATTGCTTGCTTGCTAACTGCACAACATTGGTATAGACTGAAATACACAGAGAATTTTATTTAGGACGTGGTCCGGCCAGAGTAAAGCCCTTGAAAGTCCCATTGATAATATGAAGCATGTGCTTAAATCTTTCCCGCTGGTTTCAGCAGGGCATCAAAATGCTTGACTTCTCGGTTAGATCATATCCCCTGCCTCCAGTGCAAATTTAAAGTCCAACTTTACACCCACTAATAACTTCTGATGCGGAGATGTTTGCTGAAAGTATCATTCCTTTGCAGTCAACCAGGGAGGTGGCTGGAGGAGGTAGCGATTTTGTTAAAGGAACTTAACAAAACATCTGTGCCAGGTGCAGAGGAGTGACAGCAGGAAACAGGTTATCTTGTTGGCTGTGTGCTCCCTGAGGCATCTGGTGGGGCCACTGTGAGATACAGGAAGCTGGACTAGATGGGCCTTTGGCCTGATCCAGCAGGGCTCTTATGTCCTTATGTTAACTTTAGGCCTTGCTTGTCGCATCTCTGAAGAGAGCAAGGTGTTGGCTGTATTGCCTCAAGGGAGGCACAGGCGTTTTACAGTTTGCTTCAAATTTGCAGATGGTCCCATCCCAAGGGTCCGAAGGCAGACGACTGTGTCCATCTTCACTGTAGCCCTGCAAGGGAGGCCAGAGTTTCCTCCCCTTTTGCACATTAGGGAATGGAGACTGTGGGCCCAATCCTATTCAGCTTTCCAGTACTGATGCAGCCGTGCCAATGGAGCATGCGCCTGCAGTGGGGGGGAGCAGTCACGGAGGTCTCCTCAAGGTAAGGGAACTCCCTTGGGGCTGCATTGCGGCTGCATCGGCACTGGAACGTTGGATAGGATTGGGCCCTGAGTCAGTGATTTGCCCATCCCTGGGGGAAGATTTCACATGTTCAACATTCAGTAACTGCCCGGTGCAGTGGGGACTTGCATGTGTGAAGTCACATCTCTGGTCACGCGCTGCAGACAGAAGGGGGACTCCTTCGTCCCCTTCCAACATCTCCGATGTGGCGTTGTGCAAGGAAAGCAATTCATATGTGGAGGTGCAGAAAGTGATGGGATGTTGGGGCATAAATTTATGGGTACATCTTTTAGCCCAAGATGGCATTTGAAGTGCATGTTGTGAGAAACTGGCTCTCAAGGGATGCAGGACAGGCGCTCCTTTGAGTGACTGTAGGCGGAGGAGGCTGAGCCAAGGCAGTTGAGTATGGTGAGGTACTCTGCATGTGGCTGGCTCCACTTCTGCTTGGAAATACATGTGGGTTTGATCTCAGTGTTCAGGTCATCGGAGTATTTTCAGTATGATTCCTATGACGGACTGCAAGGATAAAAGTTGGTGGCTTTTCCACTTTCGTGGCTTCTTCCAAAGAACCTTGGAAACTGTCTTCTGCATCTTTTTTAGTTTGTGAGCCCTTTTGGGACAGGGAGCCATTTAAAATCATTTGATTTTGTCTGTAAACCGCTTTGTGAACTTTTTGTTGAAAAGCGGTATATTATTATTATTATTATTTATTAATACACAGCCTTGTAGAGGCAAAATGGCCTGCAACTGCCAACAGCTGTATAGTTGGGTCAGCAAACGTCGCAATCTGCTTAGCGTTTCCTTGGGTTGCCGTCGTCTGCTGCATTTAGCCGCCCTCCTGAATAGCAGATTTTTGCTGCAGCGCTGCAGCAGCTTCTCCTTGTATGCGAGGAGAATCTGTTCCTTTTCCTTTTAACCCATTGAGGGCCTTGGCTGTTAATGTGCCCTGTTTTCCCCAGAGCTGAGGAGCCGGCCACATGCCACAAGCTGCTTTGTATAATTGGAGGAGCTATGCGAGAGATGTGCTTTTCTCGGCAGAGGTGATTGCAGGCGTGGAAATGGAACAGGTCAGCTGACTCCTATTGCAGCACTTTCTCATGTCTGGATGGCATGTCTTATGGGAGTGTGCGAAGCAACCTTGAGGGGGGGGAATCTGATGAAATGTCTTTGTGGACTTGTCGTTACATGTGTGATTTTACCGCAGAACATACCAGAAGTGAGAGCAGAAGTGAGCTTTCTTTCATCCCCCCTGTGGGTCAGGAGTAATTCGGACAGGCCTTGGCTTTTGCTGCTGTTGGTGTTTTGTCCTTTGCGGTGGGGGGGGGAGGGAATCTTAAGTTTGCAGGTGGATTAAGGTGAAGATCCTGTCCCTTCAGTACGGACAAGGGAATTCCCCTGCACTCCACCAGGCATCAAACCTGCAAATGTTTAGTCCAACTCCTCCCTCGGCTGTGAGCCATCACAGCAATGCAGAATTCAGTGCAAAACAGAAGCTGTGTATGATTTCAGTGGGCCGAAGGGAGGTCATCCCATTAGGGTCTCGAGTCTCTTGCCTCTTTTGACAGCCCTCTTGTCTGTGTTGTGAATGCTCTCCAGAGTGCTTTAAGCAGAGTCTGTGCATCATTCGTATTTTGTAGACTAGAGCTTTTCAACCTTTTTTTTGGGGGGGGGGGGAGTGCCACTTTTGTAGTACGGTAGGGCCCCAGTATCTGCAGGGGATAGGTTCCTGCTGTGCGTGGATACTGGGAACCCGTGGATGGGGGGAAATGCTATCCTCCGTGAATCACGGGGGCCCCCACGTGCCCCTGAACCCATTCCCTTTCCTTTAGTTGATATCGCTGTTGCTAGGTCAAGAGGTAAATGTCCCTTAGGTAAAGGTGACCCCTGACAATTAAGTCCAGTCGTGTCCGACTCTAGGGTGTGGTGCTCATCCCCATTTCAAAGCCGAAGAGCCAGCATTGTCCGAAGATGCCTCCGTGGTCATGTGGCCGGCATGACTCTCCTTGCCGCAGCGCGTAGCATGCGGCTGGAACACGGAGCGCTGTTTACCTTCCCACAAGCGGTACCTATTTATCTACTCGCATTAACATGCTAAGGAACTGCTAGGTTGGCAGGAGAAATGTCCCTTACCTCTCTGTATAGAACAAAAATGCTATAAGCAGCAAGCTTCCCAGAAGTTAGGACTGTTTCCTGTTTAAAATGGAGACTTTCTAGCAAGCTTACCTGCTTCGTTGCTATAAGCAGCTGCTTATAGCATTTTTGTGAATCAAGAAGCCCCCTGACCTGGCGCCAGTGATATCAACTAAAGGAAAGGTAATGGGTGCGGGGGGGCGTGTGCACATGCCCCCCCGCGATCCACGGATAAGTGAATCTGCGGGTAGCAGATGTGCCCCCCCCGTACTGCCTTTTGCAAATCAGAGGTGACAGCTGTGCCCAGGAGTACACTTGGCTTTCTGTACACTTGGGGCTGTTCTCTGCATCCTCCCCCCCCCTCTCTTGAAGGGCCAGGCAACTGCACGAGCCCCTCGTGCATCACTGTCCCAGACATCTCTACTTCCAGCGTGGTTGGGCCAGGCAAGTCAGTGCCATGTGGTCCCCGTGACAATGAGGCCAAGTCCCACCCACCGTACCGCAAAGTACCATTAGCGATGCAGACAAACTCTCCGAGGTCACAGTGGAACCATTTTCGACTACCGCGATCACGACGAACTGCTGCTTTGCTGGTACCTCTAATGGGTCTTTTTGAGTGACCTTTCGTGTCTCTTTCTGTATGCGTAGGGGTGTTTGTTTTTGTTGATAACCGCATAAAAACACAAAACACCACCTTTTCAACCTTTTCAAACCGAATAAAAACACAAAACACCACATTTTCAAACAGAATTGGAACCGAATTACTAACTCTCTCCTGGTTGCGGAATGCATCTAGTTATTACAGCTTACTGTACCTTTCCAGTTAGAAATAATTGAGTAATTTGTTGTTTTTGCATTGAAGACTGCAATGTAATTATATTAAACCTGATATTGATGCTTAGGATTTTGCACCTGTGAATAAAACGCAACACCACATTTTGCATTTTAATTCAACAAATTTTCCAAAAAAAAAAAACACCCACCATTTTCAAACACCTCTATGTATGCGTGTTGACGTAATTATAAGTTTCTGTGTGTAGCCAGTTCTGTTTCTGAGAATCGTTTTGTTATGAGGAGCTTTGCTACGAACCGCTATCAGAGAATCCTCAGGATCTTCGTGGGTAGCTAATTCAGTTATCATCACAATTGAATGCTCGTTGCAGAACCGGTGTGGTGTGGTAGTCGGCATGCTGGCATTGACAAATCTGGGCTCAACTCCTGCCAGACCTTTAAGCTCACTGGATGATTTTGGCCTTGTCGCTCTCTCTCAACCTAATCTACTCCACAGGGTTGCGGTGGAGGATAAGACGGAAGGGGAGAGAACCTTGTACATCACCTGAGCTCGTTGGAGAAAGGGCAGGATAAAAACTGTGACTAATAACAGTAATACCGTATTGTCCCGAGTATAAGACGCACCTGATTATAAGACGAACCCTTAAAGTTTGGTGCTATTTAAAAAAAATTAATTAAATCACTGGCATTAAATTTATGCCTGATTAGAAGACGCACCCCTAGTTTAAAAACTTAAATTGGGAGAAAAAAGTGAGTCTTATACTCAGACCAATACGGTAATTTTGACAGGCTTGCCCCAAGAATATATCTGTCCGGGAGGAACCCTGAGAACTGTAGTTCTGTAGGCAATTGGGGACATGCCTATGCTACACGCTTAGTTCAAACGGCATAAACTACTATATCCAGGGTTTCTCAAAGTGTGTGTTGTGACCCACTTGGTGGGTCATGGAGGCCACACGGGGTGGGTCGTGGGCTGGGACCCCCACCTTCTGGTTTGGCTCTGAATTGGAGCCATTCCAGAAGCTACGTGACTTACCGGGAGGGCGGGGAGACCTCTTCCGGGTCGTGCTAGGCCGGTGACCCACTGCACAGGCCTCAGAAAGCCTCTTCCGATTTGCGTCTGAAATCCGGAAGTGGCTTTCCGAGGCTTCTGCCGGTTATTGTGAGGACCGCAGAGGCCTGTGCAATGGGTCGCCAGCCTGGCACGACCCGGAAGAGGCCTCCCCGCCCTCCCAGTAAGTCATTCTGGCGCCGCAACCCACCATGGAGGATGAGGTGGGGCGCGGTGCTGAAGAGTTTGAGAACCACTGTACTATATCATGTCTGTCTTTAAAATATCCTAGGAACCATCATTTGAAAGTGCTGAGAATGATCTGTTGGGGATCCTCAGCGGACCTCTTTCTCAGAACTATGGTTGACAACGTTCTGTGGGGCAGACTTACAGCCCAATCCTATCCCCCAACGTCAACGATGATGCAGCCATGCCCGTAGGAGGCACGCTGCATCCAATAGTGCAGGGGATGTGTGATTTAGGAGGCCTGGAAGAAGTAAGGAAGAGGTAAGGCCAGGATGGTGTAGTGGTTTGGGAGTCGGACTTAGACCTGGAAGATCCAGGTTCAAATCCCCGCTCAGCCACGAAGCTTCCTGGGTGACCTTGGGCCAGTCACTATCTCTCAGCCCCACCTACCTCACAGGGTTGTTGTGAGGACAAAAAGGAGGGGAGGAAATATGTACACCACTCTGAGCTCCTTGGAGGAAGGGCGGTATAAAAATGCGAAAAATAAATAAATATCCCTTACCTCTCTGTAGGCCATCTAGCAGCCTATGGGTTTCCTCAAACCTACGCCAGCTATAAGGCTATATAGCTGGCGTCTGAGGTGTGAACAAGTGGGTTCAGAAAGAGAGGATAGGATCCTGGTGCAAGTCATTGCCACCGGGATCCACCCCTGCTTTCCCCCTCTCTACCCCGAAACTCCCCCTGCCCTCCCCATCCACTACACACCCTGATTGCCAAATTACCAGGAGCGATGGAGCCTCTAGGAGCCACTGCTGAGTGCGCCACTGCACATTTGTGGCAGCGGCCTGGCTTTCGTGTCGTCGTAAGGCACTTTGTGCTGCTGGAATGCTAGTACTGACAGCGCATGGCCCAGATAGGATTGGGCCCTTATGCTTGGAAAATAGGGTACCAGTGAATTATGGTTAGTACAGCACAGCTTCATGTTATAAAGCAGTATCAGTTTTCAGAGCGAGAATCGCAAACAATACAACAGATTCCCTTATCTGGCACCATTGTGTTGATGCAACATAGGGTGATTGTGTTGTCTTGATGGAAGGCATATTGATGCATTCAGTCGTACGGGCGAATATGTATCTTCTCTGTGGCTTGTCATTCGTGTGAAATGGACTGTTGTCTGTTAGGATGTCATGAGCAATAACTCGCAATAACAAAAGCAGCACGGACAAATCTTGTCCTTAAGGACCTGGCTATCCACTGAAATGTGGACCGTCCATAAAAATTATGATCAGGTGCAGTTTAGGATTGCACTCCCGAGTTTGGATCTAGCAGTTCCAAACTCTGGGACAGGGCTGAGAGTAAATGATGCCTTTCTTCATGTAAATCCAGGAATAGACTAATGGCTTCCACCCCACCCACCCCCCATATAGTGGCATAACAATTGCTTGAGTCACTGGCAATTGTGGGCTGATTCAGATTTCATCACTTAATGTCTCATCTCTTGGTGATTCGCAGACCAGCGTGTCAACTGCCTCCCTCGAAAAGCCTTGTGTTTGAGACGGTGAGTGGGGTTGAATCTATGCTGGCTGTTTTGCAAATGCGAATCATCTCTTGACATTGCGATCAAGTGATGAACACAGACGTGTGAATGTGCCCTAAAATTGCCAAATTAGATTTCACCCTTTAGGTGACTAACAGCACAATCCTATCCAACTTACGCCATCGGCGTAACCCAGCGGTGCAGCGAGAATGGGAGGCCCCAGAACGGAAAGGGGATTCATATCCTCTCCAAATCCCCTTTCCGTTCTGGGGCCTCCCGTTCTCGCTGTACCGCTGGGTTACACCGGTGGTGTAAGTTGGATAGGATACAGCTGAGTTACACCGGTGGTGAAAGTTGGATAGGACTGCGCTGTAAACAGTCCATGAAAGGCCCTCTGTGTTGAGGAAGTGGCTGTCTGTGATCAGGTGATAAATGGTAGATTTATTCAATTAATGGTAGATCGTTTCAGTGTAGTTTGACTTCCACAGTTCAGGGAAGGATCTTGTAATGGGGAATATAAACAGCTGCCACGTGATATATTTTTTAAATTGCTGCATTTATTTACTACATCAGATGCCTGCTCCTGTTTCAGCTGAACCGGTTGTGGTGGAGTCTAATTGTATCTGTTGCATCCAATCAGTAGTGAGCTATGGGAAGCGGAATTAAAATCTATTACCTAAAAGAATAAATAATTTTATATGCTGCCTTTCTGTCAGAAGTACTCAAAGTGGTTTATGACACAGTCCAACTTCCGTGCTTCAGAAGTTACACTTGTTCTTGGGTATATTTGGGGCGCTGATTCTAAAAATGGCATCAATTTTGCTCTCTCGGCTCTAGTTTTGGAGATACGGCATAGCAACTTTATATGCTGATTCAAGCAGCTTCTTTGTGAGGAAGCCATGGCGTCAGCTTCCTCATGAGGGAGCTGCTTGAAAACTGATGCCATTTTTTGGAATCAGCACCCCAAATGTACCCAAGAATCGGTCTAACCTTTAAGCACCAAAATGTGTGTTGAGTTGTGTAATTTTAAAATATTGACTTGCAATCTTAGCACTGCAGCTAAAGAAAGTGAATTCCAACTAAGACTAGGGCAGCCCCTACTACGTTTCCCAGCGCTAAAAGCAATTAGCAGCAATCTTAATGATTCCTTATGCTACTATCCTTAATATAGCAGCGTAAGCCAGTATTTCCTCTCCACCCCACCCAAAAATGAGCTGCTCTCAATCCAGAAGCCACTGTTTGCATCATGCCTCAGTTGGCTTCCTGTCCTGGCTGTAAAGAAAGCGCTATCTCCTCGAATGACTCAACAGGTTCAGGGCTCTTCAACCCCTGTTTTGTGGGGACCCTTTCCTGCCCCCTCCCGAGTTACTGCTGCCACCAGTTAGCTGTGGTGTGCAAAGGGGGCAGCTTGCCCCACGTTGCTGCCGTGGGGGAGAAGGTTCTCCGCTTGCTGTTGTCTCTCGATCCCTTCTCCCGTCTGAGCCCTCGTTTGCCCAGGCCACACCTCTTTCGGATGGGAGGCTGCCACACAACCACATATGGCTGCTCCAGCCATCACCACGTTCAGTGGTGTCTGGCCAGGTAGCGCAGTGTTGTGCAGTCCCTGTGGCAGCAGGGCCAAGTACAGGTGGGCCCCCATATCCACAGATTTGCTATCCATGGTTTCAGTTATCCACGGATCGTGGGGACCCCCCCCGGCTTTTACTTTTGTCCCAGTAAGCTTTGTTTCTTCCTTAAAGAAACAGGAGAAGCAGCCTCTGGTTGCTTATTGCAGGCAAGTAGAACGAGACTAAGTCCTAGAGAGGCTCTGCAAGGTTAACAGAAACCTTGCAGAGCCTCTCTAGGACTTAGTCTCATTCTACTTGCCTGCAATGGAGGCTGCTTCTCTGTTTGTTTTAAGGAAGAAACAAAGCTTGCTTTTTTCAAATAAGAGCTGGGGGGGGGCACGCATGCCTGCCTGCAGGGGAGGTAGGGTGGGGGGCCCTCAGGAAACCATGGAGGGGGTGTTCGCTCTTATCCACGGTTTCAAGTATCCATGGAGGGGCTTGGAACATATCCCCAGCAGATACGGGGGTCCATCTGTACCACCTGCCATACGGTGAAGTATCTTCAGTGAACTTGCTATTGGTGTGTGTGTGTGTGTGTGTGTGTGTGTGTGTGTGTGTGTTTCCTGGACCCGTGCCAAAAATCCTTCCCAAGTGTAACCCTGTGTTGTCATGGGAAGCTTGTATTTGTGGCAAATCATCAGTGATGTAGACTTGAGTCTATTGACTCGGAATCAAGTCATGTCAATGACTCGACTCGGACTTGACTCGGCAATTTGCAAAAGACTTGAAAGACTCGACTCGAGACTTGGAGCCTTTTACGCCAAATTGAATTTTATTCAGGTTTAAACCTGTTTTCCCCATTAAATAGATAGGGACTCGCAACCAACGACTCGGGACTTGGGGGCAAAGACTTGGGACTTGACTTGAGACTTGGACCCAGAGACTTGGAACTTGACTCGAGAGAGTCAGAGACTTGATCCACATCCCTGCAAATCATGCAGCAGGTTCAGAAAGTTACTCCTCTCCGCTCAGCCCTCGCCCTGTTTAAGGTCAAGTGACTTGTGACCGTCTTTTTGACCTAAACGCAGAGTGACAGCCATCCGGTTGGATCACGCCTATCTGAGGCTTTCCACGGATGACAATTCCGTGCCTGTTGTAGGGTGGCTTGATGATAGAAATGCAGAAACAAAGGCATTCTGCTCCGGGTGGCTTGCTGGCATGCACCGCTTGTGTTGTCGTCTTTTTTTCATGACTATCCTGTCCAAGCCTGTGGGTAGACAAACATGTTCGCACGCTCGCGTAGGTCAAGACTAAGAGAGTGGAACTTACTTGTGTGTTTTATTTATTTGAAACATGTCTGCCCCGCCCTTCAGCCACCCAGAGCGACTTACATTAAAATGAACGACAGGAAATCCTTGCAACAGGAAAAAAGGTTGTGGCAGTGGGAGAATTGTGTCTTGCTGGTTCCTATTCTTCTCCTCCTCTTCACAGGGCAGGTGGTGTATTTGGGATGCAGAGTTTTGGGCCTCTCTGTTCTCTAAACCAGATGGGGCATCCAGTTGGATTCCCCAGGGCAGTAGAAGTCGCACAATTGGTGTAGATTTATTCAGGGTGTGTATGGAGGTGCAGGTACCTTGAAGGGTGGTAAAAAGGTAAAGGTATCCCCTGACAATTAAGTCCAGTCGTGTCTGACTCTAGGGTGTGGTGCTCATCCCCATTTCAAAGCTGAAGAGTCAGCGTTGTCCGAAGACGCCTCTGTGGTCATGTGGCCGGGATGACTCTCCTTGCCGCAGCGCGTAGCATGCGGCTGGAACACGGAGCGCTGTTTACCTTCCCGCAAGCGGTACCTATTTATCTACTCGCATTGACTTGCTTTGGAACTGCTAGGTTGGCAGGAGCTGGCCAAGCAACGAGCTAGCTCCTGTCACGTCACTAACCCACCCCTCTAGAGCAGCATTTCAGCTTTCAGAAAACTTTGTGTGTGCGTGCACGCATCTAAAAATAAAGTGCCCAATGAACTTTTAGCTGTATAAACTAACAAACCACTTTTGTTTAAACAATGAAGAAAGGCAGATGGTGTGTAGCAGGGCAAAACAAAAGATTCGGGCTGAAATCCTAAACACAGTCACCTGGAAATAAGTCTTATCTGACTCAACAGCATTTGCTTCTGAGTAGACATGCATAGGATTGTGCTGTAATAAATTGCTGAACTTGGGGGCAATTAAGTTGCTGGCTCTCCCTTGAAGCAAGGGGAAACTTGACTCATTCTGTAGGTGAAAAGTACACACAGTGCCCTCTGTTTAGGTACATCTGAAAGTATCTTCACTTTGCAGTTTCTGAATGCTTTATTGTCCCATGAATTCCAGCTTCCATCAGCTACGATGGGCAAGCCTTCTGTTTTTATCAGAAAGTACTGTTCTCAATACTAGCAGCTGATGATGGCAATGATATATGTTTGTTTGTTTTTCACATTTGCATACCGCCCTTCCTCCAAGGAGCTCAGTTCCTTCCCTCCTTTTGTCCTCACAACAACCCTGTGAGGTAGGTGAGGTTGAAAGATAGTGACTGGCCCAAGGTCACCCAGGAAGCTTCGTGGCTGAGTGGGGATTTGAACTTGAGTCTTTCAGGTTTAAGTCCAAAACCAGAACCACGACGCCTGGGTGATGGAAGTGTTGTTCTCTTTTGCCTCAACTCTCCTTTACCTCGAATCCCCTGAGATCTCATGCTGAGGAGGGCAGCAAGAATGCCTTTGTGATGTGGATGTCCCAAGTCATGTGTGCTTGGATGCCTCAGCGATGGGTACCATATGTGGTCCTAGAGCAGGGGTTCTCCACCAGTGGTACTTTGGCTGACTGCTGGTGGTACTCGGACCGCTGGACCACCAGAACCCTGCTCCAACACGGCATTTTTTTTCATATATATTTATATTTTATTGATATATTAAAACATAAACAATATATATTTCATAAAGTTATAGCAAGCGCGAAGCAATACATCCTACTAACATACTATTCACTATTTTCTACATATAATTTCCAACTAAGCCAAAACAACACCCACATTCTATTCATAAAATCCGCATATCATCACATCATTCCTCTCTCTCTCTCTTAAAAAGTCAATAAATGGTTTCCAATTATTCACGAAAAAGTTAACTGACTTTTCCTTAATTAATTAAAATTGTAAGTTTATCCATTTCAGCATAGTCCAAAACTTTCAGCCACCAATCTTCCAGCGAAGGTATCTCCGAATTCTTCCAATATTGTGCATATAAAATTCTTGCCGCAGCTATCATATATAAAAACAAAGTTTGAAATTTTTCGCCTACATGATCCTCCCACATACCCAACAAAAATGTTTCCAGTTTCATTTGAACCTTAATCTTTAAAATCAACTCAATCTGTTTATGAATCTGAGTCCAGTACCCAACACGGCATTTTTGATGATGTGTTTTCACTCCTGAGAGGCTCCTGCCTTTCGCCAAGTTTCTGGGGAACGCTGAGAAGGGCCCGCCCAGTGCCTCCTACCTGCATTTTCTGGCCTCCAAAAACCTGAAAACCCAGAAGTAACTGGTGATGATGATGTCATCACCAGTCACTTCTGGTGGTACACAGCAGGAGAATGGCACTGGAGGTGGTACTTGGCCAGGAAGGGGTTGAGAACCCCTGCCCTAGAGTCTATGGCCTAAACCAATAAAAACAAGAGACTTGCTAGCATGAGTGAAACCTGAAATAACAGGCTCGGTCCAGGCTTCTTTGCTGGCTACCAACTTCCATTCTGATTAGTCAGAGGTGATACACGCGGATAAAGTAGGTCACAGATTTTTCAGCTCGTGGGTGTCACAGGGCGATTAGAGATGCACCTTCTGGTCTCCACCTCGTTTTCCCGCTCACATTCCTCACCTACCTTGCCTCCCAGAAGTTCCAAACTGTGTACGTGTGTGATCTCACTGTTTTTATCCTGGCATCAACCCTCTGGGGTTAGGCTAAGAGAGAGTGACTTAGCCAAGGGGTATATTTCACGACTCCACACGGATCTCCCACGACTAAGCCTCAGACTGTAGCCTAGAAGTCGTGAACCTTTTCAGACCCAGGGCCTGCCTTGAACGGGGACTTTTCAGCATGCGTATAGGATTCACGCTGCAGTTGGTTCATGAGGATCATAAGCCACACCTGCCTGGCTGCCATCGGTGTACGTGCTTTGGGAGCCAAGCATCTCCGATATTTAGAAGAGATGGTGTAGCATCCAAGTGACTCAGCTGCAAATCTGGATTTCCTTCATTCAGATGTCGCCTCTGCCATGAGCTGACTAGGTGGCATGTCTCCTGTCCGTTCCCAAATTAAACCTTTGGAGTAACTTATCAACTTTATCACAATGATACTGTCAATTTGAAACGGGTAACCCCTTAAGGCAGCAGTTCCCAAACATACCCAGTCCACAGCACCCTGTCGCACCTTGGGAAGACGAGACAGCCGCTTCTTCCCAGCTCTCCCAGGTGCCGCCATCTTGTCCAGACTGAGATCGCACACAATTCTCGTGAGAACTCAGCCCAGCTAAGATGGCGGCACCCAGGACACAGCTCCAGAAAACTCTCGTGGTGCCCCTGTGAGTTAACCGTGGCGCCCTGAGGTGCCACGACACACAGTTTGGGAACTACTGCTCTAAGGACATGTTCAGTGCAGGATTGTTTTTTTTTCATATGTTGATTTTTGCCCCATAAACTCAGTGTGAGGCTCAAGCGTTTGGGAAGAAATTAAGGGCTGTAAAATTTTCCCAATAAAATGTCCATTAACAATAAGGCAACTGTGGGATGTACTTTTTACATTTTAACTATATACATACAACCATCCTCTTGGTTTTTCCCCCTCAAAGATGATCAGATGTAATGAGAACAGTGGAACTTGTAATAATAGCTACTTAGAAGCAGGACTGCGGTGGCTTAGTGTCAAGGCAGTGAACTACAGACCGGAAGGTCGGTAGGACAGCAGTTCGAGACCCAAGTGCCGCATGACGGAGTGAACTCTCGTATCCTGTCCCAGCTCCTGCCAACCTACCAGTTGAAAAGCAAGAAATTGCAAGTAGATAAATAGGTACCGCTGCGGTGGGAAGGTAACAGCGTTCCGTTAGTCGCGCCGGCCACATGACCATGGAAGCATCTTCAGACAGCGCTGGCTCTTCGGCCTTAGAAACGGAGATGAGCCCCACACCCTAGAGTCGGACACGACTGGCTTTCCAGCAGGGGATACCTTTACCCTTTCCCTAGAAGCAGGAGGTTTGGGTAGATTCAGGGATGAGAAAAGTTACATCTTCTTCAACTCTTCCCTAATTCAATTGCACAGGTAGCTAATACATTGGTACAGGCACCCCTTGGTCTCCGTCGCCTCTGGTTGTTCTTGTTCTCTCTTAAATAAAAACAAACCGCCTCCCCCTAAATCATGATATCCCTTCTGTGACCCAGCTTCAGTCAGTCTGTGACCCCCCCCCCCCAAACCATCAGTGGAAGACCAGGGCTCTAAGCACTGCACCCCTTTTGCCTCACTTGTTGCTGTGTGACTCTAATTATACAAATTAAATGCATTTTACATCTAATTTAGGTCTGTCATTTGATTCTGCTTGCATGTACAAACTGAGCCTAACCAGGGCTGGGCAATAGGGGCACCTGCTTAGGGATGTAGCCCAGACAGGGGCAAAGAGTGGATGGCATAGATAACGTAACTTGTCGTCATACTACATTGACAGTTATTAAAGTAATATTAAATTATGTCATGTTTTCCTTTCGGTATGGAATGATTCTGCATGTTTTCAAGATGGTAATGAAAAGCAAGCATTTGGGTTGTTTGCAGCGAATAGTAAGGGCAACACACCAGGCAAGATGGCATCGTTGAGGCTTCTTATTTGAACCTGTGTGTTCAACATAACATACTCAGCCACGGAGTAAGAACATAAGAACATAAGAAGAGCCCTGCTGGATCAGGCCAAAAGCCCATCTAGTCCAGCTTCCTGTGTCACACAGTGGCCCCACCAGATGCCTCAGGGAGCACAAGACAACAAGATAACCTGTTTCCCGTTGACACTCCCTTGCACCTGGCACAGAGAAAACCCACTTCTAAAAACCAGGAGGTTGCTTATGGCTTGTAACCTTGGATGGTCTTTTCCTCCATGAATCTGTCCAAACCCCTTTTAAAGGCATCTAGGCCAGATGCCATCACCACATCCTGTGGCAAGGAGTTCCACAGATGAATTACACGCTGGGTAAAGAAATATTTTCTTTTGTCTGTTCTAACTCTCCCTCCACTCAATTTTAGTACATGTCCCCTCTGGTGGACACTTAGTACTGCTGGTGGAGAGGGAAAGGATGGGAGGTGTAATGGGAGGCAAGGAACAGGGCCTTCTCAGTGGTGGCACCAACCTTATGGAATCCCCCCCCCCCGGCTTAGCTTACAAACTGCTCCCTCTGGTTCTGGGGTAGGTGAGAGAGGAGTCATAGAATCAGGACTCTGCATTACAGGTGATGGAGTACTTGCTTTCCATGCAGTTCGGTCCCTGGTGTCTCCGGCTGGGAAGGATCCCTCTCAAACTCTGGAGCGTCACTCCCAGTTATAGACAGTCCTGGGCCAATGGGCTGACTCGGGATATGTTCATAGGAATTGCATCGTGGCTAGAAGCCAGCTTCTCATTTTCAAAAACAATCACAGAATACTAGAGGTGGAGGGGACCTTGGAGGTAATCTAGTCCAACACCCCGCTCAGCACAGACGACTGCAGCATCCCGCACAGATGCCCAACAAACAAACCCCAAAGTGACACACTGAGGATTTTGAGGGTGCTACCTTTTGCTCCATTACCAAATTTATGTTTGTTTTTACATGTGCGTGTTTTTTCCATTTCCATGCTACCTTTTGGCATGGATGCCCTCGAGATGGTTGGCAACATCTTTAAAATCCTCTAAAAACAAAGTTTAAAATAACATTTAGTAAAAATGTGTTGCACCCACACATGTCCCAAAGAGAAACAGCATTGAAGCTTATAGACGGGACTCCCGTTGCCTGGTCATTCAAGGCCAAAGGCTCTGTAAAAGAACCTACAACGCTCCTAAAGGTGACATCATCATTATTGTTACATTAATCAGTCATAGGAAGTTGCCTGAGTCAGACCATCGGTCAGTCTAGGTGAGCGTCAACATGGTCTGGCAGTGGCTTTCCAAGGTTTCAGAGAGGAATTTTTATCTGCCTGACCTAGAACCTTCTGCATGCAAAATGGGTTCACCACCACTGAGCTATGGCCCTTTCCTGGCCAGCCATGTGCATGGTACTTTCAGAGGTAAGAGGGGCGGCGGCAAGTAACAGGGCCTTCTCAGCAGTGGCACCGACCTTATGGAATTCCCTCCCTCTAAACTTACGAACTGCTCCCTCCTTGGAGACCTTCCGGCAGGGCCTAAAGACATTTTTCTTTAAACAAGCCCTCTGAGTTAACCACCCAGCCTAATTATTTTAGTGGTCCAGTCCCTTTTTACAAGCACTTTTTTTACTCCTGTTTTTATATCTTGTACTGTTTTTTTTTTAAAGAGTGTATTAATGTTTTAAGAGTTTTTATATTTTTATATGTATTAAATTTGTAATTTTTAAATTTTGTAAGCCCCTTTGGGGGGAGAAAGCGGGATATAAATCCAATAAATAAACTTACAAAGACTGAGAAGGCAGGTGCTTGCCCCAAAGGGCTCACAATTTAAAAGAGACCAGCTAACAACAGCCACGGAAGAAGACACTGTGCTGGAGTGAATAGGGGCAGCCGCTCTGCCCTGCTACCCAAAAATAAGACAGTGTCTTATATTAATTTTGGCTCCAAAAAATGCAGTGGGTCTTATTTTCAGGGAGGTCTTATTTTCCCAACCTGTGGCGTGACCCCCCCCCCCCCCCCGGCCAGCAAGGCCTGCAAGGAGGCTGCAACCTTGCAGAGTCTCTCTAGCACATCACTCAAGTGCAGGCCTTCCAGGCCTTGCATCCTCGGGAAAGAATGAAGCTTTAATCAGTCAAAGTGAGTGCCGGGGGGGGGGGGGTTGCGCCTGTCTGGCTGATGATCCTAGCTAGGTCTTACTTTTGGGGAGGACTAATATTGACAAGTGCCAGCAAAAATCTTGCAAAAATGATGGTAGGCTATTACTTTTGGGGGAGGTCTTATTTTAGGGGAAACAGGGTAAATATGAGAGTGCCATCTCTTAAAAGATGCATGAGATCAGACCCATGCCATATGTTTTGGACATGCTGCACCTATGCAGCCTTGCCTGTGTGAAATTGCAGGGTAGTTTCCCTTGTTCACACACTGTTGCAGCTCTCCCATGCGGCACTCGTGAGCCAGCCCATAGTGGTTGCAGTGGTTGGATCTGAGCAGTATGTACAAAGGAACTGCATGTCTTCTCAAGCCGAACAGCGGAGGCCTGGCACTGTTGGCCGCCCTAACAGGACTCCGAGTGCTGTGCGAGGAAGTCCAAGAACAATAAGTAGAGCATCTGAGCCAAGGGACCAAGTTCCGGCGAGTGCGCACAGCAAGGAGTGCCAAGGATTCAGCCGTTTCCTCCGAGTGCAGCGGCTCATAATTTCGGCTCGGTCACCTCACTGACCTGCAGTTCCAGCAAAATCACATGGGGGGAGTGTTCACCTAGCTGTGAATCAGCCTCTGGCTTAAGTGGGTGAGGTTTCTGTTATTTCTGATTAACTCTTAGGCATGGTTTCCTGACCTGCAAATCATCATTTGCCTTGCCTGCCCTCTCTCCATGTCTGTCCTTGGCTCCAGAGTGAGTCAGGCTGTGGGTGGAAGCGCAAGCCAGGGGGTTGCACGCAGGCAAAGAGGAAAGCAAGCCCTTGTACAGCCCCTCGCCTCCCAGGTGCATATGCAAAGTGCAGACGAGAATGTCAAGACTTCTAGCAGGCCCTTGATCAGAGACTATAACACAAAAGTGAAGGAGGGAGTCAAGCAAGTGTTGATTAAAATAATTTCAAAGCACGTCTAAAGATTGATTTTTTTTTTCTTCCCCAGTGTGGAAGACTGCCATGACAAGGGGAAGGCTAGCCTGCCCAGCTGTTGGCCAGAGAAGCAACAACTGCAGGAAGCCTGCAGGAAACCCCCTTCTGCCCAACTCAGAAAGAATTCTCTAAAGTCCAAGGATTGCAGAACGGAAGGGAACTCCGCTCCCTGCTTCCAGCCAGAGGAACATGGCCTGCTGGCTGTGTTTTTGCTTTTCCATTTACTTTAATGTATCGTACGTTAAAACAAGGAGCCTATTTTTGGTTGGAAAAGTGTGGTATCTATATCTAAATATATTTAAAAGGTTTATATCTCACCTTTCCCTCTAAAACTATAGGGTGCTCAAGTTGGCTTTCAATAAAACATCAGTAGAGAAGTAAAATAAAATGGCACCAAAAGTCAGGTAATAAACAACAGCCCAATCCTGTGTAAGGATACCCAGCTGGCCTGAAGGGCCAGCCGCAGTATCCTTTGGCTGCCCTGGGCTGCCCCGGGGCAGCCTGGGAGCACCTCAGGAGAAGGGGACTTTCGTCCCCTTCTCTGGGTGTACTGTGAACCGGCCGAGGCCCTATGGGCCTACTCGAATGTACGCCAGCTCTGAAGGGCAAACCGGGCCTTGAGAGGGCTTGGGATATCGAGGGAGCTCGCTGCCAATCTCCCCGCCTGGTTCACCCAATGGCCACCCACCCTCACCGCCTGATCCACCCTGCCTCTGCACCAGCTGCTTCCTTCTCCGGCAGGTGCAGGGACAGTCCCCCGGTGGAGTGAGGGCTTCTGGCCTTCACCCCAGCAGCCCTTACTCGCCAGGAGATGCAAACGTGCTTTACGGCGACTGCTCAAAGTTTACACAGGATTGCGCCATAAGAATGGGAATTGAGAGCAACAGCGTACAAGAAATGTGCCTGGGACTATTATTTTTATTAAGAATATTTAATATTCTTTATATGAATTAAGAATATTCATTAAGAATATTAATGAACTGTTTCCCCATGAAGCATTTCTCCCCCTTCTTTTGTGCGTCAAAGCTCTTCCTCCCTGCAATGATACCTGCGGCCCAACCATCCTCCCTTGCAGAAACGGAGCCCAAGCACATGTATCTGAATAGAACACACGTCCCTCCTCTGTTCATCTTTGCCTCCATCTTCCTTCTCTCCCTGTGACATTCTTTAGATTGTAAGCTCCTTGGGGCAGGGACCTGTGGTGTCTTCTTGGAACTTTGTGAACATGAATGCCCCCTTGGAGTCATTTAAAAAATGGGGCAGCGCTCTTTATGTGTGTGTGTATATAGGCACCTTCCCCCAGCCCTGCAAGTCACTGTTGTGCAAATCCATTCTGTTCTCTGTTTGTGGCTATACAGTACAGGTGGGCCCCCATATCCGCTGGGGATATGTTCCAGGCCCCTCCGTGGATACTTGAAACCGTGGATAAGAGCGAACACCCCCTCCATGGTTTCCTGAGGGCCCCCCACCCTGCCTCGCCTGCAGGCAGGCATGCTTGCCCCCTCCCAGCTCTTATTTTTCTTTCAGCAAGCTTTGTTTCTTCCTTAAAACAAACAGAGAAGCAGCCTCCATTGCAGGCAAGTAGAACGAGACTAAGTCCTAGAGAGGCTCTGCAAGGTTTCTGTTAACCTTGCAGAGCCTCTCTAGTACTTAGTCTCGTTCTACTTGCCTGCAATAAGCAGGCAGAGGCTGCTTCTCCTGTTTCTTTAAGGAAGAAACGAAGCTTACTGGGGAAAAAAGTAAAAGCCTGGGGGGGGGTGTCCCCATGATCCGTGGATAACTGAAACCGTGGATAGCGAATCAGTGGATATGGGGGCCCACCTGTACTCCTAGTCCAGGAGGCTATAATGTGAGAATTGGCTTTCAGCCTGCAGGAAGTGAACTGCAGACCACAGTGAACTGCCTCTGCCCCACGGAGCTTACAATCTAGTATGCCACAGGGACTGGGACCTGCTATACCTGCAGACCACAGTTGCGATGTAACCTAAACAAATCAAAATCCCACCTTGGGATGGCTCAAGTAGACGTGTCCTCCTTATCCTTTGGAGCCTGCGGCATTAACTTCTTCTACTCCCTAGGGCGGGCAAGGCAATCATTTTTTGTTCACGGTCTGCTTTCTCTAGAAGGCCACTTTGTTGATGGCTCCTCGGAGTGTATCTTAGGGAGCCAGATTTTGCTCTGAATGGTGAAGTTGCACTAAAGCCAGTGTGGGGTGGAATTCAGGTTTGTGGCATCTCTTCTGTGGGTTCACTCTTGATATCAGTCCCCCAAATGCAAACCGGGGCTCAGAGGGGCAGTGAGTTTGCTTGGCACAGCCTTGTTGTGAAAGTCTTCAGAGTGAGGTTAGGTTGCTATTGTTAAACAATTGGGAATCAAAAACTCTTGCAGATCTACTGCCCGTAGATCCTGACCTACAGATCTGCCCATTCTTGATTTCAAGGGTTGGACAGACCCCAGTCATGAAATTGACTGGCAGCCCAATCCTGTCTAGAATGCAGCAATGGTGCAAAGAAGGCGGCCACTGCATCCCAGGCAGGATTGGGCCCACGCCAGTGGAGCTGGAGCGCTCCTCGGGGGAAAGGGACGTTTGTCCCTTTCCCCCGGGGAGAGCCCCAGCAGGCCCAATGGACCTCCTCGCATGTGTGCTGGCAAAATGGCCTGCGTAAATCTGAGGAGCTGGTGTAAGGCTGGCCAGGCCAGGGACGGGGGATGGGATTTGGTGGAATGCGCCACCGACGATTCCTCCCCTGTCCCTGTCCTGACCGGCCAATCGCCCCCTTCCTTTTCTCCCCAGTCTGCCCTCCCCATCGCCCAGCGTAGGACTTACCTGTGTCCACCGGCGGTGGCTTCGTCCCTGGGCAGAGTGAGCAGCGCTGGCCTCTTACTTGCCAGGTGTTCTTATGGCACGTTTGACGACACGAGGTGTCAGTGGAGCCATCGCTCTGCTGGCGGTATTGTAGACAGGATTGCGCTGTAAGTGACTTTGGACTGGTCATTTTCTTTCACCCTAACCGACCTCACAGGGTGGTTGTGAGGATAAAATGTTGGCTGGAATGTGGGGGGGGGGGGAGAGAAAATGTAATGACAGAGTTCTGATTTGTGGAGAATGAGGTCTATCTGGTTGGAGTAGAACGGCACAGACATTATGCGGTGATTTCTGTCTGAGTGATTAATGGCAGTTGAATGTCTGAGAGTCTCCGTGTGTCTGAGGTGATCTCTCCTCTGGGGTGACTTGCATTCACACAGGCAAGTCAACACTCGGTGGTGATGGATTCATCAAATGAAGAGCACACCATGAGCCAGCCTAGAGTCTCTCCCCTGCTCCTATTTATAGTTTGAAAGGATGATCCTGGCCCACAATGGTTGCATTGTAAAATCTCTTTTACAAAGGAGGCTCTTGGGAAGCCCTGAGCACTGTCGGTCAGACCTCGGTCATAGTAGCGTTTGTTGAGCTGTGGTTCCCTGCTGGTCCTCTTGTGTCGGCAGCCCAGGAAAAGCTGTTTGAAGAAACGTCTGCGTTATCAGGCAGAAATGAAGAAGACCTGCAGGTAGCCCCTGGAGAAAGCGACACTGAATGTAATCAAACTAACGTATTAAAACAGAAGATTAAAAGCTTCAAACCAGTGTAACTGGAGAGACATTCAGAGATTGTACTTGTGGGTCAGGCCAAGGAGTCCCTCTTGACTCTTGTGGTGTCAACCCAAAGGATGATATGGATACAAAAGTTTCCTGTCCCAACAACTGCATTTTCATACTGCACAGTTAAGGTGGAACAGACACTGAAACTTGAGTAATTTCTCCTCCTCCAGCAATAGCAATTCACTAATTATGTTCAGAAGGGTGGTTTGGTTTCATAACCTGTTCCCTAATTTGGATAGATTCACTCCAGGATCTTATGAGAGAACCCAGTAAGCAAAAATTATGGGAACCTTTGTGCTGGAACCTCTTCTTGATATTATGGAGATCTTGTTCGTTTATCTGCCTGGTTCCAGATAGCTAAGCCAAGCTTCTGCTGATGCTGCGCCATCTCTGAGAAGATGGAGATCTTCCATGAGGTGGATTTCCTTTCACAAAATGGCGGAAGTTTGGTTCAGGGTTTCTGGCAAACAGACTGAAGACGACATCAGAGTTCCATGGAAAATGTAGGCTGGAGGCTTGGAGGAAGACAGAGGGGAGAGTAGACCCCAGTTGCCTCTTGAGTTGATTGCTGTTTGCGACAGTGATCCCATGATGGATTTATGCTGATGGTTGTGACGAAAAGGATTCGTAAATATGTAATTTTTCTTGTTTCAAGTAACTTCAGCCATTCCCTGGCCTCTTGAAACCTTATTTAAACTACAACCTTATGGCCAAGGAACTGGGTGATTAGCAGTTTACATCAGTATATAAAATTCAGTTCCTCCTCATGATGCTTCATAGCCCTCCTTGTTTCCCTTAGGGTTACCAGGAAACGGTAGTCATTTCAACTGACAGCATTCCCCTTCAGTGCTAATTTGGGGAGTTTTGAATCTCAGCCATACTGAAAACAGCCCCTTCCCTTAGAGAAGCTGGACTGCAGAAAGGTCTATTTCAGTTGGAATGTTCTTCCACATGTTCTTCTAACAGTTGGAATGTTCTTAAACATTCCTGTGCCATCATGCCACCTTGGCCAATTGGCATAAAAGGCTTCTCTGCCATTAATATGATATAGAATACAGAGATAGGAGTTTCCCATTTCCCTTCCCACTGCTAAATGTTGTAAAGCAGGGGTTCTCAACCCCTTCCTGCCCGAGTACCACCTCCGGCGCCACTCTCCTGCTGTGTACCATCGGAAGTGACTGCTGATACTACCATCACCAGTTACTTCCAGGTTTTCAGAGGCCAGAAAATGAAGGTAGGAGGCTCTGGGCGGGTGGGAGAACCCTTCTCAGCATTCCCGAGAGGCTCGGCCAAAGGCAGGAGCCTCTTAGTAGTGAAAATGCACCACTGAGGCGAGGGGGCAGACAGAGGTGAGCGCCTCCCCCCTCAATGTGGTGCCTTAGGCAGATGCCTCAGTCAGCCTCATGGATGTGCCAGCCCCGAGGACTGTACCATTTCAGAATGCAGGGGAGCAGGGCATGTTCATGTGCACCTTCAAGTAAAACAAAAAGTATTTCTGGTCTGTGGAAAGATAACAAAAGCTTTAGCCTGCCTTCTTGACGTGCAGATCACAGGATAATCTGTCTTTCTGGAAAATGTTCTGCCTCGACTTATTTTTCCAGAAACCCCTGTTTTGCTACGTAGCAGAGGGTAGGGGGAAAGGAAGTTGCTAAGCCTGTGGAGGTGAGCAGAGGCAACTTTTGCCAAACGGAGGCCTGCATCGTGACTCTGGGTGGGCGATTCTCATCTTTGGTAGGGATTGGGGCAAAGCCTTTCACCCTTGTAAACAGATGGCATCGGGATACGGCTGAAAAGGAAGGTCGCTGCCAAAGAAAGGAGGATACAGGAATATATTTTTGGCTTGCTGAAATTTGCTAAGGTCATCACAAAATCAGGCTCTCTTTGTTGCCCTAACGGGAGATTGTGCAATTTTTTTTCCCCTCTTGGTCTTGATGTAATGAGACTCGTCCTGATCAAAGTCAAGATTGTTTTGTTCATTTCCAGAAATGCAACCTCCAGCGTGCTCCGCTCCTTACACACACACACACACACACACACACACACACACACACACACACACACACACACACACACACCCACTTCCATGTTCACTCTCTTGAAAGGCTGGCCATAGCTGACTGGAGGCCTGGAACGCAGGCCCCGCCTTCTGCGTTGAGTGGCGCCTTCAGGAAAAGAGACGAGCCTGCCTGCGCAGAGCCTGCAGGTGGCTGCATTGCTGCTGAATGACCTTCTGCCTGTGGGAAGTGAGTCACTTCCAAACAGGCTTCTCAGCATGGCGCAGCAGTGACCCTTCGTGCACCGGGCTACATTTGTCTCTTCCCAGCCTGGCACCAGGCGCTTCTGTGCTGGCTTAGGTGGACGCTGTGTGTGGAAATATGACAATTTGCTCTCCTCCTCTCTGGAGCTGGATGTAAGATGCTGAAATGCAGTGTCCAGACTAAAGCTCGACTGTAGAATCTTGAGGCGGTAGACTGGATTGTACAATTTCAGACAGTGGGTGGGGGAGAGAATGCCACAGGAGGGAATTGCTCCCTCCTGCAATAACATCAGGGGGCAGAGTCCAACCAGGGGGCACAGTCCTCGGTGAACTAATTTTCTACTTGCAAGGTGTTTTAAAGGAAAAAGTCAGAAAGCATTCATAAACAAGATTCCTGCTTACCGTCTGAAGTGGTACAATCCTTGCAATCGCCTCATGATTTTTCTGCCTTGTAATTTCAGCGCACGGAAAGCAGAATACTACTTATTCCTTTAAATATGTGATTGGGCCTTCCAACACTGTTTCCTAAGACATTTGTAAGTAGGAGCAATGGTTTTCTGGTTTCTTTTGTATGGTGTGTGTGTGTGTGTGTGTGTGTGTGTGTGTGTGTGTGTGTGTGTGTGTGTGTGTGTGTGTTGTCTGTCACAGACAGCTTAGTGCTCCAGTTTGTCAGACCAATGGCTGGTCTCAGGGCTATAGCCAGCTTTCTTAGTAAGGGGGGATCTGCTTTTAAGTCAACCTTCCAGGGTTGACATGTGGAACCACTGAAGGGGTCACCTTGGGCAGTGGTTCCCAAACTGGGAGGTGTGGCTCCCTGGGGAGCCGTGGAAACCAGCCAAGGGAGCCGCAGATACCAGCCAGGGGAGCCACGGAGTGACACGGAATCCTCTCGGTAAACAGTGCAATGCCAATTGGTAGGCATTAATATAATATAATGGGGAGCCATGGGTCAAAAAGGTTTGGGAAACACTGCCCTAGGGTCATCTCAGGCTTCTAATTCTTAGTTCATGAAAGGAAATAGGAACTGTCTGTCATGCTCACTTTCTGCTTTCTTTTTCAGGTGCAAGTTGTCTCCCCAAGAAGCTTTGTGAAACAAGGAGAAAAATAGCAAGTTAAAAAAAGTTCCCTGTCTCCCATCTGAAGAATTAGAAACCCAAAAACACCCCAAGACTAAACATGGCAGAATACTCTGCCTATAAGGAGACCTCGAATCGCCATTTACGTTTCAAGCTGCAGAGTCTTGGCCGTCGCCTGGACGAACTTGAGGAAGCCACTAAAAACCTTCAGAAAGCTGAAGATGAGCTGCTTGATTTGCAGGACAAGGTTATCCAGGCCGAAGGCAGCAATTCGAGTATGCTGGCGGATGTGGAAGCTCTGCGGAAAAGGGTTCTGAAAATAGAAGGCAAGGATGAGGAAATCAGGAAGGCGGAGGAGCTGTGCCAGCTGATGAAGGAGAAACTGGAGGAAGAGGAGAGCCTTACGCGGGAGTTGAAATCTGAAATCGAGAGGCTTCAGAAGCGAATGGCAGAGCTGGAGAAATTGGAAGAGGCCTTTGGGAAGAGTAAGAACGACTGTACTCAACTGTGCCTCAGCCTCAATGAGGAGAAGAACCTGACCAAGAAAATTTCAACAGAACTGGAAGTTCTCCGGGCAAAAGTAAAAGAGCTTGAACAGTCGGAAGACCAGCTGGATAAAACCGAGCAGAGTTTAGTGAGTGAACTTGAAAAGCTGAAATCATTGGCCCTTGTGTTTGTTAACGAACGAAAGCACTTTACCGAGAGGGAGAAGCAGAATGAGAAGCTAATACAGGAGCTCACACATAAGCTAGAGCAGAACAACAAACTGAACCGGGCAGATCAAACCCGGAATGCATCTAACCTGCTGGAAAGATCGTCCAATAGTATTCTTGAGAGGAATGATCTGAGGATCGAAGTTGACTTGACGAGTCCTGCGCTGTCCTCGAAAGAAACCAGAAGAAAGGGGAGCTTGGATTACCTCAAACTTGTGGAGAACGAAACCCGAAACAAATCGGAAAATCAGAAGAATAAAAACCAAGAAGACAACAGGGTGAAGGACCTCAGCCAAGAAATCGAGAGGCTTAAAACGCAAATCAAACATTTTGAGTCCTTGGAAGAAGAACTGAAAACCCTGCGAGCCAAAAATAACGATTTGCACGATAGCTACTTAAGTGAGCAGAATAAAAACAAGCTCCTCGTGGACCAGCTAGACGAGATGAAAAAGCAGAAAGAACTGGAGAACGGGGAGGTTGACACGGAAGAAGTGAACGTGCCCGGCCGAGCAAAGCACGACAGACCTAAACACCGAGCTGTGACAGCGGAGTCGACTGTTTCGAGGCATAAGTCCCGGGAGCTTTCGCCTCAGCACCGGCGGGACAGGGTACATCACCGCGAATTCTCGTTTAATAATGACAGCTACAGTCCAAGCAGCAAGCGAGTGCCAAGCCCGAATCTGAACAGCAGGAGAGCAGCCAAAGCATCGAGTACATCGGCATTGTTGGACGCTGTCGCAACTGACGCCAAGCGAACGGAAGACAAGTCAACCCTGGGTACGCACTTTCCCCCCCAGAAAGATGGGAGTGCCCCATCAAGTGAGGTGAAAAAACCTAGGGAACAGCCATCTGTGCTGAGCCGGTACCCACCTGCAGCACAGGAGCAGAAATCTTGGAAGGCATCATCGAAACCCAAAAGCGAGAGTGCGCTGAGGAGTAAAGTAGAGAAAGCACCCCAGCTGTTCAATGACACCTATCACTGTAAGTCCAATGCACTCGAGGAAAAGCCGAGCAAAGCGGAAACAACAGTCTCGTCTTCTGAAAAGGGAGCCAAGACAAATCTCACAGAATCGCCCGTTCCTTTGACAGAAGCTCCCATCTCAAAGTCTAGTCGTGGAGCTGGTTTGTCTTACAGGCACCACCTTCCTTCAGAAACGTTGGCGGCCGAGCCCACCTGCTCGAAGACAGAAGTCACAGCTTCCGTCTCCTCGCGTAGGCAACCCTTGGAAGAGAACTCCATAAAGGTCATTAACTCCCAGGAAAAAGAGGGCACAGAAGCATCAAAGCCCTTACCTCTGTCAAAGTCTTGGCTCATCTCAAGAAGCCAGGAAGATCTCTTGCAGGGCCTTTCAACTCTTCGGAAGGAAGAAATTGATCAGACTGCTGCCTCCGCAGGCAACGCTAATGACGTTGCCCTAAAATATTCTTCCACAAGATCCAAAGCTATCAAGCCCAGTAGCCACGATAAATTCAACACCAGTGAAGAGGCTGGGAAAATCACAGCCAGCTCTGCTGATTTGGGGATAAAAAGGGAACCAGTTTCCAGAGAATTTGGAAGCGCCAGGGGCATCACTCGAACACCCCTCTTTGAAAATGACAAAAATATGCGTGGGGAGGAAGAACCCTACAGGTCGTCCAGAGCAGCTGCCGCCACGACAGGGTTGAAATCCAGAAGACCCTTGAATGAAAGGGAAGCTCTGAGGTCTAGAGCCATCATTAAGCCTGTGATTGTGGAAAAGGACGTGAAAGAAATTATGGGCCCAGTGCAAGAAGCAAACTCGGACAAACAGCACTGTCACTTAAAAGCCGTTGCACACAAAATGACAAGCAGTATCACCATCTACCCATCTGAGCCAGTGACTCAAAGGACCAGCACCAGTGACACTGCCAAGGAGCAGCAGCAAGCGTCCGCCTGCAATATGAGAGTCATTCCAAACGAGTTCTCGGCGGGAGCCAATCCAACCAGCACACCTTACGAGATCTCCATTAACAAGAGCAATATAACCCTGAAGTTGCCAGAGCCTGAAAAAAATGGGGAGTCCGTGCCGAGAAGCAGGGTGGAGACGGTCGTCTCGAAAAGCAGTATTACGATAAAACCTTCTGAAGCCATTGAGAGGAACAGTGATCCGGCCATGGAGACAATCAATTGGAAGAGCCATGGCGCTGTAGAGACCAACTCATTGGGGACCAAGCACGTCACAGTGAGAAGTGGAGACAGGTGGAGAAATAGGCGGGGTTTGCAATCGTTGGAAGACTCCGAGACCAAAGCAATTGGGAATTCTGCAACAAGAAGCCCATATAGGTCCTCCACGGACCCTTCCAAACCAGAAGGAACTAGTGCGCGCATATACACTATCGAGCAGAATTCCAGAAGGGCCAGTGCCTCTGTAAACTCTTGGAACACTCCGGAATTGGACTCTAGAAGGAGCAAAAGTAGCTTAAGTGCATCGGAGATGATCAGTCAGAGAGGATGCGTCAACAGTCCCGTGACGGCGTCCCCTTGGAATAGCACAGCATTACCGGTAGGTGACCGCTCTGTTCTTTTAATTTTAATCCAGGGGTTCTAAACACTTTGGGTTGCATCCTAAGTTTTAGACAGTCCTGACTAAGGAATTTTAGTTATGACTAAGACCCATTGATTTCAGTGGAACTTAGTCATAACTAAAATTCCTTAGTCATGAATGTCAACGTTTAGGATGCAACCCTTTGTAATCTTAAATCAAGGTGGGGGGTAATGAATTAAATCAGGCACACACATGGCCTTGCAATGTAAGGATGGTATACAGGCGTACCTTTCTTGAAGCGTTGAAAGAATTGATGAGATATTTTAAGCACTTTGAACTGTTAGGAAAACCATTATTTAGGCTTATTATTTTTTATTTATTTTAAAAATGAGTACTGTACATATGCTCGATCTTACTGGAAACGTAACGTATCATTAAGATAATCAGGTCTCAAGCCATTTAAGGCTTTCACAGTTAAAATGAGTGCCTTGAATTGAATCTGGAGACATTGTAAGAAAAGATTTGGGGGAATGTGGACCTCCCCCACCCTCACATTTGTCGAAGTGGCGCAGTGGGTTAAACCGCTGAACCATGAGCTGTCGATCGAAAGGTCGGCAGTTCGAATCTGCAAGGGGGTGAGCTCTCGTTGCTTGGCCAGCTCCTGCCAACAATGAGACAAGTTAGTCATAATTAACATGAAGTTCTATTATAATTCAATGGGTTTTTATCCTGACTGACTTTCTTTAGAGATCATGGTTCCTGTCCCTCCCCTCCTGCTGCCATGCTGTGTTGGTTTCTCCTGCCTGTGAACAGGAAATGATGTCAGCAGGAACTAAGGAGCTCTAAGGCTAATAGGTCTGGAAAAGAGCAGGTTACATAAGGCAGCAAACGTCTCACTGTTCCAGTTCAGCCCCTAAACTAGTGGTCTTCAACCAACCTTTTTTTGTGTGCCACAACTCCAATAAATAAATAATGAGACTGGGGACCCATTGATCCCACCCCCCTCCCGGAACCCAATCCGCCCCCATCCCACCACCGGCATCCTTGTCCCGCCAAGCTCGTCCAGCCCGCACCACCGGTGGCGGGATCATTCCAGAACAGGAGAGCCAAACTGCGGTTCCCCACTGCCCTCCCACAGTAAAATTGAAAGAGGGAGGGAGAGGAGGGGAATGAAATCCCTGTGGAATCCCCCCCAACCGGTTCCCCACCGTCCCCCAGCATTACCCCCTGTGGCCATTTTGATTCGTAAGTTGCCGCATCCCCACAAATGAGGCTTTGTGACCCCATTGAGGTCCCGAGTGTTGACGTCGGGACCCCGACTCTTCAACACTGTTGAAGTACAGTGCCCTAAACTAAAATAATCAATAGGATGATTATGGTTTGTTATAACAAACCATAGTTCTCCGAGTTATGGATGCAACAAGGAATTGTGACTTAGTTTTGAAGTAGAAGCTTTCTGACTCCTCAGTTATGCGAGGGGAGAAAGTAGCCCAACAGGAAAGCATGGGTGTTCATGATTGTCTCTGTTTGAGGGTTTGCCATACAACATCTCTCTCCCCTTCCACCAATGGAGAGTATGGGCTAGCACTGTTCCATAATGCTGCTGCTTCTTAGCTTTAAGTTTGGACACCCACATAGATACAGGGCAATAAAGTTTGCTTAAACTTCCTTAGGCATGCTCTGCAATTTAGTCTGTTTCCCCCCCCCCCCCAGCCATGGTGATGAGCTTGCAGCCCAGCCACTCCCTGAATTTCTGGCCTGGATAAAATGCCCCCTTCCCCACCCCTATAAACACTTTCATATACTACCTAACAAACTGTACCTCTTTGTAGATTTTAACGTTTAGACCACTTTGGGAGTCTCTCTGGGCTGAAAAAGCAGGGTGTACATGTAATTAATATCAGGTAATTATGCTTACACTGTTAGTTACACTAATGGGATCCGTATGCCCCAGAAGTGTTTCAGCAAAATGGAAATTTTAATCCCTTCTGGTAGTTTTATCACCTACAATGCAGTATGGGAGGGAGTGCTTGTTACACCCAAACCAGCTCTGCTGTCTGTCTTCAAAACCTGGACTATAAATATCCTCTGACTCTCCTAGCCAGTTCCTTCCTTTGCCCCAATACTGTCACAGGCAGGAAGCTTTTCCTAAGAGCACTGCGTCTAAATGCCAGTAGAAAACAAAAACAAGAAGAGCCTCCCCCTAAAACTGAAGGATGAGCAACTGCAAAGCAATGGCCCACCACACTTATTCTGTGGTGGAATAAGTGTGGCTTCTTATTCCGTGGTGGAACTCAAGGTGGCAGATGTAGTTTTCCCTGGTGGTCTCCCACCCAGTGTGCAGCTTAGCTTTCAGCAAGGGTCCTGCACCTTCAGGCCATGCCTCCAACTGAAGGCTTGCTTTTGGAAGCAGTAACCATTGTGGAAGGGGCCACGGTAGCTTAGTGGTTAAGACACTGAACTGCAGACCGGAAGGTCAGTAGGACAGCAGTTCGAGACCCGAGTGCCACGTGACGGAGTGGGCTCCCGTCTCCTGTCCCAGCTCCTGCCAACCTAGCAGTTCGAAAGCAAGAAATGGCAAGTAGATAAATAGGTAGGTAGGGAAGGTAACAGCATTCCATTAGTCATGCTGGCCACATGACCACGAAAGGGTCTTCGGACAGTGCTGGCTCTTCGGCCTTAGAGATGAGCAACACACCCTAGAGGCGGACACGACTGGCTTTCGAGCAGGGGGTACCTTTACGTGTACCAACCATTGTGGGTGCCACAGAAACTCAAGCCCTGAAAATCTCTAAAAGTATTAGGTGATCTCAAGTCACTGGGGCTCTAGTGCCGAGATCATCCAAAAAGCACCATCCCATTTTGTAGGTGGCAACGATGGAAGGCAATTTGGGAGCAAAATACGGAGGCCTTGTTGGCCGTGGTGGGCCCTCGTACGGGCAGCTGGAGGCCATGTTTTCCTCCCAGAAGTTGCCAGGGAATGATGTCATCACGTAGCATCATTCCAGGGGACATTTTTTGGGGGGGAGGGGGAATGGCGCTTACCAACTGGCCACAGTGTGTTTAGGTTTCCATGCACGGCTGTTGGTGCGAGTTTGATGGGCCTGTTTTTGAGATAACAGCCTTGAGGACCCAGAGCATCGCTTTTGCTTTTGGAAATGCAACAAGCCACACCGTTTTCCTCAACTGGTTCCCATTCCCTTGCCCCCATTCGCTGTACTCCACTCACCCGTAGACGCTGGAGTCATCCTAGGTGAGGGGAAAGAGTGGATGAAGAAACCAGGCTGGAGAGAAGGAAGGAAGGTTGCAGCTACCTCCGTTCTTGGTGCTCTGCTCCTCCAGGGAAGGCCTCTTGCAGCGGGAACGCCTTTTGAGTTCATCCCTGCTTATATATTTAAATTGAGGAGTATTCGAAGCAAAGATACTGAGGACAGCAGATCCCTAAAATAGAATCCAGTAAGACCCTTGCACAGTGGATCTCCGCGCAGGCAGAGGGGAAACCCTGCAACCAGTGAACATGGTGCGTCTCCCAGCGCACTCTCTCTCACCCCTTAAGAAAGCAGAAGGTGGCAATTAAAACTCTGCGTGCAGAGTTTGCTTTAAAGAGCCATGATCTTGAAGAACGCATATGGAATGATTTTGGAACTGTTTCTGGGTTTGGCTGCTGTCCTCAAATGCTGTCACAGCTGCAGGCTGGACTGGATTTGTGGTATGGCGCCCTTTGCTGGTGATAGGCTGGAAGTGCAATTCTCAAGGGCCATGAGAGTTTTTATGCTGTCCTGCCCTTCCTCAAAGGAACCTGTACATGATTCTTCCTATTGCAGTCCTGGGTGGTAGACTGGGCCAGAAGATGGCAGCTGACCCAAGGTTAGCCATTTAGCTTCATGGCTAAGGGGGTAGGGGTTGAACTCAGATATATATCTACTGCCTTTCAGGCCACTGATTCATACAATATTATATTAAGAATATTTCTATACCGCTTTTCAACAGAGTAGTTCACAAAGCGGTTTAGATAGAAATAAATCAGTGAATGGTTCTCTGGTTCCCAAAGGGCTCACAATCTTAAAAAAATAATAAAAATACCAAAACACCAGCAACAGCTACTGAAAAAAAGATGCCATGCTGGGGTGAAGCATACTTAATAAATTTTATTAAGCATACTTAATAAAATGCTATGGCAACTATATAAAACTTATCAGAAAACAATACTGCTGTTCGTTAAACCAACTCCTAGCAATAAAACAGCAGATCATCACAGCTATCATAAGGACTAGAAACTTACTTTTTACAAAAGGCAAAAGCTAAGATTCTAAGGATCTTGAATGCTGCACTCAGTACCAAATTATGTGCTTTCAAAACACTGTCCGAAGATAGGCCTGACTAGGACTGCAGGAGAATGAGAGGGAAGAATAGACTATACCAGCATTACCAGTGAGTAGGGGAGAACTTTGAGTGCCAGGAACAAAAGGGGTATTTTTAGACTTACCAGGGGGTTGTGCTGCCCTCCAAAGGGTGCTGGGGGGGGCCATGGCCCCCCAGCCTCCGAACGGCTCCTGGAGGCGATTAAAACCCACCTTCGGTTTACTTCCTGGTTTCCCCCAAAACCGGAAGTGGGCTTTAATCACCTCCAGGAGCTATTCAGAGACTTAGGGGGCCCGCTGGGGGGCCTGTGCCCCCCAACCCTCCAGAGGGTGGCAACCCCCCCCGGTAAGTCTAAAAACACCCCTTTTGTCCCTGGCAGCAGTGCAAATCAGGGATCACAATGCCCCTTAAAGGGGTAGTTCCTGCTCCTGCCTGACATGGTGACTCACCCCTTTGAGAACCCCTGGACTATACCCACTGCAAGTGGAACAGAGAGCCCTTTGACTGCTCCGCCCTGTATAAAACTCCTTGCAGATGGAAAGGTGGTACAATGGGGGTGAAGTCCTAGCCCACCTCCTTTGCCAGGTGTGCTGGTTTTCTTTTTGCAAGAAGTTAACAATGTAAGAGCATCCAAAAATGTGATCTCTCCTCTGCAGTCTGAAGTCCATTCTTCCACTACATTTTGTTGCCTGTGTCTGGCTACCCATGTAGCTAAAACGTCTCCCACCTGGTTTTCCCCATCGGTGAGCATCCCTGCATGTCTGCCTCTTGGGCAAACCTACAGTATTTCTATCCTGCATTTTGGCCCACTAGAGGCTTTTATGGTGGTTCACAGTGCCTGCAATGGGATAGGCTAATCTCAGCACTGCATCAGTGTCTTTGCACATCAGCCTGCTAAATTTGCTGGAGGGAAATGAGATGAGCCTTACAGGCAGCCTAGTGTACCAGAGGTGGTGGCGGGGGGGGGGGGGGAATGGGACATAATTTCTTAACCCCCCCCCCCCCCACCGCTCAACAGGAAGCAACTCTAGCAGGGCTCCAACCATATTAAAGTACCCAACCTTTTTCCCGGTCTTGGTACAGGAAGAAAACAAAGATTTTGTTCCCAGTTCCAGAAGAAAACAGTTTGGCTCCTCTGAGCAGCTTACCTGGGCTGAGACACCGAGGAAGAGGCCGGACCCCAAGGTGGAGCTACACCACCCAGGCAGCAGGACAGAGGAGCGAACACGCTGGTCCAAAAGCTACGCAGAAGACCACTGAACAGACTAAGGGTGAGGTTGGTGCGTGTTGGCGCAAGCATATTTTTAATGAGAGATCCTTGTTCCTGTTTGTGGGAAGTGCCTAAGAGTGGAGTCAAATATTGAGGTCAAGTGGCACAGTTCCGAGAGGACTGTACCACCTCACTTGGTTGGTGGTGGCAGAAATAGCACGAGTGAAAGCATCCTAATGTGCCCCTCCCTGTAGAATGGACACAAGGCTCCTACTTCTTCCCAGTTGTGCCCTGTTCCTTTTGGCAGCCAAGGAGTGCTTGATCTGTGGCTGTCACTTCAGCTAGCAACTCCCACACAAGTTGGCACACAGCTGAGGGCAGTGTGGTACATACCACGTGCCCGGCGAAATCTCTTCCTTGTGGGTGGTCCCAGAGGCATCTGGCTGGCCACTGGGGGAAAACAGGATGCTGGATTAGATGGGCCTTTGTGCTGATCTAGGAGGGCTTTTCGTATGTACAAAAATAAGTATCTACCTGCGTCCAATGGCTCTTTTTTCTCTCCCCACCCAAGGTCTGTCCCACTCCAGTTGCATGACCTCTAGAAGCTGAGCTTCACCCTACTCCTCCACATTGGCCTTTCCTGCAGCCAGACCACCACAGGGACATGTACAGTGCCCGACGTTCAACCTTTTCAGCTCTCAAGGCTCCCCCCCCCCCAGCCTTGGGTGGCTTTGCATTGTCCTTCTCCTCACCGAGGAGGCTGCAGAGACTTCACTCAGGGGAACCCCTCTGTAATCTGATGGACCTTGAACCCGGGCATGTGAGTGACTGTCTTCAGAGACAGCCAAGGTCTTTGGATCAAGGAAGCCAAACCCGAAGAGCATGGGGCCGGGCCCTCTGCTGTGGGACTCTCTGGAGAGGCCAGAGTTTTTATATGTAACCACTGCAAAGGACAGGAGAGCTGCAAACGGCCCTTCAATCTACAGAGCCTCAAGGAGCCCCAGAACCTGCACCAAGCTGGGAAACAAGGAGAAGCACGCAGATGGCTTTTCATGGATTTTTTCTGTTCTGCCTGCAACTGGCTGCCACAACCTGCATGGGCTTCTTCTAAGGGAGGCACAAAGAAGCACTCCAGGGGAGACAAATCTTGAAGGGATGGCTGTACCCCCAAGGTGTGGGATGTGGACGATACAAGCCCAGGGACCATTGCTTCACATAAGCGGCAGCTCCTGCCCCACCCTGCCTGCACTGCAAGCAGTCAAGTAGCACCCAGCATCCCACCCAGCTTGTGTGCAGCCCTCTCCTTGGCTCCCTTTCTCGGCAGCAAGGCAATCTCCAGATCCTCGAGCTTCAGGAGGAGGAAACGTGAACTTTGCAAAACACCAGCTGAGCTCGCTCAGGCACAGGGCGTGGAAGAACGAGACCTCCCAACTCGGCCTCCAACCAGTCGCCGTGCTGCTCCGAAGGGGAATGCTCTTGCTTGCTCCTAGAAGTCCCTGACACATTACTTGAACTTAACAGCTTGAGGCCTCTGGAGGGACCACTTTGCTGCCCAGCAGCAGGGGGGGCCACTAGGCACCTCAGCACATCCTTGGATGGCAGGGGACGGGACGGGACACTCCTTTGTTTCTGCTACCTCACTCTTCACTTGCTTGTGTAAAGGGACCAGCGAAGACTCCTCCTGCAGCGCGTTGCCCTCCCTCTTCCACACCCGAGTCGGATTGAACCTTGAACCCACCGCTGCCCCAACAGCCTCACACACAGGACTCCTCTTCGCAGTCTTCCCTGTGCATTTGGTGCAATAACGCTTAGGTGCTGCTGTGCTAGCCAAGTCTCCTTTCTCCCCCTCC